>OY720391.1:14504297-15754297 GCA_963082905.1 Oligia fasciuncula | reverse complement strand
TATTATTTTTAAACAATATAACTTTTATTAATTCATTCAGAAATGTTATATCGTTAATTTCAAGACTTTCAAAAAACCTTCTTCTAAGCACAAAAAGAACCGGGTCAATTTTGACATCGTAATGCATTTGACCTACATGGTAAAAGAGTGGCATTTGAAAAAATTGGGCAAGGCCTACATGTGTATTATACGACTTTATATTTGTAGGGCAATCGTTTACATGGCTATTTGGTTAACAGAATCAATGCTATATCTGCACACGTTTCGTTTTTGATAATTAGGAGACAGTAATGAAGTAAATAAACGAGGTCTCCGATGCTAAAACGAGTTACAATTAACTTGTAAAAAAATTGGGCGATGAAACAAGACATATGGGAGATCTTCGTCGCGCTCTATAACCGCCGAAGTCGATTTCGGGTCATTCTACACAGTAAGGGGCACAAGGTAAAAGATGGTGCATTGAAAATGGCCTTAAGCCCAATAGCGATCTGCGGCCGCGTTGCTTCCTATTGGCGTCGAGGCGACAATGCCAACGCTGGCGGCTGCTGCGAAGGTGACGGAGCTGCAAAGGTCGATCACCACTCCATCGCTAACCCGAAGCTCGGTTTCATTCAGCGCACTAGATTGTCTCAATTTGGTCACGATTCAGTTACTGAAGCATGACTCTACCAACCTCATAATATTCAGTAACATAACCTTTCCATTCAATTATCAATTTAAACTAATTGATTTCAAGAACTATTATATAATCATTAAACCGATAACAAAATAAACTGTCACGTACAGATTTAAGGTCTTTTGAACTGATTATTCTAAGTATTTTATGAAGGAATTATGAATAACAAAAACTTGGTCAAGTATACATCGGCCCAAAATAAGTGACCTCAGTTTTGTTAGCTGAAGCTTCTCAAAAATAATTTATGTATTGTTAAACAATACTAACGCAATATTCGCGTTGTTACACCTTTTTGGATAGATTATATCATTGTCTTTGTTGTATTATGTTAAAGTGTATGATGTACTCTTTCCAGTTAGGTACTTCTTTTAACTGGGACCATATCTTTACGCTGCTTTTAAAACTTGATTACTTCAATGCCATGACATCGGTTGGCGAGACAACCAATTTCTGGGTTGAGCAACTCCCCAAAAACATTATCCCAATTTTTGCAGGTACGAATAATGCTAACACGAGTAACCCCAAATCATTAAAGAGCCCATGAAAAGTATAACGCAAACACTAGAGTTTTACGGGTCACCCGAGACAGGGGCGCCAGGGCCCCCTACCGGAGGGAGGCCGAGCGCAGAAGGCGTAGGGACGTATAGCGGGGGAGGACCCTGACACAGATCCAAACTCATCAGTAAAGCGGCGAAGGCCTCGAGATTCGGTTGCTATATCATCGATTCCTCTACGCACCATACCGCTTTACGCACAAAATGGGTCAACGCGCGCGGCTCTTCGACCAAGTTGGAGTGCGCGCGATGTCCCCGTTCCGAATTGCTCCCTCGGCAAATTAACGCCTCACGCTACTGTGCTCCAAATCGGCTACAGATAAAATAATAAATAACAGCTATATACCTGACACTCAATTATCAACATACACTAGCAGGATTGTTCTGATTTCTATGCTTATTCTGTTCATAATTATAATCTCCCTTACTTTACATTTTTTGTCAAGTGAACAGTTAATTTTACTCTAAACAAACCTGAATTCTTTTTTATTTCACGTATTAAACAAATAGGCTTTGTGGAGCGGCGTGGGCACATAATTTAGATCTTACGTGAGTGGGTCTTGTCATAGTTTCATGAGCCACTTTCAGCTGAGTAATGACATCGGTCGAGAGTTATGGCGAAGTTGCGACACTATTCACCTGAGAATCGACAGATATTTCCAAGTCGTAAAATTAAAAGGCGACAAATAATATAGAAGAGAGAACATTATAATTTGTGTTAATAAAATGGCAGAGTTATTAGCTATTTAACAAATTCACCATCACTATTTAAAATCACATATTTTACAAATAATAATCCGATTATAATCTAGTCTCAATAAACGATACCACAAAGCTAACACAGCATAACAAGAGCAATATTAAAAGAAATCTGAGCAGTGAGCTGTTCCAAGTCGTATGTTGGTGAAACTATCGAGATCATCGTACAAAGAGCGCCACGCACCGTGCCGAAGAAAGACGCAGCGTACTTTCCATTGACAAAGACGCTATATTCAAATTATGAGGTTTCACCTGAGAAATGGCCACAAAACAAATTACAGCCATTCTCTCCAAAAGAGAAACACGAGTTTAACAATAGTCTCTTGCCGTCCGCTACAAATATGGCTTCATCTTTTTCTGTGGGTGTCGTAAGAGGTAAGTAAGAGTTATCGTCAAGTTAGATGGCAGTATCATTTATTCAAAATGTCAAATGTGCTGTTACGACAATATTTTCCTATGAAAGTCAGTCGGTGTGAGCAAATCTATCAATGCGTGGATCAAGTTCTCTACTCTCTATTCTTTCATCATAATTCGATTCTATGTATAACATTAACATATTAGTAGAGCGAAAAATCGTTGTCATTTTGTGTTATTACATTGGATAGAGTTATATCATTTCCACATGGTTGTAATAATTTTGATCAAATTGAAATATTTCGTCAAGGTTTATAATCTAAATTGCTTTCTAGTTTACTACCATCGGTTCGCTTTAAATAAAACTATGATATCCAATATCTTAGACCCTATTACGAACAGATTTGTAACACTGATTCGAAAGTAATCCAAGCACAAACAACCTTAATATCGGCAACTGTTCAATATGAAATTATGTTTTCCTCCGTAAAAGTTGTACGATGGCATAAAAACGGAAAAGAATAAATTTGATTTCCCAAACAAGATTCAGCCGTGTACATTTGATAGCCTTGACCTTGTGTAATATATAGCACGATAATAAGGAAGACTTTGAATACGTTTGTAATCGCTGTATCAATACATTTGCTATTTATATCAACATCATTATGTAACTAGGCGTGGCTCCAGTAACAAAATGTATTTAAAAACTTGAATTCGTTGATGGATTCATCTATATTATTATCCGACATCGCAATCTCAGGCACGTTTCAAAGATTCTCTAGGTTGATTTAAGGGCGTCAGGTCATAAACTAATTTTATATGAAGCAGTTATTTCTTTGTACAAAATCTACCATAGGCAATAATTTCGGCAATGACACTTAAAATAAAGAAACTCATACCGAAAATATCAGTGAGGTAAATAACCTTATTTTTTGTCGGGTAAGTATGGTTGTACTGTACATGTAACCACGTTAAAAGTTATACAATATACCGTAAATCATTTCATAAACAACAGCAACACAACTTGGATTAAAGCCAGGGCTAACAAGCTTATCTTTTCAATGACTGCGTTCTTCACGATTTACGTTTCATTATTTTAGCATAACACCATTTCTATTCGGGTAATGGACAGTTCTGTTTAACCTGGCGTTATCGTAACCGAAATTCAGCGTCAGTGCCGCAAACCCACTTATGTTATCGCATTCCGCTGTCAACGAAACAGGAGCACCGAGTGCGGACTCGGCCGCAATCTTTCGCTTTGTAAACGCTCACCGGCCCTCGGACTAAATTGATACATTCTTGCGAAATAACCTCGCCCAATTTATTCAAACAATCATACTAGATTGTTAGGCTATACGTTCGATATACAACAATGACTAAAGAAACTTGAGCTCGACGTAAGTTACTTTAGTAATGGCTGTAACATTGGTTGGTAAACCTAAAATTAATTTTGTTGTTTTCCTAATTTGGAATAATCAATACCGTTCATTACATTAGCAATTAGGTAAAGCATATTTAGCAAAGCGTACATTTTCTATCGCTTGGCATATACAAGACATACTCTGATAACCAATCACAACGACTACTTTTATGCAAAATACGTTAATTTTGCAAACATGAATGCATATGTATGCTAAACTAGTTTCTGCCAGCGGCTTCCTCCACGTCGATGTCGGAAAGTATCCCACGGCAACGTGCTACCGGGACAAAAAGTAGCATATGTCCTTCCTCAGGATGCCATCTATCTCCTTGCCAAATTTTATAGAAATCCGTTCAGTGGTTTAGGCGTGAAAAGATAACATACAGGCAGAGTTAATTTCGAATGTATAACACACTAGCTGTGCCCCGCGGTTTCACCCGCATAAGTGTCGCTCCCGTGGGAATATCAGGATAAAAACTATCGTATGTCCTTTCCTGGGACTCAAACTATCTCTAAACCAAATTTCATCTAAATCGGTTTAAGCGTGAAGAGGTAACAGACAGACACACTTTCGCATTTATAATATTAGTATGGATATGATAATGCTTGTTAAAAACATTTCATTGAATAAGTTGAACTAGAAAGTACAGACATCTGAATTCACCAGTAATGTGAGTAATTTGTGGTAGAAATGGTATAAAAGTAGTCTGAAGATACTCAAAATTGAATATATTTTCAATACCAATATATAAGTACCAATAGGTACTCAAGTATTGTCATAAATGCATTAACATAAATTTAGCGGAGGTATAAGCTAGAGGGATTACTAAAGACCGCGATAAGTCAATGTGATTTAAATTGAAGTTTAAGAGGATGGTTATAAATATAATATGGGGTGCGAGGGCTCCGAGGTGTTCGTTACAAATAAGAGTAAAGAGGGTCGAGACGAAGGCATCTACCCACACTTGTATGCTCTTCCGTGCATTCTGCGCGGAGGAAGGTCGTCGACCCGTACGGAGGAGCATCTCCGCAAATCTTTATTTTCTGCCCAGCAAGATGCGATTCTAACTTTGTATAGACGTCACGATTTTGGGGGAGACTCAAGATGGCTGCGACGAATTTAATATATTATGTATTGTAAAGCTGTAAGGTAAGATAGAGGTGTTTTGAGCGTGCAATTCGGACAAATAATATCAGCGCCGTAGATATTTCAATTCGCGAATCGGTTTCATAATACATATGTGTATATGTAATGTATAGTAGCCGTTGAGAAATTAGTAGTCAATGGCTTATGTATTACATTAGCATGTAGGTTAATCTTCTGTATTGTGCTAAATGTTCTTACACAACACGCAAGCCGAAATTAACTGCCTACTTTGAAGAGTGGTCCAGATTTGCATGACGACGACTAATGCCCGGTTCCTATAATGACAAAACGGTTCGTTTTACTTACGGACAGTAAAATATTTTACCAGGCGTAAGTCTAAACCGTTCCTATAAAAAACGTATCGTAACTCATCTTACCAACCAGAGCCTACCAACGGATGGGAGGATTACCATTACCGATCCGTAACCATGAAGTATGGAAATGATGGTCTGTGGTGTTCCTATAAAAATTTCAAACGTCAGTCAAATTGTCAAACTTACTGTTCGTAGTTGGTTTGTGTACCGCCCGCTTTCGAACGGTTAGAGGAAGTTTTGTGGTATTTTTCAAGTGTTATTTAAAATTATTACAAAATGTCGAGTTCAGAAAGTGAAGTGAGTGATTCAGAAATGTTACATTTACTGTCGGATTCCAGCGACTCTGATTCAGAAGAAAATAATCGCCGTATTAGAGTTTACAAACCAAGAGTCAACTATCTATATACGTTGGATGATTTTGAGTTCCAGCTGAGATTTCGGCTTGATAAAACATCTGTTCAAGAGTTACTGCTTGAAATATATCCATATTTAAAAATAACGGGAGCCAGGTTAGTAAATCAAGAGCTTAGGTATGTAGATACCTACCTAAGAAGAATGATTGGTATACATTGTTTTCATTTCAACTGAAATGGTACATTGAACTCTAGACACGTTTAACGAATTATACCTAATACCTACCTAATGTTTTACTTGGTTTGTTTAAGGAATCATGGAATATCTCCAATACACCAACTATTATTAACTTTAAGGTTCTATGCATTGGGAACAATGTTAATATCAGTGGCAGATTTTATAGGAGTTTCAAAAACATCAGCCTGCCGTATTGTACGTGATGTCAGTAATGCTATAGCACAGCTGTATAGCAGATATGTATACATGCATACCGATACCGAGCAAGACTTTTATGCTGTATCTCGATTTCCTCGAGTACTTGGTGCAATTGATGGAACACACATCAGGATACAATCACCATGTAAGTGCATTGTATTAGACCTGTACTAACTAACTTTACTACTAACTTTAATTACAAATAAATATTTAATCACAATATACATTTTTATGTCAGGTACTCAGATTGGAGAAGAATTTAGAAACCGTAAAGGGTACTTTTCCATTAATGTGCAAGCAGTTTGCAACTCCAATTTGCAGTTTATGAATGTAGTGGGTCGCTGGCCAGGATCTGCTCATGATGCCACTATATTTAACAGTTCAGAACTGCGAGGTACATATTAATGTTGTTATATTTAATTCATTTAAAACAAAGCAGGTAAATGGGTAATTCTTTACTAAATTATAGTCCCTAATTTTCAGCACAATGTGAAAATGGACATTTTGGAAATAAGTGGCTGCTTGGGGATAGTGCATATCCTTTGAAGCCATATCTCTTAACTCCTTTGTTAAATCCAGTTACACGAGGTGAACAACTTTATAATGAAGCCCACATCCGAACTAGAAATGTCATTGAAAGGTATGTAGAGGATAAGGAATAGCTATCTTTACAGCAGTCATTTATGTATTATATTAATTTATTACTTATTTTCATAAAGGTGTTTTGGAGTTTGGAAACGAAGATTTCCAGTTGTGGCTTTAACCTTGCGTCTGAGTCTGTTAAGAGCCAATGCAGTGATTATTGCTACAGCAGTACTACACAACATTTGTAGATTAAGAAGCCTAGTCGATATTCCACCAGAGGTTGAGATTCCAGATGTTGATGCAGTGCCTACACCTAATAATACCGAGGCAAATAATAATCAGACGTTAAGAGAAACTTTGATCGCAGAATATTTCAATAAGTGAGTTATGCAAATCATATTAATACTCATTGTAAATAGTAGTAATATATATGTATAATAGTTATGCCATAAACGTCATTTCTTATTCTATCCATTCATGTAACACCCTCTTAACATTCTCATCTCAGCTACATGCCTTTCATTCATTCGTTTTGTGGCCCAACATTCTGACCCATACCAAGACAGCAGGTCTAACCAAAACCTAACAAGTGATGTGTACTATAATATTTTCTTTTTTTTTTCAGTCTGGAGTAACAAAGATTGCATCTTGATATTTTTGTGAAACAAGATCATGAATATTAAAAAAAGAAGCCAAAATAGTGTCTTACACTATGTAAACGTCTACATACTCTTCTGAGAAATTTATATACCTAAATGGATTTTTATTTTCCAAAGTACTTTGTAAATAAAATCAAACAAATTTTGATTAAAATGTTTCATTTGTCATTATTTAATGTTTCCATACTTACAACTTACTAAATAACACTATTATTAATCAATTTTGTCCTTATTATCTAACTTTAGCAGTCTTATCTCTAAATCTAACTTTTCTGCCTTCTTATTATAATAATTTGCTATAGCTAAATTTTTTTCTAGTTTTCCATCTTCAATTCTTTTCTTCTTGCCTGTAACAAAAATATTAACTGTGTTTATACATACCACCTACAATAATAGCTGTACTTGCTTTTATTAAATGTTAGAGAAGGACGAAACACAAGAGATAAAATAATTCATAATAATTACCTTTGTTTTGAAGAGATTTTGTCATTGTAGGCATTCCATATAAACATTTTGCTCTTGCATTGCCCTCTACAACTCCGTCTTCTGGTATCAAAACATTTAATTTCCTCTTCTTAACTGAAAAAAGGGAATAAGTTATACATCTTTCTATGAACAGGGTTTGTAAGAATCATATAATTATTATAACCGAGAAAAGATTACATTACTCGTTAATTATTATTGATTCATCAATCAATCTAAACCCAACTGGATCCTTCTGTTGGCTTCTTTCTCTTAAGTTGTGTCTACTGCGCTGGATAATAAATACTCAGACAAATGAGGTAGCAGAACACAAGTATGTAGAAACATATTATTAAATAATTACAAGACTGCATCATTGCTACACCAACACTTGCCTAGAACTTAAATTTTGGATAGATGGATGATAATCTGAAAAAGTTGATTATTTAGAAATCATAATAATACCTTCATTTGTGTATGGAAGGAAATCATCTGTGGGTATTTGCACTCTTGCACTGTCACCAATCTCTTTTTCTACATCAGTGTCCACCTCCAACTCTACAAGTACAGTACCACCACAGTATCCATCACCACCAAAGGGAACATCAAAGCCCGTGCAGGTAGACCCCATTAAACTTGCCACTTTGTCGAGGATTTCATCAGCTGGAATGAAATCTGCTGTCCCACCACCAGTCTGCAACAAAATACAATAATTATGATAGATGGCCTATTTATTATTATTACATTAGGTACGAATTATCAAAGATAATTAGACCAAGGCATAGAATCATTACATGTATTCTACATACCTTTAACCTATTCATGCGAATCTGTTGCGTTCTTTTTCTGGCTGCCTTTTTCAAATTGTCCCATTTTAGCTTTAGCTGCTCTTTGTTTTTTGGGACACCTCCACATTTTGCATTGAAGGCAGCCGCCAAAGTGACCCATGCTTCGTCTTTTAACTTGTTGGAGCTGGCGTTTGTTTCCTTTGTTGTTAAAACAGGGCAATTTTGAATTAACTCTACAAAATAAACTACTTCATCTCTTGTCATTGCCCTTTTGCTCTTCTGTAAATAAATGTTAAACAAATCACACAATCATTACAATAAATTTCACCAATAGGTCACATACAATCGTAACAAGGAACAGACTACTTACCGGTGTAGTATCCATATTTTATGATATTTCTATTGAATAATTGAAGTGATTTTTGAATTATATGTCATGTATATTATAGTATTTTATAATTTATTTAGTGAAAATTATATTATAAAACCAAAATCAAACCTAACGCTATCGGCACTTTGCTGGAATTCTGGGTTTGCTTGCCATAGACAGCACAGCATAGACTTGACTCAAGTCTATGCTGTCTCGTTACAGTTATAGCGTTTTGTTCACACTTTAGCAACAACAGCAATTGTGTTTAAAATGTAAGTCATAAAGGACTACATTTTTTTCTTAGCTTAAGAACCGCAATAAAAGAAAAGCTAACATTAATAGTATTTCAATATCTCATAATGTTTGAAAATACGTCGTAGTTTCTAAACTACACATTACATAATTTTTGTAATAACGAAACGCAAAGAGGAACATTGAGGACCATCGGTTATCAAGTAACCTACGAATGTTCGTAGCTAGTAGGCAAGATAAAATCTTTGTGGAACACCATATTACGACTCGTTATTAGTAACTAGGAAACGGATGGTAGCTGTTATACTATGACGATCCGTTCAATATAGGAACCAGGCATAATACCTTTCCTGCGACGATTATATTGATTTGAACCAACTTGAACCAATTAAGGAAACGTAAACATATTTACAAACAGTAAATAATATTGTTGACAGGAATACAGATATTGCCAAACATGAATTTAAAGTCTTTTATGGTCTTTACAAAAGCTAAAACGTTACATTTGCTTTCACAAAAAGAGGAACATGAATGAATGAAAAAAAGGCTATTGGAACATCAGAAGGTGAGCGCTTTCCGGCCTCGGTTGACTGACTACCTGCTAAAGGAAAGAAACGAACCCATGCGTTATGACACTGTAGTATAGCTACCTCGGTACATATACATACATATATTATCTTTGGAACAGATCTTGTTTGGGTGGATTTGAAAATAATGCAGGTAAAGTAAGCAAAAATCCTTTGGTCACATTACAAACAAAGAGCTACCACAACTTCTAAAGAGGTTAACAAACCAAACCAAAATGGTTCTTGTGGATGTGGACATAATCATGGAATCGGATTAAACGCAAACAATAATAACTGCAACGATATTGAAATGTAACGTTGCTTAGAAAGTCCATAACGTTCCAAATAAAACACGCCGACAAGCATGCAACAGTGGGGTTCAACTGCTTGGGGTAGCCGTGACGAATGAGGGTGCCAAGGAATAAAAGAAAACATCGAAACACCATAAACTGAACGCGTTCGAGGGGCTGTGGGAGTGACAAGCAATAGAAGTTTTTGATTTTCAATAATGAAGTAACTTAAATAAATGAAACGATTTAGAAAATACTCATTATCACTAATGATAATGGTTGCAGTAAAAGTGACTCGATTTCTAAGTTGCTCCCTCTACCTGTCGTTTGACGTTCAGCTTACACAACAAGGAAAGTTAAATGCGCGTGCGGGGCAAAGCAACTTTCGCCCATTGTAGAGATAGTAAGTACTTAATCAAAACAACACAATTTTGTGATTTAGGAGATCATGAAACCATACCTGACAATACTTAATTCATCAGTGTCAACGCTTAATACATCATACAAGGAAAACGTCGCTTGCCCGTCTGCAAACTGATGATCGTACACGTGAGTGTTCTGTTCTAATTCATATAACGACCCAACCGACGAAAAGTCCTTCGATGAACATGATAAAATAAACTAGTTCCGCGTTGACTCCAACAACCAAAATAGCTCACCTGGCTAAGGCCATTATACGTTCGTATAATCCAATTTTCCAAAATAATTGCACCACTTCGTTATCACAAACAACCACGAGTCAAGTTATAATAAAAAGTGCAATAGTTCACTGAAACCAAACAACACCGGTATGCGAAAGTGTATCACGTTTGACAGTTTCACTTCACCACATGGCTGGTAAGTTGCGCGCGGTGACGTGACAGACGTACGCTGCGCTCGACGAATGACGGGCGACTGCCGCGACTGTACTGGACTCTCAAATGCCGCGACGCGACTCAGGGAGTTGACTGTAATGTGAATGTGAGCGCTTCTCTCGCCGGTCGCGGAGAGCGGAGCGGAGGCGCGGGGTCAGCGAGGGCGGAGCGCCCGACAACGGGCGCCCGCGGGACAGCTGCGCACCACAGACCCTTTCTCCGTTCAGTCTCCATTGTATTGGTGAAAGCTTTAGCCTGTTCACATATGCCTAACACGACATTTTGACGAATGCAAGATTATAAAGTTCAACTTGGGCAACCACCTAATTTTACGTACATAGCGTGACAAATTATTTTTGATCAAATCTGTCACGGTGAGGCATTAGAAACGATCTAGTCATGTTTTGATCTAAATGAAAATCTTCTACCAATCCAGAAAGGCTAAAATTATGAGTAAAATGTACCCTCTGTATGTAAAAGTAACATTGTATTGTAAATAACAGCAGACACAGCAGTTGCTACTTTATATTTAACCTACCGAACAATGAGATATCAAGCTTGAACATTGACTGCAGCTTTGTTCAGTGCACGTAGGGAGAAGTTGTTGCCCCCGAGTAGAGCCTTGAGCCGCCCTGTTCGACACAGCAAACAAATAGATGTGAATTACATTCAAATGATAATGCTTTAACACTGATTTCTGTTTAATTATGCTTAGTTCTAAAGTAAAATTATAAATTCCAAATAAAGGATCACGTGTTGTTAATATTTGCCGCAACAACGAAAGTAAAGCTAAACTGAAAGTTTCGCTCGGTTGTACTTCGTCTGGTTACTTTGTGAAAGGGTCTATAACTTTTAATGCCGAGGTTGTGGCGTTCTTAGTTTCCAATGTTTCCATTGAACAATAATTAGGTATATATAGTATTAAATGAACTTTAAACCCATCTTTAGTCATATCACGTTGGTGCTGGGTATATTAAATGATATAAGTAGATTCATTTCAGTAATCTAATGCATAATAAGGAAAAGAATTTATAAATGTAATAAAGGATATTTTATTGGTGCTTAAACATAGTCTTTGTTAATTCGCTTTTTTCTCCTTATGTTTAGTAAATGGTGTTTATTTTCGGTTTTATGCATTAATGAGAATGAAACTTTGTCCTGCAGTGAGGTTGAATTAAAGTCGAGAGAATTCTTCATTAATGCAAAGTAAAAGAATATTTTCATTTCAAACTGAATCACTCAAGATGCATAAATAATGTGAACATGGTAATTCAGAGAAATGCGAATGAAAGAAGTCGATTGGTAAGGCCGGGAGGTTAGCTGCAGTAATAACGCGTTCATTGGCTGCCACAAGCCCACAACAGAATATATAAATAATATGACCGCAAGGGTTAGTCAAAGTCATCGAGTCATCTCGCCCTCAAAGGCGTCTCAAACACCCGTCGACCTTGGCTCGAGCCTTCAGGGTTAACCTCCCGAGGGAAAAAGCCCTCGGCCTCGGATTCCTCAACCCACCTTACCTGCTCAGATTATTTGCTCCTTTGTTTGAATTGAATCGTTTCGGTGTTGTATTTCTTTAGAGGATACGTCGGCTCGTTATATTAAATGGCTATTGAAAATATTATGAACTAGCTTCTGCCCGCGACTTCGTACGCGGATCCTGTTGCTTATGCCAGCGACAACGGGGTCGTCAAAATCGGAGATCTGAAACGTCTGATGTCGAATTCTAAGAGCCCAGGGACTGAAAAACAACGGGATGCGCGAGACGATTCGAGACGTAATTTTCAGGCAATAATGAACCAATAAGGTGGTAAACTTGGCCTTGCACTTTGAATGTTGGCATAAATGGGCCTTCTGAAATCTGTTCTGCACCAAAAGATGTCATTTGAAAGGCATTATTGTACGAACGTATGTTATCCAAGAAATGTTTTGACTGTGGATGGTCACCGTTAGCAGTGATCTTAATATTTCTGGAGGATTTTGTAATATTTTAATATGTACTTTCCCACCTGAGCAACACATACCGTTTGTTTCTTTTTGCCATTTAACAGCTTCACAAAAAGTACAATTTTGAACCATACCTCCGATGGCGGAATATGTGGCGTAGTCAATCATAGGAGTATACGTAAATGCACTCCGTTCCTTATCAACCCAAGGAAGGTCGCCATGCCCTACGGCTATATCTTGAGAGACATCCGATTCTTCGATGATATCGACATTCTGTTCAGAGAATGTCGAAGTCGATCAGAATTCAAACGTTCGTTGCGCTCTTCTTAATCTGTCTCTTCATGCCGTACTCCAGCAATTCTTTCTTTCTCACTTTCTAACTGATTATGAGTATTTTGTTGTGTGCGTGTTCGGGACAATGTATGATAATCTCAAGTTCATCACTTGTTTCAAAAGACCTGTTAGTAGATGTGCGAATACGCTGAGAACTAAAGCGTGATTCTGTATCGGTAAACGTTTCCGATCGCGAGACAATGCATGTCCCTCACGATCAGCGGACAGTCGCGCATCATATTCTTCACTGGTCTCTAGAGACCTGGATGTAGATGCGTAAATACGCTGAGAATGCAGGCGCGCTTCGCGATCCGAAGAGGTTTCCACGGAGCGAGTTGCAGCCTGATGTTCTCGAACAGCATCAAGTCTCTCCTGACGCTCTTCGGTAGAATCATGGGATCTTATGATCCGCAATCTTTTAGCTCCTTTGGAACATTGGAAAAGATTTGACCTTTTTCTAGGCATGGTTATAGTTTTATTGTGAAGAAGATACCTGATCAATTAAAATCTAAGTGACTGCTCCCCTACCAAGGGTGCCCAGACACGGGGTCGTCTGGCGCCCATGTGCTGGTTTGGTCCCTGGGGTCGTCACGGCGTGCTATGTGTTCTGGTGCGCCGGTGATGGGGAGTACTCCCCAGAGGAGGGTCCGGTGACGGACAGCCGCGGCGGGTTCACGGATGAGTGCTAACGCGTGCCCATATTCCCGCTGTAAGCGGCAGAGGAGGACACCGTGGAGTTTTAGTGGGTTAGAGTCCCACATAACTGTACTATCTCCCCGTGGTAGTGCAGAACGCATGAGCATTTATTCACGTTAAAAAAAAAAATGGGAGTTTTGGCCAGTAGAGTCAAATTTTCAATGATATACCATCGTCATCGAAAATCAGTCCTAAACTGTTACCGCCTTCACCGCGTGGAGGTGAAATTAGTGATAGTTTTGATTTCCACATCAGATGTTTCTGATCTTCGATTTTTAGGGTTCCGTACCCAAAGGGTAAAAACGGAACCCTATTACTAAGACTTCGCTGTCCGTCCGTCCGTCCGTCCGTCTGTCTGTCACCAGGCTGTATCTCAAGAACCGCGGTAGCTACACAGTTGAAATTTTCACAGATGATGTATTTCTGTCGCCGCTATAACAACAAATACTAAAAACAAAATAAAATAAATATTTAAGGGGGGCTCCCGTACAAAAAAACGTGTTTTTTTTCGGCGTTTTTGCCGTCTGTCTGTCGCCAGGCTGTATCTCAAGAACCGCGGTAGCTAGACAGTTGAAATTTTCACAGATGATGTATTTCTGTTGCCGCTATAACAACAAATACTAAAAACAAAATAAAATAAATATTTAAGGGGGCTACCATACAACAAACGTGTTTTTTTCGGCGTTTTTGCCGTCTGTCTGTCACCAGGCTGTATCTCAAGAACCGCGGTAGCTACACAGTTGAAATTTTCACAGATGATGTATTTCTGTCGCCGCTATAACAACAAATACTAAAAACAAAATAAAATAAATATTTAAGGGGGCTCCCGTACAAAAAAACGTGTTTTTTTCGGCGTTTTTGCCGTCTGTCTGTCGCCAGGCTGTATCTCAAGAACCGCGGTAGCTAGACAGTTGAAATTTTCACAGATGATGTATTTCTGTTGCCGCTATAACAACAAATACTAAAAACAAAATAAAATAAATATTTAAGGGGGGCTACCATACAACAAACGTGTTTTTTTCGGCGTTTTTGCAATGTGGTACGGAACCCTTCGTGTTGGCCAGTTTTTTTATAAGTCAACAGGAAATGCCCATCAGACCGAACAACTTTTGCTAAGACGTCATTCCTATATATGTTATGGTGTAGCTGGGCTCTTGGAGTTCCACATCAGGTGTTCCAGATCTTCAAATTTATTCTCTCGGCAGAAAATGCTCATCACGTGGAACAATTTTTGCTATGGTACCATTTTTGTATCTCTTATAGTTTAGCTGGTCTGTTGCGGTTCTGCATCAGGTGTTCAAGTTTCCAAGATAAATTATAGCCTATATGTTGCCCAGACATAATACCTATACAACAAAACAAAAATCATTCAAATCCTTCCAGTAGTTCCGAAGATTAGCGTGTACAAACAAACAGACAAACAGACAGAATTTTTTTTTCGGATTCGTACCCTATTACTGTTTCTAAACCCCTCCCCATTTTTTTTTTTTTAATATTTTCAATGTACAGACACAGTTTTTCTACTGTTTTATTATATGTATAGATATAGAAGATAATTAAGGTTATAATTTAGTGTTCTAATGAGAGCATTTCTCATTACCTACGCCATTAAGAATATTGTAGTAATTATGGAAATCTCATGCAGGATATACGAGGGGCGTTCAATGTATTTTCGGTATCAGGGTGATTTACTAATCATGTGTGGGTAATTTGAGTAATTAATTAATTTATGACATTATCTAAGGGTATAAAGGTAACACTTCATATGGTTGTGATCATTAGTTTGCTAGTTATCCTTAGTCAACGATAACTAGAATGGCTAACGTGACAATGTTGAAGAAAATCGAGCACCGCGCTGTTATTAAATTCCTTACCAAACAAGGAAAAAATCAAAAAAATATTCACGAAATGGTGGATGTTTACCAAGATTCTACACCTTCGTTATCTACGGTTCAAAAGTGGTCAAGTGAATTTAAAAGGGGCAGAGAGAGTATTGAAGACGACACTCGCTCGGGCGGCCCGGTTACTGCCTCTACGGAAGAAAACGTGAAAAAAGTTGAGAAGCTTATACTGGAGGATGCCCGAATGAAGTTCAAAATGACAACAGAGATGACCCACCTCTGTGTTGGTTCGGGGTAAACTGACCGCCGGTGTGTTGCTTCTTCACGACTACGCCCCGGCCCACACGGCGCGTGTTTCCAAGGCTGCTGTGCGAGATTGTGGTTTCGAAGAAATTAACCACCTACCCTATAGCCCGGACCTAGCCCCGAGTGATATTATTTGTTCCCTAATTTGAAAAAAGACCTTCGTGTGAAACGATTTTCCAACGATGAAGAGCTCAAGGCGTATATAAATGTGTATTATTCAGAAAAAGAGGAAAGTTATTTTTACAGGGTATTGAAAACTTAATTTCAAGAAGTAATAAAATGCATTGGGGTAATGGTTATATCATTATTATTATTAAATAGGAAAAGACAGATCAAAGAAACGATCAACGGAGACAAAGACAACATTTTACTAAAGACGACATTAATAGAAATGAAGTGATGGCTGGAAGAGGTCAATGAAAAGAAAACGAAATTGCGTTCATTTGAAAATATACCCAAGGATTAGAGATGTGCCGTTGCCGGCAATATTGCCCGAAGTGGGAATATTGGTGGAAATATTGCCGGGAGTGGAAATATTTGGGAATATTGCTTTAAAATTATAAGTCTAATTAACTACGGAAACTTTTTACAATACTTAAAATTAGCATTTAAAGGCCATAATCTACATTGTGTACAATAAAATATTGTTTTGAGTAAAATTGCCAATAATGCCAGCAATTTTGGCAATGTTCCCGGTATTTTACCGGCAATATTGCCTATATTGCCATACACGGTAGTGATAGTGACTATAAGAAATAACACATAAATATTGAGATTAGAATTGAAAATCGTTGTGTATTGAATAAAACTGGCCAAGTGCGAGTCGGACTCGCACACGAAGGGTTCCGTACCACAAGGCGAAAACACCGAAAAAAAAACACGTTTGTTGTATGGGAGCCCCCCTTAAATATTTGTTTTATTTTGTTTTTAGTATTTGTTGTTATAGCGGCAACCGAAATACATAATTTGTGAAAATTTCAACTGTCTAGCTATCGCGGTTCTTGAGATACAGCCTGGTGACAGACAGACGGACGGACGGACAAACGGACAGACAGGGAATTCTTAGTAATAGGGTCCCGTTTTTAGGGTTCCGTAGCCAAATGGCAAAAAACGGGACCCTTATGGATTCGTCATGTCTGTCTGTCTGTCTGTCCGTCCGTATGTCACAGCCACTTTTTTCCGAAATTATAAGAACTATACTGTTGAAACTTGGTCAGTAGGTCTGTGAACCGCATTAAGATTTTCACATAAAAATAGAAAAAAAAAACAATAAATTTTGGGGGTTCCCCATACTTAGAACTGAAACTCAATTTTTTTTTTTCATCAAACCCATGCCTGTGGGGTATCTATGGATAGGTCTTTAAAAATGATATTGGGGTTTCAAATATATTTTTTTTCTAAACTGAATAGTTTGCGCGAGAGACACTTCCAAAGTGGTAAAATGTGTGTACCCCCCTGTAACTTCTAAAATAAGGGAATGATAAAACTAAAAAATATATATGATATACATTACCATGTAAACTTCCACCGAAAATTGGTTTGAACGAGATCTAATAAGTAGCTCGCCTGTGAAAATTTAAAAACATATGATGGTACGGAACCCTCGGTGCGCGAGTCCGACTCGCTCTTGCCCGGTTTTTTAACCCTTTGGGTACGGAACCCTAAAAAGGCTTAAATTCGAAACATTTATTTTAATGTTGTACTTGTTTTTGATATACATATAAAATACAGGTATAATATAAGTATATATAATATTGGAAATAACAAAGTGTAAATCTTTACAAATATTTTATGATCGATATACTACACTAAATATAACTAAACGATGATTACAATTGCAGTAATAATAAAATATATTGGTATTATTTGACAGGCAACATTGGCAATATTGCCAATGTTGCCGGCAATATTGGTATTTTACCGGTAGCGGCAACATTGGGAATATTGACGGCAGTGGCAATATTGCCACCAGGCACATCACTACCAAGGATAATGACATAGGTATTTGGTTCGTTGTGTGTCATATGTTTTTCAAAGAAAGTCCATGAAAGCAAAAAAATATTTCAGTGCATCTAGATTCACAAGAACGTGTGAAAATGCAAAAAATACTTCTTGCGGTATAAGACTCAGCAGTTTACAAATAATAATGTTGAGCGCAAAATATGGTTTTGATTTAAAACGTGACATATCTATCATTTTAGTTGATGACATGGGAAAAATATATCCTTGGCCTTACTATACGGAACGAATTTCAGGCGACTGCTTACTATCACTTAGTCAAGAGGACTAGAGTGAAGATACTTACAAAACAAGATCCAACAGACTTTGAAGGGTGCTCTGAAGCCTTATCGAGTCCATTATCTGTTTTAATTATGTAACTGGTCCAGACAAAATTGACCATTACGATGAAGGAGCTGCAAGTTTTTGAGACTGGCAAACCATTTTACTGGATTGGAACTAAAAATCCGAAATGGAACACCAGAAAACCAAAAATACAATGGGATATATTAAGTGAATTCTAGTAGTAGTAGTCAACTAACTTAACTAATTTCAAAGTGACCATATTACAAAGAAACGATGTCGGTGGACACATAGCTTTTATATACGTAGCGTGCGTCAGCAATTTGCATAATACTGTGTGTTTTTATTACGACCTGAATGAAGCTTTACTATCAATATAGAAACACATTTCGTAGAAACTGATCAAAAGCTGCTCTTGAAGAAGATTGTCAGCACAATGCACTTACTACTACTTACTAACTAGTGGCAGCTCTTTGAATAAAAAACCTCAAAACCCAAAGGGGAAAGTATATTTATTGCGTAGTCCGTTTCAAATTGTTAGAATATAAAACAGTGAAAATTTATAAATCTATGTTAAATTTTTATGTATAACAAATTTTTGTATAATCTTCGCCATGTTAGTTAATCAAATTAAAAGAAGATATAGAAAGCTCGACATCCCATTTTTTTGTAGCCGCATTTATTTTTGGTTACGCAAGCCGATATAATAAATTCCGTTTATTAGGTACCTATAGTAAAGTCTATAGTAGCATGTATTTTTATTATTTATTTTATCAACAAGGTCGACTGATTCCCTCGGCAACATATAAAAATGAGTACACGAGTACAGGAATGATATTGACTGACTTTCGTTTATTGAATCAAGTGGCATTTTATAATATTAATTAATCACTTGGTGTTGACTTAATTTTTATGAGCTGGTGCAAAATCCTCGAGGTTTGATCAGATTTGTAAAATTTAGTCGACTAAAACGCTACCTAATAGAACCTGTGCTAAGTGAACTTCCTTAACAGGCTTTCATTTTGTTTTCCATTATACAAGCTTAGGGTTGTATTAATTGTATGTTGTTTGTATTAACGGCTATTCTAGTAGTCCAGGTCGACGTGCAATTTACACCACACAGCGGGGCGAAAGGCAACCCGGTACACAATTTTTTTTTTAGAAACTGCACCAAGTGCCGCAGATCGCACTTTCCACGATTAACTTTCTCATTTACAATACGAGTTGACCTTTCGTTTCTATAGAACTCCAAAAACAAGGGTAGATCTTTTAACAAAAACTTTAATTTTAAATAAAGTGGGATTTGAACAGGGTGACACATTAAAAATAGTCTAATTTTTTGTTGTATACTCTACATTTTCGTACTAAAAGCTCATTATGAATTAATCAACAAATTGGTTTTAAATAATGTATAATCATGTTGATTAACATGGAAATCCAATTTTTAGTTCATAACCTACATTAAAACGAAAGGAGGCCATTGAGAAATAAGTATTTTATAGAGAGCACTAAGTTCATGAACGATGTTATATGCCTACATCTACATTATCGATATGTATTGTTTTCATTCAATTTTTTTTTATTAATATGTAGACTAAGGTAAGGAGAGAGTCGTGGTTCACTCTCAAGACTCTCAACTCGACTCTCGCTGCGTGGAAAGCTCGCTATCTCGTCTAGGTGAAAATCCTACAATATCGTCGTTGTTATCTTTGCATCTAGTTCACAGTGTGCTATTTTATGCTCACGTATTTATTTCAAATGTCTAAATGAACAGAAGCTCAGCATAAATTCGAAATGTCATGAAAAACTATTCTATGAAATGAATGAAATAATTCAATGAATAAATTATAATATTATTCGAATCTCCCCTGAAAGCGTTAATTACCTTTTGAAAGTATTTAATTGGTTTTCAATTCAATTCATTATATGACTGCAGAAAAATCTTAATAATTTAATAACATATTATTATTATTTATTAGAGACGAGAGGCGGAACGCAACAGTGAAAGTGCATCTCTACATTGCGCCCGCGCACCGAGTTTAGAGCATTTTTCAGTCGTGATTAAAAACAGAGAGAAATGCAAGAAAGCGCCGCTCAAGCGGGCGATGGTATAGTAAAATTTGAAAGCGCTACACAATAGCGCGTTGTCGAAATTGGAAAGTTGAGTGGCGTGCGTCCATTGCGTAACAGCTCTTACGAGCTGCGGTGTGACGCTGACGAAAGGTAAGATGTGACGTCACCAGCATGAAAGTGCATCGGCCGGCGCCCCACCAGGCGCCGCCGGCGAACAAATGCACGTGCGCTGCAGTACTGCGCTTCCTGCATCTGAGGACTTTCTATTGGGAAACCGCCGCGACAAGCACTCGACTTCTCTACATATCTAACTATTGGGAAATTCGACTCTCACGCATGGCTACACGAAACAAGATGCATCTGATTGAGCAATCAGCTTTACAATGCGCTTGCACAACCACTGACACGGTGGACGAGGTACATGCATCTCTGATATTAAAGTACGCACGTATAATAGGAATTTATTAATTTTATACTTACACTTTAAGGTGCTTTACGGCCCCTGTAGAAATACCTGTAAATAAAGGTTATCAATTCAGGTTATCAAAACCAACATGTATAATTAGGTATATTAGAAAACTCTATAAATACATAGTATGTATGTTACTTAATACTACTGCGACTGGCAGAATACGCAAAAAAGTATCAATGAAACTATGTCTAAAAGTATGTCCGCACTGCAAAATTTTGGACTGATGAAATAAAAGTTGCGTACCTACCTACCTACTGGCTCAAGGTAAGGACTACTGATAATCTCATTTGAATGGAATATCGGTATAAACTTCGATTAGTTTGATACAGCTGCATTGCTAAGTGCCTAGGTATAGGTAGGTATGTAGTATAGGTCAGCCTCAATGAATGTTCCCACTGCTGGGACACATGCCTCCTGTCTCTGAGAGGCGACGGAGGTGTGGGCTGTGATCTACCACGCGGACCCAGTGCGGGTTGGTAGATCTCACATGTCTTCGAATTTTTGGTTGTAGGATATGCCGGTTTCCTCGCACGATGTTTTCCTTCCCCGTTTTCAGGCTAAGTGTCTAATTTCCCAAAATTGAGTAGTCCTAATTTCAGGTGCACGAAAAAGCATAGCCTATGTTTTAGCCTGGACTGCTCACTTCACAGCCAGTATCGATTTACGGGGTCTGAAATTGTAAACGATATCCTGGAATCGAGTGGGGGTAATGCAATATTTCTCTCCCGTCTATTTGAGCCCGCCGATAAATTGACAAAACTGCTAACACAGTTCTCCTCTGCACGTAGGTCGTTCTTTATAATGCTACTAGCTGTGCCCGCGACTTCGTTCGCGTGCAAGTCGCAAAACAAATTGGACTTCATGGGTTTTATTTATTTTGCGCGGAACCCTAATTCTTATTCTAAAATAAAAGTAGGCTAAGTTATTCCTTATAAGATCAGCTATCAGTGAAAGTCCCGTCAAACAGAACAAACAGACAGAAAAAAAAAATTGTTTTAAGGGGACTACATGACAAGCGTGGTCACTATCGGGCTGCATAGAAAAGAAAGAGAAGCGCGATGACACCACCCTGGTCATTTATCGCAAAATATGAAGCAATTATCTATTTACAAAAAATCTATTGTTTGGACTAAAAAATTAAAACACTAGTGCTTTAGTATGTTGCTTGTAGAATAATCTGACAGAAAATCAGAATGATTGTATGTACCTATATTAGTGTGGTTTTCATTGTAAAAAGAAAGTTTTTAAAGGTATCTTCAAGATGTTTTTTCTATCGTAGGTATCAAATTAGTATTGCGTTTTCAACACACTATCTACCTAGCATATACCCTGAAGAATATCATATATTTTTCTGATTTTGTTTGCTGTAGTCGATCATATACTTTTATTGATTCTAAAACTTGCGTTTTTTTGCGTTTAGGTCCTGTAATCCCCTTGAGAGAGAGAGCAGTGGTGGCCAAGTGGTAAAAGCCGCGACTTACGAGTTGTAGGTCGTAGGTTCGAACCCAGACAGGCGCTTTACTTTGTGTAAATTATTTCATCACCACTGCTCTCAAAACGGTGAAGGAAAACATCGTGAGGAAACCGGCATGTCCTAGAACCAAAAATTCAAAGACATGTGACATCTACCAACCCGCACTGGGCCCGCGTGGTGGATTACGGCCCACTCCCTCTCACAGAGAGGAGGCCTGTGTCCCAGCAGGGGGAACATTATAGGCTGATTATGTAATCCCCTTAAGTACGTAGTATATGCATTTAGTAAAAAGTTGTTATTTTGACATTACAAATAGACACTTCAATTTTATTTATTTGTATAGATATGACATTATGTTGATAGTTCCAACTATAATCGAGATCAAAAGCAAATGATATACAATAATAAAATCAATTGTGTAGTAATTTTGTACTCATTACAAGCAAGCTTGAAATCAATATAAGCCGCCTTGACACTGTTTGCTTTTACAGACCGACGGATGCGTGTGTCAGTATAAAATGTGTTACAATGATAAATAATAATTGAAAACACGGATTATTTGTGAGGACACCAGTAAGTACATGCAGATGACATAGTCTTTTTTTATTATTTTTAACTCGTTACATTTCGTGATAATTATAGTAAATAAACTCAAGAATAAACACACGAACTAAATTCAAAATTATAAATAGAAATAAATATGTTGTGCGCATTTCCACTAACCCTGTAATAACGTGTTCTTTAAATTGAATAAATATGAAATTTGCCACAGCCAGATTTGCTAACTAGAAACTCGGCTTACATACGATGAGTAAAGGTATGTTTGCAATAAGCATTTTATAGCCACATAATAGTAATACCATGCCATACAAATGTCACGCCGATTGACCAATAAGTGAGAGAGTTAAAAAATTGAGGTCTCAACGCGGGACGCTCCTCAAAGGAGTTCATGGTTGAATGGAACATGTACACTATACAGCGTTAAAATGACCAGCTGTACCTTATTATACACCTTGTCCCACCACAATAGAGTTCACAATGCCATGGCACATAAGAAGCAGTTCCTAAATGTAGGATTGAGAACGTTAGTGAATATATAATGTTTTAATCTTTATATCCTCTAAAATAGAGTCGACTTCTGTTTACAAGATGGCGGCATTCAAGAAGTAGGTTGAGAGAACGCACGTCTAGTACACTCGTATATCACAAAGACTCATTAACTCATCGGTGTAAGATGTGTTGTGATTGTCAATAATGAACTCTATGAATTTATGACATAAAAAATGCATGATGGTGTAATAATCGCTTTATTAATTAATGTAATAATGACTGTACCTACCTACGTAATAGACTTAATTGTTGCTGTTTAATTTGTACCATTACCTTAACATGGTTTTTTTGTTCCAGGAAGGTTGTTGTAATTAATAGAAATTAAAATCATTTCGATACTACAGTAAATTGAATAAGAGTTTAATTTTGATACAGATAGAAAATTGTATATGCATTTTTGATTTTTCTCTTAAGTGCAGCATAAGATTTTGAATTTTAATTAATTCTTTAAATTATCAATCCTAAATCTAATTTGATAAAAAACTTGATAAGACTTACAACATTACATTATGTATACTAACAGATAATATGTTGTATATATTACTTCAGGTATTGTTGTCCTGCAACATAAATAGCATTTCAATATAAGTGACGCAGAATCTGCATAGATCTTGCTTACCAAACATTCAGATGTGCAAGCATAATAAACTCTCAAATGTACCAAACTTAAGACTAAATAGTAAATAGTATCAGAAAGGCGAGAGGCTCGTGCACTTTCTACTAGAACATGGAACAAAAGTAACGAGCAAAAGTTGCGATATCTCGTGTGATATAACCACTGTGCTGTACGTTGCGGTACAGCCGGGATATACACCGATTTCACGCCCCATTCGCCTTTCGTAACACCCTTCTAAAATACGCACAATTTTTTCAGAATGGTCAATAAATGAAACTATGTGAATAATCTGTGAAACTTTCTTGTGATTGCTTCCTGTTTTGATAAATAAAAGAAGACTGGCGATATCGAAAGTTCGGAGCTATCAAATCTATACCGATCGCACTCAAACGAAAGCAGAAAGTTTTGTTTTCTTTTTATGCTTATACCAAAAGCGTTTGTAAATAACCCTTGGGCAATACCTATGGACACTTCCCGCTATTTGTTACACCTCTGTCAACCGTAATTCTGCCTACACAGTCCTGTGTATTGGCTAAGGCTGACAAAGCCCACTGACATATCCACGAATATATCGCTCGGGTAGAGCTGTAATTGAAAGTTGCTTTTGTGTCTCTTTGTAGATTTTCATGGTGACTCATTGCTAACACAAAACAAACATGATTAGCGGTTATTATATTTTCCTATTAAGGCGATTGTGTTAATAGCGAAGCCCTAGAAACTCACAATGCATCTAGATTTCTATTTATAAAATAAAGTGTAGCAATCCAACTTGGACTAAAAATATTGGCACAGCAACAGTTCACTTTAGAAATTTTTACCGAACTTGTTCGAAACGGGGATAGGGCAGGTAGTTATCATGATTGTCTCTAGGGTCGGCTAACTGGTCCATCGATAAGGCTAAAAGCTCATACATTAAATAAACAAACGCACTAGATTAGAAACTCGCTTGTTTTGCAAGTTTCTAATGCTGTTGATTAGTTGTAATATGTTGCAAGTTATGAATATCTAACAATCTAGCTATGCCGCATTCTCTGACAAAGTGCCTACCTCGCTGGTAAATTGCAAGAGATCTCAGCGAGAAATACGTTCACCGTCCTAGATGCGCGGTACTTTCGTTTTGAAATCGGCGCGCACAATTGGCCGTATCGAGACAGAAGCGGACCAGCTGCACCGTGCGCGTGCACAGCTCGGCCTAGCACTCGCCTGCGCATTCCTGTGCCTCTGACAAACACACCCTTCGCCCACACTATATTTGTATCATAATCTTAGCTTAGGTACTTTATAGGTCATGTATTTTTGCCACACCACCTCTGCGGCCCAGTTATACCCAAAATATATCTACCGCTCAAAGCGGAGAGAAACGGAGAAATTAGTCAACTTACTACCTCTATCCACAGGCTAATTTTGTTCTAACTAGCATACACTAATTAATTTTGGTTTCTAAGATAAAATCCGACTTTCATTAAATAAAAATTCATTTTGTCAAACAACTTTCATGCAACGTAATCGATAACTATAAAAACATAAAAACAAGCATTAAAGAGATAGCTTAAAAATAAAATTAACCATGTAAAAACTTTCGTTTGTATACTTTTTACTAAAACTATTGAAAGTTAGCCATGAAAAGAATTTCTAGTGGCTGTGAACTGTGATAGATGATCGTGACAACTTTCAAAATGGTATTTAGAAGAAAGATAATTGAAACTTACATAATGTTACCGATGAATTAGTGAATAGACTTTCGACATGAGTAACTCTAATTGTAGTGTAAATTCGTCACGATAATGCTGTGATGAAATTTGTCCCAATTTTCAGAGATTCTGCGTCGGTAGAGATGAATATGATAGAGAACAGCAATATATTGCGATGGTCCTAGAGATTTTATAAAATTCCCGTCGGAATGATTCAATGCAAGAGTAGATGGTTTAAATTTTAGTTGAGCAGTCTAATAAGCATATCTACGTTGTGCGCCAGGCCCTGCGACTTTTGCAATTCGTGTTACACTAACCGCTACATGGAGAATGTGACATAATTTCGCCAGTTTCGCGGTGTGGGCTTAGAAAGAGCGTTTCTAAATTAATCACAATAGAAAGACAAAGCATTTCTATTAATATAACCAAGATATTGTTTGAACGGACATTTGGAAATTAGTTGATGAGAAAGTTAGGAGTTGATAAATTATATTGAGTACCTATAATTTAGTTAGTGATTTAGAAAAATGCATTCGGATTGCTGAAGAAAAGAGATTGGGAACGCCAGGGAAAATGTTTTGTTAACAGCTGACACAGATTAATTCAAGAGCAGAACGTTGAATGCATAAAAAAATCACGTGTCACCTTGTCACAGTCGTAAACGCAGCAATAGTTATACATTAATGGATCAAATTAACTCAAACGGACATATAAAGTGGCTTTTCATTTATGCAGTCACCGTGCGCCAGATTTCATAAGCGTTCTCTCCGCACCCTGATCTAGGTTATGTGGTCGACATCGGCGGCAGCAGCGGTGGCGTATCGAGCGCGTCCGATGTTAACCTACATACATCGTTGGCACACTTACACCAACACGGTTGGGGTCGAGAGCACCCGGACCCGTAAAATTCGTGACCCAGCCCCCTCCCTTGCGACCTCTCGTTGTATTTGAGGCCCCGCGACGTCAAAAGCTGTTAGATAACTATATTCTAGGTGCTACCTTTAAATAGGTACTTTTTCCGTAATTACCTACACATACAAAAAGAGGTTGGGTTAATAACTGTCTGTTCGTTGACGTGGAGTGGAGCATCCAAGGCATTGCCAAGCCATTGACAACAGGTATTGTTTCAAAAAGGCTCCAATTGCAATATGCAAGTGAAGTTTGGTTGTGATGGATATATTTTCATGAATTTTTAACGTCGTATTTACTACTGTTTTCCAGATAGCACTATACATAATGAAGAATCAACCGGAAGTGGTAATCGTTTATCGAGGAATCATTAAGTAGTACTTAATATTATTGAAGCGGTACAGGTGAAGCACATTTATTCGTTTTAATCAAGTACATTTTTGTATAAATGAAGGGAGGTTGTCAATTATTTACTTCTTCTTTCTGAATAGTTTCTACGGTGAAAAGCGAAAACACATTAAAATATTCAATGTTGAAGCCGTATAGTGAAAATTTAATTGTAAACTCAGTTATTTGATGATTGAATATTTTGAACCCATCGGAGTCTACATTTTTGGGGCTAAAAGGTAAAAATAAATTTTCAATTGATTTTAAATGTTGCGATTTCCATCTGCACTAGGTAAATCATTGATCCAATTGATTGCAATGACACTACCCTTCTTTCCTCAATTCAATTTCAAAAGTGTCATTTTTCAACTTTTTATTCCTGTTTATAATTAAGTATCCTCATTTTAACCCAAAAGGGTATTGTCATTGCAATCAATTGGATTAAAGAATTACCACGTCGTGAATTTACAATGAACGCTTCAGTAAAACCTTCATTGTTATGCTTTCAAGACAGGCAACGTCGTTCCTCCTTGGGTCACGATGCGCTTAGGTACAAGTGGCATGGCTTGCAGTCACGAGGGTCGATGCCCGGCCTGTGTCGCTAACACTACCAATCGATAACCTGATTTATACTACTCATACAACACTAGCCATGATTCACCCGATATAACCGAATTAACTAATGTTTAATTACCACGCCTATCTCGATTCTCGATTTCCAGCTGTCCCGCTCGCACCCACCGGTATTTACGCGGTTGAGTAATCAATCCCTAATATGGTGTCACATGTGGCGTTATCTTAATTCATAGAAATTTATTTATAAACTAATTTAAGAGAACTGGTAATAAGTTTAGACGTATTACTCATGTGACAAAGCTTCGATACAAATTCTTAGAAGGTAAGAAGCTATCATACACATTGTTCATAATAGGGGAATTCCTGGAAGCCATAGTGAAGCTCAAATTCTGTAAGTGGGTACTTTGTTGACATATGGGTATGTGTAGTCAGGGTTATTGCGATGCGAGTTGATGGGACAATGCAAGTGTCCAGAGCCTGGTCCGCGTGCAATCCGAGGTCGACGCCCTGTCGGCGGACGAGTTAACCGTGGAATACTGACCCCTCTCGCACCATATACTCAACAATACACTTGCGACTCGATCCGCATAAGGATAAAGTCCGTTTTACAATGGCCCTACTACCGGTTAGAACAACCACATCTTTGAAAGTTCAAATACGAGCAGATATCAACGGCATATTCATGCAGGAAGTAACGTGCGTATTGAACATTTTTGAAGAGCAAACCTATCAAATGAGTAACGTTAAATATTTTACAATTCTAAACACGAAGAGCAACAAGCAAAATAAACTATTTTCTTGTAAAAAAAAATTAGGTTTGCTGTGAAATCAATAATTGTAAAAGATGTTTGTATTATGCCGCATACCTGTATGTATGGTGTTTGCGCATTCGCGGTGGTTTATAGAATAAACAGTAGTTTGAACACAATAAAATTGTTAAGTGTCACTTTCGATGACAAATGAGCAGGAAATCCAACGCATACGCACTATATCGCATTGAAGGCAGATTAGGTATAACTTATTATAAGACAACCACAAAGAATAACCCATAAAGAGTTAAGTGAATGAGCGTGTTGCTAACAACGACTTAATTAATCATAGTTTAAAGTAACTAACTGTTTACCAAGGTCCATTTGTCTTTCAGGTTAGGCTTCATCGTCGCGCTAAAATTGTACAGTTAATCGTCGTCTCATTTAACCGCTATCGCTAGTGCTAGATAGCCCTAAAAACTGAAACATCTATTAGATATGTAGTGCCGTTGTACCGAATTAGATCGAGGTAAAGCGATGCACAACGCGATAGTGGATGTGATAACTTATCTATCAGTACTGGGACTGCGAAACAGTTTGTTTGGAACAGCTTCAACAGTAAGGTACTAAATATTTAATGGTATATACGAGTATTAGTTGAGTATACAAGGAAGTATTGTTTTAATATTGTTATCTGTTATACATGAACGTTCTGCAGGGTCGTCTGCCGTCACGAATAGATATTGAATCAATATTTTAACATTATAATTTACATGTTAAGCCTATGCTATGAGGTTGTTACAAGAATAATAGGATTTTTTTTTTTAAATACGTCCAATATTATATTTGTGGTTATTATTGTAGGTTTAGGTTTCGATTTCGACTAAAAGAAGTAGGAATGAAAAACGTCATAATGATGTTCTATAAAAAAAAATCAACCGAATTGATAACCTCCTCCTCTTTTTGAAGTCGGTTAAAAAGAACATACTAAACATAAACTCAGCTTTTCTAGAACTGGGAGTAGGGTTACCATTTCGAAGTTTAGAAATTCCTAAGAAACGGACTTTTGATGGTGTTTTAATAAATTTCTGTCACTGATATTTACACAGCAAGTAGTGTTAAGGCGAAAACGCCAGGGTAGCCCGCGAATTTTTTTTTTTTACGTTTTTTGCAATTTGCTGGTCAGTATTAAATTGTACGTTGATTAAAATATGATTCGCGGCCATTACAAATATGTATTTACAGAATTATAATCTATAAATTTATTTATTTATTAAGGATCTCCAACAAAGGATACACATAACAATAGAAATTTACAATAAAAAAAAGGTAAATAGGCCATAGGCCATTGTATTTTTATAATAATAAAAAGGTAAATAGGCTATATAGGTATATAGCATCACGTTACGACGTGAGCTTCTTACGCCTTAGGAGCTGAGCAAAACGAAAGAAAAGTCAGAAAGAACGCATAACGAAAACCAAATATAGCACGGGCGAGCGATGAGATGCGACGCGATGGTTCGGGGATCGAAATTTCACGCGGACAAAGTCGCGGGCAGAAGCTAGTTTCAAATAAACCACTTCCAGGCACTGTTGAATTGTCAAGGGGCCGGTAAGTCAGAAAGATGAAGCCAGTTGCCCATTCCAAAGCATAGTAGGTACCTATGGAGAAGAACGGGCAAGAAACTCCACGTACACTCTAGTCTTTGTTTCCGAAGAAATTTCGGACAAATCCGGAAGGATGGGAACTCTACATGGGAGCGACAAAAGCTACAGATTTACAGAACACCGTGTGATACGATCCTTAGGTACAGACGTCAGCACATCAAACCACTACAATCTGTCAAATTTCTTTAATAGATTTTCAATTTTATCGCTAAAGCATAAAATTCAGAGTTGATTGGGAAATTTTGACAGTTTCGGGTAGCTTGATGTGCTGGCGTCTGTACTACATTTGCTTCATCCGCATAATTATATTAAACTGTTAGAATCTAATGAAATCAGATTCCTACTTGGAAGTAAGTATCATACCTAATTACTTAGTGATAAGTAAAATAATGTTGACTTTTATTACATTTTCAGGAATGAATGCTCTACATAAATGTACACTTGTAGTGTACATAACTGCTCTTAGAAACTTTTCTATTACCAGAAATCCTGTACTTACTAAGAATCTAGGGTGTAATGCAACAAGATTTTATTTGCATAAAGTTTCTAAGTTCGCTACTAAAGAAAAGTAGGTAATCATGACATGATGTTGTCGAAACAGTTGAAAGCTTCTGTTTTTAACCCCGACGCAAAAACGACGGGGAGTTTGTTATAAGTTAGACGTGTCTGTGTGTGTGTGTCTGTCTGTGGCATCGTAGCTGGATAAAATTCCTCTCCACTTCAGGAAATTGAAAACTTCTCAGTGAAGAAAGGATTTTTCGTAATTTGGTACTACCTAGAAATAACTTTCATTTCATTTTCGTATATTATTTTATTAATCAACAAATTATAAATTGAAGATTTCGCTGAAAACAGCACACGATAGAGCAGAAACTAAGAAACCAAATGCCAACCAAAAGCTGAAACCAATCCCTTATAAAAAAGATACCGGAAAATACAGCGTATGATGAGTCAGAAAACGTAATATTGTGATATTTACTAGATTAGGTTTGACACAAAAATTCCGTATTCAGGGTAGTGGGTGAAACGACCTAGAAACAGGAATGATGTCATTTATCATTTGGAGCCTCCAGTTCTTGAGACAAAAGTTGCCCAAGGCCGGCCGGCAGCCCCGAAAATATCCTTCGGGCGGAGTCCTTGGAACCTACGCATTACAAGGTCATCCCATTACAGACGCGGCCTACCAGTTGCACGACCAGTCCATGGATTCAGCTTACTGTAACAAGGTTACAGAAAATATTTCGGTACGCACGGGTTTTAACGATAAATTCATTGAGTGCTTTGGAAGTTTATAGAACGTGAATAAATCGGAGGTTATTTGTTTTACTTAAATAGGAGACTTTATCGCCTTCATCATCTACAGGCTGAAGATATCCACCGCTCAAGGTTAGTCTTGGGTTTTGTATGCCTCTTTGCATTGACCTCGGCTCCTACTGTTGTCATCAGCCCAAAATAATTATGGTTTACTTTTAACTTAATTGTGTCCAATTAAAATGTAGCTAGAAAATGTTATTAAATTACGTATGCTTTTAAGGCCAAGGTTGTAGTCAGGGGTGGGTATGGTTGTTTGTACCCGTGCAACCTTCAGCGGTTCTAAATCAGCTACCTGGTACAATATTTTATTCAGTACGGCCTTGTTCAGGGCTAGTAACAGATTATGAAATTCTAAGTGGATGATCAAATTGAGGAGAAGGCGTTGCAGTCTTTGGAGACAGTTAAGCCACGTAAGGGGCACCTGATTTAACCACGAACAAAACAAGGTTCTTGCAGATTGAAGATGGCGACCCAGATGCATGGATGTAGAAAGGAAGAAGTTGGAAGGACAAAGCGTTTTAACACTAGCTAAGGAGAAGAGAAGAGCCTCCTCAAGAGCAGCAGCTGCAGTGTTTGCATGAGATGAGATTGCTTGAAGGAACATAAGTAGGGCCGCGCGTCAGTTGTCTGGTAAAACCAGTATAAGCAACGGGATAATTGCGTAGGTACCACATTTAACAGTAGCAATAATTTTCATTTTGACAGTTCAACAACATTCATTGCGATATGTACTTTGTTGAGAAGACAAATTTTTCGAACATATGAAGCAATAGATTAGTAATATCCTTCAAAATAATTCAGATTGTAATTGAAAGTGTGTTACGCAATTAGGGTGGGACTGGTCGGAGGTCTTATTCTATTAAAACTCCGTACTGCGCTAGGCCATCTCAAGGTCAAAGTGCTACGACTGAAGTGCGGCCTACTGTACCTACAAGATGAATGAAAAGATTGCTAGATAGTTTAAGGGGCATAAATTATGTGTCTAAATAAATAAGATGCTGGCTTTAAGTGAATTAAATATAAATAAAGGTAAGATAACAAACAAAATATTTTATTCATTATTCCTCCTTTGGGTTGTTAACATTTCTCAGTATCTCTGAACTAAAGTTAAGGTCAATAACACTGCGATTTGACTTCTATTTTTTGTCATTGCAAAGTATTCTGTTATTTTAAAGTTCTTTGTACTGTATGTCCTTTAATTTTTTAGAAACCTTCGCATAAACTTTACTGCAGTATCGAAGAAATTGCTAAAAGTAGGTAATATACTGGAGGCAGGTAGGCAGGCCGGAGGGGAGGGGGAAGGGGTGGAGTAGTAGTAGTAAAGTAAGTATTTAGTTAATATGGTGTCAACGTTATGAAGATAGATGCAATTCTATGTGCGCAAGACGACATTCCCGGTATAAGCTGACTTCTCACTGTACGAAAAGCCTATACAATGCGAGATTAGCTTAAGGCGAAAGCGCCAGGGTAGCCCGCGAAATTCAATTTTTTTTACGTTTTTTGCAATTTGCTGGTCAGTATTAAGTTGTACGTTAATTAAAATATGATTCGCGGCCATAACAAATATGTATTTACAGAATTATAATCATTAAAGTCATCAACACAACTCTCTAAGACCAAGTAATCCCCAAGAATGACTATTTCATGAAATCTTGATATTTGGGGATTATACTAACTTAACAAGTTGTATTACTGATTGTAATTATTATAATTCTGTAAATACATATTTGTTACGACCGCGAATCATATTTTAATCAACGTACAACTTAATACTGACCAGCAAATTGCAAAAAACCTAAGAAAATTTGAATTTCACGGGCTACCTTAGCGCTTCCCCCTTAAACTGGAAAAATATCGCTTGATGTGTCGTGTGTGTACAAAAATGAAACCTAACTTTAACATTATGTGAACTAAAAACTGAATACTATAGCAGTAGAAAATACATAATACAAAATGCTCATACATATTTATGTAGTAGATAAAATACACATGACTTTTGAAATATATTTATGTAAATTCAACAAGAAGCAGTGCATAGTAATTAGGTTGACAATTCTCGTGAGAAGACGCCTGTATAAGTAGATCAGTAAGATTTTTTATACAGTTTCTTACAAAAATTATGCATAATTAATTATTATGTCCAAGGTTGACCGTTACATTCAATGTAGCTGACAAACCTTTTTTTTGTCATTTTTTTTTTTGACAGAATTTATGAAGATTTTCACCCCGGGCTTTCATAAATTGTTGCTGTTCTGTCATTTTGTTACAATCAAACCACGAAAACAAATGTTTTTGACGGTACCTTATCTCTGTAAAGAATTATGTATTTAAATGACATGGCAACCAAGGTAAAAAGCGGGAACGTCCCTATACATTTGGGTTATTTGTATCTAGATTTAAATTATGTCAAGGCTCACTAAACTTATTAAAATGTAATTTTTCCCGTGTTCAGCAGATTATACGATAAAAAATCAGGTCAACCCAAAATATGAAAAGCTATAACCAATTTGTAATCAACTAGGATAAGAATACCGAGGTCATTATTTATTAAAATATTTTACAAATTATTTGCAGGTTGTATTCTGTCGTATAGCGCCATCTAGCGGCAATGTGGAAAACAGAACATAAACTTGCAATACAGTTATGTATTTCGTTTTGAACCATATTACGAAGTGCGCCGACCCCGATTAAATTGGAAAAAGGTCCGGATGATGATGATTGGGAAGTTTGTTCTAAGTTAAAAAAGAAACCTTAAATAAAACACACACTGCCAATCGAATCGACATTTTAAGAAGATTGTTAAACCATTAGCGCGAAAGATTGACGGTTTTTTCTACGCCATTCTTTGGCAGCAACACACCTGTTGTATTTACGAAGATAGCAATTTTTTTAAGCACCTTGGAAACGACAGGTGTTCGCATATTGTTTCACTTTACTTCAATGATATGCTGTTTCAAGGATGATATTTTAATATAACAATGTATAATCTCATCTAGGGAACGTTTCGGTGATAGGATTAATAGATACAAGAGGATGGATTTATTCATCTACTTTACAACGTTAATCATGTCATGAGATAGTCTCTCCCTGTCCCTACTTTTTATGTTGTCTGTTGCAGCTGTCTTTTGGAAAAGAAAAGTCCATGGTCGGTAATAATTAATATTTAAGTTAATACATGCATACAAGGATAAGATGTAATTTTGTTGTTTGTACGATTTTATTTAGACTGGGGTGTTGTACAGACACCAGCACATCGAGCTACTAGAATCTGTCAACTTTAATAGATTTTCAACTTTATCGCTAAAGCATAGGTTCAAAATTTATTGGGAAAAATTTACAGTTTACAGAACTTTTTACCTACTATAAAACAGATAGGTAGGTGCTAGCAGTTTTTCTCACTGTTTTATTGAAAAAAAAAAAAACAATTACAAAATAATCACTTTGCACGTAAACGAAACCGCTTTCAAGAATGATGTGATTCATTAATATTTGAGTGATCTTTAAAAAAATTACAATACATCACGTGTGTCCTAGGAAAATGAAATAGAACTAGTGATTCAACGTAAAACAGCAGTGGCATTGAATGTGTCCCTGTCTGTTAAAAAACTCGAGGCTTCCGCAATGAAGTAACTTTAGATGCTTTATTTTCTATACCTAATTAGAAAAAAATATACATTCCTTAAATTAAATCACACTAATATTATAAAGGCGAAAGTTTGTGAGGCGTGTTTATATGTTTGTTACTTCTTCACGCTCAAACGCAAAATGGACCAATTTTGATAAAATTTTGCATGGAGGTAGCTGACACCCTGGATTAACATATAGGCTACTTCTTTTTTATCCCGATATTCTCACGGGATCGACACTTACGCGGGTGAAACCGCGGGGCGCTGCTAGTATTTCTATAAAGGCAGATTTTAACGTATTCAATTAAATAGAACTGGTGGACGCATAACCAGCATCGAGGTCGATGTTCACCATCAACTTCATGCAAACCATTTTTTTTTTCGTTTCGACGGTACATGTAAGTTACTTAATATACTGTTCGGGCCCTCTAGGTGGCCACATTGTTGCGGCATCCGAGGCGTTGTTCAGGTCGTCAAGAGTGCAGGTAAACGGACATTCGGGACATAGCAAATGCAAACCGTTGGTTTTATCCGATAAATTTTCATGAGAAAGAAGATTTTTGGGTCATTTCATTCATAGAAAGCGTGCACTATTCTACACCTTATCGGGCCCAGTTACAAGTGTTTAACTGGGCCCGACCAAAATTTTACGTCTAAATTTTGCGATATCATTTAGCCAAAGTTGTGCAGAAAAAGGTATCATAGTGGAAATTACGTTTAACTTAGTAATTTAATACATAGGTAGGAGAATGCAATACATGAAAAAACTGTAAGAAAACATCAAGAAAACAAACAAATACAATTGACTTGCACTCTCGTTGAAATGTTGCAAATAAAAGCTCAACCTACGTACGCGCCCCACTTTCATCATATTCGTATCGATGAATTATTTAAAATTCTGTGGTCGCAGCGCCATCTTGTGAACAAACTTTCAACTCATTGATATAAACATGCTATGCAAACTAGTTTCTTTTCCCTAACAAAAAAGGTGAGCTTTTAGAACAGATAAGTATCTGTATAGCAATACTGTGTAGGTACACATACTGTAATAATAATAACAATTCCGTATCAAAGTATCGGATTGTCATCATATTAATGAGCCATAATTATATTGTTATAATATAACTCATAAGTCATCAGTCTCCACACAAACAATACCTGATACCCAAACATTAATTATATTACGAAGGACATAAATGAAACGAAAAATTCCAAAAAGGATAATTAATATAATATTACTTTCCGCCCAATGACATCACAGGAAAATAAGGTTGAAAATAATTTCACCATACATCGAGTATATTACTTTCCGCCCAATGACATCACAGGAAAATAAGGTTGAAAATAATTTCACCATACATCGAGTAGGTATAGCAGGAAAAGTATTTGTTTTTGGCCATATTTCTAGGATTCTTGTCGTCAAGGAATTTAGGCGACGACGACGACGGAAACGAGAAAAACAGCTGAGCCTGCGAATATTGAAACTGCAATGAAATTATATTATTGTTATAACTAGGTATATTATTGTGCGAGAGGTTACTATTTTCAGTAAGTAGTAAAGAGCATGGGACCCAACCATGAACCCTGTGGCACTCCAGCTAAGATGCTTCAATACATATACATGTTTTCTCCTTTCATTACTAGAATTATTCAGTCTACTAAATTCCATTGTGATTGTAATGACGGACACAGGAGATTTTTATCTGGAACTAGCTGTGCCCCGCGGTTTCACCCGCGTTAATTTGTAGAAAAACCTACTAAAAGATAATCCATTACTTTAACAGTATTACTTGATATTATTACTTATACCCTCATGACCGAACACCACACGCCTTGCGGAGTTATTTTAAAACTATTTATCTCCTAAGATATTAATTGAAGTCAAATGATGTCAAGGTAAATTTTGTTCAAAATTAAATACTTGTGATGAATAACGTATTTATTTGGATAAGGATTATTATCATGTTTATAAAAATACCTTTGCAAATAATGCATTATTTTAGAACAAATTTGATTACCATAAAAAGGTTTATACCTGGTGGGTCAACCTTAAATAAATAATAAATGCTGTCGCGGACTTTTTATGAGAACTTTCAAAAGGAATATTTTTTCCCGTTTTTGCAACATATTTTATAGATGACCCGCTCCTATTGGTCGTAGCGTGATGTTATATAGCCTTCCTCTATAAATGGGCTATCCAAGACAAAAATTATTCAATCAATCAATTCGAACCAGCAGTTCCTGAGATTAGCGCATTCAACCAAACAAACCAACTCTTCAGCTTTATAATATTAGTATAGTATAGATAATAGGCTTTATATCATCAATGCCTGTTGTAAGTCATGGAATGCAAAACAAAACAGATCTATAACCTACTTCAGGATGAAAATACGTTATTAACTTAGTCATGGGTTCATAAAGTCTAGATGGCCGTGTCAAAGTTCAATCACACATAACATAAATTAATTATTTTTGGAACTCCCGAGTCTGTTAATTACACTAAGTAGAATACAGTTTATAAATATAGTTTTCCCAAACACTATTGATTTAGTTACATGTGAGTTGAAAGTTGTTTTGAAATAAAGACGGTGAGATAAGTTAGAAAATTGTTAAAATAAATAAATGATGCCGTCAGACCTAAAGATATCATAAAGCAGGCCTGTTTAGCCCTGCAATAGGAAAGTTACCTAACAAAATCAAAGGTGGACAAGATGCACCAAATCTAATTAATGTAAAACAATAATCATTAGTCTATCCACTCAATCAGTGCCGACAAAACATTTTGCTGAACAATAATTGCAATTCAATATAGGACAGGGTTAAGGGGTTAAAACTTCAAACATTCATTGAATACAATGACATGCAGTGTGGCCATCATTAAAATGTATAATATGACAGCAACAGGAGCTGGGTCAAGGAGACTATGGAATAGTGTCAAGACTGCTAGAGCATAAACATAGTTACATGATAAAGTACACATCAAAATTAGAGTGTGTGAAGCAGTCAATACACTGACACATGCAGACATGTTTGTAACCCATTATGTCCTAGGTAGAGAGGATTACAAATTAGATATTATGCACAGCATTTAAAAAAATACTTTTAATTGCCCACTATCTTGTTTTCATGAAACATAGCATAATAATTATGTAAGGGATTTTAATAAAAAATATATTACTTATATTATACATATATGGTGAATGTATCATAGGTAAAGTACACATAGATATAGTATAATTATAAATGTTGATTATTTGGCCAAACAAACAATTGTTGAATGATTGATAGTTTATTTTGGTGTGATTTGACAGCAGATAGTTGTAGGATATGGAACAAAAATGCAACCATATACAGTGTTGCATAATTACCATAAAGTCTTAAAGTCATTTTTGTGTCTACAAACAGTTTGATGTCATATTTTTTTAATTCATTTTAATATACGTTTTTGTTTTAAATCATTATTTTAATGCATAATCTGTGATCATTTGAAGGCAGAATAATTTTGTTGCGGATAAAATGTTTGGTTTTTTTATTGTTTTTAAATAAAATGCATATTTATGCATAATCTGTGATCATTTGAAGGCAGAATAATTTTGTTGCGGATAAAATGTTTGGTTTTTTTATTGTTTTTAAATAAAATGCATATTTAGTATTGTGGTGTTTATGAGTACCTATGAATAAATGATGGCATCATTTACTCATATTTTAAAAGTTAGCAAGTATACAACTCATAACTGGTAATACTTAAAATAGAAACAGTCTAATTAATCTAAGGCAAGTAAGAAAAAAAAATTATAGTTTCTTAGTTCACTAAGAAATTAAAATGTTTACAAAAGTATTCAATGTTTTACAACTATGAGTGAGTTTTTATAACAAAATAAGACATAGTTACCTGGTATGGTAGTCTTTGTAGCTAACGCATGGCAAACCAATACTCAAAACACCATGGTTCAAGGTCACTAACCACTTTTTATTAAAATATTTTTAGCCCAAAATAATGCAGTGAAGTTTTTTTAAACATCAACTTTACTAGCTTCACGAAGAAACCTTTAGTGAAATTACTAGAAAGGCAAACGTGCGTGAAACAAACACGAGCTATCGCGAGCAAAGGAAAACGTTCTCCATATTGCCTTGACGTCACATTGAAATACCAAACAATGGTGTGTGAAACGAATCACAGTTTATATACTTAATTTTGAACCGTATTATAAAAAAATAGCTCGTAAATGAGTAAAAATGTACTAAAAATCAAACGTCAAGGGCGAAATACCATTATTAGTTTGACAATTCGCAAATTCTAAAATTACCCACTTACCAATTTCTGCCGTTTTCACCGCACTTTTGAAGATCACCGAACAGTTGAAATGATAAACTTAAAAGAAAAATAGTGTATTAATTACGTTCTACCATAAAATTATGGAATTAAAAACAAAAGAAGAAGAAATATACAGTAGTATGGAAGGGGTAACGCAAACCCTACGCTGTCAAGAGTGTCAAGGTGTCAGTCAAGTCGATGATGGAAATAATAAAAAAAAAGTAGCAATATCGAAATGTATTTTTTAAAAGTATCTTAACATTTTGATGAATAGATTTAATTATAGTTGCTAACGAAGACTAGAGATTTAAAAAAAAAAAAGTTTTATGCTGGTTCAAAACACAGAACACTGTAGAATGGAATAACTAAACGTAGGGATTATTTTTTTCTTGGTTTAGTCGTTCTGAAATCTAAACAGATATTTTCACAGAGTACTTTTTGATAGACTGAGTTATTTTCCATCTTTGGATAGTGGTAGACCGCGTAACCGCGAAATTAAAATTTTCTTACGTTTTTTGCAGGTCAGTGTCAGATAGTATCTTGATCAAAATATGATTCGCGGCAATAATAGGTATGTACATATTTAGAGAATATTTAGATCAAGATACAACCTGCAATTTGCAAAAAACTTAAGAAAATTTTAATTTCGCGGTCTCAACCATTTATTTTGGATACCGAGAAGATGGATAAAAATGCGACAAATGCACATGCATGTGCCTTTTTTCCCCTGCTGCCCTCTCCCAGTGACGCCCTAAACCGAGGTCCGTATCCGTAGTTCCGTACACCGACGTCACAGCTACGCCGACAATGCGTCTGAATGCGTCATCTGTCTCTGTCCGATTTGGAATCCAATTTAGTGTAGTGTAATCACTAGCTCCGACTTCCTGGCTAGAGTGTTCCCAGTTAGCATTGCTTAAAATTGGATAATGTAATAAGCGCTTGGGTTTATAAGTTTTATGCCCTGGGCTGGGGGTCTACTCCGAAGTGGTTGATTGTCGTGTCGGCCGAATGTTCGGTCATTTTCTGATTCGAATGTTGTCCTACTACGAATTAAAAAAAAAAGAGGTAAAAAAAGGGGTAAGGGTTCTAAAAAGGTTCGGATTGGCACAGTTTGGTTGGGACCTAATCTATATATACATATAATAAAACAGTAGAAAAACTTTGTCTGTACATTGAAAATATTAAAAAAAAAAAATGGGGGGGGGTTTAGAAACAGTAATAGGGTACGAATCCGAAAAAAAAATTCTGTCTGTTTGTCTGTTTGTTTGTACACGCTAATCTTCGGAACTACTGGAAGGATTTGAATGATTTTTGTTTTGTTGTATAGGTATTATGTCTGGGCAACATATAGGCTATAATTTATCTTGGAAACTTGAACACCTGATGCAGAACCGCAACAGACCAGCTAAACTATAAGAGATACAAAAATGGTACCATAGCAAAAATTGTTCCACGTGATGAGCATTTTCTGCCGAGAGAATAAATTTGAAGATCTGGAACACCTGATGTGGAACTCCAAGAGCCCAGCTACACCATAACATATATAGGAATGACGTCTTAGCAAAAGTTGTTCGGTCTGATGGGCATTTCCTGTTGACTTATAAAAAAACTGGCCAACACGAAGGGTTCCGTACCACAATGCAAAAACGCCGAAAAAAACACGTTTTTTTGTATGGGAGCCCCCTTAAATATTTGTTTTATTTTGTTTTTAGTATTTGCTGTTATAGCGGCAACAGAAATACATCATCTGTGAAAATTTCAACTGTCTAACTACCGCGGTTCTTGAGATACAGCCTGGTGACAGACAGACGGCAAAAACGCCGAAAAAAACACGTTTGTTGTATGGGAGCCCCCCTTAAATATTTATTTTATTTTGTTTTTAGTATTTGTTGTTATAGCGGCAACAGAAATACATCATCTGTGAACATTTCAACTGTCTAGCTACCGCGGTTCTTGAGATACAGCTTGGTGACAGACAGACGGCAAAAACGCCGAAAAAAACACGTTTGTTGTATGGGAGCCCCGCTTAAATACTTATTTTATTTTGTTTTTAGTATTTGTTGTTATAGCGGCAACAGAAATACATCACCTGTGAAAATTTCAACTGTGTAGCTACCGCGGTTCTAGAGATACAGCCTGGCGACAGAAAGACGGCAAAAACGCCGAAAAAAACACGTTTTTTTGTACGGGAGCCCCCCTTAAATATTTATTTTATTTTGTTTTTAGTAATTGTTGTTATAGCGGCAACAGAAATACACCATCTGTGAAAATTTCAACTGTCTAGCTACCGCGGTTCTTGAGATACAGCCTGGCGACAGACAGACGGCAAAAACGCCGAAAAAAACATGTTTTTTTTGTATGGGAGCCCCCTTAAATATTTATTTTATTTTGTTTTTAGTATTTGTTGTTATAGCGGCAACAGAAATACATCATCTGTGAAAATTTCAACTGTCTAGCTACCGCGGTTCTTGAGATACAGCCTGGCGACAGACAGACGGCAAAAACGCCGAAAAAAACACGTTTTTTTGTACGGGAGCCGCCCTTAAATATTTATTTTATTTTGTTTTTAGTATTTGTTGTTATAGCGGCAACAGAAATACACCATCTGTGAAAATTTCAACTGTCTAGCTACCGCGGTTCTTGAGATACAGCCTGGCGACAGACAGACGGCAAAAACGCCGAAAAAACACGTTTTTTTGTATGGGAGCAAAAAGCCGAAAAAAACACGTTTTTTTGTACGGTAGCCCCCCTTAAATATTTATTTTATTTTGTTTTTAGTAATTGTTGTTATAGCGGCAACAGAAATACACCATCTGTGAAAATTTCAACTGTCTAGCTACCGCAGTTCTTGAGATACAGCCTGGCGACAGACAGACGGCAAAAACGCCGAAAAAAACACGTTTTTTTTGTATGGGAGCTCCCTTAAATATTTATTTTATTTTGTTTTTAGTATTTGTTGTTATAGCGGCAACAGAAATACACCATCTGTGAAAATTTCAACTGTCTAGCTACCGCGGTTCTTGAGATACAGCCTGGTGACAGACAGACGGACGGACGGACGGACGGACAGCGAAGTCTTAGTAATAGGGTTCCGTTTTTACCCTTTGGGTACGGAACCCTAAAAATCGAAGATCAGAAACATCTGATGTGGAAATCAAAACTATCACTAATTTCACCTCCACGCGGTGAAGGCGGTAACAGTTTAGGACTGATTTTCGATGACGATGGTATATCATTGAAAATTTGACTCTACTGGCCAAAACTCCCTTTTTTTTTAACGTTATTCACGTTAAAAAAAAAGGGAGTTTTGGCCAGTAGAGTCAAATTTTCATGCGTTTGTAATGCTCATGCGTTCTGCACTACCACAGGGAGATAGTACAGTTATGTGGGACTCTAACCCACTAAAACTCCACGGTGTCCTCCTCTGCCGCTTACAGCGGGAATATGGGCACGCGTTAGCACTCATCCGTGAACCCGCCGCGGCTGTCCGTCACCGGACCCTCCTCTGGGGAGTACTCCCCATCACCGGCGCACCAGAACACATAGCACGCCGTGACGACCCCAGGGACCAAACCAGCACATGGGCGCCAGACGACCCCGTGTATGGGCACCCTTGGTAGGGGAGCAGTCACTTAGATTTTAATTGATCAGGTATCTTCTTCACAATAAAACTATAACCATGCCTAGAAAAAGGTCAAATCTTTTCCAATGTTCCAAAGGAGCTAAAAGATTGCGGATCATAAGATCCCAAGAATCTACCGAAGAGCGTCAGGAGAGACTTGATGCTGTTCGAGAACATCAGGCTGCAACTCGCTCCGTGGAAACCTCTTCGGATCGCGAAGCGCGCCTGCATTCTCAGCGTATTTACGCATCTACATCCAGGTCTCTAGAGACAAGTGCGGAACGTGATGCGCGACTGTCCGCTGATCGTGAGCGACATGCATTGTCTCGCGAATCGGAAACGTTTACCGATACAGAATCACGCTTGAGTTCTCAGCGTATTCGCACATCTACTAACAGGTCTTTTGAAACAAGTGATGAACTTGAGATTATCATACATTGTCCCGAACACGCACACAACAAAATACTCATAATCAGTTAGAAAGTGAGAAAGAAAGAATTGCTGGAGTACGGCATGAAGAGACAGATTAAGAAGAGCGCAACGAACGTTTGAATTCTGATCGACTTCGACATTCTCTGAACAGAATGTCGATATCATCTGAAGAATCGGATGTGTCTCAAGATATAGCCGTAGGGCATGGCGACCTTTCTTGGGTTGATAAGGAACGGAGTGCATTTACGTATACTCCTATGATTGACTACGCCACATATTCCGCCATCGGAGGTATGGTTCAAAATTGTACTTTTTGTGAAGCTGTTAAATGGCAAAAAGAAACAAACGGTATGTGTTGCTCAGGTGGGAAAGTACATATTAAAATATTACAAAATCCTCCAGAAATATTAAGATCACTGCTAATCGGTGACCATCCACAGTCAAAACATTTCTTGGATAACATACGTTCGTACAATAATGCCTTTCAAATGACATCTTTTGGTGCAGAACAGATTTCAGAAGGCCCATTTATGCCAACATTCAAAGTGCAAGGCCAAGTTTACCACCATAATGGTTCATTATTGCCTGAAAATGACGTCTCGAATCGTCTTGCGCATCCCGTTGTTTTTCAGTCCCTGGGCTCTTAGAATTCGACATCAGACGTTTCAGATCTCCGATTTTGACGACCCCGTTGTCGCTGGCATAAGCAACAGGATCCGCGTACGAAGTCGCGGGCAGAAGCTAGTAGTCAATATAGGAAACTAAAGGTAGTATAAAATGATCGAACATTCGGCCGATACGGTTGTTAACCGCTTCGGAGTAGACCCCCTGACCCTTGACTGGAGGAAGCCCAACCATAAGTTGACCTGAGAGATGCCAAAAAAAAAAACAAAACACGCACGCGACACTCATTAGTCCGACCGACCGACTCGTAGACAGAGAATAGATAGCATTCTCTGTCTACGGGTCGACTACTCGGCAAACACAGAACACATATACTCCTAGCGGAGTCGGCAAATCAGTCGATTAGCGCCACGGCGGGCACCGCGCCGCCAGGGAAGCCCGCGATTTTTTTTTTTTTTAAACCGTGTATATCGTGATTTAAGCACGATCTACACGGTTTAAACCGGTGGTTTAAACATAAGTTTAAGGGTATGCGCACACTACGAAAATAAATCGTTGCGAAGAAAATTCGTCAATCTGTAGACAATAGTACTAGAGTCCGCGCACTGCGGAAAAAAATCGCATGAGAATTTGCTTGAAAAATTCTCGTGTTTGCGATTTTATAACTAAATCGCAACGATTAAAATCGTAGTGCGGGCATATCTAGCCTTAAACAGTGTAGACCTAGACAGTGGTTTGAAACCAATTTCGTATGACCCTTAAACGTCCTTGGTAGAAAGGCCTGCGTTGCAAACCAGTGGGGCAGAAGAAAATGTTGGTTTTATACCGTGTAGCAGACATCTCGCAACAAGAACAACTTCAAGGTCACCTTGGTTTGTAGATTGGTTTCAAACCGTGTAGATCGTGCTTTAAACAGGATCTACCGGGTATATATGTTCTGTGGGATCTACACGGCTGGAACTTACCTTCTCTAAAATGAATTTCCAAACGAAACGTAAAAATAACCTCAAATGAACTTAATGAACGTTCTCAACTTCTCATTCTATGGTTTTCGATTGGCAGTTTTGTTTGTCTGTAAAATGCTTATTTAGTTGGAATTTGTGTTGAAATAATTAATTTCCAATAGAAGCTTCAGTATAGATATAATATTAAATAACGAACAGAATGGCTGACGAAGAAATTAATGGTGATACCGACGATATCCAGCACGATAAAGACAAAACTCAGAAGAAGACTGCAAAACATGATAGTGGAGTAGCAGACTTGGAAAAGGTTACAGATTATGCAGAAGAGAAAGAGATATCCTCTCAGGACATATCTGGGGTAAGCAAAAAAAAAACTAGGTAGGTCTAAGGTCTAAGTATTTAAATTGAAATATGTACTCGTTGAGATTATCTCAATAGGTTATCTTTTATATTGTTGCTCTCAGTGCATTATAAATCATTGAATCTACGATCTATTCCGCCCCTAAGACGACCCACTGACCGATCTATTTATCAAATGATTGCCCTTTTTAATCATCCTTGAATGTTATTGAAAAACTTGAGGATAGTTTGACCCATTGAGATTAAATTATGTCTGTTTGTTTTCCTTACGAATTGCATACAAATATTTAGGAAGTACTGTTAATAATTCCAGGCGCTGTCGTTAATCGGTGACAGGAGAAACAAAGAGGCTGCTGAGCGTCTTGAGAAGGAAAAGGAACTACAAAAAGTTTCAGTGAAAAAGGATGATATAGAATTAATTGTAAGTATCTAGATCTATCACTAATCACTATTATATTATACCTATAGCAATTATTTTCATTATATTTGGGCAGTCACGAAAATCGTGGCAAGTGCTACATCTATTGGAGATTTTTGTGGCTTATGTCTTGTAAATATGTGGCTTGATTTCCACTGTTAAGGTGCCACTAGTTGATGTTTTTTCCATACAAATTTCGGGAAAGTAGGTAAGTATTATTCCACCGTTTGACATTGTGCATCCAAAGTTAAACATTATATTGTTTTGTCTTGTTATTAATGTTGTCTGTACGGAAACTGAATAGTAAAATAAAAAGCCATTAAAAAGTTATGAGCCAACAAAGATTCGTTTTTCTTGCTATTTTTAACGTAACTGGGTGTAAATCAGTAATAAAAGACCTGTAAAATCTTCAAAACCAAGTCCGTACTGACAAAGCTCAGTTATTGAAGAGTTCAATAAACTTTATTTGTAATTGATTTATGCAGTGGTTTTTTCATAAAAATCGATTTTCCGAAACACTTTTCGTTTTTTTTTACCTGCATAGGCAGTTCGGAATGGTGTTTCTGTGCGGGAGAACTAGACTAGCGTCTAACTGCTCATCACTGATACTAGCTTTTTTGGATACGAAGCCAGCTGAGACAGCGTGATTTTTGGCCACGAACACCAGAGTTCGAGCTCATGACTAGTTTAATTTTAAGGGTTTTTACCGTTATTTGAAAGAACTCCTAAATTCGCGCACTGAAACTTTACATTACTCGTAGCGAAGTTAACTGTATGCTCACATCTCAGTGCTTCCTAGAGTCAGCATTGTAATGCTGACAGCAAAAGAAACTTTAATGCTTTAAAGATAAATTGCATTTTTATCAATTTCCAGGTAAAAGAGTTGGAGATATCCAGAACATTAGCAGAAAGAACTTTAAGGGAGCACCGAGGAGACGTGGTGGCAGCGTTGACTACTCTTACGAACTAACATGAATTATATTAAGTTATAAGCTATGTTCACATACAAACAAATTGTCAGACCTTAAGTGAATAGACTTTTTCTATCCAAAGAAATATATTTTTTATTAGGTAATTATTTGGAAACTGTGACTTTGCTTACAAACTTAAACCATTATAGCCATTGATGGGAGGCTTAATACTTTCTTAATCATTAGATTCACTCTACCATGTCAAAAGATAGCCATGCTTCTATGTAGTTTTGACACTTCCAGCTCACACAATGTATAATTGTGTTTTGACTTAAATGTCATGCCATTATTACTGTTGTGTGCTCAATTTTCTCAGTATGGACATTTTTGCGTGACTAAGTATGGTTTGGGCAAATCTAAATTTAAATCTTGGTTTCATAATGCAACAATATTCTTCTATGGGATGTCAATTGCGTTTTTTATGGTTCTTATTATCTCGAGCAGATCAGAGCAGTGGTGGCCCAGTGGCAGTGGCCCAGTTTGAACCCAGACAGGCGCTTTACTTTAACTTTAAAGCATTATGTGGAAACCGGCATGACCTAGAACCAGACTTTTTTTTACAAAATTCGAAGACATGTCATCTATCAACCCTCACTGGGCCCACGTGGTGGGTTACAGCCCACTCCCTCTCACAGAGAGGAGGCCTGTCCTGTGTCCCAGCAGCGGGAACATAATAGACTGACTATGCTTGTGCTATCATCTTGAATGGTCCAGACTTTGCCTAGCTTCTAGATTTTTCCCACTATATCTGCAATCATTGTATAACATTGGTTTGTTTAGTTCCAATGTAGTACAATGTAGATAGATGTTTGATTTGTCAATGAAATTATGAATAGCATTGTTGATGTTTGTTTTTTAAATATTTGCACAGAAGTGAGGTGAGGTAGACTTCTACGAGTATTTAGGCAAATCACTTGTATAAAGTTTTTTACAACAAATTAGGATATTATGGCCAATGAAAAATAATCAGTGGGTTTGGGGAGATTTCGTTACTTGCAAAGTCTACTGGTTAGTTTTCATTGACCTCTTTATTTACAAAAATTCAGGTATTTGACAAATATTATTTATGCGTCTTAGCTACCTAAGTTATATTATCGATTATATATATCGCTTCGATTATATTATAGCTATATCGCTTCCTCCTTTTTAAGTCTGTAACCGACTTTAAAAAAACCTCGTTGGCTGGTAAAATTGATAGGTAGGTAAGTTATTTTGTTCATTGAATCATGGTTGACCATCTTAGGATTCGAATGCTGTAGTAATATTGATCATCATCATCATTTCAGTCGTAAGACTTCCACTGCTGGACATAGGCCTTCCCCAAGCACCTCCACTTCGACCGGTTCTGTGCTTCCCGTATCCAGCGGATTCCTGCGGCCTTCACAATGTCATCGGCCCACCTTGTGGGACAGATACAGGAGCCACCTTCCAAGAAGCACCTTGTGGGGAGTAATATTGATATTCTGACGTAAAATTGTTATCTCGTCCGCAGTCAAGTTTTTGAATCCTAAATAATCTTGAAACTTGACTGCGGAAGTTTCAAGATTATTTAGGATTCAAAAATAAATAATACACATAATTTACGTAATAAAAGTATAAATAAGAAAGTATTATTATCACTTGTGGAAGAATTATCTATCTAAATTATAGTACTAAGGTTTATTTTAAAACAATACTGATCGGTTTTCATATGTGGTTCACTATGTTGTGGTTTATTGTACTTTGGTGTATTGTGTTGTTGTTTATGATATTTTGGTTAATTGTATTTTGATTTTCTTCAGTTTTGTCTTCTGCTGTGTATGGGGGAGGCGGAATACTGCTATCGTGAATCTGAAACAATGAGAAGTATGTTAGAAACTTTACTAACATATCTAGCAAATTCTGAATTTTAAGAACCGAGGCTTCGCTCTGTGTAAAATGCTTTCTTTTTACATAAAAACACCACCACATCTACACACCCGCACATAATTGGCTGATTATGTTATATTTATGTTATGTTATATAAAAATATCTGAAACGCATTTTTACAGTCCCTTTGGTGAGACTGGCCCATCCACTACCGAGAAGGTAGTGGATGGGCCAGTCTCACCAAAGGGTATCGTGTTGTAGTAGTTGGGTTGTGGAGGTCAGGTTGACCCAGTAGCTGGGTTGTGGAGGTCAGATAGGATAGGAAATACTGGTATTCAGCGACATCCGGTTAGACTTGAAGCCAACCCCAACATATTTGTGAAAAAGCTACGCAAATGTCACGGCAGAGGAGGGGGAAATCCAATCTTTGCTAGAGCGTATTGTCGTCGGCACCTAAAGCAAAGCCCCCTTCATCTGGCGCTCCAACACGCTCCAACTAGCAACGCTATTGTGCCAGCACCCTAATTGCGATTTTGAAAGATATTGCTAATTCATTGCTTCATAGTTATGTTCGAAAAACATGTCTGCTTAGCAACATACCTAAATAATGCAATTAATGTTGTTGAACTGTCAAAATTAAACCTATTGCTACTGATAGTGTGTTACGCAATTACCCCGCTGTATGTGATTCCCCATGAGTAATAACGAACTTCTATACAAACTTTCATCCCCTATAATTTAACAATTTAATTTTTAATTTTTTTTAACCCCTTTCAGAGATGAACATTCAAGTCTTTTCAAAGTGTCACCTTCCATATAAAAGGAAATTGTGAAAAATTACATACTTCTAAACAATGCGGTATAAGCTGTGTGTTTTCTGTCAGTGAATTATATTAAAGGCCTACGCAGACCGGGACGGCATGGCAATGGATTTTGCCGTCAGTTAGCGCACACTAGCCGCTTAGATACCGCGGCTTTCCAGCGGCTTCCCCGCTTCTCTACCCTCGCCGCCTCACCCCGCGGTATGTCACAACAAGCGCCGGAGTCCTTCGCATGCCGTTGCCTACCGCAGGACGCCACGGCATACCGCCGCGGGAGCCCGTGGCGCGTCTTTCAATGCCGTGCAATGAAATCCCTTTCGAAGCCACGGCATCATTTTAAAGCATAGCAATTTATGTCGTATTTCTATATCGATACGTTTGAATGTCCATTAGTAAAAATTTGAATCCCTTGCCATGCCGTCCCGGTCTGTGTAGGCCTTAAGTAGATGTTCTAGTTGGAAGTTAGTAGGAACTGACCTACTGCGGATTGCGGTTGTTTGAGTAGTCAAGTAAGTACTTACAAATCCAGCGTTGACAAATGCTACGGCAGGATACGTGGCTGATCCTGCTGCGGGCGTTCGTGAATATCTGGAAATATAGAAACATTTACCTATTTGTACTAAGCAAGACCAGTGTTTTCTTTCAAAATATCTATTGGCAGAGTTTTGCCTAAGAACCTAATAAAAATCGTCTCTGTATCGTTACTCGTTAGTGTCGCAAGTAAGGCCATATCATGAGACCAAGAGGCCCAGTAGGTGCTGGTCCCAATTAATTTTATACAGGGTTTTTGGAAGCTGAGTGCAAAGCTTTAAGGGAGTGATAGTTGACACCATTTACAGCATTTTGAGCCATACATGTCTTAGACGAAGTATCATTTTTTTAACTGCAAACTTTTTTTCGAAAATTTTACTGCGAAAAATATTAAATAACATAGGTACTTCGTGTCAACTATCATCCTCTTTAGGCTTAGGCTTTGTATCCATCTTCCAAACACCCTATATAATTACAGTCGGGGATTTTAATTGTTAAGTAATTTGATAGTCCTGTAGCGGTAGGTATCTACAACACCACATGAGCACAACGCGTTATACTGACGTCACGCAAAATCCTGCATCTTGCAAGCAGAGTTTACCGCGCAACTAGAATATATATAACGGCCCGACATGAATCATCGGGCAGTTGCCCGCCAGACACAACACCCGTCTGGTCGGAGGATCCTCCCTTTTCTATAGAGTATAAGTGAACTTTACACCCTGTTCCTCATACCTCTCTACAGTCTACGTAAATTTGCCGTATTATGAGCGTTTACGCCGTACGGCATTTCATACAAACTTTCAAGCCCTTATTTTTCGAAATGAATGAACCGATTTTAATGAAACTTCATAATTATGCATAAGCATAGCATAACAAAGGTCTAAAAAGTTAGTAGAGAACATTTTCTGCCTTACCTATCCCAATTTATTTGTGGTCGGCGCAACATGTTTCTTTCTTTCATACTTCTCTATTAGTCGCCGTTTCGGTAGTCACCCCTTTCTAGCAACATCATCTTTTAGACAGTCCATCCATAATAATTATAATAGTTGCTTCTCCTACTCTTATAGCCATCCACATTCATAGTCAAAACTTTTCTCATACCTTCGCATCACGTGCCCATACCATGACAACTAATTTCCACACAACTTTTCAGTCACTGTTGCCACTTTCAGACTTCCTCTTATGTAGGTACTCCTTTCTTATTCCATCTATTCGAGTGACACCACACATCTCTCTTAGAGCTCATACCCACGAACGACACGCGTCAACGGCAGTGGTAATTGCAGCCGTCGACAAAGTGACGCTCATGTATTTGTACGGTGCTCAAATACACCAGCGGCACTTTGTTGACGGCAGCCGCAGACGTGTCGACGACAGCCGCAGACGTGACGACCGCAGCCGTTGACGTGTGTCGGCGGCTGCAGTTGCCTCTCAACGTTGACGCGTGCCGCTCCTGTATATGAGCATTTAGCATTCTCATCTCAGCTGCATGCAATTGCCTTTCAGTCATTAACAGTTTGAAAGTAAAAACAAATATATTCTCTAGAAAATATCTAGTTACTTATAAAAGGAATAACTTGCTATCATGTGGAGAGAAAGTACCTAATCCCAAAGCGTCTAATGTGGGCCAGCTGTAATTATTCTTTAATCTGCATGCCAAGACCCGTCCTCTTTATTATATGCCCACGGGGTAGTGGATTAAATATTTGAAGTAGGTTAGGTAGGTAGGTACCTAACGCACATAACGTATGTTTATTTACGAGTATGTATGTCGCAGAAACGCATTATTTTGTTCTTGTAACTTCCTTCTAATTGTGAAGCGAATTCCCGTACTTAATTAAAAACGTTCAAAATATAGTCGCAATCTCATCTCAGCGACAATCAATGTCAATAACTCGTCAAAAATGTAGGGAAGATAATTTTGGTATATTGAGATTAAGATCAGACTGTGAACGTTCTTAAAATTACGAGAATTTCCCCTTTGATCTGGGAATTTTATAGCTAGCTAGAATACCTGCTGTGCGATTCTATAACCTTCTCACCGTGAAAACTTGGGTGAAGTGAGCGTGGAGTGAGCTGTCAATAGTGTCAATTCCTAGCAAAAACAAACTCACATCACCTACGTTTTCACGGTGAGATTTCTACAGAATCGACAGGCTGTACCTACGACATGTTTTCAGAATCTCCAATCAAAATCTAACCGGATCTCCAGTCTAACCGGATGCAGCTGAATTTTACACGGAGCGTCTGCCTATCTGACCTCCACTACCCAGTTACTGGGTAATACGATACCCCTTGGTATGACTGGTTATCAGACTTTCGGGCTTCTGACTACGTAACGACTGTCAAAGATCTACGAATGACAGCCGGGACCAACGGCTTAACGTGCTTTCCGAGGCACGGAGGGGTCTCGGTATGTATAGATGGTCATCCATCCACAGACAAACCGCGGCAAGCGCAGCTTAACCTGATCGATCAACCTGTGCGGCTGTTATTATTTAGCCACGACCAGTTAAGTCTCATGTAATATTGGGCGAACCTCTTGACAAATCCAGACCTTGAGCTGCTGCTGAGAATTTCCTGATGGAGAAACCCAATAGCACTGCCCGACCTGGGGTTCGAACCCAGGACCCAGAAGAAGAAGAAGACGCGCTCAGAAGTAGCGTTTGTGACCGTTAGACCAACGAGGCATATTGAGCGAGAATCTTCTGTAGTTAATTATTACCTTGGCGGGGCATCTCGTAATCTTTCGTCGACATATAACTGTAGGCTTCCGATTGAAAGTCGACCATCACTGTTGGACCCCGAGCCGAAAGCTCTGAAAGCAGTAATCAATCAGTAAGAAAAAAAAAAAACAAAACGTCACTAATACTTATCCACTTAAATACACATTAAAGTAAGAAGATAAGTAAAAAAATAAATAAATAAAACACCAAGGTATTTAAAATCCTGTTATGAAGAGAATGAAGAAAAAAACAAACATTTTGCCTCGACCCCAAGTAAAATGGGCCGTAGGCAGAGAGAAGGTATTCAAAAATAATGACAGAAAAGTACCTACTAGATAGATATATACCTATCTAGTACGTTTCTGTAAGGTCTACGTTAGTTACCTGATATCTGTGGTAGCACATAGCTTGTAGAGAAGTATGAATGTGGCAATAATCCCCAGGATTAGCGCCGCGCCCATAATCACCTGGGTACTGGAAATCAGAATTTGTTCTAGGGATTCCCTGGAACGTGTTAACAAATGCGATATTTATTAAAAAAAGCTTGTAAAAATAGAGTTCAACGAATAATAAAAATGCAAATAAACTTAATTAATATCATTGGTCTCAATAACTTTAGATCAATCATATTAATTAAGAGCAACGGCTTTGAAGTTGGCGTACGAGAAAAAAAATTATGATCTTATGCTACGTCGTATCCTGCTACGGCCTACGTCGAAACCTGCTACGGCCTACGGCGTATCCAGCTACGGCGTAGGTCGCAGTCTACGAAATCCCCTGCTTACGAAACTCGCTGGCCGGATTTAAAGGCTAATAACGACGGAAACTTTTGACAAACTAAGTGTGTAATACTTATTAGGATTACCTACATACTTATTTAAAGTTATCCGCCCAGCCTATTCCCAATTAGATTAGGATCAGCTTCAAGTCTCTAGACGCGGCTAAATCTCATGTTTTAAATGGAGCGTCTGTAATCTGATCTAAAACTCCTACTGGGCACAAATTTCATCATAATATAACATAGTCAGTCTTTTGCGCGAAATAATTACGCGATGAATACCTCAAAGTTCGTGGTAGTTCTACTAGGTGACATTGCAAGTACCTACCTATTAAGATCTCTAAGATTAAGATACATTTTCCCCTGATATCCGAGAATGACTTAACTTAAGGCTGCGGTGGCGACCGAACAAAGTGACTTTTTTTACTCATTTATGGGTAATTTAAGAATCATTACCCAGATTGTGCCACTACCCACGGTATATCTTTAAGCCACGTTTTATAGATTTTTTAATGTGGAGTATAAACTTGTAAAATAAAGACATGTTTTCATAACAGTGCTATAAATATCTAAGGAATGCCTAAAGCCGAAACGAAATCGATTTGCTCCACGTTTGCGTGTTTGAAAACACTGGAATTTTTTTCGCCACTTTGTTCACGTGGATCCCTGCAAGGTGTGCCCCACACCTGTTCGGGTCGGCATGATTGCACACGCTGGCGGCACAATCGATTATATTTTGCCGCCCGGCTGTACTGAATCGTGTTGATCCATATCCGAACAAGTTTGTAGCACCTTTGATGCAGGGAATTATATTCTTTGCAGCCTTATACAACGCAAATAGATTTTTGAAAAATCCCTTTTTAGTGTAGGTACCTTTATAAGCTTTTCTAGGAACATAATGTTTCTAACATCAGCGATGGCTGTGCATTGTCGGTCACTGACAGAAAACCTACAACGGACATCCACTGATGCTGTTAGACAGGCAGTTTGGCAATCTATTATCACACGGAACTGCTTTTAAAACAAAGATAGAAGTTTTGGTTCTACTTGTTACATGTTTATGACTATTCCAACTCGTGAGTAGGTACACACTTCGTACAAATTGTTAGAGCTACATTATACATACCTACTTCTTACCTACTGTTGCTGGCTATAGGTATCTAGATGCCTCGCCTTATCTACACAGAAACGCCGAATAACCCTCATACTGCTATTCAAAACCTTAATCCACTAATGAACGTGCATTTGCGAAAAAGTCCCGGATACTGCCATTCCATTCCCGCTAAGTCTTCCATTTTCTCTTCAATATCCTGCTTATAAAAGTGTATGCGAACCTGCAAGTCCATTTACCGAGGTTATCGTAACAGGGCTGGCAAATCCCCTGCCAACACTGGAGGCTTCCGTTCCCGTAAACGTTGCAACATGGCCCCAAGCACTTCTCCCCTAAGCCTGAAATATGGGCAGTGTTTTAATTATTTATTGTAAGTTACGATTTTGTGTAGGTTTTAACTTTTGAGCTCAGTTTTTCGGGTAGTTGCGAGTTTATTTGGGGCATCTGTGAAACACATTTGGGTTAGCTGGGTACTGATTGCAATATGACTTGACATACTTGGACAATTTATAACTTATCCTAGGATAATCGTGAGTAACGACGATGAGTATGAACGCTGATTGGATGATATGACATGAACGTTTTTCACTGACGGTTGCGGCGCTGATTTGTTAACTCAACAGCTACATTCGAGCCATGTTCTGACCAACTAGAATAAATATTTTATGAATTTACGCTTGGTAGAGCAAATCAGCATTGAACTTTCCGATTAAAAAAAAAATATCTTTTCGCAAAGATTCGATTTTTTAAATTAACTTGCGCCTCATACATAATAAAGGATGTAGCCGAGGATCGAGAATAACTGGGAAGGCTTATGTCCAGCAGTGGACTGCAAAAACTGATTGGCTGATGATGATGTTATACCTACTTTCGGTTATTGGTAGCTTACCCGGACATCTCATACATCTATTCTGGAAGTGATTTGGTATGTATCCTTTCGCACAATAGCACGTGCCATCAATGCATTCGTATTCTTCTCCGTAGCAGTTTATCCCCACACATTTGTCTGAAATATAAAAGATAAGGTATTCTCATAATCGATCGGGATCGAATCCGCAACTCGAGGTGATGCCTGATCACCTCGAGTTGCGGATTCGATCCCGAGAGAACCAAAGTTAACCACAATAGCTCACAGAATAAGCAAGCTGAAGTGGCAATAGGCCGGCCATATTAGCCGTAGAACCGATGACCGTTGGCCTTGGGGTAGACGTGTTCTTGAGTGGAGACCGCGAATCGGTAAAGGTAAGGGGACGCCCTCAGGCTAGGTGGAGCGACTATTTTCGCAGGATGGCTGGTAGCACCTGGATGAGAGTTGCCGAAAATCGTGTTGAATGGCGTGCAATAGGAGAGGCCTGTGTCCAGCAGTGGACGTCTTTCGGCTGAAATGATGATGATGACGGTGGATACGGCTTCCAGTCTTACATTTAGTTTTACAGGGCCAATTAGGTAAGACGATTAAAAGAAAGGGATGATACAAAGGATTTAAAGAAAAATCAAAACGTAGGTAGGTATTTCTTTGGCGATATAGGAACAGGAAATATCTCCCAGACGCTAGGTATGAGTGCTCTTCAGCGTGAAGAGGTGATACATATAATCATTATAGAAATCATAATACACTTAAATTTCAATTGCCTACGCCCTGAATAAACCTACAGTTTACCTGTTTATATTACCTCGTGTAGGTAAATGTTTCACTGGCCCAATGACAATAAATGCGGTTTTACATTGTGCAGTGCTTTACTTTGATACACTGTATGTTTTTGTATATTTATAATGATAATGCTATCTAAGAATTAGGTAATAGGATAGACATATTTGCGTCAAAATGGCTAGCTTCTTTTGTTTTGGTGTTACCTTCACTTCACCTTCTATCTATTTATGTATCTACCTCGTACCTATTTAACGTTTCAGAAGTGCCATTCTTCTTGTTTTTCTTAGCTTCGTTCGGTTGCAATGTGATTGTGTTAGTCCAGAACTTAGGAGTTTAGTAGTTCCTGTAACGTGCAGGATTCGGGGCAATTCGAATCGACATGATTGTTTAAGTCTCGGTCTTCCTTTGACAATACCTATTTACTTTGTCGTAGTCTGGACATAATCTTGTATTTACCTACTTATGTTTAGAAATCGGTATAAATACGTTACCTTGATCTTCATCACCGATCTCAGCACACACTAACACAAAAAACAAACAACAAAAAACGACGCGATTCCACATTATTATAACCTTACAATCATTTTTACAATATTTTAACCGTAGTTATAAAAACAATCGAATAGAACGCACTCAACACAACCACTAGCTGAATATAGTGAACATTTTTGATACATTAAAATAAGGTACGGTGATAAGTTATCTGAGATCTGCACTTGTACGATATTATGCTTATCGCGAACGCGTCACTCATTACATTGAGTAGTGGCGCGAAACACAACATTGGTGATTTACATTCAACCTTGTTATATGGTCAAGGAGACAATAGCCATCACTGAAGCTGTTTCACTGCATATTGACGACTTTGACGACTTGTAGACATTATTTGATGGACAAAGACCATAACTCACATTATTTTATGTAGGTAACGCGGTTTTTTGTCATCGTTTTTCGCGCAGATATTTTTTTTTCTTAAATTTACGATTTTCTGTTCTGACTCAGTTCATGAAATGTAGAAGGGTACGTAGTTCTTCGAAATTTGATTCTTTGACTGATCCCTAAGAGCGCTTGTACGATACGACTACATACAGAAAGCATGGCTAATAGAAATCTCTATTCCTAGACAGCACGTTTCGCCGAAAACTTTGTTGATAGAAAACATTGCTCGTAGATATCTTGGTTCATAAGAAGCACTGTTGACAGAGGTCTCTGTTTATAGATAGCACTTCTTGCCGGAAACTTAGTTCATAGAAACCACTGTTTCACAGAAAGCGCCTTTGGTTCACGGAAACCAATTAGATCATAATTTTTTAAGTAAGCTGTATTCCCATTCGCTCGCTCTTGCATCCTACGTTGCGCTTTTTTAACCAAGGTATCTGGAAACAGTGGTTTCTATGAACAAAGTTTACGGCAAGAAGTGCTATCTATGAACAGAGATCTCTGTTAACAGTCCTTCCTATGAACCGAGATATCTACAAACAATGTTGTCTATCAACAAAGTTTTCGGCGAATCGTGCTGTCTAGGAATAGAGATTTCTATTAACTGTGCTTTCTGTATGTAGTCGTATCGTACAAGCGTGTTTCTATCTTAGGTTCCACACCGGATCCATATGGCCAAAATTTAATTTAACTTTCAGCTCTGTAACACATGTTCATATGAAAATAGGTATACCAAATAACATATATTTGAATGAGGGACTCCTTTTATATTTTTGAATATTAAATATATTTTATTTAATATATTTAATATTCAATAAAAATCTCAAAAAAAAGCTCAACTTTCAAAATGCAGCATTTTAAAAGTTGAGCTCCTAAATGTTTTGAGTGAGCTATACGATTACTGACAAATATTTGCAATGGCTGTACAGGCGACTCACATCGAGTTATTCCGGTCTGAATCTCTGTCTTATCTTATCTTACTGTAAACTTTCTCATTCCGGTTTGATCCGCTTTTTCTTTTGTTTTTATTCCTGAAGGATCGTCAGCAACAAAATATACGTACAGGGTTTATTGAAATACATTATGTTCGTAATTCACACACAATTGTATGTTAGTATTGAGGAACAACGACTCTACATTTTCGTCTTTGTCAAGTCACCGCACCCGGTTTGAATCCTTTTTAATAATATTTAAAATAAGGGATTGAATCTCTAAACTAAGTATCCTGTAGACGGAGCCTAGAGCCCCCGCAAACTGCAGACTTTCTATCGGCCGAGAGTTTAGTCGGGTTGGGCTGCTAGTGCGTACACTGAGCCAACTAAACAGTTTGGTTGGTAGGTACATGGTTCTTTCCTCAAAGACCGTTACAGACACACGGTCCTCGTAAGATCTGACAAAGATTATGTCTGGGCTTTAAAATTGACCGACCTCTAAGTTCATTTCGGCCTTTCTTCTCAGAGTAATCAGATAGGAAACTCCGAACTCGTGTAGTTTTTAAAATATGATTGACAGTGTTTGTAGAACTTACAGAAATAAAATCATTTATCAAATCACTCAACTATGTAGGTAATCCTATTACCGATATCTAGGTACTTACCTAATCTTAACACGTATCTATTACAGTACAAATTTCAATGCAATCTTGCCTTATTCGGTAAACAAATCACACTAATATTATAAAGGCGAAAGTTTGTGAGTGAGTGTGTGTGGGGGTGTGTTTATATGTTTCTTACTTCTTCACGCTCAAACGGCTGGACCAATTTTGATGAAATTTTGTATGGAGGTAGCTGACAACCTGGATTAACATATAGGGGAAGGTTGCTATGAATGGACCACATAACTTTACGACCTCATACCTCAAAAAGTGTAAGTGTTAAAATGAAAGCAGTTTATTATTTCTATTTCGTAGGACCTTTATTTATAATAATCAAACGCACAAACAATTCGGGCTTACACTTTTTCCTATAAACGAAGAAAACAAAATCTTGAGCTGTTGCCTTCTTTGGACCATGGGCACCTTCAATGAACCACCAGGTTGCCATCAATGGACTTCGAGAAATTTGTTCTAGTGGTCCAATCGAGGCAACTAATTATAATTATCAATATTACAAAATTGTGACATACGAGGAGAGACAAACATTACTCATAACATACGACAAGCAAACAAACTATATTTATAGGCTACATATATATACATATATATACAAATTTTACATTTAGCGAGACCAACAAGTCATCAAAATTAAGATACAGTCTAAAGAAAGCTAAGGTCGCTTGTAGTAATAGCAATTGTTGCTTTCGGGACTCCATATATTCTGCTTGCTTCACTTAAACCAACTCTTTGTTTCCTTACTGATTCTAAAGCAAGGTTCATACTTGTTTCATTCCATGTAAAGTACTACCTTTTTTCGGCGAAATTCTGGAATTTTAAATTTATAATGATTCTTCTATGGTTTTTTTCCATAATTAGTGAAATACTCGGGACCTATTCCCATAATTAAGTATAAGCAGAAAAATACAGTAAAAAGTTTCTATGATTGGACCGGTCCAACGGTGGAACTCTCTTGCGGTCCATTGATGGCAACAAGGTATTCGTTAAGAAAAAATAAAATAAAATATACATGGTCATGATTATAGATGCTGGCGGGAAACATTCCGAATCATTCCCGTCGAATACTTCGGAAGTATTCCGAAATATTCCGAAACTTTGGGAATATTTCAACTGTCAAAAAAAAACCAGGAAAATCGACCTTGCTACCTATTTCGCGCTTGGAAGTTGTAAATTATATTATCTTTAGTTGTGTTGTGAGCGGTAGGTACTTATATTAAGTTTATAGTTGTGCTTGTGAGTGCACGTCGCATCCAATAAGTAGGCACCTATCTAAAAACAAAAGAATAAAAATCCTGTTATTCGCAGGCTAACATATCTACCTATAAAAATATCAACATATACTTAACTAGCTTTTGCCCGCGACTTCGTCCGCGTGAAATTTCATCTTCCCCGCGTTCACCCTCTTAGGGGTTGAATTTCGAAAAATCCTTCCTTATTCCTTGTCTACATTATAAAAGGAACCTCTGTGCAAAATTTCAGCTTTCTAGGTCCAAGGGTTTGGGCTGGGCGTTGATGAGTCAGTCAATCAGTCAGTCAGGACTTTTCTTTTTATTTATATATATATATATAGATTTTCGTCTAAAAATTTCGAAAATGTAATCTAATTATCATTTATTTAGATAAATAAGGATTCGGGTCAATTTTCAAGTTTATTAACCAAAAAACAAATGATTAGGATTTTTCATATAAACTGTATTCCCTCTTTTCACCCCCACAGGGGTGGAATTTCCAAAAATCGTTTGGGATATGTTCATTACTTGACTCAAAGATTATTTATACCAAATTTCGAGTTAATCAAGCCACGCAGTAAAATCCTCGCCTGTATAATTAACTACCCCTTTTCACCCCGTTAAGGGTAGATTTTCGAAAAACCCTGATACACGTCATTCTTTATTTTTGATCTTAAGTATAAATACTGAGTTTCGAGTTAATCGGACCGCGCGTTAAAATTCTTCCATACAAATTTTGACACCCCCCAATCCCCCTTTAGGGGGTAGTTTAGAAAAACAAAAAATGCCAAACTTCATAATTTACTTACATAAGTATTCGTGCAAAGTTTCAAGTTTATTAACTGAAGGAATAAGATTTTTCATACAAACGAAATCCCCCCTTTTTACCCCCTTAAAGGTTGAATTTCCAAAAACCCCTTCTTAGTGCTCCCCTACATTATAAAAGGAAGCCGTGTGCAAAATCACATTCCTAGACCCAGTAGTTTCGGCTGTGCGTTGATAAATGTCAGTCAGTCAGTCAGTTTCTCCTTTTATATATATATATATAGAAGATAAATCCCATTCATAATAAAATAAACATTTATATTTTACTTACGTATGTGCCACTGAACAATATTAACTCGCCCACCAGCACCACACCACAAACAAACACGTTTATTCCCCATTGAATTATTCGGGCGAAACATTCGGAAACATTCGATTGCGGGGTATGAATCTTTCTCGCGCGGGCGAAAACTTCTTAGGGGAGCATCTCCCCTCTTGCCGCACCCCACACCGCCATCGCCTGCACGCAAGCAAGACTCGGCGGAAACATTCGATTGCGGGGTATGAATCTTTCTCGCGCGGGCGAAAACTTCTCAGGGGAGCATCTCCCCTCTTGCCGCACCCCGCACCGCCACGGCAGCGGCAGAGGGGCAGAGCCGGCGGCGATCGACGATCGATGCAAAATGTGATTTTTCAGCAAAAAAAAAAAAATTGTTATTAAACTCATTTTGAATAATTCTGACTTAAAGAAACTTTCCCAGAAGTATTCCGGAATTATTCAGAATGTTTCAGAAGTTTTGCAACTATAGTCATGATTAGACAAAATTGAATAACACTCATGGAATCACAATTAAATTGTCTAATAGTTCATAACAGTGCACGTAGACAAATATGAATGCAATGATACTTACGTCAAACTGTCCTGAGTGTAATAATTAGATTTTGACCGCCGCAAAGACAACGTCACACGTCTCTCCTCGCCACGTGACGCAACGTCACTGAGGTAAGAGGGGGGTGCAACTGAGTCGTCACGGACTCGTTTCGACTAGTTTGGATATTGCATAGACTACTATTACAATATTAGAGAGGATATTGCTAGCTTGCACAGTTTTGGAAATACCTTGGTGGTCCAATGAAAGAGCTAGTCCAATGATCGCAACCTTCCCCTAGGCTTTTTATCTCGATATTCCCACGGGATCGACATTTACACGGGTAAAACCGCGGGGCGCAGCTAGTATATCTATATATCCGTAGCAAGGTTTCCATTTTGAGAAAATGAATGTGCAAATTGAAAATTGGTTAGGTAGATTTTATACGTGAAGCATTTCTGGAACGAAGTTTTGGAAGTGAAAACTTCTTTAGGCACTTTGGTAATTTTTTGAGATGGGAAAAAACTATTGAACTCGCGCCACTGTTACCGTAACCAACACCGCTTCGGATGTGTTCGGCTGTCCTCGCGATGTACTCGGTTTTAATGTATATCCGATATGTCAGTGAGTGATGGCAAAGTATTCTGTTTGTGTTTTGTTTTCACTTCTGTCAGCACTCCTGGAGTGCCACTTTTTGAAGTGAAAACTTCTTTAGGCGCGTTGGGCATTTTTTGAGATGGGAAAAAACCATTGAACTCGCGCCACTGTCACCGTAAGCGACACCGCGCGTGTTTTGTTTATAAAACGATTAAAAAAATACCCGCTTCGGATGTGTTCGGCTGTCCTTGGGATGTAGGTACTCGGTTTTAATGTATATCCGATAAGTCAGTGAGTGCTGGCAAAGTATTCTGTTTGTGTTTTGTTTTCACTTCTGTTGGCACTCCCGGAGTGTTACTGTTTTTTTTTTATCGGACTTTATACTTATCTGCTTATTTGGCGTATTGGAGCTAGACGGAAAAAAAAAATTTTTGACCGTCACGACACTTGCACTGATACAATTTTTTCAGTTTATAGCTCTCATTCGCCAAGTATTCCGAATCGAAAGGAACTTCGTTTCAACCGGGTGTCCCATGACATCTCTTGATTGTTTTTTTTTTGTTTTTCACAGAGTTCACTACGTCCATATATTCACGTAAATTATAAGTAAATTAAAACTAGTGGTTTTGTGATCGTTTTTCTTTATGTACCAAATTATAACAATTTTTTTACAAATAAGTATATGTATTTAGTAAGTAGATATAATATCTACTAAACCATTATTGCTTCAAAGATTAATTATTTACGTAAGTATGGCTATGAGCAATGACAGGTAGACATTTATTTTCTGTCATGAGTTGTTAATTTCTTGACTGGTTGATTAATGATGGTTAGACGAGAATTTGAGATTTCACCTTCCCAGATAGGTACATACAAAATTTCGGAATAATAATATATTGGCGAAAGTCAACTCTGATTTTGCACTTTTCTCGTTTGAAATGTAGTCAAGTTTGCTTGGCAGATTGAAATGACGTAGGTTGTTACTTATTAAGTTTACCTTTCCAATAATTGCTTTTTCTTAGAGTATAATTTTGACAAAACCTAAAAACTGTCTACCCTAATTGCGTAACACAGCATAAGCATTAGGTATCAGACAATATTCGTGCCACTGCTGGGACACTGGCCTCTTGTCTGTGAGAGGGAATGGGCCTTATTTATTTATTTATAGTTAACTAGCAGCGCCCCGCGGTTTCACCCGCTTAAGTTTCGATCCCGTGGGAATATCGAGATAAAAAGCATCCTTTGTGTTAAGCCAGGAAATGGTCTATCTATGTGCCAATTTTCATCCAAATCTGTTCAACGGTTTACGCGTGATTGAGTAACAAACATCCAAACATCTTCACACACTTTCACATTTATAATATTATATAGTATTAAAACGATGCAACACCAATTACATTAATTAACATAGAGACCATTATTACGTACTTGTTGTTACTTAATCCACCACGCGGGCCCAGTGCGGGTTAGTAGATGTCACATGTTTTCGAATTTTTGATTCTAGGACATGCCGGTTTCCTCACAATGTTTTCCTTCACCGTTTCTGAGAGCAGTGGTGATGAAATTAATTACAAGAATAGTTAAAAATAGTTTCGAACCCACGACGTACAACGCGTAACACGGTTTCAATCAAAATCCGAGAGTTTTAAAGGATATTTCTAATCCATTGCTTCATAGGTTTGATAAATTCGTCTGCTCAACAACATATAAATAACGCACGTGGCTGAACTGTCAAAATAAAAGAAAATGGGATCAGTTGTCATTTTAAGGGTGCTAAGCAATTACCCCGCTGTTTCATTTTTGAATAAAAATATCATAGAGGCACTAAAGTTAAAGAAAAAAAAAAAAGTCTATATTTAAAAAAAAATACACGTCGTCCGATAGCAGAGCAAAAGATAACTGTAATTAGGTAGGTGCACATTAGTGATGGCCCAGTGGTAACGGCCGCGACTTACGAGTTGTAGGTCGTAGGTTCGAAACTTCGAACCCCGACAGGCGCTTTACTTTGTTTAAATTATTTCAACAAGAAGAAGAGAGGAGACCTGTGTCCCAGCAGTGGGAACTTTATAGGCTGATTATGCAGGTAGGTGCTTATTTTTCTTCCGTATAGATTCGATACGACACCTAAAGGCTTAAAAGGTAGGTATCTACAGTATCACTCATTTGAATGTCACCTAATCTTTTTAGATAGCACATACCTACTTAAGTATCTATTTTTAGGAGCATGTCAATTATATAGATACGAATCTGCTGATGTTGGTTTATCTTAAGAATTTTACGTAAGTATTTTATCTAGATTGTCCCACCAGTTTGGAAAAACTCTGCCGATGTCGGTAAAACTCCAGAAAACTCCTATCGCATCATTAGGGCTAACCCTTCACTTCGCTGCGTTTTTAATTAAAGGTTTCACCTTTAAGTTTCTCAAGACAAATGCTACCTAAAAAGCCTACCTAAGTATATTAATATTATTTTAATTATTGTGAATGTGAGGACTATGTCATTGTTTTTTCACAATTTACAGTATAACATTTCACGGCCATATTTTTTTCGTTGATCTCATTATTAAAGTCGAAAAAAGCTAGCAAGGTCGACAAAGTTAATTAGTTTTTATAGACTACTTTGTCAGACGAAAGGTACACAAAAACGGGCCTTCATGTGTTCTAGTATAAAGGTGTAAATAACAAGGCAGTAGGTACTTAGGTCTACCGTACCTAATGGTTTAGATACTTCTTAAGAGCGTTTACGCCGTACGGCATTTCATACAAACTTTCAAGCCCTTATTTTTCGAAATGAATGAACCGATTTTAATGAAACTTCATACGCATAAGCAGCCGATCGATTCTGTATAAATCTCACCGTGAAAACTTAGGTGAAGTGAGCGTGGAGTGAGCTGCGGTGCTATTCTGTAAAAATCTCACCGTGAAAAGTTAGGTGAAGTGAGCGTGGAGTGAGCTGTCAATGTCAAAAAACAAACTCACTTCACCTAAGTTTTCACGGTGATATTTTTACAGAATCGACCGGCAGGATACAAAGGTCTAAAAAGTTAGTAGAGAACACACACAAATTTCATCTAAATCGGTTCAGCGGTTTAAGTGTGAAGAGGTAGCAGACAGACAGAGACACTTTCGCATTTATAATATTACTAGCGGCGCCCCGCGGTTTCACCCGCGTAAATGTCGATTCCGTGGCATATCGGGATAAAAAGTAACCTATATGTTAATCCAGGGTGTCAGCTACCTCCATACAAAATTTTATCAAAATTAGTCCATCCGTTTGAGCGTGAAGAAGTAACAAACATATAAACACACGCATACACACTCACAAACTTTCGCCTTTATAATATTAGTGTGAAGTATGGATATAAGTTTGAAATCGCCAATCCGTCTGGAGCATAGAAATGTAAATATATCTATGGTCTGGAGCAAGCGTGGTGATCAATGCCCATTGCATGCCTTCTCTGTGTGAGAGGAGATATTAATACCTACAGTGTAAGCTTTTACCATTTCCACGAGTACTTAGAAGCCGTACATATTAACATCTTCAGTCACCACTCCGCCAGAGGTAGACAAAAGTTGCGGCAAAACGCACCTCGAATAGATTTTCCTCAGCCCGCTCGTTTGTACAAATTAAGTTGACAGTTTCTGTTCTCTAAAACACAGTAGTTTTGTCTTGTTATGATTGTTACGAGAATAATGACTAAGGGGAACAACTCTCCAACAACGTAGATAAAACGAAACAACTTTGGTGGTGTGATGAATGGGTGCACACAATTTTGTGTGTTCCCATGCAGGTTTTTAGTGTGTTTTTTCTCGAGCTTTGGGATTTAGCTAGTGGCTCTAGTAATTATACTGGGAAAATTTGTTTTAGATGACTTATGAGTAATTTGTAACCTAAATTATTGAGTCAAATTGTTTCTAAGATGTAAGAATTAGGTAGATATTGCACTGTCAGAGAAGATGGTACTACGTTTTTACATGTTTATCCTTATCCCTTTGCTTGTCAACTAAATCTGATGCCTACCGTTTCTTCTCTTAGGTATTTTTTTGATTAACTCGTATTTGTGCTATTTATAACAGACTTCGTGGAGGTTGCATGCAAGCAACAAATTGCAAATCTCTACAGTACCTAGCACCAGTACCAAATTCTTAAATCTGTTGCTAAGAAGCTACATAACATAAATAAATGACTAATTATTAGGGAAGTATTTAGAAAAATGTTGAGCTTCAGTGGGGAAAATTGCGTTAATAAATTCGACGTATAAATTGGTTTTAAGGTTTTAGCTTAAGGGGAAGCGCCAGGGTAGCCCGTGAAATTCAAATTTTCTTTAATTTTTTGCAATTTGCAGGTCAGTGTTAAGTTGTATGTTGAACAAAATATGATTCGCGACCGTAATAAGTATGTATTTACAGAATTACAATTATTAAAATCATCAATGCAACCCTCTTCATATAAGCCTATCGAATGACTATTTCATGAAATATCAATCAATAGGGTTCAACCATAGATATGAGAAAGAAAGAGATATGTTGAAAATGTATCGGAACCCAGTGTCGTCAGTTTCCGTTTTTAGGGTTCCGTACCAAAATGGTAAAAACGGAACCCATAAGGTGAGACTATGTCTGTCTGTCTGTCACAGCTGGATATCTCAAGAACTACTACCTAATGCTATCAACTTGAAATTTGGAACAGTTTTAGATGACGTTTTCCCAACTATTTTGCAAATAAGAAAGAAATAAAAATATTTATGTATATTTTTTGCAAGAGTCCCTGTTGAAAAGGGGTCTGAAAAATTCGAAGTGGGGCTACTAGGGCATGTGGGGTATCATATGAAAGAGCGCAGTTTTCACATTCTCAAACGTTTTTTTCTTTTTTTTAGGCCTAATAGTTTTTGACTTTTGATGGAAAATGTAAAAAAATACCGCCCCTTATCTCCGAAGTTTGCAAAGAGAAAAATCTGAAATAATTCTATGTGATAGAAGTTTATGTAAAGATTACAGGAAAAATAAAACGAAGTCTCTAAATAGCACAATTTTTCAGAAATCGTCAACAAAACTTACATTAATTCCACTATCGGTTAAGAGATGGCGCTCACATAAAACTGTAATATTCTACATCGCAGTGCATAGTGTTAAAATTTTCCGACGAATATAGGCCTCGCCGATGAAAAAAAGGTAAAAACATGATGGTACGGAACCCTCGGTGCGCGAGTCCGACTCGCTCTTGACCGGTTTTTTATATTTCTATGGGCTAATAATGCAAAAATAATTCATCATCATCATCTGTCTAGCCTTTTCCCAACTATGTTGGGGTCGGCTTCCAGTCTAACCGGATGCAGTTGAATACCAGTGTTTTAAATGACAATGCAAAAATAATAAATTAGTTAAATAATTGCAAAAACGTAAGAAAATTTAATTTGGCGAAATTAATTTTCCTGGGTCTTCCCCTTAAGTATTATTTCTCGATCTACCTTAAAAATAAATTAAATGGCCCGAAAGAAACGAAAGCCTTCTGGTTTCTGAAAATTTCCGTTATTACGATAATATTACCAATGGCCTCGTCAACAACTTATATTTTCATCATATTATAGGAAGGCCAACTTTTTTGTTTAAAAGAAAGTTTTATCAAATTCTATTACATAACTCATTTGCATTCAAAGTACGCGCCCAGCGCGAAGAGCGTGAATTATATCTGTGTAAAAATGAAAAAATACAAAGGATTTATTACGAAATATATGCATTTGGGTGAGGTATTCCACTCAAAGCACTGATTTCAACCGCACTTGGACGAACGGCACCTGAGCACTTCCACTAACCGTGCAAATCTGTTTAAATAAAACCAAGTCGGGTTAACTTTACACCATGTATAACTCAAGAACGGCTGGACCGAATTGTGTGATTTTTGTTAGATTAAACAAGGGAAAAATACACGAAAAAAAAATGCTTAATTCATTTTCCTACTGATTCTGAGGAGGTAGGTAGTTTTCGTTTTCAACCACTGTTGTTATTTTTACATCAAAAGTCCTATTATTTTGGCTGCCTATTTTAGAGGTTCGACAGATAATTGTAAGCTATCTATAGCTACAGTACAGTCAGCCTGAAAAGCCAAAAATTTAATCAATCAATTTAATCAAAAATAAAAAGATTTGATGTTTTTTTGGAAGGTCAACGACCATTGTTTGTGTTGTTACTTGAATTATGAGTTGAGACACGCTGTTTTCTTATATTTTATCGTGTTTAGATACCGATACCCATCATGAATGACAAAAAAAACTGATATTTCAAGTGATTACAATAACTGCGGCCGATAAACCCACAAAAAAATAAAACATAAAATGAATAATTTTTTTGGTTTATCTGGTTAAGATATCGATATCCATCGCGCCTGCGGAGTTTAGCTAGTCAATTTAAAATGCCCCTGTATAATCCTTTTTTACCTAGTGGATATTAGCATATTGTAGATAGTGGATAGTAGCCGAAACAGTTTTTAAAGTGTGTCGTCCCACTCAATGGCGAACTATCACAAGAGACACTGAAGCTGTGGCGAGACAGTGCTTCCTTACTTAAACCGTTCGTCCCACCCGCTGAAGACCTCCCACCTGGACATGAGTTACCTTGGGTAACCTGGAAGTCTTTAAACAGACTCCGGACCCAGGTTGGCCGAAGCAAGGAAAACCTGTTCATAGACGACTCCGCCTTGGACTGTAAATGTGGTGCTGTTCCACAAACCATGGGACACTTAATATCGTGTCCTGCATATCCTGTCAGCTGCACGTTACAGGAACTGGTGGACGGTAGTGATGACGCCAAACAAGTAGCTGAATTCTGGGCCGAGTCCATTTAGATTGCTATCGACACGCTAAGAAGAAGAGCCGTTTTTACGGTGTTTCGCTGCTCAATCTGGGAGGTTGTCGGCTGCTTAACCGGGCTTTCCTGTGGTGGATGCCTTAATAAATTAGGGCCTCCAGCCAGGGCATAAAACTTATAACTAAGCGACTACACGCTTTTTTTTTTTTGAGAATTGGAAATCATCTTAGGACCCCTCCCGCTCTGGAGCGGAAGGGAGTGTCAAACTCTTACTGACTAAAACCCACCCGACTACACGCTACGGACACCCCTTGTGGGGTACGGAACTCGGCTGGCAGGCAGGCAAGGAACAACCTAGATCGGACCTTGGTTATATCGTCAAGCGATCGCCTACTAAGATACAGGGTTATTTTAAATTGCCTAGCTTTTTGTTTTATTATGTTTATATATCGATAATTCGATACTCATCGTTTCTGCAAAGTTTAGCTAGCCAATTTAAAATAACCCTGTACAGAAGCCGTGATTTTCACGATTATATCGATTTGTGGTCGTTTCAAGAGATTTTTTCTTATGGACAATAGCGTGTCCATAGGACGTTTGTCAGGATATTTTGCCCAAGACAGGACCTTATTCTCTTTGGAGTTCCTGCCGATACGCCAGGAGAATGCCAGTTCATTATTTTAATGTTTCTTTAAAACAGCACTTTGTATTGTTACTAGCATGAAAAGTTTAAATTGTAACGATAACGTTTCGTCTGTACGTCCACTGCAGTTAATAATAATTTAGTACCTAGAGGTAAATTACAGCTACCAGTTTTGCGACTACCTACTATTTAATTTTATTTATAAGTAACGGTATTATTTAAAGTTAACGTTCCCTACACACACTATTTTCCCCATGTAACCGAATTAAAACTTCATAAAATTTAAATATCAAGATCCGAACCCTTTTGAAAACAAATGAGTAAACACTTCCTACTTATGTATGGTAGGTGAATATTGAATTGTTTTTAAATTAGTTTTTCCAATACCAAGTATTGGAAGTTCTACATTACCATGTAACGGTTCAGGATAACCTTTACCAAGACACCAAGCCACCACGCTTGCCAAGACACCCTGACATTGTCACGTTGTTTTGTAAAATGTATGGTGGAAAATATATTTAACCCATAAGGGAAGCCCTTTTCTTCGGACGGACTGATGAAAATTGTTATTACCTCTGGGGGCGTTCATGCACCCTTACACGCTCAGAAACATAATATTTTACTCACTTTTCAGTTCCGGATTAGCCTCTAAGGAAATTAAGCAATTGTTTAGGGCATCACGTCTCGAGGGGCACCATAAACAGCACCGAAACAGCATTTGCTAGCACATGAAAGTCAAGGCTGTTTGAGACCCGTTTGAAACCGCCCGCGTGTTTTGTCGGCGGGAGATGTCATTATAAATATTAGGTATATAGGATGACTTATAATTTGACGTATTCCTTCCAGCAACCCACAGGCGTGGATTGCTTGGGGCATCAAGTACTTAGTCTTAATCCGGCACTGTCACTTTTAAGCGGTTATTGCTACACATGTTAACTTTGTAAACCCACTCTGTATTTACTTACCTGAATCAGTTAGTCAGAAACGGAATACTTACACAGAACCTATTATATACTTGTACATGGGGCAGGCGCTACATACGACCATTACGACAATAAGAATAAATTTTGAATATTCGCCACCTATAGGTAGGTAATAAATTCAAGAGGATGTGCTAACTCTTACGCGCCTACCAAATAACCGTTTCTTTCTTGAAAGACAATCGCCATTTATTCAATTTCGGAAATCGAATACTAAATTCGCTAGCTTTAGTGATCGAATGCAACCATGTGATTGTTCTACCAGCCTGCATGATGTAAGATTCCCTTTTGCAGACAACCTACTTATGTAAACAGAATTTCACATGATTTGTTAGTAAATGTAAGAAAGAAAGACATGACTAAATAATATTTCCGTGTCATTCTAAAGTTAAGTGTACAAGGAAACTTTCACGATTAATTTTGTGAAGCAAGTTTCAATAACCTGACAGTCGCATACTGCAGCGAGCAAAATTGGTGTCGTTCGAAATGAAAATAATTATAAATGATTTCTGTAGAATTTTGCTAGCAAAATTCGCTGAATGCTATGCGTTTTTTTCATAACTGGATTATTTCAGACAGCGGGGCAATTGCGTAACACATTATCAATCGGAATCGGTTTCATTTTGATAGTTCAACAACATTCATTGCGTTATTTACGTGTTGAGCAGACAAATTTTTCGAACTTAAGAAGCAATGGATTAGCAATTTGCTTCAAGATTCAGATTGATAGTGTATTACGCAATTAGGATGCAGGTGTCCATAGGGTTATAGAGGTATGAGGAACAGGGTGTAAAGTTCACTCATCATCCATGGAAATGGGTCGATCCTCCAACCAGACGGGTGTCGTGTCTGTCGATGATTATGTTGGGCCGTTGTATATACTTATGGTAGTTGCGCGGTAAACTGCTTGCGAGATGCAGGATTTTGCGTGACGTCAGTATGATGCGTGGTTCGCATGTGGCGGCGTTGATGCCGCTACTGGGCTAGTAATAATTATACTTAACTTCTAGTGTTAGTAGGTTACAGATTAACATTTAAAATTGAAATTCAGCGTACTGGAGCACCATCCACCTCCGCAACATCGGGGAATCCCACCAATCTGCGAGTACACTGAGAATAGGCACTGTTGGGTGCCGCCGTGAAACCCGTGTCATCAGTGATGCACATACACTAATTTTTTTTACTAACCTTCGCTGGCCCACTCCTGGGCAAAGGCATCCCTCAACTGCTTCCATCTTTCGCGAGCCCGCGCGTCCTCTTTCCAGTTTTGACGGAACCTATCCAGCTCGTCCCGCCATCTCCTACGTGATCTGCCGCGACCCCGCCTCATTGTCTCAGGGCACCAGTTCTGTGCTATTCCTAATAATGGCGGCAAAACTATTAATATATCACACCGAGTTCCTAGGCAGCAATGGAGCAATCTCTCGGATATTTTTACCCATTTCCTCAAACTAACATGACACCTTGACATAATACATTATAAAATTAGTCCAAAGGATAGTCTCTTCAACGTAATATTACCTACCTCTGATTTTGCATCACTGTCTAAATCACAGTGATCTTTATTCTCATTCTAATAAGGTTGCTGTTTGGTGAATGCCATTGACAAGTCTGTCAAAATCATTGTGATCTTTATTCTCGTCACGATAAGGTTGTTGTTAGTTTGCTGCTGTCAGAGGTAAAATAACTGAGAGTGAACGGATTGAACCTGCACGTGTACCATTCAGCAGAATGTCATCTTTCGAAAGGGAAATGTCTCATTCTAATCACGTAAGGGTGTCACGTTTGGGATAAGATAATCGGGTTCGCAAATACAAAATACGTGAAACAAAAAGCGAGCGGAAGAGCTAAGGGACTTAAAGACTAAAGTTTGTTTCGAGACATGTAGGTAGCTTTATTTGACTTAGCTGAGTAATTCTTTTAAAGTCGAAGAAGATACCTGTACAGTCACGAGCACTAATATGTTAACACTTGGCAACTTTCAATTGCGATTTTTTCGTGAAATAACGAATGCAACGTTGAAATACGACACTTTACACAAACCTATGGGTTCGAAAATACTTTGTTCGTAATATCATAAAATTTCATTCAAAACTGAAGGAGAAAATCGTCTTTGAATAAAGCCAAGTGTATACATACTTATGCTCGTGACTGTACAGGGTGGCAGAGACATCGACGCGCAACCAGTTACCATGAATTCAAGACAAGTATTTTTTTTTGTAAAAAACAAAAAAAATACTTGTCTTTACCCCCTAGCTTAGAAATTTTTGGTCGATTTATCAAAAAAAATCTGCTGGTTCATAGAAAAGTGCAATACTTATCTACCCGGTCAAAATGTATGGAACAGCTGATATTTTTTAAAGCTGATTAAATATTTCAACCCAGGGGTGTTCAGAATCATGTACTAAATTCATGGTAACAGATTGTGCGTCAATGTCCCGCCATACTGTATATTGTATGAAACAAGAAAAGAAACATGTTCTATAAAATATTGTAGAACCAATCACTAAATAGATTGTCTAGTTGAAGTATTGGGAATCATTCATAACCCTGGAGAGGTTAAGAATCCAAGAAATCACTGAATCCCTTGGTAACATTTTATTGCGGTTGGTATTATTGTTAGTACCAATATCTGAATCTGATACATATATGTAGGAATGGAACTTGTGGAGGGGATTGTGGCTAAGTAACAGCAACAGCATGGGTCGATCGATCAGGTTAAGCTACGCTTGCCGCGGTTGGTTCGTGGATGGGTGATTTTTACATACCAAGCCTCTGTGCGTCGGAAAGCACGCCGTTGATCCCGGTTGTCATTCGTGAATCTTCAGTCATTACGGGTCTTCAGAAGCCCGAAAGTCTAACAACCAGTCTTACCAAGGGGTTTCGTATTATTTACCCGGTAACTAGGTTGTGAAGGTCAGTAGGCTCCTCGCTCCATATAAAATACTGGTACTCAGCTGCATCCAGTTAGACTGGAAGCCGACCCAGAATTAATCCTTTGAAAGGAGGAAAATTTATTTAAAAATCGATTACTATAATGCCATGTACCCACCAGCCCATTAACTGACGGGCCGCACTAGGAGTTGCTACGCCTGTTGACTCGAGGCCCGTCGCGGCCCGTGCCGAACATTCCCACGGCCCGTAAACTGACAGGCTGCGACAGGCGTTGCTACGCCAGTCGAGGCCTGTCGTCATCCGTGCCGAGCATTCCCATATAAAAAAAGCAAAAAGAATCGCTCTCATGCAGCCCGCGACAGGTACCTCCGCGCTGCATCACGCCGCGCCTTTGAACTTACCGACTCCCGGCGGATCGGATGGGCGGCGATGGGCCGCCGCAGACCGCAACGCCGGTCCCACGGCCTACCGGCCTGGCCTGGCGGGACACGGCCTGTGAGAAAGCGGGCCGTGGGAACGCGGCATTAGAAAACCAATAAGAGGATTTAGACTCTAAATCCTCTTAATGTAATACGGAAATATTTAATTGATTCTCAAAATTTTAGAGACTTAATTAAATATTCCCGTTTTTAAACACGGAACAACTTTTCATGAATAAGGGCTGATTTCTCCATCCCCAGATAACTTTTATTCGAGGAATAAAATCGACGTTTCACAGTTTTCGTTTGAAATAACTGTCGAAATTTAAAAAAAATCCTCGTATAAAGTTTTCAGATGATTGAAAAATCAGCCCTTAGTCATCGGAAAGACGCTCTTACGACACCACAATGACCGGTCCTACGCTGCCTGTTTCCAGCAGATTTATACCTTATATCCACTCATAAATATCATCAACGAAAAGCAATACAGAAGTCAATAACTTTGTTCTTATTATTATTTTCTTTGTTAGCCTAAATTGTCCCACTGCTGGGCAAAGGCCTTCCCTAAATCCTTCCAGGAACTCTTTTCCTGCTCCACCTCGAACCAGCCCTGGCGGTGCACGTCCAGGGGGCCTAAAAAGGCTACTTTGGCAGAATCATAAAAGGATAACATTATGAATCATAATATGGAGAAGACAGTCCGTGTTTTTCTTTTTTTTGCTGCACTACGTAGGTATAATCAAAGAGATTGGGATTGGATTTGGATTGGATTAATTGGTATTTTAGCAAAGGGATTTGAAACGATTAACTTAACAGTTACCTGTTCATTATGGTTCATAATGTTATCCTTTTATCGTTCGGCCAAAGTGGCCTTTTTAGGCACCCAGGTCATCACGCGATCTCTTTCTGGACCGGTCTCGGCGGTGCCGTCCATCTTCAGCCAGCGGCCATCCTGCATCGTGCATCAAAACATAACCGTTGTTCTCCACGCCAAACAAACAAAAAAAAACTGTTACAAAATAAAAAGTAATTTAAAAAAATTAAACCGACTTCAAAAAGAAATGAACTCAAAATTATGAAATAACTTTAATTTCGGAAGTCGGCGTCTTGGGATCTGTATTTTAGTTTAAATTTTTTGCCACCGACTTCCGAAATTAAAGTTATTTCATAATTTTGAGTTCATTTCTTTTTGAAGTCGGTTTAATTTTTTTAAATTACTTTTTATTTGGTAATTTTTAGTTGTTGCACTAGAATTTGACCAAGGTTTTGAGATGTTTTCGCTTTGACACTACACCCGTAGCTCGTATCAATAAGCCAGGCCGTCACACTTTCACGTCTTAGTCCATATTTTGAAAATTACTGAATCGATTTTGATGAAACTTGCACTGTTCCCTAAGTTGAAGTAAATGTAAGCCAATAAAAAAAGAATGGTCACGATCCGATTAATAGTTACGGAGATATGCGTGGACAAACATACATACATACATACGTCTATAAAATTTTGTATATTTGTTTGGAAGCCCTAATAGATTGTCATATGTGAGTATAATGCAATTCCAATAATATTACATACATACGTATCGAATTGATAACCTCCTTTTTTTTGAAGTCGGTAAAAATGCAACTGATTAAAAAATACCCTCATTATGGCGAATACTTTTAGAGTAAAAAAAATATTTTAGTTTATAACCTCCTTATTTTTTAAGTCGTTTAGTAAATATCCCAGAATTTTGTTTTGCGATAAACGACTTAATCAAAATCAACAAGAACTGCGTTGCTTTAGAATGGGTGCGCCCTTGACCTGCTTTTATATCAAACTGTGTAAGCTAGGTAAGTATTTCAAAACCATTTAACAACATTCAATATACGTGTAACCAGACTGACATATGTACGTTAACCTAAACATAGGTACATTTTGTATTAATCTAACACCAAAATTGTAAGCACTCGTAAATGTTGACACTAGAATTTATCAAGTACCTAATACAAAATTACGAAAACCTACTGCTGAAGACTACTTACATTCCATCCACTTTCCATTATAACACCTAATTTTTATATTCTACAAAAGTCCCAAAAGCCAGGTAAAAACTTACTTATATAAAAAAAATACCTTAGATATTCCGTTCTAAAGCAGAATGGAAAAATTAAATTAATTTTCCATCTGCAGGCTGCAGGTAAGCAATATTTTATATGGTTTATGAAAAAGAAAAATAGCCGCCGGTAATCTGAAGGAGGCCTTTGGAATTAGCAGGAGGCTGGCAGCCTACAATAAGTGAGAGATTAGGCCAGTGTACACAGGTGTGCCCCCAACTTCGGTCTAAAGCTTAATTTAATGCACGCTCAGTAGGCTTATCCTTACTCCTACTGAGAATCAGATTATGCCTGGTAATACGTACCATGAATGGGGAAACTGTCTGAATTCTTTTTTCAGTGACTTCAATATTAAAATTTAAATATAACCTAGAAACTAGCAATACTGGTACTTAATTCTTTAGTAGGGTTCCGCGCCAAAATTGGCAAACCAGAACATTTTGTGGAATCACTTCGGTGTTTGTCCGTCTGTTACACGGCCATATTCAATAGAGCTAGTCGACGTTGGATTGTGTTTAGCACTGAGATAGTGTTATGGCTTACAATTTTATATGTCAAGATTAAAAATAGGTAGGTACTTATATACTTTATTCTGGGGAGAAGTTTTGTGCGAAAAATTGGATTATGTGGATAATATTGAATGGCGTTTTAAAATTGAAGCAATCATCGCGTGGATACGTGATCATTTGACACTTTTTTTTCGGAAAATCTCTGTCGGTGCGACGCGACGCATTCGGGTTCGCCGAAAAACCATCGCGATGATCACGTATGCTCGGGACTATCACTTTTTTTATAGAAACGTGGTGAGAAGTTCCAGCAAAATTAAATACGGTACGAAACTAATTAAGCAAGTAGGTACGACTTGCCCTTGGCTGGTTTTTAATTTTAATCATTCTTTAATGGTTTCAGCTTTCAGGTTTTCTGAGAAGAAAGTTATCAAAAGTCAGGCAAAGTAAAGACTTCATGCTTATTAAAATTCTGTATTGGAGACTTTTTTATAAAGGTCGATGGCAAACTTATTTTTCTGTATTTTTACCTGTTTTCTCGTCTCAACTGATCCTCGTGATTGGACATTTTGGGACAAGGAAACAGGCGGTTTGACAGCTTTTCTATGGAAAATATGTCATGTGACTTTTGAAACATTTTGTTTGTCAGCCGTTTAACTATCTAATTATATTTTTGGAACGAAGTTCTTTAACGGTGCTTGCGGTAGGAGTAAAATGGGAGAAATCGTCACGTAACGAAAAAGCGTTGTGTATTTTGGATTTTTATTTTGACTTCACTAGACTTAAGCACCCTCCAAAACCATGAAAACTATCTGTCTCTCTCTCTGTCTCTTTCTATTATATGTAATAAAAATATTTTATTACTTATTACAAACTATTACAACAACAACTCAAACAACCAAACAACCAACAATAACAACAACAACAATTATAACTACCAACTCCAACCCAAACTGTTCTTCCTATTCTATTCTCTGACTCTGTGTTTGGCCAGAATGGCAGCGCGGGGCGGGGAGTGCCGCGGGTGCGGGAACGCGCGCGTTCTGCCTGTCCGCACTCGAGCGTGGCTGCGTTCTGCGTGTTGTCGTGTCTGTCAAAATATATTATTGATGAAGAAGATTTATTTTTACTAGAAAAAAAGAACTCGGACTAGTTTGAAAACCCCGGACCCCGCGCGGGCCGCCCGCCCGCGCACTACCTGCGGCCACTTGTAACTATGAACGAGCTATGGCGTGAGTTGCCCGCGCGCTCCCCGCGCCGAGCAGCCCACTATGGACACTCAAATTAAGTTCCTATGTTTGGTTTGAGTACGCCAAGCCGCGCCCGCCCCGCGCCCGCGCTTCCTGTCTGGCCAAGCACTATATGTATATTATTATGTAATAAAAACTTCTTATTGGCGGCTGCAAAAATTTTAAATTTTTTCGTCATGGGTAGGTTATCGTTTTCATGATTTTCGGAGGTGCCGAAGCCGATAGTGAAGTCAAAATGAAAAATATCTGCTGTTCCCTACATTTTGACGAGTTATGCGAACATAAATGTAGGGAAATGCTGATTTTTTTTTGCGATTTCAGGTTTGTTCCCATAGTAAAAGTTGTTTCATAATGATGAGTACAATGACCTCTTATGAGGTTTTGGGTTAATTCATTAACACCTTGTATATGGTGTACATAAATGGTTAAATAAAAAAAAAACGTTCACAGTCTGAACTCAGTCTCAATCTGTCAAAAATACCTCAAATTTCCCTAAATGTTTGACAAGTTTTTGACAGTGATTGTCGCTGAGGTAAGAATGCGACTAAATTTTGAACGTTTTTAACTACGGGAATTGACCTTCAGAAATCACAATATAATAATAATATTTTAATTGTTTTTATTTCAAACTTTGCCCTTAGAGATTTAACAGCTTCTCTTCCACACATGCGCCTTAAAATGTGAAGATTATCATCTGATAAATCCTTTGTGGGAGACTGGTATCTACACTAGGAAAACCTATCACAAAGATAACCAGCCCCCCAAACAGTGTTTGAGTATTAAATCTTAAAATAAATATAAAGCAATATTCGTTAATACAATGTTACGACGAAAATAATTGTATGTCCCTACCAGAGCCAGTAGCGCTCGAAGTTGGTATCAATTCGAGAGAGGAAGGCGGGTCCCTCCAAAGTTTCCCGAGCCGTGAGATCATACCCAAATTGTACTTGCAGATGCCACCTGAATTTATGCAAATCCTCGGCTAAGCTACTATAACTTATCAACGGCTATGTTGCGGTGTTTGAATATTATTTAAGAACCCCCTCTGCGACCCTTTATGACTAATCGTAAACAAACAAATGCTTCATTAGAATTGGTGGTTACAAGCTCCACTGTTAAACATTAACTTTTCCTAAGTATTAACATTAATTATTCCTAAGTATGTTGAGAGCAGTGGTGGCCAAGTGGTAACGGCCGCGACTTACGAGTTGTAGGTCGTAGGTTCGAACCCAGACAGGCGCTTTACTTTGTGTAAATTATTTCATCACCACTGCTCTCAAAACGGTGAAGGAAAACATCGTGAGGAAACCGGCATGTCCTAGAACCAAAAATTCGAAGACATGTGACATCTGCCAATCCGCACTGGGCCCGCGTGGTGGATTACGGCCCACTCCCTCTCACCGAGAGGAGGCCTGTGTCCCAGCAGTGGGAACATTATAGGCTGATTATGGATTATGGATTATGGATGTTGATAGAGAAGTACGACGCACCCTGGTTGTCGCACGCTGTGGAGCTAGCCTTATGTAGCCTTTTTTTTTTCTTTCTGTGTTTGTTTACTAGCAATAGATTTTAAGAATAATGTTACAAACAATTGAGCCTAGTTGCCATTAGTAAACAAATATTTAAATTTAAAAACTAACGTTTATGTTCAGCACCCTATTTGCGTACCTAACACACTTTCAATGACAATCAAAATCATTTTGAAGGATATTGCTAATTCATTGCTATGTTCGAAAAAGATGTCTGCTGAAAACGTAAATAACGCAATGAATGTTGTTGAACTGTCAAAAAGAAAGCCATTGCTACTGATACTTAGTGTATTACGCAATTATCTCGCAGTTAGGATCGGCAAGTGATTTTGATGTTTTTTAACCGACTTCAAAAAAGGAGGTTCTGTATTCGACCCGCATGTATGTATGTATTTGTATGTCCGCGATTTTCTCAAAAACGATTGAAGCAATTTTAATAATTCTTTCATTAATGTGATCTACATACTTTCAGGAAGGTTTTAATAATATAATACATTAGGTAATTATTCGTAATGTATTTTACTCGTGCATTTTGTTTCTTACCTGATTACATTTAAACTAAACCAAAGGCAAAGCCGTATCTATTCATAGGCCAGCTGGCACCACGCTATACCTATTTAAAACATCATTATTTCTCTGTCATCTTTCATCAAACGATTGATAGAAACAGAATGTTGTTTTAAATAGAGTTAGGGTTAAACTTATTTAGCGATTTGTGGTGATAAGGCTTCAACTAAAATTGTACACGTTGCTAATTCAGTTACAATCTGATTGAAAACGGCGCAATAAGTACCATGATTAAAAGGGTTCCCTGCACTCCTCATTGCACATTAATTTTATAGAGACGGAATAGAGCAAATTGTTCGAAACACGTGCCGGAATAACGAACATTACACCTCTGAACCTCTTCTACTGTAACAATATCTTCATCACTTACCGAACCGGGTCACGTTCGCCTCCAAATGAGAGAAAATGTAATCTTTTTTCTACCCTCTCTCGTCGAGCCGAAGTCTAAAATATCTCGTAGAAATCGTAGATGGACATTATACAATGCCGTTTGACTTCGAAACCTTTTACAAAGCTGGATTAGGTCTCGTTTGCATAATCAGAGTCAATTCCGACGAATTCATGAGTTCAACTTGGGGTATTTATGTATGATAAACTCATTGGGGAGATAGATAATCTGAGTACTTAGAGAACTAAGTTGTAATACGCTTTTATTGTAATAGGGGTTTGATTGGCTGTTAATGCCTCGTTATGTAATCAGGTCAATATCTCGTATACATGTCCTGACTGTCATTTACCTACGTAGTACAGTCAACAGCAAAAGTAGATGATCAAAATCAGAAATTCAATAGAAGTCAAAACTGATCACGAATATTATGGCAGCTGTATTAGTAGTAAATGTTTGGTATAATTTACAATCACATACTTTTGAAACACTTCGACGCCACACAGTTCTGACGCGAACTCCGTTCATTAGTATTGAACTTCTGATTTTGATCATCTACTTTTGCTGTTGACTGTACATCATTTTCAAAGAGTTTTAGTAACATGTGTTGGATATTCCTAAACTTAACTATCTATAACAATAAAACTGAAGAGTTTGTTTGTTTGAATGCGCTAATGTCTGGAACATCCAGTCGAATTAAAAAAAATCTAGATTATTTAAAATCACGCGAGAACCCTTAGGAGCCTCAGAAGAGAGAGAGAATCAGAAAGAACGCTAAATGAATACGAAGTAATAGTGAGGACAGGCGATGCGATGCGACGGGTTGGGTCGGCGGAACACAGTGGCATGCATTGGTTTTCAGAATAGGTAGGCACTAAGCCGGGTCTAGTCTAGGCAGACGCGGTCACAAATCAGAAGCACAAAACAAAAGTTTACAAAAACTTTTGTTCTAAATGTTACAGGTACAGTTATAATATATTAACAAAAAAAAAACGTTTTACAGCCGCGATTTTCAGCAACCTCGAAAACCATAAAAACGACACCATAACGAAACGTATGAAAATGTTCGCAGCCGCCATCTTGGATTTTCATTTTTACCTCATCTATCGGCGACCCCAATATCCATCCCTTTCTTTCTTCGCACGGCCAAATTACGAACGAATTACAAATAACGATTTTAACATTCGTACGGTCACGAGCATAATTATGTACACACTTGGCTTTATTCAAAGACGATTTTCTCTTTTAGTTTTAAATGAAATTTTATGTTATTACGAACAAAGTATTTTCGAACCCATAGGTTTGTGTAAAGTGTCGTATTTCAACGTTGCATTCGTTATTTCACGAAAAAATCGCAATTGAATGTTGCCAAGTGTTGACATATTAGTGCTCGTGACTGTACACGGTTGGTTATTTGAGCAGGCGTGCTTACTTTTTTACCATATTTTTTTTCTATCGTACCTATCAAATTAGTTCTACCTAGCATAATATATCCTGAAGAATATCATATATGTATTTTTCTGATGTTGTTTACTTTATCGATCATATACTTTTATTGTTTCTAAAACTTGCGTTTAGGTCCTGTAAGTCCCTTAATTTTGCTGTTTCTGAGGTTAACCTTCCGTCAGATGGGCTGTTGGATTGTAACCAACATTTATAACATGGCTGGACATGGGAAATCTTACAGAGTGAGCACTTTTGATGGCTTTGCTTTAGCTAAGTAGGTAGGTAGGTATGTTGTACAAGAAAGTGTTAGGTTAAGGAATATGATTGTGTTATGAGAAAAAGCAATTTGGAGAGTGACTATTTATGTGCGCAGCATCTCGTGACAGATTTTCTTAGTAGGAAAACTATTATCCTTCAGACGTTTCTAATAATATTTTCATTATCTTTAGCCTTTATGTGGCCTGATGTGGCCAATTCCGTATTTCTGATGATGTTTTTTTAAGTAGGTTTTTGGGTTATTATCAACATTATATGTCTATTTTAGTCCATCTACTTTATTTTACTACATCTAAGCATTCTTAGCTAAGCTATAGCTAAGAATGCTTAGCTATAAAAAAAGGAATCTAATTTATACTCTGAGATTTAAAAAAGTAGGTTATCGATTACACGAAGATACGATTAAGTATTCGGTAGGATTTTAAATGGCTAAACGCCTTGAGTATATTATATTCAGTTAGATAAAGTTACATACACCTATGAAAATGTGCGTGTGTATGGGCGACAAAAAGTATCTCCTGAAAAGTCTGATCGCCTAGTGTCACGCTTCATAAAATGTTAATTAATTTTTTTTTTTAATTCAAGCACTTCTGGCGTTGATTGTAATTTTAGGTAAAACGGCTGTAACGCGACTGATCCGCGAAAAAATCACCTTCAAGAATACAATATGGCCATAAAAGGACGTTATACGCGTAGCGGTCATAACGCGACTCCGTATTAATTGTATGTGTGTCAAGTAATTTTAAATTATTTATAATTTTTCAAATAATATATTATTTGTTTTTCCTTTTTATGGCTTCTTTACCTATAATACTTATGTGTATCTTTTAAAATACGTTCTGCAAGGATACTCGAATAATTTCTAACCAAATTATAATTTAAGTAAATCTGCTTGTACCTACCAAAAATTACTTTCGCCAAAGAAACGACCACATATATTATATTCGCAGTCTGCACAAAAAGACGAAAAAGTATTCATATATAACCTTATTATAATCATGATTCAATAATCATATCTGGGTAGTGGGTTATCAAAGAAAGTTAGGGCAGATCCTTTTACCTAAAAGGATCTGCCCTAACTTTCTTAAAAACAATCACTTTATATATCTACCTATATAAAGAGATTTTTTTACCTGAAGCTCGCTTTCAGCAGGTCTTGCTTATTTCAAATTACACAGGGAACGAGAGCGGCGAATAACATTTTTCTGAATCCTTGCCAAAAATCTTTTTGTATCTCAAATGGAATTGTAGCATTGAAATCATCTTTTGTTTTTGTTGATTAATTGTGTCATATAGGGTTTGTAATAAGTTATTGTTAATTGAAAAAAAATATTAAAAGGAAATGCGGGTGGTCTTTTCTCCATAGAAACGGTCTCGCCTGTTTTCTTTCTGGTAAAGCAATGATTTTTTACAGAATAATAAATATTAACTACTTGTGTGTCTCTATGTTTTCCTTTTTGATGATACATTATTTTTATAAGCACTAGAACCCTCAAAAAATGCTCAAAATTGCCGATTTAAACTGCTGTCTACAGAGGCCTAGTGTACAAATTTGACAACTACTAGTGAAAAAAAAAACAAAAACATGGGGACACAGTAATATATCCTTCTTATTCAGTTTATGAAATATTTTACTTAGACTTTTTCAAAAGTCTCTTCGACCGCATTCGTTGTGGCAGGCAGAAGCTGGTTCTAGAATATAAGCTTTCAGGGTAGCCTTTAACAGAAGTGGTCTTCGTATTAGTTGCTCAGTTACTTGCAGAATGTACAGACGCCAGCATATCAAGCTACTAAAATCTGTAAAATTTCTTTATTAGATTTTCAACTTTATCGCGAAAGCATAAGGTTTAAAGTTGAAATTTTGACAGTTTGGGGTAGCTTGATGCGCTGGTCTGTACTTAGTCGTGAACGTGGTGCGGTAAGTTCAATGCCATATACAGGTTATACCTTAAAATAGTTTCATTATTTTCATCCTGAAAGTGGTCCATAAAAGATTGAGGAAATGGACCGCTCATCTCGCGTTATCATGTATCTAACAATTCTATTGTATTTTTACAACAAAGGTTTTAAGTTGAACGATGAACTCAACGCTAATTGAATTACCATACTATTGCTAGGTCGGTTGGTTGACTTTATATAATGTCAGATTATCTCCTGTAAAAGTTCCTACTTCTACAGTAATGTTAATTAAGAATTATTTGTAGGAACAGCCCGGAGTTTGTAAATTGGCGGTGTAAAATCCCCAATCCCCAAAAATATTTTGTTTATGATTCTTCCTATTGCTATTTTTACGCAAAGATAGCTTATTTATAACTTATCTTTAAAATACTCGGTAAAGCTAAGTATAGATAGCTATCACTTTTCCATTGGCTACGAAAAAATTAAATAAATGAAAATCGGCTTCTATTTCTGCATTCTATTCGAATAAAAACATGGTTCTTTCTTTTTATTTATACAAAGATGTATTTAACTCACAGATTTATATTTTTTGTTCAAGCCTGTGTTTTCATAAGTTCAGCTAAGTAAGACTAACTTGAGGTGGTACTTAGTGGCGGCTTATATTATGAGCTGGAGATATTAAGTATGTAAATGTGTGACGTGATTATGTCGTATGAATCTTAATTTTAATCTGCATAACAATGAATGAATGACGTGAGGTTTAGGTGGTGTGAATCAGTGGCGAAGGGTGAATTTATGACAGAGGTAAGCCGGAATAAAAATAAATGCCAAAAAAAATGTCAATAACGTTTCATTAAATTCCTATTTCGATCTACTTTTCTAGGTATGAGCTTCATGCGAATTAGCGAAAAATGACAGTACCAAATTCATGTAATGCTAAACAACTCCATATAATAATAATTATGAATTTGTCTGATTATATTAATATCTGTAAAACCCCCTTTATTCCATAAACTACTAGAATCTGAGAAAAGTAAACACGGCACGGCCTAACTCAATAACGTGTTTCTTATTTTCAAAACTTAACCTTGAAAAGCATGTTTCCTCACAAAGCAAATAATCTGTCAAACAACAATCTACTGCCAATAATGCCATCCTAATTATTACTTTTCAAATCTACTCTAAATAAGTAATTTTAACTTAATTAACTATCTACTTACCCCAAATACCTAATTACATCGTATTTTCAGTACACACACAAAACAAACTATAATTCTAATACTAAATATTAATCACTTTTTTATTATGTACAAACAATTTCCAACTGTTATACTAATAAATACATGACCTAAAGCCGTGCTTTCCGAGGCACGGAGGGGTCTCGATATGTAATGGATGGCCACCCATCCACGGACTGAACTCGACAAGCGTTGCTTAACCTTGAAGATCGACCCGTGTGGCTGTTATTATTTAGCCAGGAGGTCCAAGCTAAGAGTTAATATTCTTTTAATTTTACTTGTTCCGAATTTAGGTCAATAATTAAGATGATAAAAACTGAAATGTAAATAACTTTTGGCTCTAACTGCCATAGAATTCTATGACTAAGCAACTAAAATCATGTATAGCTTGAGTATTACCTAGATATAATGTATAGTGGCATTTCGTCATATAAATAATAATTTTCCTTAAAATTACATAATAATTATGGCAAAAATATGTTTTTACTAGCAGCGCCCCGCGGTTTCACCCGCGTAAGTTTCGATCCCGTAAGAGTATCGGGATAAAAAGTATCCTATGTGTTAATCCTGGTTATGAACTATATGTGTGGCAAATTTGATCCAAATCCGTTCAGCCGTTTGTGCGTGAAAAAGCAACAAATATACAACTTCACACTCACAAACTTTCGCCTTTATAATATTAGTGTTATTCCAGCGCAGCAGGGAGGCTTAAAACTTCAGTAGGTAGGTAGTGAAAAAAATTAGTAACCACCTTTTTAAAGTAAAAAGGAAAACACTCAGGCTTTTTTCCTGTAAAATTAAAAACAAGGTCTCCAGAGTTACTTTAACAAAAAATTTATGGAAAAAAAAAACTAAGAAAAAAGTAATTCCCAAATGATTTTACCGGTTTAAAAGGAGTAGATACGAAAGTATATAGGTAACGTCAGATATCATTCCATTATGCTTATAGTACCTACTTTCAATTTAATACGGTTTGGGGTTAAAACCCTCGGGCCATCGTGGTCCGAGTGCTTATGCAATGGTTTGTTCAACGAAACAACGTTATTTATTTATTTAAACTTTTCGCACAAAAAAGGTACTCAAACTCAAACTCAAAGCATTTATTTCAATTAAACCATTTTACAGGCACTTTTGAATTGTCAAGAAGTAGGTCAGTCAGAAAAATGTGAAGCTAGTTGCCCATTCCAAAGCGTAGGTACCTATGGAGAAGAACGGACAAGAAACTCCATGGACACTCTTTTTAAATTATATTTTACAAAAATATTAGTTACATCATTACTTTTGAATTTATAATTAAATAATGTGAGAACGATGTAAAAATAAACAAGACGTATGCGTTAAAAGCGTCCAGAGTACAACAAATAGTACTAAAACAACAATCCAAAAATAAAAATAAAATAATTAAAAATAAGCCGAGGCAGCTAAGTGATGACCAGCCCCAACTGACGGCGCCCGTTCACGAACATGACGCATAGATCAGCACCATTCAGCTCAACCATTTTGAAGGGAGCTAAATGATCCAACATACACGCCACCGTCAGCGAGACATTTGTGTGAGCATGACATACTATCAGCCGCCAGGGCACATTCGAGTCAATGAAAGACATATTACCCGGTAAATGGTAAAATAAGGTATCTAGTACTTACATAGAACTCACATCTGTGCTATGCAATTATACAATACAAATGAAATTGAGTTTATACAATGCAAAGATAGTCTTACAATCTTCAGCAGCTCCAACAGTATTTTCAGGTGTTAATCAATTAGTTGTGGTTGTGGAGCAGGACCAGCATTGAGCCAGGCATTTTTATCAGCTATGTAATCCCCTAACTTATAATATGCCTGACTGCATAGTGTGCGTTTTATACAAGACTTGAATTTTGTCTCATTCAGTTGAAGAATGTGGGGAGGTATTTTATTATAACATTTTAAACAGTACCCCATAAAAGATGAGTCTACTTTAGCCAGTCTGAAACCTGGTTGAACTAATAGGTCCCTATTTCTAGTACTATAATTATGTCTTTCACCTCTTTTACTAAAAAGATGTAAGTTTTTTCTTACATACATGATGTTTTCGTAGATATATTGACAAGGTACCGTCATGATGTTAATTTCCTTAAACAGTTCCCTCAGAGAATCGCGCCTGCGGAGGTTATATATGGCTCTGATGGCTCTTTTCTGCAGAATAAAAATAGAATCGATGTCTGCAGCCCGTCCCCAAAGTAAAATACCGTAAGACATGACACTATGAAAGTAACTAAAATAGACTAGTCTCGCGGTATCCACATCAGTAAATTGACGGATTTTTCTGACAGCATAAGCTGCTGAACTTAGCCGTCCTGCAAGAGATGTTAAATGAGGACCCCATTGTAGCCTTGAGTCGAGCGTGATCCCTAAGAAAACAGTTTTATCGACGAATTCTAGTTTCTCTTGATTCAATATTATCTCACAATCACTACCCTTGACATTTGGTAAAGAAAATCTTATGCACTTAGTTTTTTTTCCATTTAATACTAAATTATTAGCAGTGAACCAATTTTGGACCTGCAGTAGGGCGTTATTTACGTCGTCAAAATTTGTAGCACGTCTATTTACCTTAAAAATTAAGGAAGTGTCATCAGCAAATAACACCATTTGTGGTTGATTTTTTAATAAATGGAGTAGATCATTAACATACACTAAAAAGAGGAAAGGACCCAATATCGAGCCTTGTGGCACACCCATTTTTACTTTTAAACCATATGAATTGACACCATTTATTTGGACTTGCTGTTGTCTATCATTTAAATAAGAACTAACTAAACTGAGCGCAAGTTTTCCAAGTCCGTAATGCTCAAGTTTCAAAAGCAAGGTTTCGTGATCGACGCAATCAAATGCCTTAGAGAGGTCACAAAAGATTCCAATGGCGTCTTGGGCCTCTTCCCACGCGTTAAAAATGTGTTTTAATAAGGTTACACCAGCGTCAGTCGTACAACGTCCTTTGGTGAAACCAAATTGCTGATCGTGAAGGATTTTATTCATGTTAAAATGATTGAGCATCTGATTAAGCATTATCTTTTCGAACACCTTACTGAAAACCGGCAACACGGATACGGGTCTATAATTATTGGTGTCTTTACTGTCCCCAGATTTGAAAAGTGGTATTACCTTACTGTATTTCATTAAATCGGGGAAGATTCCTTGATCAACACACAAATTAAATACTAAGGCTAAGTAAGGTGCAATAGTCTCAATTATGGAGGCACAGACTTTAATGGACATTCCCCAAAGATCTTCGGTCAATTTGATCTTAATTTGCTTAAAAGCTTTTATTACTGAAGCGGGGTTTATATGTTTAAATTGAAATTCAACCGGGCAGGCTGGAACGTTCGCTCTTAATAAATCAATTGATACGTCGGATGAGGAATTTAAGGCTTCCGTCGTTTTTGATGGTATATTAGTAAAGAAATTTACAAATTCCTGAGCTACTTCTAAGTTAGAGCTTATGGCACCACGTGAAGTCTCCAATGTGTAATCAGTGTTTCGTTTTTTATTCCTACTAGTTTCGTTATTTATAATTTTCCAAACCGTTTTTATCTTATTTTCTGCTGATTTGATTTTATTGCTAATGTACAGGGCTTTGGCTATTTTGCAAGTATTTCTAAAAGTTTTGGAATATGTAGCAACATACTTGCTGAAAGTTTCAGTATTGATGTAAGGCTTAAGGCCATACAGCTCGAAAAGTCTTTCCCTACTTATCCTAATACCTCTAGTTGCCCAGTCACTAAAAACAAAATTAGGGCAAATGTTTTTTGTTTTCTTTTCAAAAATTGTATTAAATTGAGTGTGCACTACTGAAAAGAAATCCTCGTACAATTTATTAGCATCATCCCCATCATGGCCCAGATCATTTAACTTATTATTTAGGGTACTATTGAATCTATTTAGTTTACCAGTCGTTATTGGTCTAAATTGAATTTGCACTTTTTGCAAAGGTGTTTTAAACTTAAAAGATACCGTTTGTCCACTATGATCAGACGGCAGATAATTTACGATGGCTTTATCTAAATAATCACAATCGCAAAAGACATTATCAATACAAGTAGCAGAATTTGGAGTTATTCTAGTAGGTTCTGCAAACACATTATATAAATTGAACGATTTAAAAAGGCTTAATAATCTACTGCTATTAGAATTATTTTCCAAAATATTAATATTAAAATCCCCACAAATAATTGCGGCTTTGTTATTGGATGCAAGTTTCGCTAAGACATCTTCCATTATTGACTCAAATAAAGAAAAGTTCTGATAATTAGGGGGTCTGTAAACGCACACTATGACATGCTTATCTAGCTCAACACAGGACAGTTCGATGCAATGTTCAACTGATAAACCCACTATGTCATTTCGTTGCTTGGATTTTAAACATTTTTTTATCATTATTAGAGAACCTCCACGCAGCATAGATTTACGGTTAAAACAACTGCCCACACTATAGTTCTCAAAATTAATTAACATTTGGTAATCCTTTAACCAATGTTCAGTACAACAAACAATGTCAAACTTTGTTTTTTCTAAAAACAATTCAATTTCTAATAATTTGGAAGAAACGCCTTGAATATTTTGATGAAATACTGTCAAGGCATTCTGCTGATCTCCTTTTTGATATTTACATAATTTAGAGCAAGAAGATACCTTGTTGTTGTTAGGTATAAGAATATTATTACTGGTACCTTCTGTTGTCTTACAAACTAGTTTAAATGATTATCCGGAGTTAATCCCAAGACTTCAATGTCATCACCAGGCAGTGAGCTCATAGTGCGTGAGAGAAATGGAACCTCCTTCGTATAATTTGTACAAATATTTATAGCATTTGAGCTACATTCATTCAGGCAAACCACCTTATTATTAGTATTATTACTAACTGTTGTGGTGTTAATAATACAAGACTTCGACATAATACTTATGTCTGAGTTTATATAAAAAGCTAATAGCCTTGCTATTATGTGTCTAAAACTAACAGGCAGATACACAGTACCCCTAGTCGACTTTAAAGTTTCAACATAACAGTTGGTGTCAAAATATACAAGCTTGTCACTGTAATGACTAACTAAAAAGTGCATATGCTTATTAAGCATATGAATATAATTGTTATGTCTATTTGTTAATTTTTTAAAATATGGGAAAGCACACAATATTATTTTATTACAATTTAACTTTAACAACTCAGTTACACAGTCAGTTATTTCATATTTTTTGACCTTAGAACTGTTACCTACAAATACAGTAATGTTAGTTTTGGGATTAAATACATTTCCTGTTACTGATGCCATTATTTGTTTGTAGGTTGACCCTGGCATACAATTATTTTGAGTAGAATAACTCAGGTTGTTACTAATTAATTTACCTAAACCTCTTCCTATACTATCCGAGAACATAACCGAATCATAACAATCATGACTACTGAAAGATGGACAACTACCAGTCTCAAGCTGTACCAATTGAGAAAGATCTTCTACTATATCAGATACATCCTGGTTAAGGATACACTCTTGAGACAAACTCTCAGTCTGGGACGGGTCCTCCGTTACCTCAGGCTGGACAGCGACAGGGTGTATAACTGTCTGACAAGTGCACTGACACATTACTAACTCATTAGCAGCAAGAATGTGTTCTTTAATTTGGTTCTGAGAACCCACATATTTAATGTAAAGAGAACTAAGTCTGCTTTCAAGTTCCTGTATGTCAGACTGTAAGCGCTGTGTATCAATTTCATAGATTTTTTTGCTGTCTTCTAATTTGATTTGATAATTGGTTAATTTATTCATTAGATCAACACGTTCTTTCCTCAGTGGAATATGTTTGGAAAAGTGTTTTTGATGTTTTCTAAATTGATTACATTTTTTAATTATTCTATTCATTCTTGCATATTTTTTCATTTTGTTATGACTAAATTTATAACTATAATTCTGTTTCAGCAAGGAATCCTCAGTAAGGTCAATAGTTGTCAAGGAATGAGGGTTACAATTACTATTTAATAATTCATTATATAAGTGGTTTGTTTCTCTAACCTGATTGCATTCTATTTCTTTTTCTAACTGGGTGATACAACTATTAGCATGAACTAATTCATCTTCTAGGTCCCTAACTCTATTTAAGGCCTCCTCATACAAATTACTACAGGTGTTGAAACCATCCGTGACTACCTTCAGTTGATCGCGTTCATCAACAACATTCTGATACTGTTGATGTAGGTCTACTAGCTCCCGTTTAAGGCTTGAGTTTTTGTCAACTATTTTCTTGATTTCCTCCTCACTTTCATCATTCTCCAGTAGCAATTGGTCATATTGGAGTTTTGTTGCTTCAAGTTTTTGGAGGGCCGTTCTCAATTTAAGGTCCATCTCCTGAGCAGTAGCCTTACGGGTCATCACAGGCATGGTTTCAGGAATTGTTACTGAAATTAGATTAAAGAAACGGTGAGAAAAGGGGACAGACAAATAAAATAAAGTTGGAAATGATAGGGAAAATGGGAGAAGTTATCGTAGAGCAGTGGAGAAATTAGGTTGGTTACTGAATTGGTTTGAAGGGCTATTTTCGAGGCTAAGGATGAAACATTTGAACGCTTTTTATTGCCTTACGATTTTACTATTATGTATGTGGGGGTAGGTTGCCTAGAATTTAAAGTTATTTTTTCCTACATTACCGTAGGTATAACGGCAATGCAAAAACAATGATCATGAACGTTTTTATTATTGTATATTAAATTAAAGATCAGAATAAGAAGAACAGAATCTACGCTAAGTTTCGTTTTCTACGATGTAAACAATGCGATTTAAACCCAATGCAGGGTGCTAAGCTAAACAGCGAACTATCTTGAGCTAAAACTTCACAAGGATGTGTAACAGAGTTACAGTGACAATAATTGAGTGCTATTATAAAGTAAAAGTAAACAAATACTCCCCGTTTTAATCCGCAGTTCGAACGTCAGCTGTTGGTTTTAGGTTACCGGTGTGTAACAAACACTGTGTATTTACAGGAAAACAATAATCCTGAGTATTTATGCAATTAAATTACGTTTACACATAAAATTACACCTTAATTTTACTTAATTACTAATTAAAATTAATTTTAAAATACGGAACAAAAATTTGACATGTCACTCGGGCAGTGTTGCCACTTTTTTCGACAAGTACAAAGGCGGACTTAATGCCAACAACGAAAACGACAACGAAACGAAACGAAACGAAACAGCGAAACAACAAACAACGAAACGAAACAAAACAACAACAACGAAATCTCGAAACAGCTGGTTGACACTTCCCGTGACGCAAGCGCTGACTTTTACCTTGGCCAGAGGCCACATGAGTAGACAAACAGAGGCTTAGCCATACAACTTGGTAATGCTGCCAGTCTCTTAGGTACAAACGCTAGTACATCAAGCTACCCGAAACTGTCAAATATTCCCAATCTACTTTGAACCTTATGCTTTAGCGATAAAGTTGAAAATCTATCAAAGAAATTTGACAGATTTTGTAGCTTGATGTAATGGCGTCTGTGCCTATTAGTAGGTAGTAAGACGGGTTGTTGTCTGCCACTCCATGGCAAAGCGCGTATTTTGCATACGGATGCGAAAATCGTTTATTCGAACCACCCCAGCTCCTCAAAGAAGGCCAACTCATTGGTGTTACTAATAATCTTACGGAGGGTACCTGGGAAAATAAATTGTTTATGAGTAATAATAAAGGTATGAGGAGCAGGATGTAAAGTTCACTCATCATCCATAGAAATAAAACGACCAGACGGGAGTTGTGTCTGGTGGACTACTGCGCGAAGATTGATGTCGGGACGTTGTATAATTATGATAGTTGCGCAGTAAACACTACTTGTGCGATGCAGGATTTTGCGTGACGTCAGTGTGATGCATAGTTTACATGTGGTGATGTAGATGTCGCCACAGAGTCATGTATACCTTCTGCTACTGTGCAAAGTACAAACCCCATTCTGTGAAAGCTTCAAGGATACCTAATAACAAAAACCCAGTAACCATGGAAATCCATCTAAAAGTTTAGAAGTTAGAAACGTTTGGGACGTAAAACAAAGTTTTTAAAACCGTATCGAGATTGTAATAACCATTTTGCGACTCTTTTAACGAATATTTTAAAGGGTGTGGTTTTGCTAAGCACCCAACGTGTCGGGTAATATGGGCCCTTATAGAACTTCGAACCATTTATGAGGTGATAACAGTTGAAAGTAAATTGGATCATACGGTAATGATTTGCGACCTTCTGCGAAGTAGCTATATAATATCAGTTTAATACGAGACATGAATACTCATTTAAGAACTTTAACCTTGTTCCTAACCGCACGTACGGCTTTACATTTCCCCCTCGTTCAAACGTCACCGTAAGGAGAGTAATTAGATACTTGAAGGGGCTAAAATATTTTCTCATAGCCTGTATTTTATACGACCTTATATGAGAAACTCCAGAGGCCTTAGCACGAACGAGCGACGTAATTTAACGTAAATTCGAACGATTATTTTTGAATCGAAAATACAACTATCGTATAGCATTTTGGTTTTGGTATAGGTACATTTTTGGGACAGGCAAATATTTCGTACGAAACGAGTATTTTTAATTTTAAAATAGTTCCAATTTACGTTATGTTTACTCCACGCGATGGCTCGTGCCTCCCTGAGGCATCCTTTTTTACCCGACTACGGCGAAGCAATAAGGGGGGTTATGGTTTTGACCGGTTTCTATGTAAGTACTTATGTTCATCTGTTCCCTCATAACTTCAAAAGTACTAACAATAATTTGACAAATGAGGTACCTATTGTAAGAAGCGTCTTGACCGTCTGCGGTTATATGAGTAGGCTATATGATAATGTGACGTCACACTGAATTCAATATGGCGCCCTCTAGACTCTAGAGGACATGAATTTACAAATAAATATTTTGGGATGGTGCCTTATGGGGTATCAAATAAAAGGGCATAATTAACACATTTCAAAAATATAAATATTACTGAAATAAACCTCAAAATAATTAATAAAAAAAAAGTTTAAAAACTAAAACCCGACTACTGAAAATAATGAAACAAGAAAGTACCTTCCCGTGGTCGCATACTACCATAGCTTATAAGTACAGCGGCCACGGGAAGGTACTTTTTAATACAGTTGCTCAAAAAGTGGTGTATTGCAGGGACGTATAGCGTTCGGGATGTGGGCTATTACATAATAGTGCTTTTTTTTTACCTTTCCCGAACTCGTGCGTTCTCTTTGCCAACTGTCAAAATATTTTCATTTCATATCAATAAAAAAAATATACTGAAAGCTAAGCTGTATGGATAGTTCTCTTTGCCTACCAAAATGGGTGAAGAAGAAAAAACTCTGCTTATATTCTACGGTTGGCGCCATTTTCTAGAAAAAATGATTAGTTAGTTGAGTTTATTGTGCTTTTATTATTTTAAAATTGCTTCATTTTTTCGCAACTGTATTAAAAATAGTCGTTCAGTACACCTGCGGAACCGTCATTGCAACTTGTTCCGACTGTCAACCCTCGCCTTCGGCTGCACCTCGGCTCGGGTAGACATTTGTCGGAACTCTTTGCAATGACAGCCTTTCCGCACTTGTAATGAAATATAGGTACTATTTCATTTCTCATGCTCGGAAAGTAGTGTTTGTTTGATCCGAATAGCGGGTGGAAGACGCTGCTTTCCACCTTAGGGCGGGAACGACTCATAGCAATTGCTTCCCTCTCTAGGGCGGGAATGAATTTTAAAAATAGAACTAAAGCTTAGGTAGTCAGCTACGTTTTTTTTTTAATAATTAAGAAAATTGCAGCAGTCTTCTGAATTTATAAACAGCCAGTGTTAATTTAAAAAAAAACTTAGTATTGTAATTGTAAGTGGGACGGCCCGCCGCGGCGGTGAACAGAATCTACCTACTTATGTGGCTGTGACGTATTTCAAGTTTAAAAGAAACTATTAAATAAGTAGTATTCATGTTCATGTCATCAATAAATATTTTAGAAAAACTACTATTTTTTACTTTCCTTATATTCGAAATGAAAAGTAGAGTGTTTAACGCGGGTGAAAGACATCAATTCCCACTCGGACTATAGTCTAAATACCTCGTATGGGAATTGATTCCTTTCGACCCTTGCATAACAATCTACTATTCTTGTTTCATCCTTTTCAGTAGTCGGGTTTCAGTTTTTTTTTTATTTTTTTTTGTAAGTACTGGTTGTATTTCCTGTGCGTGTCCCAATATTTTTTTTTCTTTTGTTTTTATTTAAGTGTAAAAAACATGAAAAGTAGCGGGCAATACGTAGGTCTTTAATAAAATAATTTTCTTTCAAAGCCAAAAAGACTGACTGGTGAACAATGGAACGCCTCCGACACGATCTCGGCACGCCTGCGAAAATGAAAAACGAAACAGGTCATTCAAATGAAACAGACCGAAAGGAACTTAGGTATTGTTGTTATTCATTTTTCTGAAATTGTCAATCAAAGTCGAATGTGAAAGGTCTTAAAAATAACATAGGTCGGATTTAGGTTATTTTCGCCTTTTTATCTGTTGCAAGGTGTTAGCTAACATCTGCCTTTTCCTCAATTTTTATTTAACATAAATGTTGGGGGCAGTTTCCAGTCTAAACGGATGGAGCTGAACACCAATCAATCTATTCTGTAAAAATCTCACTGTGAAAACTTATAGGTGAAGTGAGTTTGAAGTGACGTTGTCAATCTTTATGAACAGCCACCCTATTCTGTAAAACTCTCACCATTCAAACTGAGGTGAACTGCGTAGCTATTCACAACCACTCGATACGCTTCCGTACCGTACCTATCGAACATCAATCAATGTTATCGTACGAGTCCTCTAAACGCTGTTCACAAATACAAAACCCGAAAAGTTTGTCAGTTTAAATTAAATAGACGACAGCTATTTTTCCGACAGCTATTTACTGTCGGAGGCAATGAAAACCAGGTTATCGAAATGTGTTACTTTCGATACGATAGCTTGTCGTATGGTTCTGAATAGCTATGCTGAGCTGTCTTCTCAAACTAATGCTAGAGATTGGCACTATTGACAGGTCTGAAGTGACCTGTCAATAGTGTCAATGCAGCATCAGGGTCACTTCACTTAAGGGCATTACAGAACACAAACGCAAAAAACGCAAGTTAGAAATAATAAAATTATATGATCGACTACAGTAAACAAAATCAGAAAGATATATGATATTCTTCAGGATATACGCTAGGTAGATAGTGTGTTGAAAATATAATAAATAAATAATACAACTAATTTGATACTATAGTAAAAAATCATGAAGATACCTCTAAAAACTTTCTTTTCACAATAAAAACCATACTAATATACCTACATACAATCATTATGATTTTTGTCAGATTATTCTACAAGCAACATACTAAAAAAATTGTTTGAATTTTTTAGTCCAAACAATAGATAATTGCTTCATATTTTGCAATAAATTACCAGCGTTATATCATCGCGCTTCTCTTTCTTTTCTATGCAGTCCGACAGTGACCGCGGTTTAGGTCATATAAGCCCCTTAAGTTTTACCGGTGAGATTTTTACAGAACATATCGGTAGTATTTTACATGGAGCGACTGTACCTGCCTGACCTCTAGAGTTGAGCTATACGACTACTGAGAAATGCTTGCTCTGACTGGACAAGTCCACTCAAATTCTTGTGGTTATTTCCTCAAAAGTCCATTTTTTGTGAATTTCGTCGTCGTGTTCCATGTGCTCGAACAATTAATAATAATAATAATAGTGAGGTTAATTTCCCCCTCTGTAGACCCGTAATATGCGCGCATGACGTTCTCGTTCATAGACTGAGTCCATCTCATGCGCTGCACACAACCACCGGTAGCGGGGACCCGACTCGGGGCCGGATGGCCCCTAAGTCCCAAGCTCCTCGGTGGCCGGCCTCTCCACTGCCGACGTACAGGTGTTGGCGACGTCGGCGGAGAGAAATACTCGTCGCTCGAGCTCGACGCAACTGCTACGGCCGGTGTCACAGCACTCTCGATGGGGCTGGGTTCCGGCAGTGGCGGGGCGGAGCTGAGCGACGAGTCCGGAGGTGGTAGGCGTGCTCGGCGAGCTGCTAATCTCGTCAACATTTTTTCATTATATTGTCATCTTCCAATTCCAATGTTTTTATATATCGGGGTGACATGTCAGATGTCACCTCCGGTTCGGCAGTTTTTGATGGTTTCCAAATAATTCATTCATTGTATGTTTTAAATTTTTTGCTAATTCGATTTAGATTCACATTAAACACAAAAATTATAAATATGACCGGTGGTACTGCTTCTAAAAAATAAAAATCTGTAAAATATAACGAGATGACAAGATTGACGTGTTGACGTTTTCGGTGTTGCTAGCCATTATTTTTTAAAAGCCGAAGTGGGTATGCACCGTGATGTGGTCGCAGTGGACAAGGGGCTCACCCCGCTCTCCATGGCTAAAGAGAACTGGCGCAAACCTGTAGAATTTTTTACTGATGACCGCAAGAAGGTATGGCAAAGCAAGGAGCTTCACGGGCGCTTCTATCGGGCTCTTCATGAGCCCGGTGTAGACTTCTTAGCGTCCGTATCCTGGCTACGTTTTGGTGACCTTTTCGGGGAAACTGAAGGTTTTGTCTGTGCAATTATGGACGAAGTTATCTTAGCGAATAACTACCGGAGACATATTATGAAGGACGGGACGGTTGACGTGTGTCGGGCATGCTACCGTCCGGGTGAGTCTATCAGACATATTATCTCTGGTTGTTCTCGTCTGGCCAACGGCGAGTACTTGCACAGGCATAACCAAGTAGCTAGGATTATTCACCAGCAACTTGCTTTGAAATATAAACTTGTAGATTCTGAGGTACCGTACTACAAGTATGTGCCCGACCCAGTTCTTGAAAATGACCATGTCACATTGTACTGGGATCGGTCTATCATTACTGACAGGACTATTGTTGCCAATAAGCCTGATATAGTGGTGATAGACCGATTAGCGCGCCGCACAATGATTATCGATGTTACCATTCCACATGACGGGAACCTCGTGAAAGCTGAGAAAGAGAAACAAATTAAATATCTCGACTTAGCTCACGAGGTTGTTGACATGTGGAATGTGAGCTCAGCTATCATTGTGCCGATTGTCGTATCAGCCAATGGACTATGGCCGAAAGCCTCGATCAACATCTATCGAGGCTCTCGTTAGGCGGTTGGATCAAGGGCCTGATTCAGAAGGCAGTACTCCTCGATACGGCTCGCATTGTGAGGAGGTTCCTATCTCTGGAGCCCTAACCACCGGTAGCTTGGACCCTGCTCCCGACACCGGCGGATCGCTATTTTTTTATATTTTTAAATGTTTTTTATACTTACTTTTATTTATTAAGAAATATTTAAAAATGTAATTAGATAGGAAAAAAGACGAATAAACGAAATAATAATAAAAATGTTTATTTTCTTCCACAAATAACACTTATTAACTAAAACTTAAAAGAGGAAAACATAATTAGTATGATAAAGGACAATGTTTATTTGTGGGAGACTGGTGCCTAAACTAAGCCGTGACTTGTAATTTCTGACACGGATCTACATACATGGCAGTCACATGATCTGACCAAGATAATAAAAGAGGCTGACCCCTGATTTTGCTTTGCCGTTTCTTCTTAGGGGTAGTCAGATGGGAAATGTCAATTCTGGAATTGTGATGCCGATATTTTAAGTACAGAATAAACAATTTAATTTAATTTCCAAAACCCAGTTACGATCCCCCTTGAGGGTAAAGTGAGTATTGATGAGTATACCATAGGACCACAGCTACCTAAGGAGATAAGTATACAAGATCGTCGGATATCATCATCATCATCATTTCAGCCGAAAGACGTTCACTGCTGGACATAGGCCTCCCCCAGCACTTCCACTCACTCCAAGCACTTTCACTTCGTCGGATATAGATGATGTTTATTAAGAAACCAATGGAGGTTGTTGCCTGAAATTTAATTTGATAAATGAGCTGTTTGTTTTCTATTAATAAAATAAAATTTTATTCGAAAACATTCATGGGTTTCTTACTAAACTTCAACTATATCCGACGATCCTGCATACTTATCTCTTTTGTTGACTGTACATACATTACCTACCAAAAATAAGAAACAAAACCATAAAAATATTACCAACTTATGTAACAAGATGGGTGGAGCTGTACAGTACCTGTATCTACCTGTTTATATTGAACCTTGAGACCTAATATAAGTGGTAATACACTGTCTAGATTGAGATACTTCGGTTACCATATATTGTACCAATCTCGTTACTTTACCTAATTTTCGTATCGTCATGTCGTCCTTAACATGAATCGTATTAAAATATTAGGTAGGTATCTATGTTGTACTTTGAGCAATGGAACAATTTTATCGTTACTTAAGAGTTTATAAATAAATTGTTGATTAAATATTGACCCAAAACAGTTACAGTTTCTTAATTGTTTTGTCAGCATACTTAATTATACATTTGATACATTTTAAAGGAATCAACTATTGATAGTTTTTGGTAAGATTAAAGGGGATCTCGTAATAACTTCACTAAGATGGAAACTATATTTCTGTCACATAGGCAAATAGACCAAAGACCTTGTTGTTTTATGAAGTGCAAGTGACATTCAACCTTATGGTAATAAACCAATTTTGAGGTCGACTGTACATACTTATACGTACGTTCATTTCATTGTACGTAAATGGTTTGTAACCTCTGTTCTCGATTAGCTCGATTAAAACGGTAATACGGGCTTTGCACAGGTGACCATAGCCTACACTGACCTGGGGGCCTAAAAAGGCCACTTTGGCAGAATCATAAAAGGATGCAAAACCTACTTGCCCGATACAGCAGACCTCCGTTGTCAATAAACAGCCTTACATTTCCATTTCATTTTTAGAGGTTTATTGTGTATCTTTATATTTAAATTCATATTAATTCCTCAATTTTTCGTAATTGCATCTAATACTGTTTGTCTCTGCATCACCCAAAGGCTGACTGGTAGATAATGGCATTACCTAAATACGCTTCTATACATATTTATAGTTCTTGAAGTATTAAATATTTCCAATACCCTAAAAGTTTCTTAAAATAGTGGATCGATTAAAGTGAAGCTCCATTCTTTTTCAGGGGACCGGTGACATCAGTTTAAGAAGCACGGATACTAGAAGACGCTAAAGTTAATCGTCCAAGACGAATCGAGAGTAGCTCTTGACATCTCACATTAATCACTTAAAACTACTAGGTACTGACGAAAAGGCGAACGAAAATATTCGGCGAATTCTGGTTACACGTGTTTTGACCACAATAATAATGATGCAGAATCTCTCGCAAATCCAAAGATTTTTCGGTGAGCAAAGATTTTAGGAAAAAATGTTGCTTATATATTTTTAATACCTAAATGTGTTACGGAGAAATGAGGAAAATGTCGTGAGGAGAGTTTTGAGTATGGATGTCGATGCCTATAAGAGTAGGGGAAGATCAAAGAAACGATGGATGGAATGTGTGAATATAATATGGTTAGAAAGGGGGTGTCTAACGAGATGACGACTAATAGAGAAGTATGGAAGAATAAGAGATGTTGCGCCGACCACAAATAAGGGATGGGATGAGGGCAGGAGAATTATGTTATTTTTTTAAATAAAATAGATTTTTATTCCGTATGTACAAGGCTTGTACCATATATCGAATTATTTATTTGAAAACGAACGATTTCATTCATTCGAAATCGATTAATAAGACCAATTTGTGATTTAATGACTTGACTCAAGAACTCCTAGATCGAGCAACTGTGCAATTCCATGTGAGGTATTTAAAGGCCTAAAACATCAAAATAATGATCAGTCAAAGAAAAAGTTTTTAGTCCCCAGATGCAGTTTTTAAGCCGATGACAGAGGTACTGGCAATCGTTTTTGTGTCGTCATTGTTCCAAATTTGAATTCACGACTATTTAAAAAGTAATAGACTGATATACAAAAATGCAGGGTGGCTCGATTTAGGAGTGATAACCCTAATAATTAAAACACTAACAATCAATCACAATCTAAATAATTTTTTTTGCTAGTTCATTGCTTCATATGCTCGAAAATGTTGCCTTCTCACCAACGTTAATAACGCAATGAAGGTTGTTGAACTGTCAAAATGAGAGCCATTGCTACTGTCAGTGTGTTACGCAATTACCCTGCAGGAGTGTAGTTCTCTAATAAAACTCGTACCATTTCCTAATCAATACTTATAATTACAACACTAGCGTTAACTTACGAAATCCTTCGACGTTTGTAAAGATTTCAAGCAAATTCGTTTTTATATGCTTAGGTTTTATTCTTCAAATACCATTGATGATAAATAGGGTGAAAGAAACAAAAATCCGTCACAGTCACAGCCAGAATAAATTAAAACTCCCCCGACCAGAAACAGCAAAAAGATAAAAACAATTTGTCTACAATCGTGAAGTAGCCAGATTAATTTCTTTTGTAGTATTTATTCACAACGTAGGTACAATGCAATATCTTTTCCTTATCGCTGACATAATTACTAGGTACAGTATTTTGTTTAAAATTTTATCAAAATAATAACCATTACATACAAATTCTCGTGGAGGACGGAATTTATTGAAGACCCGGGTGATATTAGACTGAACCCTTGCCTAGTTAAGATATCTAGAGAGAGTAGAGAGGCTGGATTTTAAGATGTAGCAGCAGTTATGTTATGTAATTTATACACTCCTCCATGCGAATTAACCTTCATGATAATGCAAATATCTACTAACTGATTAGGCAGACGTTGTCCTGTTGCCTAGCGTGTCCTAGTCCAATCGTGAATCTTAACCATCCAGGAACCCGCACAGACAAAAAACTTCATCAAAATCGGTCCCGCCCTTTAGGAGGAGTTTAGTGACATAGACACGTAGGTACAGAAGTACCTATAAAGATTTTGTCTCGAGATGTAACTTACTGTTATGTTGTACTCTTTGTGCAAGGTACCTACATACTTTAAAATATTACTGCTTTTTTACAGCGATATTTTATAACTAACGTTGCAGTCTTGAGATATAATTTCTGTGTTATTTTCAGTTATTTTATATCAGCCGAGACTATAAGGTATCTAAGTACTCTCTTGTGTTCATAACTTTTGTTCCTTGTCTGAAATAAACTTAATTTTTCTTGAATCGTTTTTGTAAGTTAGCACAGACTGCCTTGCACCCTGTAGAAGTGTTTGTAGCTAAAGTACTTTTATCTCTCGAAGCGACTTACTTGTAGTAACAAAGTTTAAAAACATACCTACACGTGAATGTGTGCGTGACGACTCAAAATACAGATAGTACTGAAGGCAATCACATGTATTTGTATGTACTTCACATCTGCTTGCGTCTGGTGTTGCAGAAGGCGTCGCTTATAAGAATCACTATGGACTATCCTAACCGCAGCAGCAACTACAATACTTTTAATCGTTCAACTAGCTTCAACTCCTTGACAGTTCAAAAGTGCCTGTAAATGTTTTTAATTGAAATAAATGTTTGAGTTTAAGTTTAGAATCATTACAAAACAAGGATGTTTCGCAAATGAGTCAACAGAGCTTTATTATTAAGGTCACGGCAGATCGGGTGGCGATGAGAATAATAATTTGTACCGAGAAGTGTGTCAATCGATCCTTAATTTATCTATCTATTATCTGGCGACCGAGGCGGCGCATACGCTGGCCTGCTGGCGATCGACTTGTTTATGTCGAGTTGTTATCAGGCGCCGCTTGCTGGGGATGTCTCACTTCTTATCAGCGACTCAACATCAACAACAAATTAAGGTTAGTCAATTTACTAATAATCAATAAATATCGTCTGTTGTCTGTTTGTTCCTCTCACTTTCTTGTTTACTGAAGTGCTAATTATAATTAATTATGTTGTATTTTTTGATATCTTGTTCTTAGTTTGACATAGGTTTTCGTGTATCTTTAAACCTGCTGAAGATTATGTTAAAATATATATGGGATTGTTAAGTTTCATTGTCTATCCCTGGATTTGTCTTTACCTTTCCAAGTTTCACACGACTATAAAATATATAAAATTTAAAATATTATAAGCAAAACAAGTGTCCACACAAGTGAAGCAGTATCCTTGTCAGTATGTGGGACATTACAAACAATATAAACACAGTTATAGATACCCTCAGAGTTGTGAGTAAACAATGACCTGTGAACCCACTCGTTGTTTTTAGTATAAATGTACCGCTTCCTGCCACTATCTGTCTGATACCTCCCTGTTGCTATGTGAACGCAATATGTACTGAGATAATGTGCTAGAGACTTTAGAGTCGTAAACAATGCCACTTTTTTTTGGACGTAAGGACCAAAAAGTTTTTTATGTCCATTCATCTTTGTTGCGTCAAAATTTGGTTTGATATATGTAGTTTGTGTATCAATGACTTATTTGCCTACAATATTATGTAGAGCAATGCGAATAACGGAAACGATAAAAATAGAATGTTTATTATTGTTCAGTTTGCACATATTGATATAAATATCAATGAAGTCGTTAAAAGTCACAGTACGGCTTAAGAATTGAATTGGAATAAACATCTTTAATACTTTTTTTTTATTATTTGCCAATTATTCACTTTGAATCCAATGAACTACCGAAGTTAATGCGAAGAACGGGAAGTTTAATCACAAAAGTGAAACGAGTCATATTGTTAATGCAAAAGCATTTGAACCAACATCTAACCTCAATAACAAAACACCAACAAATCACTCCAAAAACAATCAAATTAATAAAACAAAGACCAAATTAAAGGAGCAGACGTAACTGGCGTAAGTACCTAATTTATAAAAGGGAACCAATTAGTATTTCGAATCTAAATTACCCTTTAGTCTCTTTGTAACAGTTCAATTGAATGTGTTGTTTTGTTAGAAGAATCCTCTTATCTTATTGCATGACAATATTTTGTAAACGTATTTATCGATGTAAATAAGTAATGTAATTCCGTACTATGGACCAGTGGAGGCTATTTTTAGAGCTGCAGTGTATCATAAGTTTCATTCATCAGGTGTCTGTTTGAGGGAACTAACAACAGTGAACAGTGCCTGTGAATTATTTATATCAAGGATGAACTTGAAATATTCAGTATGTTTTATTTTTATATTTATAATTTAATTTGAAAAAAATATTTTGTTTTGGTGTTCAGTGTTTATTGTAGAGCTGTTTATTTTGGTGTTCTAGTATTTTTATTGCGTGATTATTTCATCATCGTCATCATCATCTGCCTAGCCTTTTCCCAACTATGTTGGGGTCGGCTTCGTTTTAATTCGTTGCTTGTTTAATTTAACTAAATCAAACCATCTAAATATCTATACATTGTACTTTAGTTGTGGTAAACGAAGTAAATTAATGTCTAGTATTTGGGTACTATGTTTAAGAGGGCGCCGACCAAACGTCGACCGCGCAGTGGCGCCCTCATTGTTTGTTTGGTTATTTCTTTTATTTTAGAATGAAAATGCAGAAAATAAGCACGAGATTATACTTTAATATTATTATAAACGGTAGTTTTACATTGTTTAGTTTTATTCACTAAAACGGATAATAGTGGCCACTATTTTCCGTTTTTTCTTTTTGTTTAGTAAGCACCAAATGACTCTAGAGTCATTTGGTGCTTACTAATAGATATATTTATTATTCTAAATACTGTTGCTATACCTATGTGTATTTTTCCATTCCCATTTCTTGAGACTTATTAACTTATTAATAACTACCTATCTGTTATTGGCTTCTGCCACTTGTCATTTATTATAGGCACATCTGGGGGCCTAAAAAGGCCACTTTGGCAGAATCATAAAAGGATAACATTATGAATCATAATATGGCGAAGACAGTCCGTGCTTTTTTTTTCGCTGCCCTACGTAGTTAATCAAAGAGATTGAGACAAAAAAATAACAGTTTACTGAAAAATCCTTCACCAATGGGATTTGATACGATTATCTTAACAGTTAACTGTCCATTATTATTAATAATGATATCCTGTTATGATTCTGCCAAAGTGGCCTTTTTAGGCCCCCTGGTCATGGCCTAGAGCTGTTAAATGTTATATTCATAACGATTTTAATTAATTAAAGTGAATTAAATGATTTTATTTCCTTGTTTCAGATTTATATAGTAATGATACTATACAGTAATGAACGTTTAGTCTATGGTGATAAAGTCTACAATATAAACGATGTAGTATTAAGCTGCAGCAACTGGCTGTCTACTATTATATTTAACATTTGTAATAACACTTATAAAATAGTCAAGAGAGATACTTCAACAATGATAGGTAAGTGTATATTCCTTGGTATATATACTGACTTTTAACTGCTTTGGTTTGATGTTCATCATCGTCATCATTATCCTGCCCTTATCACAATATGGAGTCGGCGTAACATGTCTTTTTCTTCCATATTTCTCTATTAGTCGTCATCTCGGTAGTTTAGGTAGTTTTAGTAGTCCTTTCTAACCATATCATCATTGACACTGTCCATCCATCGTTTCTTTGGTGTTCCCCTACTTTTATAGCCATCGACATTCATATTATTAATGTGTGTGTGTTCATGTTATTAATGTATGAGCTGTTACCTGACGCGCGTGACGATACAAAGTAGGTACTGTGGTTCTTTTAGTTTTCATTTTTCTTTAACCAATTATGTATATATTTAACTTTAAAACTAAACATCTACTTCATGTTATTTAATATCAGCAATGTCTTATTATTTTTAGAAAATTTTCAATCCGTTTTGTTCCATTTATTGAATGCGATTTAATGTAATAAGTTTATCTTTTATTTATTTATGGAGGTACTCTGAATAATACATCATCCATTCATCATCCATTTTGTAATATAATGTTGATCTTCAATAGAAATCGGACTAGAATGAATATCTTCCAATATTGAAGTTTTATATAATATTTTATAATAATATAATAATATTTTATAAAAAGTGTTATTAAGTGGATAAAAAAATAAATATATATGCGTTAGACGCACTGAAACTTAAAAAAAAAATGTTTCGAGAAACTTTGGTGAGTTGTAGTGTGAGCGCCGGAGAAGGTTTCTGACAAAAATAAAATGAAAAAGGCATTGCCGAGCATTAGCTTATTTATTACGTTGGGAAAAATTATACAATTATCGGACAAATGAAATGATAGCATTAAAGATCAGTTCGTGAAGACCTGATTATTATACCTACTAAACCTTCTTTCCAGAGAAAATGGCGCCTGTAGACTTACAGATAGAAACCAGTAGAAGACGATTAGTTGACGAGGGTCACTGGCGGCGAGTGCGAAGACAGGTAGCCTCAGAATGCTGTCTCCGCCCCTGCACAGTTGCTGACATTATCATGTACTGTCCCGACGATGCAAAGCTCCTACAAGAAAATCCAGACATATTTGATTGATATCTCAGCAAACTGGTCAATTCATAAAAGAGTATTATTATGTATAAATAATGTTTAAGTGTAATGTCAGAAGTAATTTAATTGTGAATTGCAATAAAGTTTGTGTTGGTTTGAATGTAGTTCGTGAAGTTTATTTTACCTTGTGTGTGCATTACACACGAGGGACACGCATCAACGGCAGAGGCGACTGCAACCCGTCGACATCCGTGGACACCCGCCGTCGACAAAGTGCAGCACGAGTATTTGAGTACGGTGCTCAAATACACGAGCGGGCTGAAGTTGCATCTGCTGTTGACGCGTGTCGCTCGTGTATGTGAGCACTGCTTCCTTAATAATATTTTGATGATAAAATTGAAAGTTCTAAATGCTCAAAGGTTATAATTATGATATTTTCGGCCATGTGGTGTATTGCTAAATGTGTTTAAGTGAACCTAACCCAGCAAACGTAACTAATTACGTAGGTACTTACATCAAATACTTATTGATACACAAAAAAGTTGTTTATTTTATTCAATAAAACTTTTCAATTAATTGAATTGAATACGTCTTAAACTAATAAAATATTTTCTCCTTAGAGCGTAAAATATTTCAGATAGTTCGGGAACCGGGCGTTGCGGTGGCAAGCGGTCCCGTATATTAACGGAAGTTTTGAAAAATGCTAATGTCCCTGATTGTGGACACCCGAGATTTATTGTCATATTAGGTGCAGGTACTCGGAAAAGTTTAGCTAGTCACCCACTATCTTAAATCACATAATAATGACGGCACCGTTAGCTTCTGGTCTTTAAGAGGTTTTCAATATCGACCGTATTTTAAATAAATGAAACATGAAAAGACTTTCGTTCATAGTATTTATTGTTTAATACGACAAAGACAGTCTTTATTTACGTGGCTCCTGATTTCTTCATTGGATGATGGTATCTCCTGGGGGCCTAAAAAGGCGACTTTGGCAGAATCATAAAAGGCTAACATAATGTACAGTTAACCGTTAAGTTAATCGTATCAAATCCCATTGGTGAAGCATTTTTCAGTTATTTTTTTTGTCTGTGCTAAAATACCAATCAATCCGATCCAAATCCAATCTCAATCTCTTTGATTATACCTACGTAGTGCAGCGAAAAAAAAGAAAAACACGGACTGTCTTCGCCATATTACAATTCATATGTTATTTTTTATGATTCTCCAAAGTGACTATTTTAGGCCCCCTGAAAGTACGTTAAGCTGTCAATCCAAGGCGTGTAATCCTGGGCTAGAGGACTCCGGATTAGTCTAGTTCGATTGCATATGTTATAAAGCCGCATGTACACTGATAGCTAACATCGTTTTACTTAGTTCTAGTGCTATTATATTATAGGGTGGCTACACGGTGCTGATACATACGTCATGTTCGTGAACGGGGTGCCTTCATTAGAGGCTTCGATCTCTTAGTACGGCTTATTTTAATTTCTGTTTTTTTTTTCATTATTATTTTTTATCTTTTTTGTCACGGACGTTTATAACGTGTACGTCTTTCTACATCGTTCTCACATGTATAATTTCAACATGAATGATGTAACCAAAATTTTGGTTTAAAAGAGTGTCCGTGGAGTTTCTTGCCCGTTCTTCTCCATAGGCACCAACTATGCTTTGGAATGTGCAACTAGTTTCATCAAATGCCAGCATGTATGTTCAGCTATTATTTATAACTTAGCTGAAAAGAAAACATTTTGTCCGAAAACATTCGTTTTTCGTTTGATTTCCCTAGATGTAGTCCTGCGCATGATTTCGTTTGATTTAGTCCCCAAAAAATTTATAAATTTTAAAAATCCTGTAGTTGCCAAACCTGGGGGTGTTTTGGAAAAAATCCTCGGCAAAAGGCTTCTAAAAAATCGTACGAGACAGAGAGAGTGTGTGTGTGTGTTAGGTATGTGCTCACGCTCGTCTTCACAAAGTGTTTGTACACTTGGTTACCACAAGTAAAGCGCGCGTCGCTTCGTGAGATAGAAATGCGATAATAAAAAATTGGTGTAGATATTAAGTTTCTTAAGGTAAAAATATTTCTTATTCGCTTTCTCAGGCATTGGTCAGCATTTTCGTGTGCCAGTTCCGGCCCGAAGGAAATTAATTTACTCGTTATTTATGTGGAACCACTCCAGAATACAAATCGCGCGTTTTCCTGCTTTTTTTGCTGATTCTGAAGTACCATTTATTTTATCCTTTTTCTATGTAATGGGTAATTATTGCTGTGGTTATTTTCTTGATAGCCTGCCCTAATGCATCTTAGCTCTATTGAGAAATAATCCACTACGAAATAACTGGTGGATCTGTGAACCCACCAGTTATTTCCATAAGTATACAAAATGGAAAGAGGTCTGGTATTATAAAGTGACAGATTGCCTTTTCGGGTGAGGTCAACATCGAAAGGGATAAACGATGTCGGTCTGATAATATAAAGGATGTCATGCTTATAATTGTTATATTAGTATATAATATATTATAATCGTTTGCAATGGACATCATTAATTTCGTACACAAATAAGGAAACAGTAAATGTAACTTGAATGATGTCCTTTGCTTAGGTACAGGTCATTTTATTTTGTGTAGACTTTCACCTTAGTTATTCAAGGCGAGGTTACAAGTGTGTGTCTGTGTGTGTTATGAGTGTGTTACAGACTCATGTCTATAAAGGTGTTATAAGTACAATTTACCCAAAGAAACCTATTTGTTGAATTCTTATTTTTTGGCAGATACCACGGCAGTCGAATCTCTTACTTCACAATCAAAGAACTTAATTAAATATAACCCAGCGACTTAAAAAGTTACAAAAAGGCAATATTAATAAAAAATAATAAAAAATTTGTTTGTTTAAAATTCATCTCGATATCCAGGGACAACCAAGAATTGTGTAAAAAAAACGGAAGCAGAATATCCCTGTTCCACGAACAAAGGGATTAATATTTAAAAAAGAATGCAATAAAGACTCCTTCAAACAGGAGCAACACACGATAACATCGCGCGCGGCACAAAGGCACCGCAAGTCGCGCAACAAGCGGTGCCTTTGTGTCGCGCGCGATTATATCGTGTGCCGCGCTTGTTTGTAGGAGCCTTAATGCTCTTTCTATTAATACTTATCACGCGTCTTGTGAAATCTACTATGACGAAAATAACACGATGAAATTATGTGACATGATTTACGTATTTACGAAATCCAAGGACAATGAATTAATTAATGACATATGGAATTAAGATCAAAATTCATTCAGGTAAAAAGCTTTCAGGTTGAACGGCAGGTAAACATTTGGATGAGAATAAAGGTGTGGACCTTGTGATTATAGAAAAGCGATAGGAAGTCTCATAAGGTTTTTTACACCCGCAGGGTAATTGCGTCACACTATCAGTAGCAATGGGTTTCATTTTGATAGTTCAACATTCATTGCGTTATTTATCTTGTTGAGCAGACACATTTTTCGAGCATATGGAGCAATGGATTAGAAATATGCTTCAAAATGATTCAAATTGAGAGTAATAGTGTGTTACGGAATTAGGGTGCCGGTTTCTGGGACGGAAATTATTGAAGTGTCAAAATTTAGGGCAATATAACTCTTAGGCCCGCCAAACACGGACTGCTCGGGCAGTCAACCGCTGCTTGACCGCTCGAGCAGTCGCCATTGCTCGAGCGGTTCCGTGTATGTGAGTACGTAGAAGACTGTAGTTTGCTATGCAGTCACACCTTGAAGTAGTCGATACTGGCTGCTTCAAGTTGTCCGTGTATGGCCGGCCTTTTTTTTTCGGATGGGAAATCATCAAATGACCCCTCCTGCTCTGGGTGGAGCGGAAGGGAGTGTCAGACTCTTACTGACTAAAACCCACTCGTGTTCCTTCCTTAGCCCTTTATGTATACTGGCTGCTTCAAGATGTCCGTGAATGGCCGGCCTTGGATAAGATAATTTAATCACAGAAGTTTACAAGCACTTAACATTTTAAGTACCTATGGGCTTTATTTTTGTGATTTTCATTCCAAAAACCAAGCAATGCCAAGCACGGTGCGAATATTGCAGCATGCACCATTACAATATCTTCTTTCGATGACTAATTTAAAAACGAATCTGCATCCACAACTCAGGAGAAATTTGTGTACCTACAGACGCCATCACATCAAGCTACTACAATCTGTCTTTCTTTAATAGATTTTCAACTTTATCGTTGATTGGGAAAATTTTACAGTTTCGGGTAGCTTGAAGTGGTGGTGTCTGTACAAGACGAGAAATAGAAAGAAGATGAAGACCTATTATTTTATGGATATGGATTTTTGAACTGCCCCGTTGGTCTCGTGGTCGCAAGTGCGACTGCTGAGCGTAGGGTCCTGGGTTCGATTCCCGGGGCGGGCAAAGTGTTATTGAGTTTTTCCATTAGGAATTTCTTAGTAACAGCCCGAGCTTTGGAAGTTGGCGGTGTTTTACCCCCGTGCCTCGGAAAGCTCTCTCTCCGGTCATGTCGGATTGCCGTCCCATCGGACTATGACAGTAAGGGAAGAGGGAATGCACCTGTGTATGCGCGCACACTTGTGCACTATAATATCTCCAGCGCCGAAGGCTAGTCTCCGTTGATATTGGCCGCCGTGGCCGAAATACGATCTGGAGGACTTTATTTTATACTAACCTACCTACTTAATCTTTTGTATTATTATTTTTGTGTTTTAAAGAGAGCCTTTTCCTTACCTTTCAATCATAATAGTAAAAGCATCGCTAACTTCGATCAGTACTACTATTGATCGAAGATCGCTAAGCATCACTAAGTCCACGATCAATTTTATTGTAGAGTAAAAATACGGTCTATCTCATGAAAGTTTTAATCCTAAGGGATACAAGCGATTACTATAAATCTTCCCCTCGCTTATCCAATGTAACCTCAGCGTAATTTTCCAGTAGTGAGTATATAAGACGAAATTTCTTTGAATTTAGGTACATACACTAGTAAACTTTCCTTTAAACAGTACCCTACATCTTAAACGGTAAGAATATTTTCATTCACTGCAATGTATTATGATTGTGTAATAATTGTACATTGCATTCGTTCATTGTATTCGTTCTCACTATACAACCTTTACTAGTCTATCAAAAAGTACTCTGTGCAACCTTTATAAGTTCATATATAACCCTACTAGCAGCGCCCCGCGGTTTCACCCGCATAAGTGTCGCTCCCGTTCGAAAGACATGTGGAGCCATCTATTATATTAAAAACGTTATTGTTGAAATCAACAATAACGTTTTTAAGATAATAGATGGCTCCACGTGGATAAATATCCACGGGATCGCCACTTATGCAGGTGAATCCGCGGGCCGCAGCTAGTATTTTCATTTATAAAACAATAGCTGAAAACAGAGCTCTACAACGGGTAATTGAGTCTCAACTAGCATAGAACAGTGCTCCAATGTAAAAGCTCTCTCCCGAACTCATGCGTTGCGGTACCACGGCGATTTCGTTAATAAAAGGCTGCCTTTCGACCAATACACGTTGAGGGATCTGTGTGAGGAAGTTAGAAACATCTAAAGTGCAAGCTTTGATGGAAAAGTGTTCAATGAAGCTAGGTTTTTACATACAATCCTAACCTGACTTACCATGGACTTCATCCCGTACGCCTTTTCTCCAAAAGACTTAGGCGCATGCCTCATGCTTCCTTCATGCGCTCTAGTGGAAGAAGACACGTCGCTCACAGTTTAGCATCGCTCCATGACACGATACTGGTGGAAAAATCACCTTCATCATCATCATCATTTCAGCCGAAAGACGTCCACTGCTGGACATAGGCCTCCCCCAAGCACCTCCACTTGGACCGGTTCTGCGCTTCTCGCATCCAACTGGTACCTGCGGCCTTCACAAGGTCGTCGGACAACCTTGTGGGAGGCCTTCCAACGCTACGTCTTCCGGTACGCGATCGCCACTCCAGAACCATAAAATTACCTTAGACCGTCATAATTCGTGGGGTGCATCCAATAACGTAAGTTTCCGCGAGGCATTGAAATTTTTCACCTTTCTCTACCAATACATAGATGATAAGCAAGTCATAGCTTTTTAATTCATCCAGCTACGTTCGTCTTCCCTTTTAATAATCGCTGTGCATCAATATGTTTTGCTTTCCTGTAGAACTCTGAACCATGAATCTGATCATCGTGTCCTGTCTCCTCGCCCTGGCGTACGTAGAAGCAGACCAGACGCCCGTCATCCTCTGTGGAAGGCAGTTGGCCAACGCTCGAGTGCTTCTCTGTTACGGAGCTGAATATGTGAACAAGAGATCACGCGCTATGACAAGTTTGTATACATTCTGTATGGGATTAAGTATAGTGAAGAGGGTTTTAGGGATGCATGAAGAAGCCTCTTCGTGTAGCGCAGTTTGTTTCGCCAGTTACTCAACTGAACCTAGCGCTCGGCGCATTCTGGACAGTTACACCCAGCACCTTATTTGACTGACCAATTCTTCCCTTGCGGTGGTAGGGTAACGCCCGCCAGGTTTGCGACCACTCCACCGGAGTCCGGCGTCAAGCAGCCTGCTGTGTTTCCTCGATGCCTGGGAGTTCCAATACCTTAGGCATCTTCTGGGCACGCTTGTTCCATCATAGACCTCATCCATCGCTTTCCATCCGGCGTGATCTAGGTCAAGAGCGGGCCCTTTCAGCAATAAAAAAGAAGTTAAAAACACCAGTCAATAAATCTTTTTTTATTAAGTTTTCTTCTGGCACTTTTTTGAACATAGTATGGTAAGTCCCACGTAAGTGTTAATAAACCAAAATATGCTGGCCTCTTATTCTATACAAACTCAAGAACTATGATAGGCCAACTCAAGGTCGAAGTCTTCCCACTTGTACATCCACCCTTAACAGGAGTCACGTAAGGCCGCAATACTGTCAAGGGTGTGACGGTACATGGAAATCTATGATAAGTTAAAGGAACGACCTACAAGCCTAACAGTCCCTACGACCCTAAGCCCTATAAGCCCTACAGCCCTAACCTATCATATACCTAGTGTGTGATAAATAGATATATAAATAAGTTCAGGATGTCTGCACCATGCGACCTAAGGTTACAGACGGATAGTAGACAGGAATTCCAGGTTCGGGAAGGGTAAACTCACTGCCAGTCAAGCAGACTCACAAGACTGATCAGAGATGGCTAAAGGTGTCTTGGCCACAGTGAGGGGTAATGAGACAAGAATATAAAATTCAAATCTGATTTATTTACAAAAATGTTCTGCTTATATACCTACTACTTTTTCTTGACACACACTATTATACAAATTAAAAATACCTATGCGTGTGAGATGCAACCGAATCATTCTTTAAACTGGGCCGCGCGTAAGCCAGCCCGAGTGCTGAGTCAATGTCCAAAGGTAACATTGAACACCTCTGATGTGCAGCTTACTGTACTAAATGTTTTTTGTTCATATAATTTTGAACCGGCTGTCCCTCAAGTTTTAATCGCCACTGCAGCTTATAAGCGAATCCTTTTGCTTACCAATGCACAATGGCAGCATTTTTTATTGCCAAACTGGGCATATAAATCAATTCGTAAGCTAATTTTACAAGGCGCCCGTGGCTAAATACTAACAGCCACACAGGTCGATCGATTACGTTAAGCTGCGCTTGCCGCGGTTGGTCTGTGGATGGGTGACATCATCTTTACATACCGAGACCCTTCCGTGCCTCGGAAAAAACCGTAAACCGTTGGATCTTTGACAGTCGTTACGGGCAGTCAAAAGCCCGAAAGTCTGACAACCAGTCTTACCAAGAGGTATAGTCTCAGTACCTCTGTAACGGTCGCTCCATGTAAAATACCGGTATTCAGCTGCATCCGGTTAGACTGGAAGCCGACCCCAACATATGTAATTGGGAAGGCCAGCGGGATTGTCCGAAAGGGTTACCGCTGGCCCGGAACGTAAAGGGCTAAGGTAGGAACACGGGTGGGTTTTAGTCAGTTAAAGTGGGGCTAGTGGATAGTGTGGGGCAACGTTTAAAAAAAAAAAAAAAAAAATACTCTGGCACTCCCTTCCGCTCTAGTTGGGAAAATGCTAGGCAGATATTAGCTACTTCCATATTCCATTTAACTAATAACGGTCCGTAAATTATAGGAATCGGCCATTACTCGCTTGGTAGATCTGTGAACGTGTTTTCTATGAAGTACGTACTATTATAACTATCAAGACGTGTCTAGCTGCCCTGCAGAACACAAGCATTGTACTTTGTAATTTTTGGTACCTAGGCCATGTTTATTCAACTAAATGCATAACATCATAGAGTAAGAATATTCATCGTCACGAAAACTGAAAGATTTTTCTTTGTAAAGATGCATACCTACTACTTGACATTTGCATAAACATGATCAGTATATAATATTCCCACTGCTGGGACACAGGCCTCCTCTCTTCGAGAGGGACTTGGCTGTAATCTACCACGTGGGCCCAGTCTGGGTTGGTAGATGTCACATGTCTTCGAGTTTTCGAGTTTTTGGATCTAGAACCTGACAGTTTTCACACGATGTTTTCCTTCACCGTCTTGAGAGCAGTGGTGATGTAAATTTTATTTACACAAAGTAAAGCGCCTGCTCCGGGCTCGAACTCACGACCTACGACTCGTAACTCGAGGCCATCGATATCCGTGCTCGAGGCCGTTACCACTGGGCCAGCACTGCTCCTGAAATTAAATAAACCAAACTGTCAAAATTGTTTAAAAGTCTCCTTGCTACGTGTTCCTATACAGTGTGGTTGCGGAATAAAAGCGTACAGGGTCAGCGCCAAGAGTTGAAAATCCAACACTGCACTTTTATTTAGACATCCATTTAGATGTAAAAAAAACGGGTATTAGAAGTCTGATAGTGAATTACAAAAAAAATTGTTTGGTATTTATCTTGTACAGATCCTGTCCGCAACTTCGTCACTCCGTCTATCTCCGTGCTATTACTTCGTTTCCTTTCTAACTTTCTTAGTTTTTGCTGGGCTCTTAAGGGTCCCAGCGTGATTTTAAGTACCTATAGCCTTCCTGGAGAATTGGGCTACCAAATGCAAAAATATTTTGAAATCAGACTGGTAGTTCCAGAGATTAGCGCGTTCAAACAAACAAACTCTTCAGCTTTTATTACTATATTATATAGATTCGCCAAGTCTTGTACATTCTGGTTTATTTTTGTTAATATTCCTCATAATTGAATATAGTACAGTATTATATTCAATAGTAAGTATTATTGAACTTTCCCTAGCATCAGACTTCTTGCCCGGAGACAAGACCAACGAGATCGACTGGCCCTGGAGTGGACGCCGCGGGTCCTTGACCGCCAATTGGTCCCGGTACAAGAGAACCGGCCTGGTGGACGAGTGCTGCCTCAAACCCTGCACCACTGACGTCATCCTCAACTACTGCTAGACGAAAAACAGCATTAAACTGTGCGCGATTAGCATGAGATGCACGTTTTGGAACTGAGGTGCACAAAGTTCAAATTGGCCTGTAGCAAAAGCTGGCGTTACAGGCCCAATTTAGAGTTTACTGCGTCTAGGTTTCATTTTGTTCTGAATGCGCTCGAAAATAACTTCTTATACGATGTATTTAAAGTAAAATTGATCAGTCCACATAAATGATTGTATATTTCATAAAATAAATGACTGAGAAAATATTTTGATTACACGCATTATACATTTTAAATCACAATAAACAATGTAATGAAAAGAAACAGGGATTTCAATGCCGATGAAAATTAGTGTACATTTTAGGTTTTTAGCGTTCCGTATTCATAGGGTGCTAACGGGACTCTTACGGTCAGCTCAGCTGTCGATCCGTCCGTCCGTTCGTCCGTCCGTCTGTCAAGTGGTCTTTGAACCATAATAGATAGACACTTATAATTTTCACACAGTGTGAACTACTTTGGCTGCTATAACAACAAATAATAGAAATAAAATAAAAAATGAAAGGGAAATACAAGAAACGCGTCCTTTTCGCGCGTTTTATTCGCAGGCTCGAAAATGTAGTGTTAAATATAATTATACGGTAGTAAGGAACTCAAATGGAGTTTTGCAGGACACCTGGCAAAGCGCAGTGATGACAGGTGGAGTAAGGCTGTGACAGAGTGGCGTCCAAGGACTAAAAGACGAAGACAAGTATCGGTAGTCCGGCGTCGAGATGGGCGGACGATATTGTTGCCATCGCGCACAAAGCATTTTTTTTCCTTGGGGAAATCCTCATGGATGCCCTCCGTTTGGGAAGAACGGACGGTTATGTCGGACTCCTACCTACTAAAACCCCACCGTTCCTTCTAGTAGGTACCATGAGTCGGGCTCGGGGGCCCGGGAGATAATCGTGGACAAAGCCTGGATGAGACTGGCACAGGAGCGTGTGGGGATTGGCACAAAAAAGAGAGGCCTATCCCAGCAGCGGGTGAAGTCGGGCTGTGGATGATGATGACGGAACCCTTCGTGTGTGACTCTGACTCGCACTTGGCCGCTTTTTTGATTTCCAATCTGCGTGGGAGGGGGAGGTAAATACAAATCAGAGGAATACCGATAAGAGAGGCTATTGTTGTTTTCAGGACGGCGGAAAAACAAGCAATGTTTGAATTGGAATTATCAATATTTTGTTAACAATATTGGTACCTAAGTATACAACCTGCTTGCTAAACGCCTTTTTATATCAGGCCGGTAATAATGGCGAATTGTAGAAAATGAGAACTTAAAATTAAATAGGGGATCGTGGCTAAGTAATAACTGCCACACGGGTCGATTTATCAGGTTAAGCTACGCTTGCCGCGGTTGGTCCGTGGATAGGTGATCGTGATCGAGACCCCTCCGTGCCTCGGAAAGCACGCTAAGCTGTTGGTCAGGGCTGTCATTCGTGGATCTTTGACAGTAGTTACGGGTCGTCAGAAGTTCGAAAGTCTGACAACCACTCTTACCAAGGGGTATTGTTTACAATGTTCTTTACTAACTTTTTAAACTTTTGTATCCTGCGTAAGCGTATGAAGTTTCATTAAAATCGGTTCATTCATTTCTAAAAACATGGGCTTAAAAGTTTGTATGAAATGCCGTATGGCGTAAACGCTCTTAAGGGGATTACAGGACCTAAATGCAAAAAACGCAAGTTTTAGAAGCAATAAAAGTTTATGATCGACTACAGTAAACCAAATCAGAAAAATATATGATATAGCTTCTGCCCGCGACTTCGTCCGCGTGAAATTTCACCCTCTTAGGGGTGGAATTTCGAAAAACCCTTTCTTAGTGGATACCTACTCTTCACAAAGAACACACCCTCCAAATTTCATGTCTCTAGGAGCAGCGGTTTAGACTGTGCGTTGATATATCAACAATCAGTCAGTCAGTCAGTTTACCATTTTATTATAGAAGATTCTTCAGGATATAATTTTATGCTAGGGTAGATAGTGTGTTGAAAACATAATATAACTAATTTGACACGATAGAAAAAATCACCAAAATACCTTTAAAAACTTTCTTTTCAACACACTTGCTCGTAAAGTGGCTCTTATTGAACGGATTATAAGTCTATAATGTATGTATGTAAAAAACCCGTGCTTTTTCTTTATGTTATTCCAGTAGCGCGGTAACGCCACAGATAACTATTTACTAGTCGGATCGGAGATGGCCGCTTTTCTAATCTCATCAAAGAGACTTCATGCCAAAACAAATCCGCGGGCCATATTATCATCATCGTGGAAGCCGAAGAAATCTACTGCTTGACATAGGCCTCTCCAATCGCACGCCATTTGACCATTCTCATCCAGCTGATCCAGCCACCTTGCCAAGATCGTCGCCCCAACTAGCCTGAGGCGTCCTTCTGAGACACCTAAGTCCCCATGCACGGCTTAAAGTGATGCAACTTGCGACGCGACTTTCGTCAAGTGACACCTGCACTCTAATTGCGTAACACACTGTATATGATGTTGAACTGTCAAAATGAAAGCCATTGCTACTCTTAGTGTGATACGCTATTTCCGCTGTCACTCCGAAAGTCGTGTTGCGGAGACTCGTGGTATGCTCTAAACAACTTCTTTCATTTGTTTTCTCCGTTGCAGCGGTCGTAAGACGAGTGTCGCTTGAACCTGTAGTAGGTAGGTTATGGTAGGCCATGGGGATAGGCCTCCTCAATTGCACGCAATTTGACCATTCTCATCCAGCTGGTTCAGCCATCCTGCCAAAATCATCTCCAACTGGCCCGGGGCGTCCTTCTGTGTCTCCCAAAAGGCTATTCACGGGCAGTAAAATTACACCCAACAGGGTCCAATAAAACGCTTCCCTGATATTGCCTTAAATTACGTTCACATAATTCTTAAATTTTGATTACATTTTTTATATGGAACATGGAACCAATAACCATAACGACCCATAAACTTAACGATGATGGCAAACATGGGGCGGCGAACATTTAGGATACTCCCCTAAATGTACATACGATCCCGAACATGTAGGCAGAGGCAGTTGCAATTCACCCATATTTCGCCAGTTATGACTTAATTATTTGTAAAGAAAGGAAGTTTCTATATTTTAATTTTAGATACTAACTATTGTTTTTTTTTTCATTTCTTGTTAAGTTCAAACCTGACGTGTGTACTAATAGCATCCGTACTTTTACCCCATTTGGCTGTTACAACAAAAAATATTATTAACTAAAATTCCAGTGAGGTAATGTTAAAACGTTATTATTGAAAAAAACACTGAATAAACTTACATTTACAAGAAAAAAATACTTACCTTTAAAAGTACGGATGTGTTTAAAATGCCACATACTTTTCCCAGTAGAGAACACAAAAGACATTTTCGAGGAACCAGCGTCCCAGCCATTCCACCATTCATAGAGAAAAAAGGAATACGTACTTTTGCCCACTGCGTTTCTTTTACCAGGAGTGACTTTATGTAAGTCCCATGATTACATCAATCAGGCACAAAACCAGACATCAGTGCTACAGAGACATTCATGATGAAAGAACCCAATAACACTTTGCCCGTCCTGGGAATCGAACCCAGGGCCTCATGCCTAGTACTGGCGCTTGCGACCACGAGACCAACGAGGCAGATAATAGAGGACAAGTCTTCCATTACCCGTGAACAAATCCAATTCCCGAGTTGCTACCGAGAATTTTGTATGTAAAAGCTCAATCACACTTTACTCGACTTGGAGATCGAACCCAGGCTCCGGGAAAATTTAAATATTCCCCATATATGCTCATACATAACATGTGAGCAATTCGCCACGCCGATATTGCATTGTGGAGCGACCGAGCAGCGAGCTAGCACTCCATGGATTCAATACCAAGGAACGTTTGGAGCAATAACTATGCGCTTGTGTCGATGGAAACTCAAGTTGTTCTGTAAACGGTTAATTGTATATTGCCTTGTTTTGTACAACAGATTTTATTATTTTATTTTACTAGCTGACCTGGCGAACTTTGTACCGCCCCGCCAGCCGCTCTGCCCCTGCTTTTTTATTAAATCTCGGATATTATCTTTTAAGATATTCATTTAATGATATGCTGTGAAACTGCAAAGGGCAATTTTGATCTACATGAAATGTACGACGTATCTAATGTATTTAATTGGTTAAGGAATAGTACTGTACCTATTGTTTAAAATAGCTTGGTAAATAACCCATAATTGTTTTGTAATATGTAAGATAAAAATGGTTATTGTGGGTTATTCTTAGGAGATAAACATATACCATCGCGGACTTTTTTATCGATCTTTTTAAGATACACAATTCCATCCGTGCGTAGTACATTAATTTGACCTATATCGTAGGTTTAGCCAGCGTTTGCAATGTAAACGCACACAAAATATGTTTGTTACGACATCACTTTACAAATCTTTGAATTTCTCGGCTTTTCTCTATTATAATATGCATGTATTATACCTATAAACCTTCTTGAATCACTCTATCTATTGCTGAAAACTGCATTAAAATCCGTTGCGAAGTTTAAAAGATCTATGCTTACAGACAGCGGGAGCGACATTGTTTTAAACTATGTAATGAGATACAAGTAACAGCGGACTCGAATATGTTAGTAACAATATTTCTTAATAACTATGTTAAGAAACTTAACCTACACACTTGACCTAACACTGTCTTAAAGTAGATAACAAGATTGGGTATAATGGTGTGCTAGGATTTCGCGGATATCGAGCTGGGGCACGAAACTCGAAGAGACTCGGTTCGGGCAGTCATTTTTATTTCTAAGCAACTTATAGAGAACAAGGCATCAATGACTACTCTTCGAGTTGATAGCGAGTGCATTTTAAAATATTTGAGACGAGTATTATAGGAGAGCAGCTGTTTACTTTTTCCTCTAGAAAATGCTAGGTGCCACAAAAACCGTTTTTGAACTCTTTCCAAAAGTAACTTATGTGTGGCGTAGTGTGGTCTCCATACAACACCGCAATACTCCAGAACACTTCGTACAAGGCTATAGTACAGTATTATTTAAGTACCAACCTGTTTAAAGCCACTGGTGTTTCTTAGCACAAACCCTAACATTTTTGATGCTTTCTTAATAATATGCTCGAAGTGGGGCCCGAAAGTATTTTTTTTTTTTGTCGAACAGTAAAGTAAAGTAAATTTTTATTTGTTTGAACATGGTGTACCTCCATTGCATGCAGGATAATAATGGGATACATAAAAGTTCTAACATGTTCAGCCGCATATCGTGGCGTACAAATTGGTAGGAAGAGATGGTACTCCCAGATCCTTAATTGCATCCACTTCTTCTATCTTTTTATTGCCTAGGATGAAATACTCCGAGTTTATTGGGTGTGACTTTCTCGAAAAAGACAAATGGAAACATTTTTTTAAATTAAGCTCCATTTTGTTAGTCTCACACCATTCAACAACTCTGTTCAGGGGGTCACTGAAAAAGGCCACTTTGGAGAATCATAAAAGGATAATATTATGAATCGTAATATGGCGAAGACAGTCCGTGTTTTTCTTTTTTTCGCTGCACTACGTAGGTGTAATCAAAGAGATTGAGATTGGATTTAGATCGGATTGATTAGTATTTTAACACGAACTAAAAAAAAATAACTGAAAAATGCTTTACCAATGGGATTTGATAGGAACGGTTAACTGTCCATTATGTTATCCTTTTATGAATATACCAAAGTGGCCTTTTTAGGCCCCCAGATCCTCTCGAAGAAGCGCGATATCGCTCGATAATTCGATTCTTCAAGCAAATTTTAGGTCATCAGCGTAAAGAAAGCACTTGGAAAAGTAAAAGCAGTGGGGAAGGTCATTTATATATATTATAAATGACCTTCCCCACTGCTTTTACTTTCAGGTCTAGGTCATGTAATAATTGCCATTTCAGCAAGGGACCAGTTATACGTTGCTAGTTTGTGTATTAGTATGGAATGAGGAATTTTATCGAAGGCCTTGCTGAAATCGGTGTACAACACATAATTTTTTTATTTGAGTCGATAGATTCTATTAGGGACTCCGAGAAAGACAGTAAATTTATGGCAGTTGACCTTGAGGCAACAAAGCCGTGTTGGTGATCACTAAGATAAAGTCTGCATGTCTGTTTTATGAAAACAAGTTATCATTTGTTATCACTGGTATTTTATATTTATTACTGAAAAGTTATCATTTGTTATCACTGGTATTTTATATTTATTACTGAAAAGTTATCATTTGTTATCACTGGTATTTTATATTTATTACTGAAAAGGCCCGCTCTTGTCCTCGATCACGCCTGATGGAAAGCGATCGATGAGGTCTGTGATGAAACGAGCGTGCCCAGAAGATGCCTAAGGCACTGGAACTTCCACGCATCGACGAAACACAGCAGGCTGCTTGACTCACAGCGGACTCCGGTGGGAGGGGTGGTCGCAAACCAAGCGGGCGTTGGGCTTCCACCGCAAGGGAAGAATTGGCCAGTCAAATAAGGTGTTGGGTGTGACTGTCCTGTATGCGCCGAGCGCACGGTTCAGTTGAGTAACTGGCGGAACAAACTGCGCTACACGAGGACGCTTCTTCATGCATCCGAAAAACTAAACTGAACTAAACTGTAAATACATTTGCATGTAGGTACACAGTCTTAGACCTTAGTAGGAAGGTAAGTTTGGTAATACGTGTGGTAAGCGAGATACACGAGATACATAAATAACGCGATTGTCCTTGACATTATATCTACAATAACGCAAATTTAATTATATTTCGTGAAGCAAATTGAAACGGAAATAAATATGGCCGGATATTAAATAAAATATCGTTCGTTTTATCTTCGACAGCTTTTTTTTCCCTTCTTATTCGTAAATGGAGAGGATTAGGTACGCTCGTACTATGAAGAAACATGCGGATAGTATACAGGTAAAGCCTAAAATTGTTTTTCGATTTTCGTGGTTAGATATCGATACACATCACATCTCTGAATCCTTAAGGTGATATATTGAAAAAAATGTGGTTTTTCTATTTCGTGTAACTTGTTGTTTGTGGATTAGCGATTTAACATTTTGGTACCTATATGTTTTTTGACTCTTTGGTCTAGTGTCATCTAAAAGGAATACACGATGCAATGAATTTTTCTCGATACAAAAAAATTGCAAAGTTATATCTATTTTTTACTCGGCACATCGCGGCGCAACGCATAAGAGTTATTCAATGGAATTTAAATGAAATGAATGAAAGTAAATAAAAAATAAAATAACTAGCTCGTTGTCCTGTTTTTGATTCGAAAGACACGTGGCGCCTTCTATTATCATAAAAACGTTATTGTTGTTTTCCTCGGGAACACCACTTTTTCGGGATGAAAGGTATATGCCCGTTTCTGTACACCTGACAACGTATGTGCAAAATTTCAGGATGATCGGTTCAGTGGTTTAGGCGTGAAAAGGTAACAAACAAACAAACTTACTTTCGCATTTATAATATTACTAGCTGCGCCCCGCGGTTTAACCCGCGTAAATGTAGATCCCGTGGGAATATCGGGATAAAACAATATAACATATAGGCTACTTCTTTCTTTCTACCTCCATACAAAATTTTATCAAAATTGGTTGAGCCGTTTGAGCGTGAAGATGTAACAAACATATAAAAACACACACACACACACCCCCACACCCCCCCCCCCCCACACACACACTCACAAACTTTCGCCTTTATAATATTAGTGTGATATGTTAGGAAGTTAGGATTATAAAATTCTAATTCGTATTCTAAAAAGGTCAGCTAATGCTATAACTGACTGTACCTACCTAAATCCAAAAACTATGCAGCTGACTAAATTAAGCAATGTTACCTACCTAAGTGTCGCCATCTGTGACCGCTATAAAAGTCTTTTATTTATGATTATGTTGAGACTAACTTCGCTGAAAAGAAAATCGAAGGTTTTCGATTAAATCAATCCTTTGGAAACAAAGACTGGCCTAATTACAAAGAATTATGGTATGAAAATTTTTAAGTACCTAGTTTAGGTAATAATTGACATTAAAAAAAAACCGGCCAAGTGTGAGTCGGACTCACTCATGAAGGGTTCCGTACCACAAGGAAAAAAATACAGAGATACAGCTCGCTGACAGACAGACGGACGGATGGACGAAAGTATGGACGGACGCACGGATAGGCGGGGGTTTAGTAATAGGGTCCCGTTGACACCCTTAGTATAGTAGTATATTTTGTTAAGGGTAGGGAACCCGGTAACAAACTAGCAAGTAACCTTAATTTAATTGGGCACAGTCACCAAATTCAATGAATTTCATTAAATTAATTTTAGCCAATTGTTAACTTTATGCTACCTAATTATAAGAAGGTAGGTACTTAAGTGGATGTACTTATCTACCTACGTAAAATTTAGTAAGTTATGTTTTAATCCATACTAATATTAAAAAAATTCGAAAGTGTGTCTGTCTGTGTCTGTTACCTCTTCACGCTTAAACCACTGAACCGATTTATATGAAATTTGGTATACCTAGAGATAGTTTGAGTCCCGGAAAAGGACATAGGATAGTTTATATCCTGATATTACCACGGGATCGACACTTATGCAGGTGAAACCGCGGGGCACTGCTAGTATATAATATTTTATTAATATAGTCCTCCAGATTATATTTCGGCCACGGCGGCGAATCTCAAAGGAGCCTAGCCTTCGGCGCGGGAGATAATATGTGCACAAGTGTACCCTCTCTTCCATCATATTCCCATAATATTTAAATATGCTGATTGATAACCAGCATAATTGTTGGACTAGCAGCAGCAATCACTTGATCCCAAATCTATTATTTGATTAGAAATACTCAGAGATACAATGGCGCCGATTCTGTTGTTCACAAACTAAACTAAATTTAAGTTCATGCATCTTTTTGTTTCTATTTCATTAAGAAAAGGACGGAAGATAAATATTAGTGTAGTCCTGTCAAATTTAGAAACTCCATAGACAATTTAGACGAGATAAAAAATTGGCTACTAAAAATACGTCAATTTACGTCAGGCGCTGACTAATTTGACAGGACTAAACTAAAATTTATCTTCTGTCCTTTTCTTAATGAAATAGAATGAAAAAGATGCATGAACTTAAATTTAGTTTAATTTGTGAACAACAGAATCGGCGCCAGTTTCTAAACGATTACCGACGCGCGACGAGCGAGTTATAATAAAACACAAACATTATTTTATTGTCTATATATTGAATGGAACGATGAACAAAAAATTACATAATAATTGACTTACGTATACCTAATACATATTTTTTACGTACAATACGTAACATACTTACAGTTTGTATTCCTTATAAAAGTCGTGTAGGTATTTTTGTTTACAAGAATTGAATTTTACAAAAACTCTTTGGTAACTTGATACAAGCAGCTTATAATATATTTACACAGTCAGTGCAAAGAAAATATTCAATAGAAGCATTAAATATTTACAGAAAGTTTATGAAAATCTCGATAAACCTTTGTGATTTATTTTAACGGCTTATTAGTCAATTCACACGAATTTCCTCGCCCGAAACGGGCGAATCGTCATGTTTTAAATAATATTATTTTTTCTATATGCGACTCGCACGAAGTTAATTCATTTTTGGGCGGGTGGACAATTCCAGAAATAACTAGTCAATTGGCACTTTTTGAATTTTATTCAATAAATTACCTAGAAAAAAGGACACTAACGCACAGAAGTGATAAGACTTAAAAAACGATAACGATACGTCATAAAACGATGACGATTCGCCCGTTTCAGGGAGTAAATTTGGGCGAATTGACTAAGAAGCCATTTTAACTTTGGTGTACTGAATATTAAATAGGTAAGTAAATAGTTACCTATGTTGTAGTACACGTTGAATATTTATTTACACGTAAAATATACTTATGAAATAATATCGATAACAACGCGATTATATCTCGTCTCGGCCTCTCGGTGCAAAGAAAATTAATACAATATCTCTTGCAGATATTTTTCATTTCATTATTACCCACTAATAACTAATAAGCTCTTACTTAATTAAGTACAAAAAACTTCAGTAAATTCTTGAACACAATTTCGTGTTATATTATATTAAAGTTTTTTTTAACAGTCCTTTTGTATATTATTTACACACTTTGCCATATTAACGTGACAGAGATGATGCCAATAGACATCTGCGTCTTTGAGTTAATAGCTGATCCGGACGACCATATTGAAGACTGGTCTGAACTGTCCTCAGGTCACGAACTGGGCGAAAAATCTGGAAAAACAATTAAGTTTAATATCCTAAGAAATATTGGCACCGATTCTGTAGTTCACAAACTAAACTAAATTTAAGTTCATGCATCTTTTTCTTTCTATTTCATTAAGAAAAGGACAGAAGATAAATATTAGTTTAGTCCTGTCAAATTAAGATACTCCATAGACAATTTAGACGAGATTAAAAAGTTGCCTACTAAAAATACGTGAATTTACGTCAGGCGCTGACTAATTTGACAGGACTAAACTAATATTTATCTTCTGTCCTTTTCTTAATGAAATAGAAAGAAAAAGATGCCTGAACTTAAATTTAGTTTAGTTTCTGAACAACAGAATCGGCGCCATTGTCAACTTACGTTTATTTCTTCAAGGTTTGTAGTCATAAAACGTTGATTAGACATATGCAGTGATTTTAGTCGCTGGCGTTTTAGAAAACACAGGATTTGACAGCCGATTTGTCGAGATGTCAAAATCTGTAGGGCTGTGACATTTTGAAATTGCCAGCGAGTCGCCGGTGACTAAAGTCACTGAGTACACACCTAGCATTACGAAGATCTGTCTATGCTAATATCAACGCCATTTTGAAGGGTAAAGCGCAGGCCACATCGTCAGCTAGCGGGCGGGCGGGCTAGGCGGGCGGGCGGTCTAGGCGGGCGGGCGAAGCGAACGAAGGGAACTATACAAACTACGCGAAATATTGGCGAGCTAAACTATGGGGTTCACACCGAAAACTACGGACAGACGAGCGACGGGCGGAGCGCGCGAACCGGGCGAGCGGGCTGGCGGGCGAGCTAAGCTAGCGAAGCGGGCGCGCCAACGAGGTGAATGAGTAGCTTCGCTGGAATCGTCGGATATTTCGTTAGCTTAGCTCGTTAGGTTAGTCGGTAGCTCGCGGTGTGAACCGAAGTATGTAAAGATGTGAAACGAGGTTCGCCCGCCTAGCCCGCCCGCCCGCTAGCTGGCGGTGTGGCCTGCGCTTCACACGCTCTTATGACAGAAAACATTATAGCAGTGACCTAAACTACGCTCTCACTGTTATTTATGTTGGCTTGATAAATCTAATTACATACTTTTACCAGAACCTTTCCAAAAATAGAAAAACGATATATATTAAAACCTGCCGAAGTAGAACAAATCAATGCTGTAATCTCCACTTGTAATAATTGGCCCAAGACAATATAAAATAAATATGGAATCAAAAATCCCTGAAGATTTCATAACGTTAGAATATTCAGCCGATTGAAAAGAGGACAAAGTTACGAGAGTAATTTTCCATGAGCTGGTAGACAGGCTAAGTTTCAGTGGCGATAAATCAATTTGACTTTTATTAACGAAGAGGCTCAGGTATGGAATGTATACACCTTTATATATCTTATGTATTTTTGTAATGTTTTTGTTTGCACATAATTTATGTGATGTTTTTGTTTGCAAATAATGGGGGAGAAGTTAAAAACATAATCGTGACCTTCAACAAGTGTACCTATAGAAAATTAAAATTGTATCTATACCATTTGGAGACGACGATTCAACAATTAACGAAAACACTAGCAATATTAAAGCATAGAGGAGTATTTTAGAAGTATCAATTAAATCCGGACATTGAATTTAAAAGATTTTTTCAAACAAACTAAATAGCAGGGATAGGCCGACTATGGATTTAGCTAATCTTTGACTAGCTATAGTAACGTATTGGAAATATTTGATAAAATTTTTTCAACACACTTGCTCGTAAAGTAGCTCTTATTGAACCGCTTTTAGGTCCATAATGGCGTGTATTACGAACGCGTGCTTTTTCTTTACTTTAATCCACTTGTGCTGTAATACCACAGATAACTATTTACTAATCGGAGATGCGCGCTTTTTTAATCTCATCAAAGAGACTTCATGCCAAAAGAAATCCGCGGGCTATATTTCACTTTTTTTTTAATAGTCTGGATTGTCCTTGGTCGCCAAATGAACTAATATTTATTTACCTTAAGGTGAATATACACCGTGTTCACCGTCTTCGTGTGTGTTATCCTTTTATGATTCTGCCAAAGTAGCTTTTTTAGGCCCCCTGATCATTAGTGTGTCATTAGTGTGTCGTGATTGGTCGGTTACCTAAGTTCTGCATTTGATGTTGGCTCAGCACGACTACGATACGACCCTCGTGCGGGAAGTGCATGTCAGGATCGTGCTCTTTAACTTCTAATTCTGCATCTGTTGGGGAAATTAAATGTTAATTGGAAGTATTGAATTAAATTACCTATTAATTTAATTACGACTTGTGTAATCGTGACTGAAAGCCCATTCCCGTAATTAAAAATGTAAAAAATTTTGCCGCAATTTCATCTCAGCGATAATCAATATCAAAAATGTTTATATTTGAAGTATTTTTGACAGATTGAGACTGAGATCAGACTGTGAACGTTCTTAAAATTACGAGAATTGTCCCCCTGCTGCATGCTATGAAAATGTGAATGATTGTTATTGTTATGTGAAAAATTTGTATGAAATTCAAAGACAATTTTTTCGAACATAAAAGCAATGGATCAGTAATAGCCTTCAGAATTATTCAGATTGTGGTTGATACGTAAGTAGTGTGTTAAGCAATTACGGTGCGAGTGTAAAAATTCCCTCAACGAAGCCGAGAGTCACTTGTTCCATTTAACCTGGGAACCTTTTGGTTACGGAGATATTGAAGGGAAATACCACGATATCTATACCATTGTATGCTTAGGCATAATGTCTTGTGTGTCAAGGTATTGTCATTGTGTTACTACTGTAAATCGCGAATTTTCACCCCAAAAATAAAAGTCGTTTCCCAGCCAATATTTCTGCACAAAGTTACTTAGTTTGATGTACAGACTGCGAAGATGACGGCTTCGTGAAAGGTCTTGTTACACCCTGTAGGTACTTGTGCTAAAACCTACTTTTTGGCAGACAGGTTAAAAGATTTCTCTTTACGATTTTAGAAAGCAAAAAGAAAATAAAATGTTCTTGAAAATATCTCAAAAATATAGGTAAGTACCTAGATCATTAATTAATGATCTAGGATTGTAGATTGCAAAGGTTACCCACACACGTAATTACGTGGGTGGGTAACCTTTGCAATCTACAATCCTTCGAGTGTAATAGGTACTTGGCTAATTTGATGAGTGGGTTGAAATGAAATGAAATGAAATGAAATGATTTTATTTTTTGTAAGTAGGTTTGTACAAACACTTTTACACGTCAATCATGTTTTTTTTTTTAAACTAGATGAAGTCGGCGTTTCCTATCTGACTACTCTGAGAAGAAAGGCCGAAACAAACTCAGAGGTCACAGTCTCTTTTAAAGTCCAGACATAATCTTGGTCAGGTTATATGAAGACCATGTAGATCGATGTCTGAGGTGGTCTTTTGAGGAAAGAACCACACAGATTGAGAGGACCTGTCCAGTCAGTGCACGCATTTGTCAAAAATCGTGCAGCTCAACTCAAGACTTAAGGAGCTCAACGATTCGACGAACAATACCAAAGAAAGGACATTTGGGTAGGCCACATAAATTACTCAAACTGCCAGACCATGAAAAAAAAAAAACAGAACAGAGAGAATAATAAAAAAAATATATATAAGTACCTATGTAAAAAGACCCACATCGTCTTCACATTCACAATGAAAAAATAATATAATACTTTACAAAGTAAGCAAATGTCATTGTTTAAAAAAAAATATTCATCAATGTCAATGTGAAAAAGAAAAAAATCATTCAAAATGCAGAAATTGGAAGCAGCTCAGGTTGCAGGCGCAGGTTGTGTCCTTGACGTACCTTAATTAACCAACCCTTGTAAACCTTCTCCTTCAATTATTTCTCAACTAACCTATGCCAATTTAACCACTGTCAATGTTTTCAAAAGCAATATTAAACGATACTTTTTATTTTTGTATCAACAGTCCCTACATTTTACATTTTTTTTCTATTTTCTTATTTTGCTTAGGGATTTATTGTCCATATTTGGTTGTTGAAATTGGAATTTACAAACGATTTCTGATAAAAGTAAAATTATATGAAGAAATTTTTTTTTGGTTGGTAGCCTATACTGTCCCATTGCTGGGCAAAGGTCTAAATTGGTGTACTTATAAAAAAAAGTCTACCCAACAAAATTAGTGGAATTGGAATCCATATGAAAACCATACCTTCATATATTTTAGCTACAGAATTGAAAGATATAAAAACAATACCTATATTTAACGATAGAATTTGAATATAAATAAAATTATCTACGTACCTATTCGATAAATAATTGAAATTGAAATATAAAATTTAAGAAACAAAATAAAATTATAAGAAATTGGAATACAAAATAAAGACATTGAAAGAGCATAAACTAAAGCATATTTTCTTATTACAACTCACATGTTTGGATTGGTGTGGTAGTAACATCTTCGAGAGCAGTCGTAACCTCCGTGGACGTCGATGTAGTGGTTGCTAGAGCTATAACATAAATGTTGTTTTTACCTACCTAAGAAATCGTAAAATGTTTAGGTACTTATTTGAATATTTTATTTTGGAAGATGTCTGTACCTATTTGTAGAAGCTGTAAAGTCATAGGTATAGATGCCTAGATGTAAAATTTTAAGTGATGAGGACGGAAAGAATATTGGTTAGGTCTAACAAAATAAATTAAAGATTCCTATATCTATATAAGTCTGTTAGTTACACCACTTATAACTCAAGAACGGCTGAACCGATTTGGCTGAAAATTTGTAGGGAGGTAGCTTAGAGCCAGGAGACGGACATAGGATACTTTTTTTTTTTTTTATAGTAGGAGTAGGGTAGGAGTAGGGTAGAAGTAGGGTAGGAGTAGTGTAGGAGTAGTGTAGGAGTAGGGTAGGAGTAGTGTAGGAGTAGGGTAGGAGTAGTGTAGGAGTAGGGTAGGAGTAGGGTAGGGTAGGGGTAGGGTAGAAGTAGGGTAGGAGTAGTGTAGGAGTAGTGTAGGAGTAGGGTAGGAGTAGTGTAGGAGTAGGGTAGGAGTAGTGTAGGAGTAGGGTAGGAGTAGGGTAGGAGTAGGGTAGAAGTAGGGTAGGAGTAGTGTAGGAGTAGGGTAGGAGTAGTGTGGGAGTAGGGTAGGAGTTGGGTAGGAGTAGTGTAGGAGCAAAACAACGTTTGCCGGGTCAGCTAGTTTTATATAAAATTAAAAGAGTTACAAAAAAAAAACAGCATTAATTGTAAGTTATATCTAACGTAGTATTCGATTTGTTTTTAATTGTTTTTACTATTATTTGATGTATATAAACTTCAAATAATACCATACAAGAAAAATAGGTACCTACACTATTTTTTATATATATTGTTCTAGTTGGTACGCTAATTGATAGTGGCGCCGATTCTGTTGTTCACAAACTAAACTAAATTTAAGTTCATGCATCTTTTTCTTTCTATTTCATTAAGAAAAGGACAGAAGATAAATATTAGTTTAGTCCTGTCAAATTAAGATACTCCATAGACAATTTAGACGAGATTAAAAAGTTGGCTACTAAAAATACGTCAATTTACGTCAGGCGCTGACTAATTTGACAGGACTAAACTAATATTTATCTTCTGTCCTTTTCTTAATGAAATAGAAAGAAAAAGATGCCTGAACTTAAATTTAGTTTAGTTTGTGAAAAACAGAATCGGCGCCAGTGCCGTGCTTTTCTATAATTTAGATACTTAATGGGTTAATGCTGTGTTTAGTTTTTTTTATTATTATTTAAAAAAAAAACCTATGCTTGAGACTTGACGACAGCATAATTTAATAAATATAAAATCAATAATACCTATACAAACATCATAACATAAATTTTCTTAGACTATCAATAATGACCAATTCCTAATAATTTGTTAAAGCTCTATAGATATCTTTTCTAAAACCTTTTCAAGGAACATCAAGTAACTCCAAAATCGTTTTTAGAATTCTAAACTACACCATTTAACAAATTCTCGAAATATTTGATAAAAACAACATCAATTCTTTGTTAGAAAATACTATTACAAAATACCATTTCTACATTATCATCATTGTTCTTGGGTTATATGAAAAGGTTCGCGAAATGGAGGGATAAGAGTGGGTTAGTGCCCTGGAAAATCGATGATTTAAAAGTGGCATAGTCTTTTCCAGCAAGGCAGATACTCGATTGAAGACGATCAGTGCTCTGATCGGTCGATTGAGGTAACACCTTCAGACATTATTGAAAAAGGTGAAAAACTTGTTCTCCAAGATCGTCTGAAGAAAAAAACAGATCGCAGTGACGACTGGAGTATCGTCTACGACTATTTTGAGCATTCCCGATGACCATCTTGTCATTTCTAAGGTCAGTGCAAGATGGGTGCCGGGAACGCTCACACAGCTTCAAAAACAGCAGCGCGTCCAGTGTTCTCGCGAGTTTTTTAATCTGTGTAGTGAGAACAGGGATCACTTTATGAACCGAATTGTGACTGGCGATGAAATTTGGGTTCATCACTATGAACCTGAGTCAAAACAAGAGTTCACGCAGTGGCACAAAAAAGTGCAGCACCGCCTCAGAAGTTCGAGCTGTCACAATCGGCCGGAAAGATTATGGCTACAGTTTTTTGGGATTCAGAAGAGGATTTTGTTGATCGATTATACAGACAAAGGTGTCAATATCACGGGGCAATACTATAAAAAAAATGCAATTAAAGAAAAAAGAAGGGGAAAGCTAGAGGTCTCGCGGTGTGCTCCTTTTGCACGACAACGCACTCGTTCACAAGAGTCATGTTGCGATAGCTGCCTTACACAAGTGCGGCTTATAAACTCTGAAGCCCCACCATACAGTCCAGATTTGGCCCCTTGTGATTATTTGTTCCCAAACATGAAAAAACTGCTTCTTGGAAAGAAACTTACCGATGACGAAGTATTGAAGTCGGCTATTTATTTCTGCCTATTTTGAGGGACTTGACCAATCGATAATTTATTTTCGAAGGTATAAACAAATTATTTGAAAGGTCTGAGATGTGTATTAGGGTTAACCTTTTCTTTTCATTCCGCGAAGTTTTTGACCTCCCCTCGTATGTATTACAAATCCCATAATTAACGAAGCCACAAACAACTGATTACGTAAACAAATTAAGCTGGGATTATTTTTGGGCAGTATAACATTTAGGGTAGTTCTAGAATTCTGTCAAATTATACCACAACAAAAAGAACAAAACATGAACAATGACATGGTTTCAGTCCAAGCGAAAACAAGACGGCCAGATTCCTCAGATACAAAGACGTTTAGAAAAGACAAAATAATGAAGAGATGAAATACAGATCCCTCTCGCTGGAGAGAGTTGGCAAACTACTTATAGACCTGCACCCTAATTGCGTAACCCACTATCAATCTTAAAAATCTGAATAGTTTCGAAGAATATTGCTAATCCATTGCTTCATATGTTCGAAAAAATTGTCCGCTCAACACGTAAATAACGCAATGAATGTTGTTGAACTGTCAAAATGAAAGCTATTGCTACTGTTAGTGTGTTACGCAATTACCCCGCTGTTTGGAGGTGTTTGGTAAAGAGAAACGTGTATGCCTCTGAAGACCAACGGAAGAGTGATCACGACATCAGGCGAGACCACCCCAAGAGTAAGCCGTTCCAACATACAATACCTTTACGAATATGTTATGCTAACCATCGTGCACTGTGCATGTACCTTCATAGCCATAGGCTACATTCATCATCATCAATTCAGCCAAAAGACGTCCACTGCTGGACATAGGCCTCCCCCAAGCACCTGCACTTCGACCGGTTCTGTGCTTCTCGCATCCAACGGGTTCCTGCGGCCTTCACAAGGTCGTCGGACCACCTTGTGGGAGGCCTAGCTACATTAGCCACATATTATACAGAGGAACTTAGACCACGAATCCGTCTGCCGGGCGAGGAGGTCCATTATTTAAAACCTTCAAAATGTCAAGTTAATTTATTGACTGTTTAAATTGGTAACAATCAATTAAACACAAAGGCACCACTGGATTTTGAAATTGAAAATTCAACAGTGTAATAATCATAAGGTGGAGGACATCGTGGAGTACGTGCGCCAGAAGACGAGGTACACGCCGAGGGTGCGGTTACTGGAGTCGAACCGCAACGTCAACTTCAAGGCATTCGTGGTGCGCGTACCGAATTGTTATCTGCCCCTCATGGAAGAAGACTTCTGACTGCGGGACGTGGTGTTCCGTCGCTTCCGCAGACAAGTACCACAGAACAGTACAAGAACAAGCTAGTGAAGTGAAGTACAGTCACGAGCAAAAGTATGTATACACTTGGCTTTATTGAAAGTCGATTTTCTACTTTATTTTTAAATGAAATTTTATATTAGTAAGAATATAGTATTTTCGAACCCATAGGTATATGTATATGTCATATTTCAACGTTGCATTTGTTATTTCGTGAAAAAATCGCAATTTAAAGTTGCCAAGTGTTGACATATTGGTGCTCGTGACTGTACTATTTTATAATAAAAATATGTATGTTTAGTTTGAGGTATTTATATATATAGGGTGACTGGACTTAAACACGTGATTTTACTCATCATTATGAACAACTTTTACTATGGGACCAAACCTGAAATCGCGAAAAAAAATCAGCTGTTCCCTACATTTATGTTCGTCTAACTCGTCAAAATGTAGAGAACAGCTGTTTTTTTTCACGATTTCAGGTTTGGACCCATAGTAAAAGTTGTTCATAATGATGAGTAAAATCATGTGTTTAAGTATCGGTCACTAATTACCAGTCACCCTATATATAAATACCTCAAACTCATTTTCATTTCTTTATTTCAAACTCATACTCATTTATTTCAGGCCTGCGTCGCCTGAAATAAATGAATAAATAAATATATTTGGGCGTTCAATTTAGATGTTGCTTCGTGTTAGTGAAAGCGGGCATTCGATTTGACAGCATAATCAGCCTATAATGTTCCCACTGCTGGGACACAGGCTTCCTCTCTGTAAGAGGGAGTGGGCTGTAATCTACCACGCGGGCCCAGTGCGGGTTGCTAGATGTCACATATCTTCAAATTTTTGTTTCTAGGACATGCCGGTTTCCTCACGATGTTTTCCTTCACCGTTTTGAGAAATGAATGCGTCTGCCTGGGTTCGAACTCACGACCTACATCTTGTAAGTCGAGGCCGTTACCTCTGAGCCACCACTGTTCTCACAGCTGATTTGACAGCACGATGACTTATGAGAGACCAGCGGGGTAATTGCGTAACACACTATCAGTAGCAATGGCTTTAATTTTGACAGTTCAACAACATTCATTGCGTTATTTACGTTGTTGAGCAGACACATTTTGCGAACATATGAAGCAATGGATTAGCAATATCCTTCAAAATGATTCAGATTGAGATCAATAGTGTGTTACGTAATTAGGGGGCAGGATTAGAGAATAGGATCACAAATACTTCAGCTTACAATCGTAGATACCTTCCTATTGAGGTTCTTTAAGCAATTCAATTCTCCTTTACATATACCTCTAGGTTTTTTTCGCTCATCTTTTAGGCCCATTCATAAAGGCATAAAATTGAACCGCTCTATCAATATCATATTCTTTGTGAAAACTAGAGTTGTTGAACTAAGTACAGATATATCTTCTCGCTATGTACCATCTACTCATATGCTTGGATCAACTGAACGAAAATGTGTATTTAGGGCTCCGAATACGGGTATTAGAGCAATATGAGGCAGCGCTGACATTTTGCTGTAATAAGGTCATGCCGTAAGTTTTTTCTATCAGTATTCTATTTTGAGAAAAGCCTCGATTGGAAATGTCCTATAATACTGCTACTATATATGGTCATATTTAAGGGTGTGGAACTACAGGCCCTTAAAAGGTGTGGGACCAACATCGTAATCGTAGAAAAAAAAACAACTGAATACAAACAATACCTACGCAGCCCGATTATTTTCTCTTGACTGTACTTACCTGTCAAAAAGAGTAAACCTAGATAATGTGGATAAGACGATTTATTCCGGTCTGATCCCCTGAATAAGCTAAAAAAATGCTACCATTGGTAAGATAGGAACCGTCCTATCTTACCAAACCAATGGTAGAATTTTTTTTTTCTAAACTGGTCGTATAAATTATAAAGAGATTCATAAGCTAATTTTATCTGTGATAGCTACTTCCAAGGGAGCGTCTACTTTGCAAAGCTATCCTCATACCTCCTTGCTTCATTATTGGTACCTAAAGATACAAGTCTTAATTTAAACCATAAACGGTCCGTAAATTATAGGAACGGGCCGTTAGTAATAAACTGTGTTGTGAGTTATTACGTCTCACAAAATAGTGTAAAATACTATGGATAGGTGTAAAGATAGATAAGGAGTGTCTCCTAAGTATGTATTTTAACTAAATTATTAACGGTTTTGGAACCCTCTAAGTACCTTCACATGAACCCCATAATATAACCTTTTACCCGTAAGAACTTAAAATTAAGTCCTATTTACTGTGTTTATTTTATATACTTACATTTATTATGTTCTTTGCACTTTTTATGATTATTTTTGTATATATTTATTTATATAGATAAGTATGTTTTATGTATGTATATATTTAATGTAAATGGTACACCACAGACTACCTGCAATATTGTCTCTCCTTTTTCTCTAATCTCTCCAAAGGTTGTCTTTAAAAGATCTTTTTAGCGATATGACCACCCATTGTGTCACCCCTTGTAAAATTAACATTTATGGTGTACATAATAAAGCGTATTCTATTCAACTGTATAATTTTCCTCGACATGGGAGATTTCAGAGGCCCTAGCACGCACGCGTGACGAATATGTGACGTAAATTCGATCATGTTATCATATTAAGTACTTACTGTAAATTGTGATGTCATCTCTCGTCGACCCCATCGAGTTTTCCGCGTAACAGTAGTAGGAGCCGATATCTTCTCTGGACATGTTTCTCACTCGCAGTATTGCTGTGTATTTGTATCCTTGGGATTTTAGACTCGTCTGGTACTTTGATCCTGTACAATAAATACAAAGGGGATTGAAGGATTTTATAATGTAGCCTGGACATACCTACTGTCGCGACATTTTGTTTTTTTTTTGCAAAATGGCGACCACGCATGAAACCTATATAAATCGATAGCAATGCAAACGGAAAATATACTAGAACCAAACCCCGTAAAGGCTCGTACAAACAGGCGCGACACGCGATATAATCGCGGGCGACACAAAGGCACCGCTCGTTGCGCGATTTGCGGTGCCTTTGTGTCGCGCGCGATTTTAGCGCGCGTCGCGCCTGTTTGAAGGAGCCTTAAAGCGTCACGTTTCCGAGATATTAACGTTCAAAGTTGATCACGAGACATCCATCTTTTTTGAACTTGCTTAGATCTTGTTGCATAAATGCTTCATTGCTTTAAACTTTCAGAGTGATTATTTCAAACGTAATCACTCTGAAAGTTTACCACTGCTCTCAAAACGGTGAAGGAAAACATCGCGAGGAAACCGGCATGTCCAAGAACCAAGAATTCGAAGACATGTGACATCTACCAACCCGCACTGGGCCCGCGTAGTGGATTACGGCCCACTCCCTCTCACAGAGAGCAGGCCAGTGTCCCAGCAGTGGGAACATTATAGGCTGATTAAGATTTCAAACATGAGCTATGCAACGAGATCAACTTTGAACGTTAATATCTCGGAAACGTTACACTTTACTGGGGTTGGTCTTATCATGTTTTCTGTTTGCATTGATGTCAGCTATCGATTTAAATAGGTTTCTGTGGCCGCCATTTTGATAATATCAAAATGGCGGACAGGTAGGTATGTAGGTATGCCAAGGTTCTTCAAACCCCTTTAAAGGTAAACCACTATAAAGGTAAGTACTGAAATGAAAATTACACCTTATAGGGGCAATTTTTGGTAAAAAAATCACGGATCTGCATCTCTAAGAGTAACAACAATAATTACAAAACTTCATGAGCATCCTACAAATTATCCATCCAGACACAGCATAGGTAGGTATCTACCTACAAATATTTGAACACAAATAAATTGGTACTCCAAATTCAAATGTGTGGTAGAATTTACAGCCTTTCTAAAAGGTTAGGCAAAGGATATTAAATTTTAACTCTCCCACATTACATTGCTGAGGTTAAAACACCCACACATTTTGAAATTGAAATTAATCGGGAACCTACGTAAAATGTCTCTATGTAATACAAATTGTAACTGAACCGGAAAAACTCAAAGAATGATTAAAATTACAGCTGTCGTGTCAATATTTATAAAGGAAAATTGCTTCGTAATTTTTGGATTTTCAGAAAACTTGTACTACGAAATAAACTTACCATTGTAAAGTTTATTAAGATCTATATGTGTCCAGTATACGGTGGGAGGAGGGTTGGCTTCGATCCTGCATTTCAGCTGCATCGTTTCGCCGACGTAAACACCCATCATCTTCTGTGAGATTCTAGCAGTCGGTTTACCTGGAAATTTTAATGACATTAATTTCAAGAAGAAATATCTATTATCAAGATCCTTTACGCATCTATGAGTAACGTGTTTTGGCATCTAGCGTTGGTACAGCGCAGACATAGTTAATCAAACGTATCTATACTCAACGTAGAGGTTCGATACAACCGCGACTACATTTAAGTACGCTAGACCTCAACTCGACGTCTATGCATAGATAACAGAGTAGGTACAGAGCGAGGCCAACTCCTGGACATAGGTTCTACGGTTAGTGTGAAGACGTTCTAAGTGTCCAAACACACTATGCCGTAGGTACACGACCGAAGATCGGCACGATTACGCCTGCAATGCTATTTGAATTATTGACGACACATTATGCCGAAATTACGTTGCGTTAAATAACATTGCAGGCGTAACCATGCTGTGGCCTTAGAGCCTGTGCACACCACGTTTTTTAAACGCGCCGTTGACGCGAGTTTGTAGCGATACAGACGCGATACGCACGCGAGTCAGACGCAGCCCGTAGACCTTCTGTAACGCGCGTTTTTAAAACGCGCGTCAACGGCGCGCGCCAATTTCGGTCGCGTATCTTCGGCATTGTGTGTTTAGACACTTAGGCAAGAGCGTGTAGCCTCAGTTGCTCAAAAAACTTCACTGAAATAAATACGCGAGGATACGTGTGGATTCGCGAGGATACGCTATCGGTCGCTCCATCGCGCTTCATCATTATGTATTTTTGTTGTGGAAATAATAGAGGATGACATAAATATAGAAAAATCTGGTAAAAAGCTTTTCCTATGAAGATTGATGATCCGAATCTATTTAAATGACGGAAGTTAAAAGCTGGGTGGTTGATATTTGGTAAATAAGTTCTAACAGCAATGTGGAATAGGTATTCGGTTTAGTAGTTGATTAATATCTACGTACTAGGTTAACCGTTTTTTGACAGCTGCCTTAGAACGTATAATAACTATTTCAGGTAACGTAAATGTTAACTTTAAAATGCGTAATCAAAAAAATATAGGTATAAACTGCTTTATCTTATTGAATTATCTTATTTATGACTTCTTACAGACATTATACCGTACGTGTATCAGTTTGACGAAAAAAAAAATGTTTTGTCTATTATATTACATTCTATCATTTCTATCGTATAAGTGATGGGATCGAATGTAATCGCTTCAAATGAATATAAAGATCATACTCGTGGTACATAGGTACATAAAAAGGTTATAAACTTATAATACACATACCTGGTACCTACATACATATTTACTCTATTAAATGCATAGATATAAACTAATAATTATTTTGAAAATAAATCTGCAATTTCCGCTTAAATCTACTGCTGGCCGTCTTGACATCAAGAGGAAGCGCATTCCAGAGAAGAATGGACTGGATACGAAAGGAAGAATGAACAAAGTTAGAAGTATGAGAAGGATGTCATACTTCTGACTTTGTTCATTCTTCCTTGACGAAGTAGGAGATTGTTGGAAGAACGCAGATTTTTAGCATGTGAAGTTAGGTACATGTTGTTATTATAAGAGAACATACTTTACATGTTCGAAGTTCATTCACATTAGGTACATTTTAATTTAAATTCTTGTACCCCGAACGACTTTGCGCGTTAAGCTTTGATTAATGAACCACTCAAGCAAGTTAAAATACTTACCTATGTGATCATCTATTATCGAAAGAAGTTTGGGATACAAAGGGTAAGGTCTAAAGAACAGAGAATGCATGTGATTACATTTTAGATAGGGACCTCGTTAGGCAACTAGATAAAGGGTTACGACGTAATTAGTTTTCAGATATTAAATTACTTTGAACAGAGAATAATACCTACAAATGTATTCAATATTAAACTGATAAATGCATTCATGTACAAATTATATTGTCTAAATTAATCTAGTCTGTGGTTGACTTGCTGTGTTTAAATATTTTGGCTTTTGTTTGAAGTACATAAATATAATACGTATATTTCACTATTAGTTGTGAAAGTTGACTTGTTAAAAGGTTGCCATAAAGCGGTTACAAAAAGGTAGAAATAGTTATAAAACTTTTCGCACACAGTACGGTATCTAATTCGGAAGCCTGATAGTCAACTTTCCAATCGAGAAGCTGCAAATTATTGAATAATATTAAATACTAGCAGCGCCTCGCGTTTTCACCCGCAGAAATATCGAGTGTGTGTTGTGTCAAAGACACGTGGCGCCATCTATTATCATAATAACGTTATTGTTGTTTTCCTCGGGGACAGCACTTTTTTTCAGGATGAAAGGTACCGTCCGTTTCTCTTTCTGTACACCTGACAACGTAGGTGCAAAAGAGGATAAGCGGTTCAGTGGTTTAGGCGTGCAAAGGTAACAAACAAACTTACTTTCGCATTTATAATATGAGTTAGGATTATTAATAGCCTAGTTTTTAATTTTATTCTGCACGCTCTGTGATGTCTATAAGTGAAGGATTGCACCTACTTAATACCTACCTGCCGCGGTCGATTCTGTAAAAGTCTCACCGTGAAAACTTAGGTGAAGTGAGTTTGTTTTTGCTAGGAATTGACACAATTGACAGCTCACTTCACTTAAGTTTTCATGGTGAGATTTTTACAGAATAGCACCGCTGAAGGGCAATTGTCGTAATTTTAAAAACGTTCACAGTCTGATCTGTCAAAAAATTCCTCTGATTTCTCAACATTTTTGGCAAGATTTTGACATTGATTGTAGCTGAGATGAGATTGCGACTAGATTTTGAACGTTATTGAGTACGGGATTTGGCCATGTTGTCCTTTATTTGTGTGTTTTGTATTGTGTACATCTTTTGTTGGAGTTCCTAAATAAATAAATAATATATTCAATGAAGCATGCTCCATACCAATCTATACCAACACACGCCAACAAACCCAAATATTTTATTACTCTGGCACAGCTAACGCCCAGAAATATCGGGAAAGGCCGTGCTAAATGCAATATTTAAGACCAACACACCAGCGGACACGTATATCAAAGTCAAAGTCAAATCATTTATTTCAAATAGGCACATTAAAGGCACTTTTGAACGTCAAAAAAAAACTAAATAGAAATGATTCTAGTCGAATAAAATATCAAACATAAAATATTTCATTCGGAACTAGATCCGGTCGTGAATGGAAACATGTACCTAACAGCTCATCCTATATTCGGGCACGTGAGAGATTGCACTCGGGATCCGATCTTACTAGGTACTTACAGAGGACATGGAGAAGGATCCTTTTGCTGACGGAAGGCGGGACCCCGTTCGTTGCTATGCAGAGGAGGGCCCCATTCATGTCTCGAGTCACTGACGTCATGTTCAACCAGGCCCCGCTCCACTTGCTGGCTGTAAAGTGACCGGCTTACAAAGTGCTACGTGCAACGGTGCGGACGAGCGTCGATACATTGGCACTGTGACAAAGGCAGGATATGAAATTGTACGTCATGTTGCTCGTGCAAAGTTCCGTTTAGTGAGTTTTGACTTTCAGTTACTTTTTAGGGTTTCCAAAGGGTGCCAACGGGACCTATTACTGGCTCCACTGTCCGTCCGTCTGACTGTCAGCGGGCTGTGTCTCGCGAACCGTAATTGGTAGGCAGTTGAATTTTTCACAGAAAGTGTAGGTACTACTATGGCCGCGATAATAAAATTAAGTAAAAAATAAATGAATATTTTTTACTTAATTTACGGAACCCTTCGTGTGCGAGTCCGACTCGTACTTGGCCGGTTTTTATAGGAACTTTTTAAGTGTGGATGATACTTTATTTGTTTAGGAAGTATCTGCCGGATAAGATATGTTGCCAATTCCGTAAATATTTTCTACGTTATCCAATAAAACTCTAACACACCTTAAATAGTTTCTAAATCTAAGATTAGAATGTCTAGTTGAGTTAAAAAACTATCGAAATGTCTTTCAAAGATGACTTAAACTGATCTTTTTCTCTCTTCCATGGGAGATCTATTCTCCCTTACCTACCAGTCTCCCTGCCGACTTTGAAGGCAGCAGAGTCTTCTCTTCTCCAGAGGATGGTTGGCTGTGGTGTCCCCGAGGCGGCGCAGTGAAGGGTGACGTTGTCTCCTTCCCACACTATCACCTCCCCACTGCTGTCAGAGTCCACGATGTCCGGTGGAACTAAACAAAGCAAAGGGCCCGCCTCTTAGTTTAATGGGATCTTAATAATAATAAATAGAGCCTTTACTTCCACAAAAATTAAAAAAGTAATTAAAAAAACTAAAACATCCAACTGCGATAATAAAACTCGGGACCATTCCTTTTTTATATGTATAATTATTTAATTTAAAATGGGCTTGTTTTTAGCTTTTCAGTTTTTTTTAACTTAAGTTTTTTACCGCCGTCGGATTTTTTAGTTTTTTTATTTCCAGCTTTTTATTATAAATAGAAGTGAAAGTTTTTTTTATGGATTTGCTCTTGACTCTAGTCTAGGTCAGAGGCGACAGAGACAAAGTCGATGATGGAGTGAGCTTACCCAGAAGAAGCCTGTTCACTCTTACTTTGAAGAGATTCGGGTTGTATGCGTTCGGAAACACAGACGCAGGTAGAGATTTCCACTCTTTTGCTGTGCGCATTATAAAGGACATTTGAAAACGCTTAGTGCGAATTGGTGGAATAGCAATTAGCAACTAGGAAGGAATGGTAACTTGCAGTGCATCTGGATGTCCGAAGGTAGAAGGGGGCCGGTGGAATGAGATCATGGAGTTCTTGGGCACGCTCACTGAAGTACAATCTGTAAAAGGCCGAAAAGCAGGCAACCTTGCGGCGATGAGCCAAGCTGTGAAGCTTGGCATCCACCAGTTCTACGTCGCCAATGAGCCTCTTACCTCTGCGTTCCACCGAGTCAAGCGCGGCAAGTTGGTATTTCGCTGAGCCAATCCAAAGGTGGCTGCAATACTCCATGCAGGATCGGACTTGCACTTTGTAAAGGGTTAAAAGCTGTCCAGGCGTGAAGTATCGCTTCACCCTATTTAGGATGCCCAGCTTCTTGGCCGCAGTTTGGGCTTTTACTCGATGGTGGCGACGAAGTTGAGACTAGATGTCAACTCCATGCCGATTCGTGTTTTTTTACGATTTGTCACTTCGAATTACTTTTAACCATATAAGTTGTATATGTTTTTGTAATCACCTTTTAAAACCCTTCATTTTGATATCCCACTCAATGGTATTTTTTTTTTGCTAGCCTATGCTGTCCCACTGCTGGGCAAAGCCACTCAATGGTATTAGAAGAGAAAAAAAATTCGAACTCCACAATATGGCACCCCAAATGTTTTTGATTTTAATATAGCCAGTGACATTCGCGCTACCAAGACAAATCTAAAGACGTATAATTTATCCTAATCCGTTCATTTGTTTATGAGTTACGAGGGAAGAAAGAAACAGATATACATACAGGCCAAACACATAACCCTCTTTATGGGCTTCGCCGCAGCCGGGTAAAATTATGTACACTTTTTTACTATGCTAAGGTCCCTTTTTGGGTATCCTCCTCCTCTAATTTTCTCCGGGATTCCCATGGAACTTATCCGGAGCTAAATCATGCCCTAAATCTAAGCCTTGATGATGCACATTCTTTTGGGGCAAGCAGTCAGTACAAAATTCCATGTGCTGGTAAATAGGTATTCAAAATAGATAAAACAGTTTTAAAAACGTTATCATATTACTAGGCCCCACCTAGCATCCTTCGAATAACGCCTGCATTATGCACCGAAAACGTGCAAATTAAAGCCATTCTTACTGTTACTGTTGTACGCAATTACCTCGCTGTCATTACAGGATAGTTAGGTACGGACAAAGGGTCAATAATAGTAAGGGTTTATAATTAGAATCCCAACCTGTAATCAGCTGATAAGTTCCAACTGTTGGGACTCAAGCCTCTTATCTATATATCGCCTCTTTGCTTCAATAATGTGTTATCTTGGAAATTGAAATTGTTGGACTTATCACGTTATTGAAGCAAAGAGGCGATATATAAAATGGTAAACTGACTGATTGTTGATATATCAACGCACAGTCTAAACCGCTGCTCCTAGAGACATGAAATTTGGAGGGTGTGTTCTTTGTGAAGAGTAGGTATCCACTAAGAAAGGGTTTTTCGAAATTCCACCCCTAAGAGGGTGAAATTTCACGCGGACGAAGTCGCGGGCAGAAGCTAGTATTATATAAAAGGGTGTGGGCCGTTATAAGCTAAGCCGCGGGGTAATTGCGTAACACACTATCCGTAGCAATGGCTTTCAATTTGACAGCTCAACCACATTCATTGCGTTATTTGCGTTGTTGAGCAGATACATTTTTCGAACTTATGGATTAGCAATATCCTCCAAAATGATTCAGATTGAGATTGTATGGTGCTGGTATGGCGGCCCACTCCCTCCTCCACCTCGATAGTGGATAACGTATGTACAGTCAAAAAAAGAGATACGTATGCAGGATCGTCGGATATAGTTGAAGTTTAGTAAGAAACCGATGGCTGTTCTCGAATAAAATTTAATTTTATTAATAGAAAACAAACAGCTCATTTATCAAATTAAATTTCAGTCGACAACGTCCATCGGTTTCTTACTAAACTTCAACTATATTCCTCGATCCTGCATACTTATCTCTTTTGTTGACTGTACGTGCATGATGCAGAAGCTAAGAATACATTAAATATTGCTGCATCTCAATTAGACTAATAACCATTCAGACTAAGTAGATCATTATGTTAATAATATACAACAGAATGAACAAAAGCACTTTAAATCCTTGAATGGCCATCTCTAAAGACTAAAGAGCAATAATAATATCTGGTGCATTGTCAATTCTTTTGTTTCGAAGAGAATGGGAGATTAAGCGCTAACTCCGTGTGCAGTAATTAATGAAACTCAAGATAATAAACGTCAGGTGCCAAGCGACTATAACTCACTGTTATTATTTCACTTTTGGATGCAACCAACTGGATGTAGAGGTGAACATGAAAAGTGTTAACATTTTCGAAAGTGTAAAAAATCATTATCAGTGTGTATTCTGTCTGATGTCAAGAAGTAAATTAGGTATTTCAGAACAGTCTGCTCCACAACGTAAATAACGCAATGAATGTTGTTGAACTGTCAAAATAGAAGCCATTGCTACTGTTAGCGTGTTACGGAATTACCCCGCAGGTCAGTGCAGTGCAAGTTGATGTTTACGTGGGAACGACATCGCAGGGACCTTGACCAAAACATTTACATTTTTATTTTTTTAAATTTACATCGCATATATAAGCTTAACATAGAAAACCACCAAAGCATCAAATGGCTAGGATACGCACCAAAAAACTAAATATGTTAAGCAAAAATTGTTTTCATGTGAAAAGACCTAATGGTTCATAGGGGTGAAGAATGCCGAAAATGCCCACTGCGATACATCGTGGTCGCGGTTTAGCTCGCTTCCTCGATGTTACCTCCATGGAAAAGAAATGCATGCTAATAGACACGCACGCACGTCGCACATGCCAGGCATCGAGGTAAACCCCCAAGCAGCCCGCGATGTATCGCAATGAAACATCTTCGGCATGTAATTACCCTAAAGACAGTTTCCCTTTAGGTACAGTCAACAAAGGAGATAAGTATGTAGGGCCGTCGGATATAGTTGAAGTTTAGTTAGAAACCAATGGATGTTCTCGAATAAAATTTAATTTTATTAATAGATAACAAAGAGCTCATTTATCAAATTTAATTTCAGTCGACAACATCCATCGGTTTTTTACTAAACTTCAACTATATTCGACGGTCCTGCATACTTATCTCTTTTGTTGACTGTACCTCCTGTAATACATACCGGAAACATGCAGGTGATGTGTCTGCGTGATCATGGGCTCAGTGTTGATCTGACACATGTAGTGTCCGCCGTCAGCCGGCCTGACGTCCCGCAGCATCAGCGACCAGGTCTGGTCTCTCTTGGAGACTGCGACCCGGTGGTTCTTCGTAATGACGTGGTGGCCAATTGTTAGGATCGTTTGAGTGTCCACGCGGAGCCATGCCACCTAGGAAATAAGTGATAATTTGGTCAACTTTGTTTCCATGGTAATATATTTAAGCCCGTTTGGTTTGCACTACAATTACTAAATGCGTTTAACGTTAAACGTATTTAAATCATCACTCGGTCTTTGTTATCTTCAAACGATTGACAGAAACAGAACGATATAACGATAAACGCATTTAGTCATTTGTGGTGCAAGCAAGCCTTATAAAATATTTAATGCATGTCATTAAGGAAAGGGATGTACGGACGCCAGCAGGTCAACCTACCCGAAACTGTCAGATTTTCCCAATAAACCTTGAACCTTATGCTTTAACAATAAAGTCGAAATTCTATTAAAGAAATCTGACAGTTTGTAGTAACTTGATGTGCTGGCGTCTGTACATACAACATGGCGTATGCGAGCGATTTGGTAACGTCTCGTCGCGCGCCCTTTTTTTCGTAGGAACGGTCAAAATTAGGTAAATACCGCTAGTTCAACGCATTGCCAACTCAGCGATGAATGGATTGCATATCGGGCGCGCGCTAAAATTGATACCTGAATTTATTAGTTTTCATAATTTTGAAAAAAAAATCTGGAACGACGATAATTCTCTACATGAAGTCTACTTGAAGGCAATAATTTAGTTTGCACTATCTAAGGCGATAATTACAAGATTTTTATCAAGAATTTAGATTTGGGAAGATAATTTGGGAAGATATGTACCTACCAGTTTCATTACAGATTGTGATTCAAAGTGTGTTACACAAAGAGTGCCGGCCGTTTTATCTTGCCGGTATTCTGTTCTTAATAAACAAAAATATCATTGACATCCATTATAGCTCAGGTAAAACAACGGAATACCACATAAATTGGGTTTTTCGTTCTACAGAATTAAGAAAAACAAAACTAGAAACTGCCCCATTTTCAAAACAAATTCCTGGAACCAGGAACAATACCCAATAGTATATTTTGTACAATGGACACGAAACTCGAGCAAAATATTTTTTTAAATCTGAATTTCGGTAGGTATTCATGTGCTGCGTGTGTTACCATCCCATATACCTACGTAGGTATCCTATATGAAAACTGCTGCTCTTTTGATAAATCAGCAATAGGCTAAAACAAAACATAAAGAGCCCTTCAAAATTTAGTTGACAATTTTCCTCTTCAGCTGTGCAGCACTTAAAATAAAAAACCGCCCAAGTGCGTGTCGGTCCTCGCACAATGAATGGTTCCGTAGTTGGAATGAATTTATCCCAAGAACTTGAAACATTGCAGTTGAAAATCATGTTCTCCCCCGTATATTGCAACTGCAAATGTAAGTCACGGCTGTCCAAATAGAGAGCGTTTTTTGACATCCTAATGTCAAATACTGGTGAAAATTACAGATGTTTATGACGCCCGTTACGATACGACTGGATATGACGGAAACGCTCTTAGGACACCGTAGCTTAATAGAAAAACTCTTTCGGTGATAGTACTTACTTTCCTAGCCTAGAGTTGTATAATAACATCAAAACAGATATACATATTATATCTGTTTTGATGTTATTGTACAACTCTAAAATAAAACTTCGCTTCCTGGATTCAATAATTACATGAAGCTTTTTTAATAAATACCGGTAAAGGTTTCCAGTGCTCCGTAATTCGTTACGGAAAAAAACCTACGCAGAATTCTGCAAATAACTTTATTTACGGAAAGAATATCGAACACACCACTGATGATAAAAATCTAATAAAAAGAAATTCAAATGCTAGGGTTACCAATAGCGTCTGGATTTGTTTGTACGTGACAGGTTTGAATATACCGTCCTGACTTCCTCACCTGATCAGACCTGACGGGATGCTTAATTAGTCTTAACTTTATGAATTGAACTTTAAGATTTGAGGCTAAGTAATAACTGCCGCAAGGGTCGATCGATCAGGCGCGGTTGGTCCGTGGATGAGTGACCATCTTTACATATCCAAGACCCCTCCGTGCCTCAGAAAAAACGTTAAGCCATTGGTCCCGTAGATCTTTGATACCTCTGATCTACCGATATCTCTGTTTTGCCAAGAGGTATCGTATTACACAGTAACTAGGTTGTGAAGGTCAGTTATGCAGTTGCTCCATGTAAAGTAGTGATTTTCAGCTGCATCTGGTTAGACTGGAAGCCGACCCTAATAGTTGGGAAAAGACTTATCAGATGAAGATAACTTTTCGAACTATGGAAAATAAAATCGGAAAATCTAACTAATAATCTATCTAATTTTAAAATTTAATGAGTTACCATAGTTATATGGTAACTCATTAAATTTTAAAATTACTCTTTTCAAATGGTAACCCTACTCATAGCAGGTTCTCTAAAGTCGATTCAGTAGGTACATGTTACGTGAACGATTAGCCTTTAGCTTTCACGAAAGGCGAATTCCTTCGGGCTAAGGATCGAAATCAAGTGCCTCGCAACAAAGGCACTTGTTCGGTGAAAATTGCTTCCCTTGGGTTGAAAACCACCATGTTTTATGGATGTAAAGCAATTCATATTTTGCAGACTCTGGGATCTCGGCTGAGGCCGTTGCGGCGTGAAAACGTGATAAGTGTTCCGCCATTACGCGCATTTCAAGTTGTTATTGAGTTTTTATGCGTATTTGAATCGGTAAGAGGTGGTGCTAAAATATGATTCGCCATTGAACTAACTTTTATGGTCATGGAACGGTCGATAACAAAACCCTGTTTGTTGTACAGTCACGAGCACTAATATGTCAACACTTGGTAACATACGATTGCGATTTTTTTCGTGAAATAACGAATGTAACGTTGAAATACGACACTTTACACAAACCTATAGGTTCGAAAATACTTTGTTTGTAAAAACATAAAATTTCATTCAAAACTAAAGGAGAAAATCGTATTTGAATAAAGCCAAGTGTATACATACTTTTGCTCGTGACTGTACGTGTGCTCATGTGCGGTGTATAAACGGTCAAATTAAATATGCTAGCGAAACTCCGCAGACGTGATGGGTCGATCGATACGTAAACACGATAAAATAAAAATATTAATATTTGATGTTCTTTTGGGGGGTCAACGACCGCTGGGAGTGTTGTCACTTGAAAAAAAAGTTAAGAAAAACTGTTTTCTTTTGTTTTATCATTATTAGATATGACTGATTTTTGTACTGATAATTCAACTGCAGTCAATGACCCCACAAAAAAAGCCATCAATTAATTTATTTTTGTTTTATAATGTTTAGATAACGATACCTTTCTCGTCTTGAAGTATCGCTAGCTAATTTAATTTGACCATGTATTTTTGTTTTTTTGGTTTTTCAGACTACGGCGCGGCGGTCCACTAAAGTGGACCACCGTGGTCTGAAAAACCTTGTGTATTCCAGAATTAAAACAACTTTATTGTCTCACACATCTCCTCCGCATCTTATTTTTAAAAAAACAAACATTGGTACTGGAAACAACATTACAACAACCAGCTAATTGCGACAGTAACACGCTTTGAATCACATTCTGAATAATTTTGAAGGATGTTGCTAATCTATTACTTTATATGTTCGAAAAATTTGTCTGCTCAAGAACGTAAATAAAGCAATGAATGTTGTTAAACTGTCAAAACGAAAGCCGTAGCTACTGTTACTGTGTTACGTAAATACCCCGCAGGAACCAACTTCACAAACCCACTTTATAAATATTAAGTAGAACAATGAGCGACATTTCACGACAGTCTGTCTTGCCACTGTACCTTCATAATTGCTTCCAGGAAAGGCAAAAATATTTACGACAAACCTACAGTCAACCGACCATGGTAATATAATTAAATTTTGACATCGCGTTTATACCGTAGCAGTAAGCCAGTAAGGGCGGTTTTCGCACTTCAAGTGAAGTAACTGATGTTCAGCTAATCGTACAAGGCACATAATCTACAGGACCACATTACATATCCTATGCGCACGCGTTACTTATTGAATGGTAACGCATTACAGAAGGAAATGACTAATGGTTACTATTAGCCTAACGAATGACGAAGCGTTACCGGTCGGTCTCAGAGGTCTAATATAGGAACGGACATCAGAGGTATCTGACGCGTTCTTATCCTGTTTTCCATTAGTTTCTATGAAGAGGCTTTGTTAAGTTCCTTAAGGGGCTTACATGACCTAAAGCGTGGTCACTGTCGGACTGTAAAAAAGAAAGAGAAGCGCGATGACACAACGCTGGTAATTTATTGCAAAATATGAAGCAATTGTTTAATTACAAAAAATCTATTGTTTGGACTAAAAAACTAAAACACTTGTATTTTAGTATGTTGCTTGTAGAATAATCTGACAAAAAAAAACCCGAATGATTGTACTTATGTATATTAATATGGTTTTTATTGTAAAAAGAAAGTTTTTAGAGGTATCTTCATGATTTTTTTCTATCGTATCTAATTAGTTATAATATGTTTTCAACACACTGTCTACCTAGCATATATCCTGGAGAATATCATATATTTTTCTGATTTTGTTTACATTAGTCGATCTTAAACCTACTTTTATTGTTTCAAAAACTTGCGTTTTTTGTGTTTAGGTCCTGTAAGCCCCTTAAGGGGAAATGGTATTTTATATTGTTCGTTTATCTGATTAAATGTGATAGAAACGCGAAGATACACTGAAAGGAAAATAAAGTAGGTATTACTGAAAATTACAGAGGCAAGAAATCTTAGAAGTGGACAATGGAAGTGGATGATCTTTTTTTCATAAGCATGTATACGGCTTGTATATTTTTTTTATTGCTGAATGGGCCTGCTCCTTACCTCGATCACGCCTGATGGAAAGTGATGGATGAGGTCTATGATGGAACGAGCGTGCCCAGAAGATGTCTGTTCACACTTGCTTAGAAGGCAGGCGGGTTAAATGTGGAAGGAAACACAGACGCTGGCAGAGTTCCTGGGCTGTGTTGTGCAAACACGTTAACTGAATTTCTAATTAATTAAAAAACTAGAAAAGGTTAAGGTTCTTAGAAATACTTCAAAACATGTGTAGTATAAGTACTATTATAGAGAAATTACATACCTACATATATGTAGCCTGACTCGTTCAAAGAAAAAATATTTACGTACTAACGTACCTACTCGTAACTTGACTTTCTATAAATAATAAAAAATGGTTGCCTGTAAAGTCGGTTTTACGGGCGAAGATTTTACGTGACAACGACCGATCATCCGATCATAGTTGAGTGGGAGAGAGACGCAAGGCATTCGGCGGGCCTCTCTCTCGTTCGGTGACTCATCGTAACGTTACCGAGCGTTACACTTTTTCATAAGTGACTCCCAGTCGCAACCTAATTTAAGACGTTGTCACGTCAATAATAATTCCATTTATTTCAGGTACCACATACCTAACCCATAACAGAAAACATCTTTAAATTTTTCTATTTCTTCACTATAATGAAATAGAAAACAATGCACAATTTAATATTTACCGTACAACGCGCAACGTGGGAGAGTATGAACCACGGATATTTGCAACTTACACTAAAATGTTAAAATATTCTTGTGTCGCCAAACTGTCCATAAAATATGTGACAACGTAGGTGGCACAAAGCGTAATGACCATCGTATTAAATTTCAAGCTCTTTTGGACAGTTACAAGTGCCATGCAACGTTTATATACAACGAAATAATTATTATCAACATACAAGGAAACTATTTTTAGTATATTTGGCGTCGTAATTAAGAACATATAGACAGTAAGCGATAGTCAGAAGCCGAGAATTCTGACTACCAGTCTTACTAAGGAGTATCGTGTTACCAGTAACTGGGTTGTGGAGGTCAGATCTAGTCGCTCCATGTAAAATACTGGTATTCAGCTGCATCCGGTCAGACTGGAAGCCAACCCTAGCGTAGCTAGGAAAGGGCTACACAGATTGATTGCGATTGTAAGCTAATCGGAAATATCGACAGCATAAGACCCCCATGGGAAAAGACTTCAATTTGTATAACCGAGTATGTAGTGGATGGATATACAAAATGTGCTTAATTCCGTTACTTCTATAAATAATAACATGAGTATGGCTTGCACTAAGTTAAATGGGTGTTTATTTTAAGGGCGTATTGGTTTAAGGGAAAAAGGGGAGGCCTTTGCCCAGCAATATAGGCTAACGAAAAAAACGATTGTCTTAAGGACTTAAGTCAGTAGGTACTCTGAATTATCGATGTGAATAAAAAAGTATTTGTCTAATTTATAAAAAAAATGTGGAGCAGTGATAACGGCCGCGATAAAGGATTTGTAGGTCGTAGGTTCGAACCCAGACAGGCGCTTTACTTTGTGTAAATTATGTGTGTTATTGTGTCTTTGTGTTATGTATTATGTGTGTTATGCCGTTAATACGGTTCACCATATTAACAGCAGTGGTTAACAACATGAACATGATAGGTAACATCATGAGGAAGCACGTCTTAACAGAACCAACATTCCGAAGACATGTGACATCTAAGTACCAACCTACACTAGGTCCGCGTCACTGAGAGGAGTTCTGTGTGCAGAACAATAGCTATGTGCATCGAGTTCGAATGAGTGAAGATACAAAGTATAGCCCACATTCCCTGGCTAACTAGCAATAACCCACTAAAACTTTGGTTTCCTAGAAAAGCGGTTCTGTCATATTTTAGGATGTTGTTGGGGCCGCCGCGCCGAGATGCTGTATTGTGCCTGGCATGTCGGCGGCCATGGAGTCCAAACATGGGGGCTCGGATTGATGGTTTTCATGCCAGCATGAGAAAGCGAGCGGCCTCCATATTGCACCGTATCCGAGCAAGTTCTATGCAGCGGACCGTTTAGAAACGGTCCTTTTCTTAGACACTGGATCGCACTCCACGTGTCTATTTAATTTCGTTTGTTATGTTTTGCTTTTTGTGGTTTACTAACATATTTCTTAAGTACTTCATCATCATCTGCCTAGCCTTTTCTCAACTAGTTATTATTATATATTTTAATGGCCGTCATGAAAATCTGTTATTTACACCAGTATTTGACATTATGTCAAATCCCTCTGCCCAAAGATAAAGCGAAAAATCGCGCGCGACACAAAGACACTGCTCGTTGCGCGACTTGCGGTGCCTTTGTGTCGCGCGCGATTATATCGCGTGTCGCGCCTGTTTGAAGGAGCCTTTGTTAAATAGCTTTTCCATGACAATCAAGTCAAGTCACTGCGTCATTGTGTGTCAGAGGTAACAACAAACGCAACAGGAACGACTATTTTTTGATGTTGTAGGGCGACTCTACCGCTTTAAATCTTTGTCGCTGTCATAATTTTCATGACAGCTGTCACTACGGTCGTTAAGTGCGGCCACAGCTTTTCTAGGAAACCGTAGAATGTACCATGGCATGGCGTGCACCACTGTCAACGTGATCCCGTCCCAACAATTATTGAGATTGATATCTTTTTACCCCTGTCTAATGGAGGCTATTTTCATTCGTTATACGATACATGTATACAGTGTAATCACATCACAAATAATTATGTCGGCGCGAAGTACGTGTTAGTGGCTTTTATGGACATGTCATCTACTCAGATTTGTTACAGTTGTAATGACAATAATGACATTTGATTTATATAGTTATTCCTTTATTTCATATGCACATAAATTATATTTTTTAATATTAGGATATAAAAAATATAAATACATTAAAAAATATAAAAAATAGTAGCCCACCGGTATCGGGAACAAGGACCAAGCTACCTCAGGGCTCCAGAGAGAGGAACCTCTTAACAATGCGGGCCGTGTCCAGAAGTACCTACTGCTTTCTGAATCAAGACCTTGACCCAGCTGTCCAACGAGAGCCTCCTTAGGTCGGTCGAGGCTCTTGGCTATTAACCCATTGGCTGTCACGACTATCGGAACAATGATTATAAATAAATAGTTATTAATCATATACCTTTTATTACACAGATTATTATATTATTACGCCTTGTTGACTCATTACTTCATTAGTTATTGCGGTTTGTTAGCCATTTCCTATGTACTTATTGACAGACCTACACCTACTACACTACTACTACACCTATTAACACTGTAATTTGAAAACATCGTAAAAGCCAATTATTTTTAAAATTGTAACCGTGGAGTTTCTTGCCGGCTCTTCTCCATAGAAATTGGCCAATTGGAATCGTGCACCTCTCACAAATGCCCATGTTTATGTGAAATAAAATATTTTGAATTTGAAGTCTTATTTATTCTAATGAATCTAATCGTAAAAATTAATCAGAAAGAAAATAAGTACATTTATTTAGCACGGACTAAAAGACACAGTACACCAGAGACATAGGTACATCAGAAAAAACAAATAAAAATCAAATAAAAAGTTTAAAGTCAGTGTTAAGAAATTAGCAGGAAAGTGAGCCTACTGCGCCAAAAAGGCCCAGTTCAGCAAAAAATCCAGACAACTAGTGCCTAAAGCTGGTTTTAAACTGGACATGATGTGTGAGGTGTAACATTTACCTTATAATTTTGTAAGATGTTGATCAGAGTAATATTTACCTTATAACTTTGTAAGTTCTCCACTTTGCAGGTGAGTGTGGCATCTCTGCCTAGAACCACAGTGATGTTTGTTTCTCTGCCGACGAATGTTGGTCCATCTGTTCAAAGAAAAACAACCAATTAAAATAATGTGGTAGCACTATTTATGGCTCCTACAAACATGCGCGACACGCGATATAATCGCACGCGACACGAAGGCACCGCTCGTTGCGCGATTTCCGGTGCCTTTGTGTCGCGTGTCGTGTCGCGCCTGTTTTAAGGAGCCTTTAAGCTGCAGGCTACAATAGCCTAACAGTAAACTGCAGACCTACAAGCTAGAGGTCGTGACTTCGATCCTCAGTCGGCAATCGTTATAGGTACGAGTACTTGCGTCAATATTAGCTCAGTTGGAAAAATAAACAACCAGCACCTTAATTGCGTAACACACTATCAATATCAATTTGAATCATTTTGAAGGAAATTGCTAATCCATTGGCTTCATATTATGTTTGAAAAATGTGTCTGCTCAACAACGTACCTAAATAACGCAATGAATGTGTTTGAACTGTCAAAATGAAACCCATTGGTACAGATAGTGTGTTACGCAATTACCCTGCGGGCTATTCTGTAAAAATCTCTTTGTGAAAAGTTAGTTGAAGAGAGCTTGAAGTGAGCTGCCATGAAGGATTGAAACTATTGACGACTCAGTTCAAGCTCAGTGCACCTAAGTTATCACGGTGAGACCTTTACAGAATAGGTCGACAGGAATACCTACCTATGTCATTTACAACACACATTAGAAACGTGACATTCGCTAAATGCACAAACCGTGCGAAGGAAGCCAAAAGGGGGAAAAAAAACACACATTAGCATATTCAGCCTATAATGTTCCCACTGCTGGGACACAGGCCTCCTCGCTGTAAGAGGCAGTGGGCCATAAACCACCACGCGGGTCCAGTGCGGGTTGGCAAATGTCACATGTCTTTGATTTTTTTCGTTCTTGGACATGCCTGATGCCCGTTTCCTCACGATGTTTTTCGTTCACCGTTTTGAGAGTGGTGATGAAATAATTTACACAAAGTAAAGTGCTTGCTTGGGTTCGAACCTACGACCTGCAACTTGTAAGTCGCGGCTGTTACTAATGGACCACCACTGCTCCTACAGCTTACATTGCTAGCCATAGATACAATACTTAGAGCCGATTATTCAATTGTCAGATAACTTTTATCTCAGGAATAAAAATGGTGGTTTGACAGCCTTTGTATAAAAAATAATTATGTCAAACCGCCATTTTCTTCAGATAAAAGTTAGCTGTCTATTGAAAAATCAGTCCTAACAAAACATTTGTGACGAACAATGTAAATTAATTAATACACAAGGCTTTACAACGAAAATATTAATTGGCGAAATAGATTTAATGAATTTGAACACAAATAATTTTTGTTTGTCCAATTAATATTGTTTACTGGTTAGAATTAGAAATAAACTATTTAATTTTGTTGTAGTCAATATTATTGGTGTACCTAATTTGTGTTTGTGAACTACAGTTTTGGCTATACGAGGTGGAAAATTGACTAGTTTAATAGGGTATCATTACGTTACTAATTAACCGCTATGGTGTCCAGAGTAACTGTTACAGAACGGACTAATTTGTTTTGTTTTTCAAATATCTTTCATTTATTCTATTAAAGATTATAATCATCATCTGCCTAGCCTTTTCCCAACTAGGTATGTTGGGGTCGGCTTCCAGTCTAACCGATAAATGTATAGGATGGGGTGAGGCAGTGAATAAACATGAATGAGTACCTACACTGGGCGTAACGAAAATATACTCCCGTAGCCCGATTGTTAGGGATATTTTTGGTGAATATTTGACGGTTTTGTTCGTGTATGTCCTTTTGTTTTCGTATTTATTTGTACAGCAAGTTAGTTAAGCTTTTAATTTGGTACCTAGTGTAAATAGAGTAGTGTTCAACCCATGATGACACATGACCCCTTTTTTTTTTTTTTTTTTTTTTTTGCGGATGGGAAATCATCAAATGACCCCTCCCGCTCTGGGTGGAGCGGAAGGGAGTGTCAGACTCTTACTGACTAAAACCCACCCGTGTTCCTTCCTTAGCCCTTTATGTTCCGGGCCAGCGGTAACCCTTTCGGACAATCCCGCTGACCCGGCAGGCTTCGGCCCTATGGGGCCCCTCCTCGATGCTGACATCTCTTTGAGGCGCGCGTGGAACACGTACGCGCCGTCCGGCACGGGCTTGGTCCTGATCGGACGGTGAGCTACCCATTACTCTCCGCCCGCAGGCCCGCGCCTACGGTGGCCGGGAGTCGTCGCGCGGCTCCCGACGCCCGGAGCGTCTCCCGCGGCGGCTGGGACGGGAGGCTCTCTCCCTGAGCCGTCCCGCCACCTCCTTCGCTAGCATGACTGCTTCGCAGAAGGAGGTGACTGCCTCCCACTCCCTCTCGCCCCGGACCATGGCTTGCACCAGGGCCGGGCGCGAGAGGTCGCCGCCGCTGCCGATCGCCTCTACGAGGACACGGCGGTGCTCCGCCCAAGCGGGGCAGACCTCCACCGTGTGCTCCACCGTGTCCTCTGGGCGATCCTGGCAATGGTGACACCCGGGCGTTTCCTCCCGCCTGATGATGTGCAGGAACCTCCCGAAACTTCCGTGTCCGGTGAGGACCTGCGTCAGGCGGTAGGTGAGGGCGCCGTGGCGCCTCCCTAGCCACTCCTCAAAGAGGGGTCTTATCGCCGCTATCGCGGCGTGCCCTGCGCTGGGTTGCGACAGTCGTTCCTTCCATGTCGCCATGAGATCGCGCCGGAGCTCGGTCCGCTCCGCAGCGATTTGCCGCGGAAGCGGAACTTCCCCCCGGCTTAGTGCCTCCGCGCGCCACTCATAGACGCGCGCGAGGACCATCGCCTCCAGATCCCATGGCGGCAGTCCGGCAATGAGGCTTGCCGCCTCGCCAGAGATCGTGCGGTAGCCCCGGATAAGCCTTATGGCTACCACCTTCTGGGGCGCGTTCAGGTAGTGGGCGGCTCGCCGCCGCAGTGAACGCGCCCACACCGGGGCCCCGTATAGGGCCATGGACCGCACGACCCCCGCGTAAAGCCTCCGGCAGGAGGCGTTTGGCCCCCTCAGGTTGGGCAAGAGCCGCTTGAAGGCGGCCCCGGCCCGTTCCAGTTTGGGGGCCAAACGTCGGAAATGCTCGACGAAGTTCCACCGGCTGTCGAGGACGAGACCCAGGTACCTCATGGTTGTCTCGACGCCGATGTGAACCCCTCCTACCGTTAGTTGGGATCCCGATGGTGGCGCGTTCCGGGGCCCATGAAACGACATGGCCTCGGACTTGTGCAATGCCACCTCGAGACCCAACTGCCGGATCCTCTCCACGACTATCGCAACCCCGCGTGTCATCGCGTCGGCCGCCGCCTGATGCGACCTCCCCTGCGCCAGGACCAGCGTGTCGTCAGCGTAGCAAACCACGCTGACGCCCTCAGGGAGGTCGGCCCGCAGCACCCAGTCGTAGCCGATGTCCCACAGGAACGGCCCCACGACCGATCCCTGTGGGACACCGCACGACATCTCTCGCCGGTTCCACTCCCCATCGCGACCGGGGTAGCTGACGGCTCTGTCCGTCAGATACGCCTCGACTATTCGACGGAGGTAGGGCGGCACCCGGTGATACCGGAGTGCCTCCACAATGCAGCTCCAGGGTAGGGTGTTGAACGCGTTGGCGATGTCGAGTGACACCGCCACGACGACCCCACCCTGGGACACCGCGTCCCCCGTCGTGAGGGCTCTCACGCGCATGATGGCGTCCACCGTCGAGCGCCCCTTGCGGAAACCAAACTGGCTGTCCGCAAGATCCGGCCCCGTCCTCACCAGGTGCCCGACGAGGCGGCCCACAATCACTCTCTCAAAGAGCTTGCCGACCTCGTCGAGCAGCACGATGGGCCGGTATGCGGACGGAGAGTCCGCAGGGCGCCCTGGCTTCCGAATGAGGACCAGCTTCCCCGTCTTCCAACGGAGTGGAAACTGGCCTCTCTCCAAACATGCGCTTAAGAGCGCCTCCAGTCGAGGCCCGAGAGCCCTCGAGGCCAGGACCCAGGCTTTACCCGGCAAGCCGTCGAGTCCTGGGGCGGTATTTTTGGCCTTCAGCCTTCCTACCGCCGCTCTCAGTTCTACCCCGGTCACTTCAGGGATGTCGTCGTCGTCGTCCGCGTGGTCCGCTTCGGGCACCGCAATTGGCGGAGCCATGGGCGGGGGGGTGTGCTCCCCCCGTGAAGGGAACAGAGCGCTCACCACCTCCTCCACCAGCTGGGGGCGGAGACTCTGCGTCAGCGGGGGGGCCCAGGTGCGGAGTTTATTCCGCACCATTTTATAAGGGCGCCCCCACGGATCTCTGTTCAGAGCCTCCAGCATCTCCTCGCGGGCCATGTCCTTGGCCCGCTGGACAGCCTCTTGGAGGGCGGTCTTCGCTGCTCTGTACCCCTCGTACAGCTCCGCCTCCGTGGCTTCCGCATCCGGAGGACGAATGCGGAGCCTGCGGTGCCTGGTGTACCGGTGTCGCGCGTCGACGCACGCCTTGCGTAGCGCCTCCAGCTCCTGCGACCACCAGTACACCTGACGTCGGGCGCGTCCTGGCCGGACTCGGGGCATTGCCACGTCGCAGATCTCGGACATGGCCTCCCGGAACCACTCCGCCTCCTCGTCGATATCGGCAGGCCTGTCCGGTGATGACACCCAGGCCTGCACGATCGAGGCTTCCAGGAGGAGCTCCCGGTCCAGCTGCTTCAGCGCCCACCGCGGACCACTCGGGGCCTGTTGGACCAGCGCGCTAGAGGTCTGGGCGGAGACGTCGAACCGGATATACCGGTGATCGGAATAGGTCTCCACCTCCTCCATGACGCGCCAGTCAATTACACGCTGCGACAGAGCGGGGCTGGCGAACGAAATGTCCACCACGGACTCCCCCCGCATCCGCACACACGTGGGAACAGAACCCCGATTTAGGACGACCAGGCCTGTTTCCAGAGCCCAGTCCTCCACCATCCTGCCCCGCACATCCGTGCAACGGGAACCCCAGGCCAAATTCTTGGCATTGAAGTCCCCGAGAACTAGCACGGGGAAGGGATGGCTTCCGGCGACGACGACACTCAGCTCTGTTAAAGAGTTGTGGAACTCGGCGAGAGTTCGGCTCGGAGAGAAGTACACTCCCACGACTACAACCTCTCCGAACCGTGCTGCTACACACCCCTGTCCCTTCGTGACGCATTCCAGGGACGGGGTGCCGGCGGCGACCGACGAAACTATGGCCACTGAGCCGCTCAGGTCCTCCACCCAGTCATCCCTGGGCGGGACAAAGTACGGCTCAGCGACCACGGCGATGTTGATCGACCACTGCGCCATGCTCTGGAGCAACAGATCCTGAGCGCAGGCGCAGTGGTTGATGTTCGCCTGGAGGAGGCGCAATGGAGCCATTAGTCCTCCATTTCAGCCTCCTCCCGGGCCCCCTGCGAGGGCTCCACGATGGCAGCGGCGGCGGTGGCGGCGGTAGTGGCGGCGGCAACGGCGACGGCGGTGGCGGCGGTTGTGGCGGCGGCAGCGGCGGCGGCGGTGGCGGCGGCGGCGGCGGCGGCGAAGGTGGGAGTGGCAACGGCGGCGGAGGGCCTGCCTTTCCTCCTGGTTCCGGCGGGTGGAGCGCAGGACTTGCTCCCCGCCCGGTGATCGGCCGGCTTGCCAGCAGCCGCACATGTGATGCAGTGCGGCGCGGCGTTGCACGAGCCGGCCTTGTGTCCGGGCTGACCGCAGCGGAAGCACAGTGTGCTGCGGTCTACCTCGGAGGTGCACTGGATGCCAACGTGGTGTCCCACATGGCATCGGTAGCACCTCAGAGGCTTGGGTTCCAGGAGTTTGACCTGCGCTGAAACCCAGCCCACCAGGAGCCTTCGGCCCTCCGTGATGGTTCTGGCCGCCGTCACGGGGCAGCTTACCGTTATGGTTCGCATGCCCGTGTAGTCAGGACGCAAGGTGCCCGCCTTCACCTGGTCGGCCAGACACCCGCCCGTCCTGACAACGGCGGCCACCACATCTCCCTCCGTCACGGAGTCATCCAGGCCCAGTATGCGCATGTCTGCGCACTTGACGGGCCTGGTGATCCGAGCTTCGTCCGCGAGGGACGCCCTTAGCTTCTCAGCTAGGGCGTCAGCGGTGGGGCCACTTGTAGCACCGGGGATCTCCAGCATGCGGGCGCCAGTGGCGGTCACCCTGTGCCGGAGGCCCCCGGTGATCCCCAGCTCCCGGAGGTCCACCTTCTCTCTCGCCTTTGAGAGCACGTCGCAGTACGTCACGCCCCTCTTGACCGCGTCCGGCTGTAGTGTTATCACTACAGCCGCGGTCTTCGGGGCGCGAAGCCTAGCCGCAACGGCTCTCTCCTTGCGGCGCCGCCTTTGCTCCTTCTTCCTGGCCGCCTTGGCCGCCCTTCTCTTCTCCCCGGCCACCTGCCAGTCGGCGTCGGTCGCGGGAGAAGTGTGGGAGTTTTGGGGGCGGGGCGTGGGCTCTGGGGCCTTCGCCTCCCGCGCCGCACTGCCCTTCTTCTTTCGGCCCTGCGCCGGGGGGTTGCCCATAGGCGCCGGGGCCCCGCCAGCTGGCGCCGGCGCCGCGGCTCCTCTAGCCGATGCCGGTTTGGCCGACGCCGGTTTGGCCGGCGCCGGTTTAGCCGACGCCGGATTGGCCGACGCCGGCTTGGCCTGGGCCCGGCCCGACGGCCCGGGTTTAGGGGCGGCAGCTGCCGCAGCGGCGGCGTACGAGGCCGCCCTTGGTCCCGGGGTCGTTCCGCCCGCCAGGGGGGGGCGCAGGACTATGCCCTCCAGGACGGAAAACCGCGCCTGGAAGGCCGCCAGCTCCTGCCGAACCAGGCTGAGGACCTGGTTCTCCACCGGGACGGGCTGGCTCGGTGGTTGCGCTTCCCCGGTGGCCCGCAGGCCGGCCAGGTCTGCCCGGAGCCTCCCGTTCTCCTTTTGGAGAAGCTCGGTGGCTGCCGTCAGGCGGGCGACCTCCGCCCGCAATTCGGCCACTTCGCCGGCCGAAGGGCCGGTGTAGTTGGCCGCCTCCGCTGCCGCCATGATGGAGGCCGTCGCCGAGACTATGGCCCTGTTCTTGGAAGTCTGTAACTTCTTCAAGGACACGTCCCGGATGGCGGCCTCCACTACCGCCGCAAACCTGCTCATGCAGTCCGCCTCGGGGTCAGGGGCGTCAGCCGCACCCGCCTCGTCGCTCGAGGGTCCCGAAGCGACCGCGCGACCGGTCCCCCCCTCCTTTGCGGGCTCCTCCGCTCTCTCCGCCGCCTCACGGGCAGTGAGCCCCCTGCCCTTGCCTCGCTTTGCGACCGCACCCCGCCTACTTGTGGGGATTTTTCGGGCCGAGGCCTGCTCTCCGTCTGAGGACAATCCCTGGCTGTCCCCAGACCTTGGCCGCTTGCCCGTCTTCGCGGCCACCTCCCCGGCACGGCAGGGGCTCCCTGAGCCTCCCATGCTCGTGCCTTCCGATGCGGCGTCGGACTCCGACCCCGCATCACTCCTCACCTCTACTTGGTCCCCTGAGGGACAGGAGCCTCCTCGGCTCTTGTTGCCAATGGCAAGTGGTAGACATTCGTTGCCCCCCCCAGAATACGAGTGGGGGCTTGACGTTCCCGAAGGGAACGTGGCGGATTCTCCGACTGCTGAGCAGCCGGTACCGCCCTGGGGTAGTTTTTTGCCGTCTGTCTGTTCCATTTTTGTGTTCCTTTTAAGGGTGAGGTCCCTTTTCGCGCTAACGGCCGGATCCCCTCCGGCCATTCATCCCCTCGGCACGCTAGACCTTGGGATTGGGGTAATTTTTTATAGAGGTTGTCTACCTCGCGGCCCGGGCCTCAGTGGCCCGGACCCCCGGTCCTGTCAGTTCAGGATTACGGGGTGGCCGACGGCTGGACAGACCCAACCGCCGCCCCGGCGTCCCCACGCTGCCGCCGGATGCCGGACAGACGCAGCGCGGGCATGGGACACCCTCCACCACCCACACTCTCGTGGGTACCGCGGTGCTAACCGCCCCGCGACGGTCCGCGCCAACTCACCTTCCTCTGTAAGCAGAGGGGGAGTAGACGCGTGACCGTCTATAGCCCGGTTCCCTTCACCGACCATCAAAGATGATCGGTGACTGGAACCATGACCTTCTCCTCCTGTCGAAGATTTGCCGCCCGCCCCAATTGTCCACCCAAACCTGGTGGGCAATTGGAGCCGACGTTGCCCAGGGTGCGCCACGTGGAGGCTCTTCAACGTGCACCCCACACATGACCCCTAACGTTGACATTTTTCGAAGATTTTTTTTGGAACCGCACAAAAATTTCTGGGATTTTTTAATTGTTTTTTTTTTCGTCGATATGCCACCCTGTATATTGAATGAACTTACAGTTTTGACTTCGTTCGATATATAGGTATATTGACATCTCTTGTACCACATAGGCAGAAACATAATTTGATTTGAAAGTCCTAAGTACTCATAAAATCATGGTGGTTTAACCCTGAAATGCTCTTACATTTCTGACACGTCACACATTACGCACAAAGTCAGTGTCAGTGCTCTAGCTTACCAGTCCTGATTGACTGTATAGGATTGTCCGTCTAATCTTCCACTTGGCTTGTGTCACAGTGACTAACTAGCAGGCTGTGCAGTTGAGTGGCATTTGAGCATTTCAAGCAAGATATATAGCAAGTTTCAGCTTCGAGTAGCGAGCCTGACATCGTCTATGTTTACGCGTGCGGGAAATGTGTCTGGTTTTGAGAATTATAGGTACAGATTGTAATGTAAAATTAACACGGTTAACAATCAATCACAGTCATCTCCATCTGCCTAGCCTTTTCCCAACTATGTTGGGGTCGGCTTCCAGTCTAACCGGATGCAGCTGAATACCAGTATTTTACATGGAGCGACTGCCTATCTGACCTCCACAACCCAGTTACTGGGTACTTAATACGATAACCCCTTGGTAAGACTGGTTGTCAGACTTTCGGAGTTTCGGGCTTCTGACTACTCGTAACGACTGTCAAAGATCCACGAATGACAGCTGGGACCAACGGCTTAACGTGCTTATAGTAGGAGTGCGTGTAGTAGGATAGGCAGTAGGACAGGTTGTTACAGTACGAGTAGATATGTCAAAAGTAGGTAAGTATGTCCATCTCGTGTGTTTTTTAATTTTGTTTTACCAAGCAATTATTTTTTTCTTAATAGAAAGTTGAATACCTAGTAACTTCAATAAGGTAGATGTAAATTACTTTAAATCCGGGAAAAATTAACAACTGCAATGTTCTTTTTCTCATCTATGAACTGAACCACAGACACAAAGGTCGGAACTACCATGCCTTTGTATATCGTAACATCCCTTCGATTTTCTAGTTATTTACGAGAACTAACTGTGCCAAGCCGCACCAAACAACAATTTATCAGGAAGGTTTAGTGTACCGTGTTTCATACTCAATCACGTCGTAAAAGCTCATACATTAGCTTTTATTTGGTAACCCTACTTATTTAATCGACTAATACTTGTACGTCTCTCAATCGATTATTCGTTCACTATGACATTCACTGTCATTCTCAACTGACAGCTGGCCTTCTTGTTCAAGACCAGCATTGAACACGTCGACAGTATCAGCGTAAAAAAATTGTGTATTTAAATCTTAGCGAGTAAGCACAGAACTTATTATTTTGGTGATATCTAAGTCATCATCAGCCTATAATGTTCCCACTGCTGGGACACAGGCCACCTCTCTGTGAGAGGGAGTGGGCCATGATCCACCACGCGAGCCCAGTGCGGGTTGGTAGATGTCATAATAATATGTCTTCCAATTTTTAGTTCTAGGATATATGAGCGTTTTTATAAATATTGTGGAAATGGAAATTTGTTTGTTTAAATACTTAATGTGTTTAGTTTTCTATTGTGAACCCCTTTATTTCTGAGCTATGGCTTACCATATAGATGTTAAACCAATCCATCAGCATTATTTCGAAACACACTCTTTTGACTGTGTTGCGAAATTAGGCTGCTGAAAGGGTTTGTGATTTATCACAATACATTTCATGTACACACCCTTTCCTTTAATATTCATTGCGTCATTTACGTTGTCGAGTAAACAAATTTTTCAAATGTATTGTTTTCATTATGAATCCCTTTAAAAATGAAGGGGTTTATGATTGTGTGTGAGTTACACAATACGGTGCTGGTCTACCTGTAGTCTGTTGCAAAAGTATCTGATGAAAATGTAAACAAAAGGATCAGGAAACGTTCCTGTGTACTTAAACCCGAAATTATAATTTTAAATCACTTGAATTTGAAAATATAATAAAAATGGTATGCTTCCAACTTTTATTTAATTTAAAATTGGCTTGTTTGTATCTTTTCAGTTCTTTTAACATAAGTTTTTTACCGCAGTCGGGTTTTTTATTTTTTTTAATAACTTTTTTTATTCTATTACTTAATCGAATTAAATTTCAGTCGACAACATCGATCGGTTTCTTACTAAACTTCAACTGTATCCGACGATCCTGCATACTTATCTCTTTTGTTGACTGTACATATATGTACAATAATATGCAAGCTCAAGTACCTACTACGCGAGCTGGTATTCTCATTTGTTTTGTACTAAAAGGTAAATTCTTTCTGTATTCAGCAATTCCAATAGCAATATCTTCGATTGTACAGTACTTTGTAATCATTTCCCTAAATCTGTAAGCTCCTTATTTTTGCAATACCATAGAGTTTCGTCTGAAAATAAAGTGGCAATTTAGATACCTAAGTAGGTATTCAATTTATATAAGTATTTGATTTCTTTTTTTTTATGATACTGAACCATTTTTTAGGCAGCTTTTACCTATCGTTTTTCATAGCTTAGAATTGGCACCAGGCGCGGATCTAGGGTTTCGCTCAAGGGGGCACATAATTTTTCAGACTGTGAAAGCCCTTGAAAAAAAGACCTTCGCACCTATTTCGAGGATGACGACGACTTATCTATATCTTATAAAAAAGCAAAAAGGCAAATTCATTAAAATCAATAATATTTTATTTATTTATATGACTTTGAACTTGAAATGGAATTAATTAAAAAATGTTCCGCTTTTATTATTGTTACATGACACGCTTTCACAAGTCATATGTCCTGAGGCAAGTAGTTTTCATTCGCCATAGTACTTGAGACAAAAGAGTAAATAAAGAGTAAATAATGCCCTACTGCAGGTTCAAAATTGGTTCACTGCTAATAATTTAGTATTAAATGGAAATAAAACTAAGTGCATAAGATTTTCTTTACCAAATGTCAAGAGTAGTGATTGTGAGATAATATTGAATCAAGAGAAACTGGAATTCGTCGATAAAACTGTTTTCCTGGGGATCACGCTCGACTCAAGGCTACAATGGGGTCCTCATTTAACATCTCTTGCAGGACGGCTAAGTTCAGCAGCTTATGCTGTCAGAAAAATCCGTCAATTTACTGATGTAGATACCGCGAGACTAGTCTATTTTAGTTACTTTCATAGTATCATGTCTTACGGTATTTTACTTTGGGGACGGGCTGCAGACATCGATTCTATTTTTATTCTGCAGAAAAGAGCCATCAGAGCTATATATAATCTCCGCAGGCGCGATTCTCTAAGGGAACTGTTTAAGGAAATTAACATCATGACGGTGCCTTGTCAATATATCTACGAAAACATCAGGTATGTAAGGAAAAACTTACATCTTTTTAGTAAAAGAGGTGAAAGACATAATTATAGTACTAGAAATAGGGACCTATTAGTTCAACCAGGTTTCAGACTGGCTAAAGTAGATTCATCTTTTATGGGGTACTGTTTAAAATGTTATAATAAAATACCTCCCCACATTCTTCAACTGAATGAGACAAAATTCAAGTCTTGTATAAAACGCACACTATGCAGTCAGGCATATTATAAGTTAGGGGATTACATCGCTGATAAAAATGCCTGGCTCAATGCTGGTCCTGCTCCACAACCACAACTAATTGATTGACACTTGAAAGTATTGTTGGAGCTGCTGAAGATTGTAAGACTATCTTTGTAGTTAATTTCAATATTTGGAAGAGGTGCTTCCCTTTTTCTTTTTTTGTGTTTCTGACATTACGAACATAACTTTTTTAATTTTAGTTTTGTATAATTTAGAATCTTTTTTTTTTTTAATTTTGTAAATGTAAGAACCATGTTTCCGTTTATTATGATTTTTGATGTTGACTTGAAATAGCATGGCAGTTGAGAACGTGTCATGCTCACTTAAATGTCTCACCGATGGTGGCGCGTGTGTTGGATCATTCGGTTCCCTACAAAATGGTTGAGCTGGATGGTGCTGATCCACGCGTCATGTTCGTGAACGGGCGCCGTCGGTTGAGACTGGTCATCTCTTAACTGCCAAGGCTTATTTTTAATCTTATGTCTTGAATTGTTTCTTCATTTCTGTCTTTTTTACATTGTTCTCACATATAGAAGCAACAAGAATAATGTACCCAGGATTTTGTAATATCTTGATTTAAAAGAGTGTCCATGGAGTTTCTTGCCCGTTCTTCTCCATAGAGATCTACGCTTTGGAATGGGTAACTAGCTTCAACTTTCTGACTAACTGACAGACTATTTAATTTTGACAATTCAAAAGTGCCTGTACAAGGTTTAATTGAAATAAATGATTTGAGTTTGAGTTTGAGTTTGAGTTTACTTTTACTTCATCATGACATTTTGAACTGAAAATAAATGAATGTTTGTATGACCACGTATGAACGTAAACGATGCAAAAAGAGTACGTATGGATGGACACGGTGGAAGATACGGTGGAGGTTGTATGGCAATGTTGCATATTATTATCGTATATTAAATAAAACTAGTATATTTTAAAGCCCTTGAAAGTAGGTACATGAACCGAAAAATTATAAAACCAACAGTACCTAACCTCCCCAGAAATATTTTCTTTAAAATATGCTATTAATAATTTTAATTTCATGAACAAATTAATTTTGAAACAAAATTGTCCTCTGTGGTCCTTGAGATGAAAAATTCAACTAATAATATTTCAACATCTACAATTCGCCAGAGTGTCACTCCAATGTTCAGGAGTCTTGAAAAGGAATGAATAATGCTTTCTTAAAATTACGAAGTGGAACGAGATAGTTTGAGATCTCCTTTGAATAAAAACCTAATTATATGATCATCTACGTCCGAAAATTGTGAAGTTCTGCCAACGATATTACTTGTACTTTAGGTGTTGGGGAATAAAAGGCATATTGTCAGGGTCTGAACACGGGGTCTGTGGGCCAGCTACACCAAAAGGCCACTAGACGTCTTGCGCGTCCAATATATAATAATATTTTCAGAATGCTCTTGCGACTGCCCCATTTCTGTAGTGCGTTGAAAACGTTTGCGCAGAATCGAACTGATGGCTTTCATGCGATCATTCGAAAAAATGTCGCATCATTAGTAGCTAGAAAACGGGACAGTAGCCATAGCATTCTGAAAACAGTGACAGAGAATTGCTATTCTTCCATTTTGAGGCATTTTGTGGAGAGGATGGCCAAGTGAAAAACTTGTACCTTACTTGGCCATCTTCCGTGCATAAACTTAAATACCTAATAATAATTTTACTTACTAACACTAGCTATAAGATATTACTAACATTATGGATCTTTGTTGTCTGAATAAATAAACTTTGATCTAAAAAGTATCCTATAGGTACCGTTTTCAGATCGTGCCTCAGAATTATGCCAATTTTTGTTGAAAAGGGTTACAAGGTTTAAAAACATATTTTAGGAGATTCCAATAAGCTTTTTGCTACTTAGAGAAAACTATTAAGGTACCTCTAGTAATTCCTTTTATTCACAATCATCTATTTGTTCCATATTAAGGATACCACTGCTCTAAAAACGGTGAAGGAAAACATCATGAGGAAACCGGCATGTCCTAGAACCAAAATTCGAAACATGTGACATCTACCAACCCTCACTGGGCTGATTACGACCCATTCTCTCTCACAGAGAGGAGGCCTATGTCCCAGCAGTGGGAACGTTATAGGCTGATTATGCAAGGACTTATAGCTTCTGCCCCGGCTTTGCCTAAATACTAAAAACAGAATAAAATAAATATTTAAGGGGGGCTCCCATACAGCAAACGTGTTTTTTTCGACGTTGTTGCCTTGTGGTACGGAACCCTTCGAGTGCAAGTCCGACTCGCACTTGGCCAGTTTTTAATATTCAGATTACGATAAACAATTCAGAAAAATATTTCTACCTCGTCTTAAATTATATTACCTACGTACTCCCAAGCTATCAGTTTCAAAGTACCTATTACTTATATCTACTTTAAATTGTTTCCTTCCGAACAGCTCCGTAACTTAGCATTCGAAGTTTCAATTTGCAAAGTATCATAAACTAGTAAACTTAGTTAACAACTACAGCCATTATATGTAGTTACTTCAACAATTATCCAATGGGCCATTATTAGTTTAAAAAGTTGGTATATTTATTGATTACTAGCAACGCCCCGCGGTTTCACCCGCGTAAGTTTCGATCCCGTGGGAATATCGGTATAAAAACTTATCCTATGTCGTTTCCCGGGACTCAAACTATCTCTATACCAAAAGTGATATAATATTCCGAAGATTTTTAAACGCTAATGTGCTCAAAGCTTATTTATTTAGCTACTCGATTATAGTTAAATATGATTTTTTCAGGCGTCTGTTTTTGTAAAAAAGTGAAAAATGTTTCAGTGCAAACATACATAAATACCCAAAAACATCAAAATAATTACCCTCTTTCAGCCCATAAAGCCAAGAAGGCTGTTTAAATTTTCAATTATTTTAGTACCAAGCTCCATACATTTATTGAACGTCCCCTTTCATCTAAATCTGTTCAACGGTTTACGCGTGATTGAGTAACAAACATCCAAACATCTTCACTTCACAAACTTTCACAAAATAATATTAGTAGGATTTGTAGTTTATAATGAAAGTGGAAATATATTACAGGGTCTCGATAACAAGTCACGGGTCGATCGCTTGCCGCGGTCGAGAACCCTCCATGCCTCGGAAAGTGTCATTCGTAGAACTTTGATAGAACGGGTAGTCAGAAGCACAATAGTCTGACAACGTGTTACCACAGTGTATAGACTGTGGTGTTACCATGGAGTATCGTGTTATCCAGTCACACACAGTAAAAATACTGGAGGAACCGCGATAGCTAGACAGTTTAAATTTTCACAAATTATGTATTTCTGCTGTTGCCGCTATAACAACAAATACTATAATACAACAAACGCGATTTTTTTGCCCTTTTTTACTCGATGTCAATAATGGCAACAGGTAGGCACTTGAAATATTCACAAAATACTGTTGTATTTTTACTTTAATAATAAAATTAAAATAAATATTTAAGGGGGGCTCCCATACAACAAACGTGTTTTTATCGGCGTTTTTGCCTTGTGGTACGGAACCCTTCGTGTACGAGTCCGACTCGCACTTGGCCAGTTTTTTATTTTTTTGTTACTTACATGTTCTTTTAAACCGCACTCTTGCCTTATGAAGTCGTTCCTCAGTATATCATTAATAGTCACTATAACCATGCTTCGCAAGGAACTTATTACCCGACTGCGCCAGAAGGAGGGATGTAAGATGTAGATATGTATATTTCTTTGGCACGCTCTCTAGCCTAAACAGCTTGATTGATTTCAGCTTTATAGGTGCCGTTAGATTCGTCTTAATTGTGAGAGTGACACTGGGTAACATATCAAAATTGAAAAAAAAAAATGGCCGACTTTTGGTGCCATATTATGTTCTCAATTTTTGTTTCTCAAAACCTATCGACTTTAAGACATTATTTTTGAATTTTTGGTTCTAGGACATGCCGGTATCCTCGCGATGTTTTCCTTCACAGTTTTGAGAGCAGTGGTGCTGAAATAAATTACACAAAGTAACACGCCTAGGTTTGAACCCACGACATACTTTTGAATCCGATGTCCGTGACCACTGGGCCACCTCTCTATTTAACATTACGAAACACAAAACATTAAATTAAATTATTCATCATTATTATGTAGCTAGCACGCCAATATATCTACCAACAGAAATAGGTAGGTAGGTATGTATTATCATTTTGCCGAGTTAAAATATTGATACATAAACAGTAATAAGATGCTATATCGTAAATAACATAGGATCCAGTTTGCATTAACTTTTATTCTTATCATTTTTTCCTGTGACCTCACATTCTCGTTACAAAAAGGCTCCGGAGTAAATAAAATGGCTGGCATTATTTTCCTAATAAATATGATATTGTTTCCTGTTAGCATAAGATTCAGTAAATAGTTACAATTATTAATATCTGTTATTATATTGTTATGGATTGTCTTTATTATCTACATAATACTTTTCTCGGATGTGTTTGATTAGAATCTATTTTTGTAGTGTATTTTCCAATAAATCCGCGACTGAGAAATACAAGTATCAAAATATAAGCATAAGTGTCGATCCCGGGGGAATATCGGGATAAAAATTATCCTATGTCCTTTCTTGGGACTCAAACTAGCTGTTCAGTCAATCTCGATGAGAAAGACTTGGTCACGAAAACGGTGAACAGTCACACAAGAACGGCAGTCCCGTATCTCATTTTAATGTCAGGTGAAAAATCCAGCAAAAGCAAAAATCGCGAAAAGCCTTTATTAATTAATTAATTTCGTCGTAGTCGTTATAGGTCGTCAGACAGAAGCCCGATAGTCTGACAATCATTCTTACCAAGGGGTATCGTATTACCCAGTAACTGGGTTGTGGAGGTCAGATAGGCAGTCGCTCCATGTGAAATACTGGTAAGTACTCGCTGCATCCGGTTAGACTGGAAGCCGACCCCAACATATTTGGGAAAAGGCTAGGCAGATAATATAAAAAAAACAGCTGGTTCATAGAAAACTGCAATACTTACGCGGTCAAAATGAAATGAACAGAATTTTTTGCCAGTGCCTTACGCATCTTTTGCGCATGCTAGTTCCATCATAGTCCTCATCCATCGCTTTCCATCAGGCGTGATCGAGGTCAAGAGCCATTCAGATTTTTTTTTTTTAATAAATGACGAAAAATTTCAACGCTGGGGTTTCTGAATCATGTGCTGAATACATGATAACAGGTTACACGGCGATGTCTCTGCCCCCACATACCTGCTGCAACAGTTTTTCCAACAACACAACTAATGCGATTTTCTGCACAAGCGTATGGAACCCCCATACGCTTGTGCACAAAATCGCATTTCAATCAATCGTTTTAAAAGCCTAGTAAGTGACCGGTAACTGCATTACATAAAAACGTAGGCATGGCAGTATCACTTTGTTGAGGCTCAAAAAAATGTAGATTGCCTAGATGGTCAACTGTTCGCAACCGCTACTGCTGAGCATGGGGTCCTGGTTTCGATTCCCGGATCGGGTAATGCGTTATTAGGTTTTACCATCTGGAATTTTTCAGTAGAAAAATCGGTTTCTCAGTAGAAGCCCGGAATTTGGATTTGTCCCCGGTTGATGGAAAAATATTACAAGGGACTACGACAAATATTATTCCTAAGCAGATATAAATTTAAAAAAAACTGGCCAAGTGCGAGTCGGTCTCGCACACGAAGGGTTCACAAAACACAAACCTTGTTTCTTATCATGGTGCCGAGATGGCACGGTATCCAGAGTTGTAAACACGCAGCAATGCCTAGCAGACAAAACAGGATGTCCAATGTGCCGTGGTCAAGTTTCTGAAAAATGTATATCTTGTTGGTCGGTAAACATGACGCGGGGAAAGGACACAAACACAAAAAAAACTGACTCGCACACGAAGGGTGAGGCAAAAACGCCGAAAAAAAACACGTTTGTTGTATAGGAGCCCCCCTTAAATATTTATATTATTCTGTTTTTAGTATTTGTTGTTATAGCGGCAACAGAAATACATCATCTGTGAAAATTTCAACTGTCTAGCTACCGCGGTTCTTGAGATACAGCCTGGTGACAGACAGACGGCAAAAACGCCGAAAAAAACACGTTTGTTGTATGGGAGCCCCCCTTAAATATTTATTTTATTTTGTTTTTAGTATTTGTTGTTATAGCGGCAACAGAAATACATCATCTGTGAAAATTTCAACTGTCTAGCTACCGCGGTTCTTGAGATACAGCCTGGTGACAGACAGACGGACGGACGGACGGACAGCGAAGTCTTAGTAATAGGGTTCCGTTTTTACCCTTTGGGTACGGAACCCTAAAAATGATATAATTAAAATTCTTAAGGATCGTCAGTAGGCTCCATAGGTTTTACACAATGAATGTATCATTATTAATAATAATAAGCTAGGGACCTGTATGATAAAGCACGCATGATTTTTTTAAATAAATTTTTTGTTTGTTGTTTGTTACATCTTAAATAGATTTTTTTTTGTTTTAACTCTTTTTCGTTGAGTTAGCCTTGCTACAGTTAAAGTTTGCCAACAGCTTGTTTTTTATTATATAATATAGTAATCTGTGAAAAATGCTGTGGGTAGTATATTTGTTCAGTTTAATTTTAAGACAAAACTGTTTATATACTACCTACTGTTTGTTTTCCCAAATGTAATAAATAAATAAACGTGTTTTAAAACATCTAATAACAGAAATAAACATTTAATTTTCTAGATTCTTATTCAAATTTTTGATTCGGAAAATGATTGTATGCGAAAACTTTTAAATTGTAGCTACACTTCTTTGACTCATATTCTAGTAACAAAGTATTTTACAGTTCAAAAGTGAGACATTTAAATTGAAAACCTAATAGGAAGATAAATGTCCGCTTTGTATGCTAAATATAAAATTCATAAAGGAACGTTTAATGTAGCAGTTAAGATAGCAATTTCTCTAAGTGCTACGGGCTACGACCGACCGCTACGGGCTACGACCGCTACGGTGCTACGAAGCTACATTCTCACATGTGACATTTCAATTATTTTGTCACAACCAAAATAGATTGCGCTCAAACTTGTGAAGGAATTTACTTAGATATTCAGTTATTTGATGTCCTTGGTTTCTTAGAACTATGGCTCCGAGGGGCTCGTGGCTAAATAATAACAGCCGCACGGGTCGGTCGAAGGTTTAGCTACGCTTGCTGCGGTCGGTTCATGGATAAGTGACCATTTATTACATATCGAGACCCCTCCGTAACTCGGAAAGCACGTTAAGCTGTTGGTCCCTGCTGTCATTAGTTTATCTTTGGCAGTCGTATTCTGACTAACCGTGTCAGAATCCCAAAAGTCTGATAACCAGTCTATCGTGTTAAAAACGTATATCGTGGTAAAATACTGGTATCAAGCTGTATCCGGTTAGACTGGAAACCGACCCCAAAATAGTTGGACAAAATTGTTGGTGGATTGGTTGATCAGATAAAATGAACAGTACTTGTTGAGACACATCTAATGGGCCCACACTCGATAGTCCTAGTAGTTATTCAAGAGTTTTGATATCTAGCATCCAGGTCCATCATCAGATCTGCTCTCGATGGTAACATATAATTTTTTTATCATCGGAATGCATACATTCGCGAACATTCAATCTAAGACCACTAGAAGTGACTATTCAAATATTCTATTACCCACCGTCCAGGTACGTCCTACGAAAGATCGCCATACACAGCGATTTGAAATGAACCGCCATAGTAGTAATTGCTCTATATTAAAATGCCTATCTAATGACATAATGTTTGGTTGTTATTGTTCGTGGGGACCATTTTGTCTGGTCCTTCTTTGGTAAAACCAAAGAAGGACCAGACAAAATGTCATCAGAGAGCTTACGAAAGGAATAAATATTAGCCTGGGTTGCTGTCGCTGAATACGGTGAAGAGGACTATAGATCTTCCAATCTCTGTTACTTAGAGTGTCCTCAAATTGCTGAGATCACCACGAGATGGTTGGAAAGATGGAGATGTTTTTCTACGAAGTAGTAGAAGTTATTAGGTACCTATAGCATAGCTTAATCAGCCCACAGTCTTCCCAAAAGAGAGGAGTGATGGGGCCGTAAGTGTGCACAAATACACGAGCGACACTCGTCGACGATAGAGGCAACTGCAGCAGCCGTCGATGCGTGTCGGCGACAGCCGTCGTCGCGTGTCGGCGGCTGCCGTCGACAACGTGTCGCTCGTGTATTTGAGTACGGTACTCCAAAACTGGAGCGGCATGTTTTCGGACTACCGAAAACATGCCGCTCCAGTTTTGGAGTAGCAGCCGCTGACACGCGTCGACGACAGGCAATGGCAACTATGCCATTGCCTGTCGTCGACGCGTGTCAGCGGCTGCCGTCGACAACGTGTCGGTTGTGTATTTAAGTATGGTACTCAAAAACAGGAGCGACATGTCGGTGGTTGGCATTACCTGTCGTCGACGCGTCTCGGCGACAGCCGTCGTCGCGTGTCGGCAGCTGCCGTCGACAAAGTGTCGCTCGTGTATTTGAGTATGGTACTTAAAAACAGGAGCGGCATGTTGTCAGTGGTTGCCATTGCCTGTCGTCGACAGCCGTCATCGCGTGTCGGCAGCTGCTGTCAACATCGTGTCGCTCGTGTATTTGAGTATGGTACTCAAATACAGGAGCGGCATGTTGTCGGTGGTTGCCATTGCCTGTCGTCGACAGCCGTCATCGCGTGTCGGCGGCTGCTGTCAACATCGTGTCGCTCGTGTATTTGAGTATGGTACTCAAATACAGGAGCGGCATGTTGTCGGTGGTTGCCATTGCCTGTCGTCGACAGCCGTCATCGCGTGTCGGCGGCTGCTGTCAACATCGTGTCGCTCGTGTATTTGAGTATGGTACTCAAATACAGGAGCGGCATGTTGTCGGTGGTTGCCTGTCATCGACGCGTGTCGCTCGTCGTATGTATTGCAAGTAGGTACCCAATTTAATTATAACTTAGAGTAAAAATGTAGTAAAAGGTAATTCGTCTAGCCTAAAATATGAAAAAGGTTGCAATCAATAGTTCTTAAGCAGTCAATAAAATGAACGGATAAAGTTTAAATTAGTATGTAATAAATCCAGATGTGAAAGTTACATTTTATCACTGAAACTTAGTTAATATAGGTATTAAGCTACCAAGTCTTTGGGGAAGTGTAATAAACCAAAACCCGGGTCGGAGAGAGAAAAGAATATTTTAATAACTTCTTTCTAAGGTACTCTCTTTTTTAATCAGTTTTTTTTTTTATCTTATAAAAGACTAGGTAAGAAATATCGTTTTTAAAGCACATTATTTTTTTAATCAATTGTTATCTTATAAAATACCGACTAACCGTAAGTGCTGTTTTTAATTTCAAGTAGTGATGTGAGAATGTTGAAAGTCTAATAAAACCATTGGCTGAGAGATTAAACCACTTGTTCACTACCTGGACCTGTTTTTGTTAAATAAAACAAGATAAAAATAGAGTTCAAAGTGAAATTGGCTGAGAGTATATACAAACATTTTACCACTGGAGAGGTTTTTGTTAAATAAAAACAGTGGCACTGCGGGAGTGCCGACTGAAGTGAAAACAAAACAAACAGAATACTTTGCCATCACTCACTGACATATCGGATATACATTAAAACCGAGTTCATCCCCAGGACAGCCGAACACATCCGAAGCAAGTATTTTTTAATCGTCTTAAAAACAAAACACGCGCGGTGTCTCTACGGTAACAGTGGCACGAGTTCAATGGTTTTTTCGCATCTCAAAAAATGCCCAACGCGCCTAAAGAAGTTTTCACTTCAAAAAACAAAATAAAAAATATTATTCAAATAAAGTAGATTAAGCTGAAAGTATAAAAATAGATACAAGTTCTAGAACTTACCTTTCGCATTAACTACACAAAACGAAAACACCTGTACAATCAAAAACACCACTCTCATTTTCAAAACTCAAAAAGTACACTGCAACAACACAAACCACTTTTTCAGGAACTTTACTGTCAGACGGCCGACGTAAACTTTCGTTCGGAGCACTTTTCTGTACAGTCAACGAGAGCGAGCGTCGAGTTCATAACCTATACTGGCTGTGGCTGTCCCGAAATTCCAGGCTACCGAGAGAAAAGTCTGCAAGCACCGCGCACGCGTCAGAGTAAGGTACAAACACAAAATACATAGGAGCAGAAGGTACGCTCCATACAACGAGAAAAAGGAACGCACACAGCCACAGTTCACGTACACTAAGCGCAAGAGTACCCGCGACTGGCATTCGTTGGTGACAGTTGAGATCGCCGTACGTACGTATTCCTGTGTGCGTGTACCGGTTTTCAGTTGTAGTATGGAGCAAGCCTTCTGAACCTTGTATTTTGTGGTATAAATCTAGTATCACCGTCGCCGTCGGTGCTTTACCTCCTGAAATGATTGAAGTCGTACAATGATTTGTGTGCATAAAAGCTTTCAGAGAAACGATAGTTTTATTGGTTCTCTATCGTTAGTGGTCTAGCTTTGTGTTTGAATTTTTTTCTCGCCTTTGTGTTAGAGCAAATAAATGATTTTGCGTTTTTTAGCGTTCACACCCTAAAAACTTTTTTTTAGGGTTCCTACCCCAAGTGTTTTACCTTTTGGGCACCCTTTGGATACCCAAAGGGTGCCAATGAGACTCTTATTACTAAGCATCCGCTGTCCGTCCGTCCGTCTGTCTGTCAGCGGGCTGTAGGTTCCTATCTCATGAGCCCTAATAGGTGAACAGTTGAAATTTTCAGTGTATATTTCTATAACATCAAATAATAAAAATAAAATAAACATGTACCTACTTTTCGGCATTTTATGTCTTGTGGTGCCTTCGTGTGCGAGTCCGATTCGCACTTGGCCGCTTTTTTCTTGTCACTCGAGCTGGATGGACAAATCTGAACTTTCAAAAGTTTAGTTGTTTATTATTTATTTGATACAAGCAGATAAATGTACATACAGAGGCGGACAGGCATTGTTGTTTTTGTTGTTGTTCTGTTGTTTCGCTTTAAGTTTTTTTTTTTATTCAACCCTGCCTACCTACGTATGAGACTGTATCGAGTGCAACTTTGTGGACACAAAATGTGAACGGCGCGGAAAAGTAACCATAGGAATTAGAGGTTTTTTAACGCGTCCATGTGGCACTGATATACCTAACGCAGTTAAATTTTTTTGAAGAAGTTCCAAATGTTTTTTTAATTTTCTAAATCTGTAAATCTGTAGGTACCTAGGTATGCTTTTGAGAATCTATACAAATAAATAAAATTTAAGTGGCTGTTTGTAATGTCAAAATAACATCTTTTTACAAAATGCATATGAAAGTATATACGGTAGGTACCTACTTATAACAATTTTTTTTGTGTGTCTTTCTGTTTGTGTCGGCTAATCCCGAACAGCTGGATAGATTTTGACGGGACTTTCACTGGTAGATAGCTGATGTTAGGTACATAGGGCATTTTTGTCCCGGTATAGCGGCAGCACGTTCCCGTGGTATAACTTCCGTCACCCACGTGGGCGAAGCTGCGGGCAGAAGCTAGTTCAGCCTGAACACTGTTTGACCTAGGAATCGTAACTATAACCTCTTATTATTTCAAGCCGCAGAAAGTGTTTGGGATACATGAAAAAGCCTCCTCGTGTAGCGCAGTTTGTTCTACCAGTAATTCAAATGAACCGAGCGCTCAGCGCATCCTGGACAGTCACACCCAACACCTTATTTGACTGGCCAATTCTTCTCTTGCGGTTGTAGGGCTAACGCCCGCCTGGTTTGCGACATCTACCTACACTTGAACTGGGGCTTAAACTTGAACTTTATGATAACAAGTTCCGGAGAAAAAACATTGATTAATTCTCTCCTCCCATTCGGTCCGTTGTACCGCAAATCGCAAAAGCACCGCAAATCGCACAACGAGCGGTGCCTTTCTATCGCGCGCGATTATATCGCGTGTCGCGCCTGTTTGTAGGAGCCTTTAGTGAAGGATCCTTAATGTTCGCAAACCCGTCTGTAAGTTGAAAACTAGCCGTTGCCGTTTACGCAGGTCCGGTGAGCTACCAACTAGTAAGCGGCGCGTGAACCACAAGCTGTCACCTCACCGGGTGGCGTGCCAGCAACGAGCAGTTGTGTTGCTGACGGCGCGTAGGCGACAAGCGGGTGGAATTTTTCGAGGCGGTGACGGGCGGTTACTGGGCTGGAGCGGTGCGGTTATGATGAGGATGATGACCTTTTGGTTCAAACGAATTATTTTTAGTAAACGTAAATTATTTAAGAAAATAATAGAACTTGAATGAATAATATTCTGTTTCAGCATGCGTAACAAACTACGTTTGGATTGGCAAAACAAACAAATATTTTAGGTAGTACCTACCTAAAATATTTGTTTCTTTTTTCAAAGAAGAAACAAGACATTCGTTATTTTTTAATTCGTTTAGTATATAAGTAGGTACCTACCTACCTACCAGATAGGTAATTGGGCGTGGGTTCAACTTGGCAACAGGGTTCTTCAAAATAAAAATAGGCTCAAGCACGAGTAACATTATTTAGGGCTGATTTTTCCAACGCCAGATAATTTTATCGAAGGAATAATTTTGATTTTTTTCCAGTTCTTTCATACGAAAACTGTCAGACGTCAATTTTATTCCTCGAATAAAAGTTTTCTGGCGATGGAAAAATCAACAGTTGATGTTGTAAATATGCATTATTTAATTAAATAGGTAAATAAAACAAATAAAAAATTACTCCAGTTCGAAAAATTTGTCTGCTCAACAATGTAGGTAAATAACGCAATGAATATTGTTGAACTGTCACTGTCATTGCTCTGATAATGTGTTACTCAATTATCCTGTAGGTATACATACTTATATGTAAGAGCTTAGGCACTACAGAAACCTGAACTTCAGCTCCAGTATTTCTGTACACTGGCTCTCAATCTTAAGTACTAAATCATTCAGCTGAACTACCTACTTCCTGGTATTAAACCTCTTTCAGGTCAACCTCGACAATTGAGCGGTTACAAAGGTGGTTTGAATTATTTAATGCAGTTTTAGTTCGTCGGCGCTCTGGGATTACGACGGCTTAGCTTTACTAAATTGAAATTTTATCAAACAAAGTTACCTACTAGGTTGAAAGGAATTTTATAAACGAAGGTACTTGCCGTTTCCCCTTGGTAACTGAAGACTTAAAATGAATGATTACCTAATACTATTCACAACCACTCGATACGATTCCGTACCATATCGAACATCAATCAATGTTATCGCAGGACCTCTAAACGCTGTTCACTAGCCCAAAACCCGAAAATTTTGTCAGTTTAAATCAAATAGACGACCGCTACGCTTCCGACATCTGTTTGCTGTCGGGGGCAAGACAAATCAGTTTATCGAAATGTGTCATTCTCGATATGATAGCCTGTCTGATGGATGATTTGGGGCACGGACAAAACAGGCTTACAAAAAAAAAAACAAAAAGTTATCTTTAGATATGGGAATCGCTACATAATATTGATTAAGTACCTGCCTAACCTAATAAGCTTTCGAAACTCATTGCACCGAGACTTTCAGTCTAGTTTCGAGCTCGAAAGGAGTCATAGGCTCACTATGCGACGAAGGTAAATTAGGTGATCCATCAGAGGTGATGAAGAGATAAGTGTTATCCATACTATACTATTATCTCTTCTATCTTCTGACACCTGAGATCAGGACATGTCCTAGTTTGGGTGTCAGGAGTTTCACACAACTTCCATTTAGGTACTTAGCCTATTTAAGTTATTTAAGTACCTACATAATGTATTGTACCTAAACCCTTTTTTCTCTCCTTATTGTAGGTATTAGACATAGGTAAGAAAATAAATTATTTTTGTTATACCTACAGGGTCAGTGCAGTGGTAGCCCAGTGGTAACAGCCGCGACTTACGAGTTTGTAGGTCGTAGGTTTCGAACCCAGACAGGCGCTTTACTTTGTGTAAATTATTCCATCACCACTGCTCTTAAAACGGTGAATGAAAACATCGTGAGGAAACCGGCATGTCCTAGAACCAAAAATTCGAAGATATGTGACATCTACCAACCCGCACTGGGCTCACTGAGAGGAGACCTGTCTCCTCAGACGACATGGGTATCGATATCTAAACACGATAAAACAAAAGAGAAAGTGATTTTCTCAACTTTAAGTAGGTAACAGCCACCGGCGCTCGTTGACCTCTAAAAAAACCACCAAATATTTTAATTTTTTCGTGTTTAGACATCGTGATGTACCTACTCATCACGTTTGCAGTCTCGCTAGCTAATTTTAATTTGACCCTATATACAAGGGCGATAGTAAGATAAAATAGAGACCAAGATAAATCCCAAATAGAGAAACTTTTTCAAAAACTATTTATTTAAAATCACACTAATATTATAAAGGCGAAAGTTTGCGAGTGTGTGTGGGGGGGGTGTGTTTATATGTTTGTTACTTCTTCACGCTCAAACGGCTGGACCAATTTTTTATAAAATTTGGTATGAAGGTAGCTGACACACTGGATTAACATAGGTATAGGCTACGTATGGAACTCAAATGGACTCGACAAGTGTCCTGCCACTTGCCAAAGGCGCAGTAATGGCAGGTGGAGTAAGGCAGTGACCGAGTGGCGGCCAAGGACTGGAAGACGAAGTGTCGGGCGTCCTGCGAGACTGGGCCTGGGCGAGATGGGCGGACGATACGATGTTGCCATTGCGGGTACCTACAATCTGGATGCGGCTCGCACACTGGAGATTGGCACAAGAAAAGAGAGCCCTATGCTCAGTAGTGGGTGAAGTACACATCAAGCTATACCTACATTTCCACTTTTAGCTGACCTCGCATTGTATAGGTTTTGCCGAGACGTGTGTACAACACAAGCCCCAATGACCCACCTTATGGCGAGCCTGTTCCCAACTACGCGGGCGCTGTTAGTCTCCCATATACGCATGAACATACAGATCGCAAATCTGCATCCTCAGCAGGGAGCGCCCTAAGGCGGTACCTCTGTCGCTGGTCATCTCTCGTCGGGCCTCCTGCAAGGAACCGGAGGTCTCACCCGGCGGAGACAGACCGCCGGGGTGGCGTGAAGAAAGCGGTAGTATGGAACAGTGCCGTGGCGCTCTTGCTAATATTTATGCATCCACACACATAGGCAAGTTGCGCTACCGCCGCACTTGCCTCAGGCCAGGCCTACATGGTCCACTAATGAACGTGTCACGGGGCTTTAAGCCAGGCCTACATGGTCCACTAATTAACGTGTCACGGGGCTTTAAGGGCCATGACCGTTACTCGAATGCTGCGCCCCCTGCGGGGACGTAGCGACTATACTCAGAGAACAGACCACAAATTCAACGTGGAAATAATGTCGACCCTAAAATGTCAAGTTGCAACTGCTTGGATGGGGAGATTTTAACTTTGAGACTTGTAGACGGTACCCACATCAACTTCCTACTGCAAACCGTCCCACCTACATTAAATTGTTAGGAATCTAAACATTTGAATGCTTCTTATACGCCATTATAAAGTTTTGTGCATATTACGTAAGCTAGGCGTTGAAAGAGGAAGCAGCTTAATGGGCTCTGTCTAATAAAAATAATGCATTTGGCTGACTTCCTAACAGGGATATAGCGCAATCGGTCATTGTGATCGTACGGCACGAATAACGCGGGTTGGCAGCGGTATCAAGCAATTACGAAGAAAAAAATTGTATAAGACTATCCCTGGCCTATTTTCAAGTATAACGGGCTCATTACAAGTTATGTCTCGTAGCGTGTAAGAAGCAAAAATTTAGGTTTATTTTATAATAGAGAGATAATAATCGATAAAAAATAAAAGATAATAATAAGAATTTAATTTAATGAATTTAATAATTATGTTGTTTTCATTAGCTGTTGGTTCACAATCAATTATAGCAGTTTTCAAAAGATTTGACAGCGTGTAAAAATACTTCCTTAAGTAATCTTACACGCTTTATAAAAGGCAGATAAAATTTTGATCTGCCTTTTATAAGCTGCATGTAGGCAGGTAACTAGTCGTTTAATTGTGCTGATTCCTGCACGGGTATTGCAATTTACAAGTCCTGGGCCGTCTTAAACATATTGGGTGCCGGGGTGCGAAAAACAGTCTGGGGGGCGGCCGTAGGCCGTTTGTTTATGGCAACAAAAAAAAAAGATTTTGGAGTCCAATTAAAAGGGAGAAGTATCAAGGTAGCCCGCGAAATTCAATGTTAGATACGTGTTATTTCTTACGTTTTTTTTGCAATTGGCAGGTCAGTGTCAGATTGCCTATTTCACGGGCTACCCTGGCGCAACGTAAGACCCTGCGCCCGGGTGCCACGCACCCCTTGCACCCTCGGGTAAAGACGGCTCTGTATAACAGTAGGAGACCTAGACAAGAGTCTGTCAAAGATGAGAATGCAAAATAACCTAGGAAGGTGTTTTAAATGATAAACGTTTGGAATTAAGCAAAGTGCGTTTATTAATTAAGTATTTTAGCGGAAGATACATAGGTAACACAGTGAAACTGGAGGAATGCAAACACCAGACGTAAAAAGTGATTCATATTAGTCTTTAAGATTTCCACAAACATATTCTACGGCAAAGTAGGTAGCAGATACAAACCACCCTAATATTAGTAACACAAAAGAGCCAGTAAAATGGTTCATTCTGAGCGGTTCCGGCTGTCGACTTCGCACTCGAAACAGTTTTTTATCACTATCCAAATATTTTGCATGGATTCGCTGTATGAAACCACCTTCTAATGCAGTTCGTAAAACAGTGTTCAGCGGCCCTGTCAAGGGAGAAAATCGCTTGTAGTACACCACTGTGGGACTGTTCACTATCTTCTGCGGAATTATTTGCAATTGCTTCGTACCGTTATATTTCATGAGATAATGTTTTATAGCCTCTTTATTTGAAGCTATAACAAAATCTGTTGTTCCATCCAATATACTATCCAGCGTGTCGTATAACCGGTCCAAGTTCAGAACTACCCAGTTATCGTAAATAGCACGATCGTTGGTGTAATACTCCTTCAGGGGAGCTACGCCACCGTAAGGATAACGATTTTGAAGAACATCTTGAAAAGTTTCGAGGTTATCAAGATAAGACGGCTGTTTCAGAGAATTAATGAGAGCGGCTTGGTAAGCGCTCCTTATGATAAAACAGAACCATATCCAAGTGTAAATTGTGATCAGAAAACTTTTCCTTGCAGGTTCTTTGAGTATTGGCAGGCCAAGAAATAATACCCATGAAAAAAATAGAAAACTGTGTTTTGGCGGCTCAATTTTAAAAGCTCTTCTTACTTGGCGCCACATATTTGTTGTGCAAAGTGTATTCACGAAAACAATACCAATAAAAAATAATAATAGTATGACCCGGAGATAGATGTTCAAAGGATTTAAAAGTTTTTCCCATGAAGCCTTTTGTGTTGGTAGTCTGCTAGCCCACACGATATCCATAGAATAATATGTGAAAGATATTTGAAAATTACCATATTTATTGGAAGTTAGTGGTGCGGAGCACACGGAAGCGTGTCTGCGACCATTGTATATGTCGCCCAGAGATCCAGTCCAGTTATTATTGGTAAAGTGACCAGAATCGCCGCCATCAGCGGGTGTCGTCAACACTAGCGTCGCGTTCAACATGTTTGCTGCGAGCTTCATGATGTCTCCATCTATTTCCGACGGACTTTTTGTACCGTTATGTAAATACATAAAGGGTGGTTGTTCTACAGTTGACATTATAAGTCGACATTTCTGGAATTTCATTAATTTTTCTGGATATAGATCTTTGAAACATTCGTCATTTTTGCAAGCCGTGAATAGATCAAGCTGATATGGTACATTATTCCTGCATTTTCCAGGAGACACAAAGTTATATGAAAAGGCTAAGGACTTGTTAGTTTCATGTGAAGTTTTCAGCAGCACCACGTTCAAAATTAAGAGAGATTCAAGTGTTTGAAAAATTTTCTGTTCATCGCAGTCTTGGTTGAGGAATGCGCAAATTATTATAAATTTTCCATTGCTATCATATTTAGATCTGACAGTCCATCTAAGAGTGCTTGATATTTCTGAAGAATCTTCACCGAATATCACCATCTGTGGCACAGGATCTCGACGTGCAGGGAGAAACCTTCCCAGTTTTACGATGACGGATTGCTCATAGTGCATCAAAAATGTGTTCAAACCTATTGCTTGCATGGTATTGAACATTACTACAGTAAAAAAACGCCATTCAAAGTTATAGTACGCTATCTTAGCCGCCAGTAACCCGAGCTCCGACGCTGGGTCATCGGTTATAAAGTGCTCTATGCTATGATTGTGCAATTCTTTGCCACTAGCATTCATCTTCGTAGGTGACGGATACGAATTCTGTCTTACTAATGGTACGAACAATCATAAAATTGAAAGTGCTAGCTTGTGTAATTTACTACAAATGTATTTATATGCGCTGATGGTCGATTTACATGTTATGGGCGTATATCGGTATATGGACATGCATCTACTGTGTCATTAGTACTTTTATCCACGTAATGCATTGTCGATCTTATCAGATTACTTTTAACATTCATACATATGTTTATGCATTGATTGATTCCATGCATAGGTTTATCAATCAGAATTCTTCATCATTAGGTATTCCTAATGATGATTTTATAATGCCTGGGAAGGATGTCGATATATTTTTCCGAAATAAATTTCTAAAGAAAAGAAGATAGCGGAAACAATCCAGCCCATTATCAATATTACGTAACAAGCTGTAAAATGTCTTATTTTCAAATTTTCGCCTTCAGTATCAATATCCACAGTATTAAGCACGCTGGTATAAATCTTATGTAATTTATCCGGATATCCAGCCGCCTCAAGCCGACCCAAGATCAAATTGATTGATTCCGAAAGAGGGGAATATTTCTTGAAAAAGATCACTGTAGGACTTGTGATAACTGTCTGGGGCAATATATGCAAGCTCACTTTATTCGTTTTAATAACCATCTGAGCTGTATCCAAATTCATCGCTAGAACAAAATTCATACCTCTTGTTAGGTTCAAAGCAGTCGGTAAGATTTGTGGAGTTTCTATATTAATCCAATTATCATAAACAATTGGATTGTCAATATAATAGTCCTTGAGCGCTGCGCCGCCACCGAATGGATATTTAGCATTTATCACATCTTCAATGGTTTCAAATTGACTCTCATAAAATTTTCCTTTTAAGGAACTTATTAGATAAACTTGATATGCCGTTCTGATAAGAAAACAGTACCACACCCAGACTAAGGTCATTTGTAAAAATGCTGACCGTGTAGGTAATTTGATGACTGCCTGACCCATGCATATCATCCAGGCATAGAAAACAATGCTCTTGGTAGGTTGGTCATCTTCAAGTCTCCACAGGGATGTCCAAGAATTGGTTTTGATAAGAAAAGCACAGAGTACGACGAGGAAGAAACTGACCACTAAAGCAATTCGCGTATCTGGTTCAAACGGATGCATTAATTTCAGAGCCACATTTTGTAACTGTGCTGGATGAGTGACCCATACCACTTTCGAGAAATAATAACTGGAGGATATTTGAAAGTCGGAGAACCTCGACAATGTAATGGCTGCTGAAGTCATTGAAAAGTTGGCTAACTGTTCATCTACGTCTGCGAGCGATCCCATCCAGGTTCCGTTGTTCTGGCGCCAGCCCCATCCATTGCCGCGGTTTGGTGTCATTATTTTTAGACTTGCATTCAAACCATGCATCAAAATTCGAAGTAAATCTCCATCAGCGCCTACTGGAATTCCGTTAGTTATGTTCATATACGGAGTTTGTATGAATGTTGAGACAGTTATAGGACATAAATTAAAATGTCTTAGTTTGTTTCTGAATATTTCCCCGTATGTTGTATGTGTATACTGATTGCTATAGTCCAGCTGTATTGGTTTTAAATTGTTACATATACCGTCTGCTACTGGATAATATGTAAAACCAATTGCTTCTGCCGCTTCGAGCCTGATGAAGACAATATTGACAATTCTGTAATTCCAACACAGGTCCATCATATTTTGTTCATCACATTCATTTGACACTGGTGATTCGCAAATGATGATAAATTTTCCAGTATTGTCCATTTCAAATTCGATTATGGTGTCAAGTAATTGTTCTACATCAGCAACGTCACTTGCAAATAACACAAACTGACGTGATTTTTGGGTCAGTGAATTGGTTTTAAATGTGGCCCTATTAACCACTATATTATAATGATATAAACGTAAAAATACTTCGACACCGTAGCAAAAGGTAGACTTGAAAAACAGCAATGTTGTGTAGCGTAAATCGAAATTTTGCATTGCAACCTTTGCCGCCATATCGCCTAAATCACTGCCGGCTGTGGCATTCGAATATAAACTATGGCTTAGCTCACTTATCGCCATGTTTGTTAACTGTTACTGTTAACCCTTCGTAGTGGATCCACGCGAGACACAATGGTTTTTAATTTTTCTGTAATTACGGCATTCAGCCGGTTAAATGACCGTAAAAACATTTGGTACGGCATTGATGTGCCAACATAATCAACGCCAGACATGGACATGGCACGTAATAGATTTATATCAATGGCCATTTATCATTGGGTAATAATAGTTTTATAATGACATTCTACTAAAATCACTAGTCAATCACGCCAATACATTTGCGTGCAGACTGTGAACGACACAAACATAAGTCAGGCAAAGTTAGGATACAAGTAATGAGTGAGTAAATAAAACGACTCGTGTAGCTGAAAAAAATTATATTTTATGAGAAATTATAATTTACAATATTTCATTCAGGCATCCATCTTCAGTCGGAACTTAAGCTAAAATTCTCACAATCTCACGCAAAAGGTAAAGCAACGTTAGACTATAATATAGTTTTAGCAATATTTTGTGTAGCCCAACTGTAGAAACATAAAGTAAGAACCACACACCGGTACACGATATTCAGTCCATTCGTAAGGAAGATACGAAATGGCGGTACTTACAACTCGGACGACAGCAGTACCGACCGCTCGACACTCGTCTTTTATGTAACTAATCACCAATGGATCATTTAATTGTGCTTTGTTTTGTTTTGAGACTACTGCAAATAAATATAAATCCAAGCTCATGCATTGAATGTCAATGTGAACCAGTAATAGCATACAATCGTATCTATTATAGTTAATGTTACATTTGAACATATCAAAATTTAATTATGTACATAGGTACAGTCACGAGCATAAGTATGTATACACTTGGCTTTATTCAAAGGCGATTTTCTCCTTTAATTTGAATGAAATTTTATGTTATTACGAACATAGTATTTTCGAACCCATAGGTTTATGTAAAGTGTCGTATTTCAACGTTGCATTCGTTATTTCACGAAAAAATCGCAATTGAAAGTTGCCAAGTGTTGACATATTAGTGCTCGTGACTGTACGCGGTTAGGAAGACGAGCATCGATGGCGTCGTGTTAGTATCGACAGTTTGGTACATTTTGGAAGTATTCGTGTACAGTACATGACAATTTGCTTACACTGAGGTGCCGTGTCGTCGCACAGTATGAACAAAACCGCGTCGGGTCCCAAACTAATTCACAATATTGCTGTACAAATGCACAAAAGAAAAGTAGTTTCTATGTACACGGCATACACAGATTGCACTTCAGTGGGTCAACATCAAATAGAAATTTTCCAATATTGTGCGCTAAGTTTCACGTCACATTACTTTGAGCATCAGACAGCTGTATCTTAATTAAAGCATGGAGTTTTGCTATTGACAGTGTCACTTGTGCTAGCGGTCCATATAGAAACTTGAATAGAAGAGAAATTAAGACACAACAACAAATAATACAAATAATTATATATCTTCAAAACGAAACTTGGTTTCTTATACATTAATAAAACTAAATAATAACACGAAGCAACACTCTTAATTAAGCATGGTACAATAAAATATTCTAAAATATGGAAAACAATTATAAAATGTAGTTTATATATTTTGTGCTTTACGTTACGATAAAAAGTATGCCAATAGCAAAACTTGGCACTGAACTGTCAGCTCAATTCACACGGCTCATTTATACCAAATGTACAATATTTTACATACTGGTAGAAGCGTTCGTGCAAAAAACTTCGGTTTCTGTTTTTACATTCCACGTTTCGCTTTATTAATCCGAGGGTTTCTCTAGTAAAAAAAGTTTATATCAAATGCATTCAAAAATTCCTTAAACAACTAACATAGTAATTCCTATACTTTATACTGTTTATTAATGAATATTGTACACGGATAACGTTAGGAAGAAACCAAATACACCAGACCACAGCGTACACAAAGCCTACAGTTAACATAAAACATTTTGCGTGAAGTCAATTCGTGTAGAAAAACACCATATTTAAATATAAACAGCTTAAATATTAACATATATTCAAGTAACAAAAATTCCAATGTACAAAAGTAACGAAATATTAAATACAGTTATAAAGTTATAATCTTTCAATTTAACAGAAAATAGGGTACCGATTTATAATTACGTCTAGTGAATTTAATCGGTAGGTAGAGAGAGTGCCGGCAAGGCGAACGCCCGACACGCGCTTCTCTGGGTCGATCGGCTTAACCAGACAACTTACCACAGCTAAAATAAATACGTAATAGTAACAGAAGCATCCCGATCAATACCTTATTAGGAAGTCCTGTCTCGACCCACGAGGATGATACTAAACACGCGTTTCATTGGACTAGTTTGTTCAAATCCATCCGTCTGGACATAATAAAATGTATACTAATGTAGAAAGATATTATGGCAACAAACTTTACAAAAAAAAAAACCCTAAAACAATGACTAAAAGCAGCTCATGGTAAGGCCAAGACTCACCATAACTTTTAAAATGCACAATTTAATATTCACCAATACAGACACATACATAAATTGTGAATAACTTCATCATAAAAAAACATGTCAAAAAACCTGACGCGTCGTGAGACGATCCGTTCGGACCGAGAACGAATGTTGTCGGAGGGAATGCGGCTGGCGAGGGCCCGCATCGCCGCACTCCCAACTATATTTGGGTTAAATGACTTACAATCTATCCTTATTTTCTTTAAACATTTTAAGTTGAAATTAGTTCGTCCATCTGGTCTCAGTTCGCGAATTTACATACACATTCTGACGTGAAGTGATGATGTTTAAATTATGTGTTTTACACAATCACAGATTTTTATCAGTGACCTTGTTGGTTTCGCTTAGACGAGGTTGTACTCCTTTAGGTTGGATTGTAGGATTGTATCTTTGACTGCGGCGAATACGAACCGGATGTTCTCAGTGTCTGGAATGAAACACATTATTGAAAGTTTGAAATTATTTCAGTTGATTGTTTTATATGACTACGGGCTGATTTTTCGTCAGATAATTTTATCGGAGGAATAATTTTGAATTTATGACAGTTGTTCCTTAGGCTCAACTCACACCAAGAGCGTCGAAGCGCAGCGAAGCTGAGCGCAGTTTCAGTGTCATATGAATTTTAACTTTATTTTCATTACTATAATACTTATTAAAGTTAAAATTCATAATGACACTGAAACTGCGCTGCGCTTCGACGCTCTTTTGGTGTGAGTTGAGCCTTACAAAAACTGTCAGACGTCAATTTTATTCCCCGAATAAAAATTATCTGTCGTTTGAAAAATCCGCCCTAAATTAATATAAGTACCTACTTATCATTTATTTTCTTACTTGCTACCATGCACCAGGTGTCCGTGAAACATTAATTGAAGATAGTTTTGGGTTTCAAAATTACTGCACTTTTCTGTGAGTAATCCTAATCACTGATGTACAAGATGTTCGGTCGTATTGCTACTTTAATTTTAATATTATTAATCGGAAAGAACGTGAAGCGGTTGGTCCTGCACCTCATCTCTCTGCGGTCGTGTCAGATTGCCGTCCCATTGAACTATGAAAGTTAAGGAAGAGAGTGCACCTGTGTCTGCGCACACACTTATACACTATAATATCTCACGCGCCGAAGGTTGCTCTCTGTTGAGATTGGCCGCCATGGCCGAAATTCGGTCTGGAGGACCATTAACTATTTGCTACATTTGATTTATGTTATTGACTTTACCCTAAGACATCGACTGTCAGAAAGTCTTCGACCTGCAAAGTTGATGTCAGGAAGTTCTCGTAATTAAATACTTTCAAAATCTATTCGCAATCTCATCTCAGCGACAATCAATATCAAAAACTTGTCAAAAATGTAGGAAAATTAGAGTATTTTTTACAGATTGAGATTGAGACTGAGATCAGATTGTGAGCGTTCTTAAAATTACGGGAATTGCCCTCTGATCTAGTCGCCACCCTCAACCAACATTCGTGCCCGCGTCAGTATCTAAATATACCTACATAATGGAATACCATATTCGACTACGTGATTTAAATGCATAGAATTACCCATGTAAAGAAACTATTTATATTTAATTGTGTCATTGCTACAACGGGTTAGTTTATCGCGTAATGCAAATAATTATAATTAAAATACATGCATGACTTTCAAGCAAGTACCTATGTCAGCATGCTAATACATGCAATTTACAGAACAAAAATAAAAATGTATGTTTTCTTTAGTAATTGATCAATTACCAGAAATTGCACAGTATTACGTATATCTAAAATAAGTCATTTAAATAATAGAATACGTAACAAAGTAATAATTAAATAAAAAAGCAGAATTATAAGTGTTACATATTGAATTGATAACAGAATCAAATATACAAAAACTTTTATATGTGTTTTTAATGTGTTAACCAAAACACTTACAAAAGTGTAATCGTAATATATCTGTAACAGATATGAAAGTGTTAGCAGTGTTAATAAGTGAAACCGGTTAACGCGACGTTGCCAAAATAGCCGCAATCCCGACTGGATTGAGGCTATTTTGCCATCGCCGCGTCTGTCCGTCCGCCGCGCGTTTTTGCGGTACCGTGCAATGATACCTATAAATGCTTATTTTTGTTACACATATTAACACTTATTAAGACACGTAAAGGGTTACACTATGATTCCAGATGTAACAGATACATTATTGTATCTGTTACATTTAGAAGTGTTTTTCTTTTAAAACAGTGTTAAAAACACTTATTACGGTTACAGTTTGAGTCCCTGCTGCCTACCTCCATGGGTAGAGCACGTAAGTTTATGTAGTACTAAATAAAAAATATAACATTTTCAAAAAGCATACCCACAAAAGCGCAAATAAAATAGAGGATAATATAAATCAATAAAACATGCAAGTTAGTATTAAAAATAAATGTTTAATTATTCAACACCGTAAGTAAATATATTATATTTATAATGACGATGTTAGATATAATTCATGCCAAATTAAATTCCTTTAGAGCTGATTGCATGATAGTATCCTTCACAGCGCAGAACACAAGCTTAATGTTTTCAGTGTCTTTAAAAACATCCAAGGCAGCATGCGAAATAAACAAAATAAATAAAAGTGTAAGTTGCGCAAAGGTAAAAAAATATGATGGCTAATAGGCATTACAATCATAAAGTGACAAATATCAACTTGTGATGATTTGCTTAATTTTGGGATAGTTATAAAATGAGGTATTTACATTAAAAAAAATCATATTAAGCACAGGATGGCACAGCTGCTGCTGATAATAATAAGATAATTGAAGTAAATGGGACATTTTTAAATCAAGAAATTATAACACCCGTCTTATTTAAATAGGTGATTCTTTTAGCTTGCCTGCGTTTTCATTAGCAAAAAAAGATGCTATAAACAGGAAATCAGTTATTTCATTCATTTAAAACAAGTTAAACATGAGATAAGCTTTGTCATATATCAAAATAGCTGATTATACACATGCACACACAAATAAGCAACACAACAAGCATATATTATATAACACATAACACAGTGTCCTAATATAGGTAACGTAAGTACTATTAATTGAACAACGCATATTTAATTTTGCAATTATTTTTACAAAACAAATTACTTGGACTGGGCACAACAAGTAGCCAAAATCAATCTTAATCTGCCTGGCCGATTCCCAACAACACCTTTGAGGTCTGCTTCCAGTCTTACCGGATGTAGCTGAATACCAGTATTTTACATGGAGCGACTGCCTATCTGACCTCCACAACCCAGCTACTATTGCTACCAGCGCTGCGACATTTATTTTTTAAATATACAGCGTCACGCTGAGATAGGAGCCTTTTGGCCTCGTATTTTTTTATATAACTTGGATTTTTATTTTACTGTGTTTAGTTTAGTTTGTGATCTTCCTGTACGAGTCGCAATAAATACTTTTTCTTTCTATACTACTACTAATGGGAAACACGATACCTCTTGATAAGGCTGTCAGACTTTTGGGCTTCGGACTATTCATAACGACTGTCAAAGATCTACGAATGACAAGTAGCAAACAAGTAGCAATAATACAAAAATTAAATAGCTGAAGGACTACAGCTTACCTTAGAATCCGATGGAAAACGACTTCGAACATTATAAATGTTTTAGCTTTGTTGCTACAACAACAAAATGAATCAATTTCATTGCCATAAAATTCAAGGAGAATTGTGTATTTCCCTATGTTATCAAGTGCAGAAACTTTGAAACCATTACATTATAAATGGAGGTGTTGACTCACTCGGTAGTCACCTAAACGGCTTTATGATAGTAGTAAACTTACCTGGTTGTTCACATTACAATGACCAAACAGAAATGACTGACAAATCAGAAATTTCGCTGTTACTATGCGAAAAAAGTTCCCATAACGTGGGATTGTATATAGTGGCAGGGACATCGACGCACAACCTGGTACCATGAATTCTTTATTTATGATTCTGGACCCATGCGTTGAAATTTTTCGTCGGTTATCCATACTAATATTATAAATTCGAAAATAACTAGTCTGTCTAAAACACTGAATGGATTTCGATAAAATTTGGCAGAGATATATTGCATCCCGGGGAAGGACATAGGATAGTTTTTATCCCGATATTCCCACGGGATCGACACTTATGCGGGAGAAACCGCGGGACGCAGCTAGTTTAAAATAAAGTCAGCTGTTTCCTACAAAAGTGCAATACCACGAGGTTAAAATGTATGGAACAGCAATTTAATTTTTTCATGGTAACAGGTTACGCCTGTCCTTGCCACCCTGTAATGTATTGATGTAGTATAACAGTGAAAGATTAATTTGGTAAAATTTGTCATTTAGGTTTTGAATGCGAATTTGTGAAATCTAAGTCAGCTAAATTTATCATGTCCGACCATGTTTCTCTATATTGATAAATGTTGAATTATTGTAAAATTAACGCTAGTAATTTTATTTTGAATTAAGAAAATAAATCCACTGTTTACTTATTTCACATCCACATAATGACAATTTAGCTGACTTTGATTCATTCAGATTCCATTCTTCGAATCTTATTGTAATATCACAGAATAACTCCATACAGTCAACCATCGCGTAAAGCAATTGTTACAAATTTTAAACTGCAGGCAAAGGGCTTACACTGTACAGTTTAAGTTTTAGTTCAGTCGTCAGTTGCGGTTATTAACTATTTTGTATTAACATGAGAACCTGGCTATGTCAAAGGCGCCATCAAAATCAAAGGCTTCGTATGATCCACTGCTAAAAGCAGTTACTCTGTGATACCAGAAGGCCAATTCTCGTAATTTAAAACGTTCAAAATCTAGTCGCAGTCACATCTCAGCGACAAACAAATGTCAAACACTTGTCAAAATGTAGGGAAATTAGAGGTATTTTTGACAGATTGAGACAGATCAGACTGTGAACGTTCTAAAAATAACGAGAATTGCCCCTCAGGTTTTTATAGATTAAAATAACTTGTACTAACCTGTCGCACAAGTAAAGTGAGAATAGATAATCTTCTCCGCGTCCGGGTTGAGGTCCACAAACATTCGCAGTATAAACTCGCGCGCTGTATTGGCATCGCGTTGCGGACCTGTGCTCGGGACAACATACACATATCTAGCACTACGGTTTTACAAACACATTGGGAAGTAATCTTCATTGGTGGGAAATGTTGAGATTTTAATTTGGATTAGTTCGATTTTTTATCAAGACTGTTTTTATTCGGCTAAGTGCTCATACACACGAACGACACTCGTTGACGGTTGCAGTTGCCTCTGTCGTTGACGCGTGTCGCTCGTGTGTATGCAGACTAAGTTGCACATCGAGCAAGCACAGGAGCTGAATTCTTGTCCTAATGCGGCCTCTAGATTCTCGCTGTAAAGAACAGAGAACACCCGAGAAAAGGGAATGGGAATATTTTTTCGCCGTCTCCTTGTCATTGATTTTGTGTTTTCGGCTTGAGTCTGGACACCGCATAATAATTGTGTCCAAGTGTTGATTGGTTGACAACGTCAAACGTAGGACACTTGTCCAATATTTGTGCGTAATCAAGTGACCAATAATGAACGAGCTATCCAGCAGGGTAATTGCATAACACACTCATCATCTGCCTAGCCTTTTCCTCACTACGTTGGGGACGGCTTCCAGTCTAACCGGATTCAGCTGGATACCAGTATTTAACATAAAATGATTGCCTGTCTGACCTCCACCACCCAGTTACTTAGTAACACGATACCCCTGGGTAAGACTGGTTGTCAGACTTTCGGCCTTCTGAAGACCCGTAACGACTGTCAAAGATCCACGAATGACAGCCGGGACCAACGGCTTAACATGCGTCTGTGTGTTACGCAATTAGTGTACTGGTCGGACCAAAATTTTGTTTCATTCATTGACACGAAGAGAAGAAAAGTGATCAATATCATCAGTTTCTCAGGAGCATTTCGGAAACGATATGGCACAAATCGTATTATTTCCTAAGATCGGATATGATGTTTATTTTCGCTTTCCACACATTACCAATGAAGATTACTTTAATTTCTAGCTTATCACACGGTACCTAGCCAACTTTAGCAAAGTCTAGCCAACTCTAGCGTTATATACCACACAGGATATGTTTTGTCAACCTGTGGCAGTGGTGAAGTGAGAGTAGCACGATCTTTCAGGATCCGGGTTTTCTTTCAAATATTTTTGAAGAATATAATCTAATGCTGGTACGGGATCCAGCTTTGGACCTAGTTGTTGAGAAATTTGTTATTTATTTTAGTAAAAGGTTGAGAGGCTGTGATGGTACCTATAGTTTTACTTTATTCAAATTTAAGTTTTTGACTTCTGCATTCAATTGTGGGTATGACAGTGTTCTTTCGAGAGATTTCAAAAAGTATAGGTACATTTTTTCCCGTTTCCATATTTTCTCACACTTTTATTTTATCATTATAACTTCAAGATAGTCTTTCAAATGGAGTTTGTGAAATTGATATCTTGATTCTGCTCATAAATGAATCTGATTAGCAGTGTTCAAATATCGTAAATCAGATATTGATGAACCGTCACATAAAATAAACGATTTCAAGAATGAATCAGGATAATAATAAATAGGTAATATTTACTGATTAGGTGGGTAGTCTACGTGTACATTATTATTATCGACAAATGAAATGTGATAATCATAATATATAGATATACATTACACTTCAAAATTATCTCACTGCCACTTTCATATAGATGGTGATTATATAAATAAACAGAAAACTTCATTCTCAGTAAGAAAAACGAAGTCTTGATATTTATTTTCTGTAAATAAACTTCCTTACATATTTTGAAATTAATTCTGGACATACAAAGTTACAGTCCCATTACTAATTCTGCCTATGCTTGTCGTTAAAACAGTGAGAGAACCATTGAGTAGTCAATTACAAGTTCTTTTTAATCAAGTTTCTGAAGAAGTGTTAGGTTATATGCATATCACCAACCTTCCTCTCAACCTTTGAATTAGTCATAAGATCGTAAAAAAAAAAACAAAATCATAAATATAAAGCCGAGTACATACCGTCATATTCAGGAAAGTAGTCGACGAGATGTGAATACATGATCTTCTCCTCGAGCAAATCCTTCTTGTTCAGGAAAAGAATTACAGATGAATGCTGGAACCATGGATACGTGATAATCGTCTTGAACAACGCCTTCGACTCTTCCATTCGATTCTGAAAAGGAGAAATGTGGTTTGTGCTAACTGTGGTCATTTTTTACCGACTTCAAAAAAAAAAGGAGGTTATCAATTCGATACGTATGTATGTAATATTATTGGAATTGCATTATATTCACATATGATGATCTATTAGGGCTTCCAAACAAATATACAAAATTTCATAGACGTATGTATGTATGTATGTATGTTTGTCCACGCATATCTCCGGAACTATTAATCGGATCGTGACCATTTTTTTTTATTGGCTTACATTTTCTTCAACTTAGGGAACAGTGCAAGTTTCATCAAGATCGATTCAGTAATTTTCAAGATATGGACTAATACGTGTAAGTGTGACGGCCTGGCTTATTGATAAGAGCTACGGGTGTAGTGTCAAAGGGAAAACATCTTAAAACCTTGGTCAAATACTAGTGCAAAAACTAAAAATTACGAAATAAAAAGTAATTTAAAAAAATTAAACCGACTTCAAAAAGAAATTAACTCAAAAATTATGAAATAACTTTAATTTCGGAAGTCGGTGGCATAAAACTAAAATACAGATCCCAAGACACCGACTTCCGAAATTAAAGTTATTTCATAATTTTTGAGTTAATTTCTTTTTGAAGTCGGTTTAATTTTTTTAAATTACTTTTTATTGAAAGATGTAATTTCTGTACACGCTTAGGCCCTTTGTACAGTCACGAGCATAAGTATGTATACACTTGGCTTTATTCAAAGACGATTTTCTCCTTCAGTTTTGAATGAATTTTTTTGTTATTATGAACAAAGTATTTTCGAACCCATAAGTTTGTGTAAAGTATTTCAATGTTGCATTCGTTATTTCACGAAAAAATCGCAATTGAAAGTTGCCAAGTGTTGGCATATTAGTGCTCGTGACTGTACACACGTTTTTCTTGATGTAAAAAACTAGAGTTTAGTCGCTGTGCTGTATGGATCACTATGGAAGTTTGTTGACAGACACGTTTTTTCAACGACGCGGTTTATACGCCGTACCGTAAAGAAACAGTAGCTGATATTCTTGAAGCCTTTCGAAGAGCATGGTAATTGGTGTAATTATAACCTGTACAGTCACGAGCACTAATATGTCAACACTTGGCAACTTTAAATTGCGATTTTTTCACGAAATATCGAATGCAACGTTGAAATACGACAGTTTACATAAACCTATGGATTCGAAAATACTATGCTCCTAGTAATATAAAATTTCATTCAAAAATAAAGAAGAAAATCGCCTTTGAATAAAGCCAAGTGTATACATACTTATGCTCGTGACTGTACAGAGATTTAAATGCAAACTTTTTGTATTCTAATCTTACACTAAACTTGTCAAGTTCATTTATAAAAAAAAAATGTTGTTATTGTTGTTTGTTTGTTGTTATTTATTTATGTTTTATTTTTTTTCTGTTTCGGGAACTGTAAATGCTTTTACATTGTATTATTGACTTTCTGTATACTACACTGCAAGGAAACCTGCACCCTAATTGCGTAACACACTATTAATATTAATCCGCGTAATTTTTTAAGGATATTGCTAATAAACGTAAATAAAGCATTCCTCTACAGATAAAAAAAAAATCCTAGTGTGGGGCAACGTTTTTTAAACAAAAAGTAAAAGTAAAGTAAATTTTTTTTCTCCTCACAGTTCATTTTGTTTATATGTATGTATCTATCTATGTATTAGTATTTATTCTCGTATTTTATAGTCATTTCCTAGCTATTTATCCCGTATGTTGCACCTGCCATGTTTTGTCTCTGCATCACCATGCTACTACTCATAGGGCGAATTTCACAAAACTTTTAAACCTAGTATAACTCTACTGAGCATAAATATTGAATTGTTGACAGTTTTTCTATACTAGAACTGATAGACGTCAATTTTATTTCAAGGACAAAAGATATCTTTGACTGTATAGACTTTGGTAAAATCAACCCATAGTGTGTTACGCATTTAGCCTGCTGTATAATACACAAGACTTCAGAACTATTGAAGCATGATGCAAACATAGCGAGAGGTCCCTAGTATTCTGTCTGTGATTCGCTGATATTAACTTTACGTGTGGTTTGTCAGGTCAAAAGGTCGTGATCGTGCTCAATCAATAATTAAATAACCCAGTCTATCGAAGTCCACTGCTACACAAAGGACTGTCCCAAATTGATTATAATCTAAAATATGTACCTGTTATTGTCACGAATCATATTTTGATCAAGATACAAACTGACACTGACCTGCAAATTGCAAAAAACGTAAGAAAATTTGAATTTCGCGGTCTACCACTATCCAAAGATGGAAAACCACTATCCATTCACCTTAAATAAGAAACCTAGGTATACAATACGTCACAAATTCTACCTTTCAAACTTATGTAATTCAAAGTTATCTGAACTCATACAAAACAACACTTTGTCTGGATATTAATACCTTTTTATAGAGAACGGAATGTTCTGAAGGATGTTGGGATTACCCCACACGTTAGGTCAATGCTAGCCGGGAGAGGAACCTTGGGTGTTGTTTTATGTTGAATTCAAAATATAATATAGATGAGACGATCAAGTAATTTTAACTTTGTAATGAACTGAATGTCATGAGATATTGATGAGGTACAAATTTTAAATCTGAATCCTTAATAATATAAAAAAAATCAAAAGTATCTCCTGTCTGTATGTTACCTTTTTACGCCTAACCACTGAACGGATTTCGATAAAATTTGGCAAGGACATAGATGGCATCCTGGGGAAGGAGATATGTTACTTTTTGTCCTGGTAGCTCGTTCTCGTAGGATAATTTCCGACATACCTACACGCGGACAAAGCCGCGGGTAGAAGCTTAATATTATTTCAAGTTAAACAAATATCTACTTTATTATAATGGAAAAATTAAGTTGATTTCAGAGTGACTAGCACTATTAAAACAGTTATAAAAAATGTTTGAAGTTGTAGCGTAAACTGAACTTTATTGTATAGGTTTTAAAGTAATTTTTCCATAAACTCATATTTGTTTACATTTTTGGCAAATAGATCGCGAATGCAGATTAGGTAATGCCATTTTTTATAGCGGCCTACTGTGGACATCTGCAATACCAGAAGTATTGCGGGAACGTTGCTATCCCAAAGACAAAGCTGAAATGTCTCTTGTGCCTGTAATGACACCGGCCATATCCTCCAAATTGGCACATAGCAACGAGGTTTGACGGTAAAGTAGTTCTCTCTCGGACAAGCTCCATCATAAAGTGCTCTATAATAATACCAGCTAATATATCTACCAGCTACATAATCTACCTACTAATAAAAACTGGCCAAGTGCGAGTCGGACTCGCACACGAAGGGTTCCGTACCACAAGGCAAATACGCCGAAAAAAACACGTTTGTTGTATGGGAGCCCCCTTAAATATTTAATTTATTCTGTTTTTAGTATTTGTTGTTATAGCGGCAACAGAAATACATCATCTGTGAAAATTTCAACTGTCTAGCTATCAGGGTTCATGAGATACAGCCTGGTGACAGATGGACAGTGGACTCTTAGTAATCCAAACCCTCCTTTGGGTACGGAACCCTAAAAAAGCTGAAGAGTTTACTAAACGCGCTAATCTCTGGAACAACCAGTCAGATTTGAATAATTCTTATTGCAATTTATTGATTACCCAATTCTTGAGAAAGGCTATATAGGCTATTTAATATTACGTTATTTATATATTTAATACTTCAAGCACATAAATGCACAGAGACGGACTTAATGTCATAGGCATTTTCTACCAATCTAACCTTTGGGTGATGCAGAGACAAACAGTTACGACCCTTACGTTACGTTATGACCCTTATGAGCCGAGCATAAAGAAAAAAATTCCGAAAGAACGTTAAGCGAAAACAAAGTAATAGCACGGGCGTGCGATGCCACGCGACGCGGATATGATGTCCAAGGAAAACTTAGAAACAGCTTTACTAATACAAAAAGGCGTCTTATGTTTAGTGTGTATATAGATGTATATTTACTCACCTCGTTTTCAGATTCGAACAAAATTTGATCATATTCACTAAGCGCTACTAAGAATATGATTGAGGTCACATTTTCGAAACAATGAATCCACTTCCTTCGCTCGGATCTCTGTCCGCCGACGTCGACCATTCTGTATGAGATGTACAAAAATCATTAATAATAACACAACATGGAAAAAACAGACAAGCCGGTATAAAGAAACTTGTTATTAAGACTTGGTGCAGGATAGGGTTACAACATAGATTATTATGGTGTTCCTCTGCTATTCGTAGTTTATTACCATTTTTTCAAAATGGCCGCACATGCGTGTCCACTTTGCCTGGCAAGGCAAAATGCTGCGAAGTACGGGCTAGGGACAGAATTTTTACAAATATCTTTTTACAAATAATTAATGAAATACTTAAGAATTAGATGAATAAACTAACGAATCACGCAGAAGAACGATGGTGTTAAAATTGAGGGTATTATTACAGATAATTTGAATGTTATGACAAGCAATAGTAAACAGCAATTGTAGATAGGTTCATAGATAGATTAGCAGTGAAAGTGCTAAGAATGTTTCTGACCTAATCGAAACTGGCATCTTCGCCACGCCAAACATGCTAGAATTTAATGTTTAGATGATTAAGTGCTATGAATGAAAGAAAGTTTAATGCCACAACAAACAAAAAAAAAAACAAATGTTCAAAAGTGTGCAAAATTATTAGGTATGTTTTATCGACAATGACTAAGCCCACCTCTAAATCCACGTTTTTAAATTGCAACAGTAATGATAAAGAAGAATAAGAGAGAACTTTGAAAAGTATTGTGATATTCTAAAAATGGCGTAGATACAAGATTTATAAAAAAAAAAATATGTATAGAAATGGTGGCGTTTTTTGTGAACAACATAATTTTGATTGTAGGTGGCCCAAAAATGGTAACTAGTACAACTCAAAAAAAAAACATTACATTTTACAAAATTTAAGTACAAAGTTTTGTAATTATTATAGCTGTGATTCATTTAAAAGGGCAGAAGTATCGACTAAAATTACAAGCGACTTATTGAGGATTGTAATTTCATCACCATGTTTCTGCCACAAAATAATGAAGAAAGATGATACACAACTTCGTTTTGTCCAAGATGAGTATCGTCCTTTAAATGTATGTTGTACCCAAACCTAGCTATAAGCGAAGCAGTGTGCTCAAAAGCATTAATTAATGACATAACACACAAAGAAGTAAGAAATAGTGTGTTTCAACATTTTGGCAGTTTTATTCAAGCGTAATAAACAAGCAAATATTAAAAATAAAATACAGGACCGACCGTTAATTAGGATATCAAAACCACACCTTGAGCTTGGAAGGAAAAACTTCAAACAATACGGTTTTTTGGATTCGTGTTTGTTACTAAGGTAAACAATAAGTACTCATTGTTTCATAGCGTTAATATGGAATGTACATTGTACATTTTCACAATATTACGTCAAGGGGAAATAGCTCTCAGGATACTACTAGCGTCTTCAATCGCACCAAACAATCCTGTGGTTTTGAACATACCTAAACACGATCCCGTCAAGATCGAAAGGATATTCGAGGATGCCGGTAGTCGGCTGACGAGCGCGCAGGATATCCTGCTCGGTGGGGAGGTAATCGTCTTTCTCGATTCTCGCCAAATCACTTAAATAGCTGAAATATAGATCATGCAGCGCTAACAGCCAGTACGCAGACACATGCACATAAGATACCCTGTTACATACATACACTTAAAAATAAAGTTGCAGAATGAAATAAAGTATGGAGACAGTACAGTAAAGTCCCATGTTACCATGCACCGTTAAAGCGAGACATGCACAGCCCAACATGTTCAAGTTTTACCTAAATCGTATTTCTTCCAGGTCAAATGGGTATTCTATAATGCCCGTTGTTGGGACTCTTACGCGGAGTATGTCCTGCTCGGTTGGTAAGTAATTTGGTGCCGCCACGCGGTCAATCTCCTGCAAGTAGCTATAGAAATATCTTTTCTCAGTGTGGGTTCAATTTTACATAATTTTAATGCATACCAATTAAATCATTCTGATCTTTTTCATTCACTAATATTATGAATGCAAGTAAATTTAATGATTGTTATGACTTTATGGCGACACTGCAGAAATTATTTGATGATTTTGTAATCGCGCGAGGAACTGCACATTTCATACCAGCATAATTATTTACTTTTCTGTTTTAAATAGTAACAGAACTCAAAGTTTTACTTTCTGGACATCTTAATTTGTAAGTGAAGTTTAAAATCATGTCAATGGAGAAAACAAATGGACTTTGAACCCTTCCTGTGTTCTGATTCTGGTAAAAGTGGCAATTTCTTACAGGCATTAACACCTTATTACTTTCATTGCCAAGAATCACTCATGTTTTTAAGTATTCCCAAGAAACTAGACAACAAGCGTAAGGAGAACGTTCTGAACCACTCAGCTTATTGAATTATTGGTAATTTAGATTATGACATCATATTATACAGAAGGACCAATCTTTCGCGGTTTTATTCGACATTCCCGACCATCGAGTTTCCTGTAACCGGGATTTGCAGATATGGCGATGAGTCAATGTGTTACTCGCTTTATAGGAAATCATATTTAATTTTAAGTGATAAATGCCTACTGACATTTATGATTAACTATTGTGATGCTATTATTATAGAATACAATACCAATGAAAACTGTATTCAATAATCATAATCCCAGATTGTTAACATTACTTTTAAATGAGATAATAGTTGGTATTGTATTATTGTTAAGTTCTACATAGTTCCAATAACACAACTTACTATTTGGCGGAGTCGGTGAGTTGGTATTCTCGCCTACGATCGTAGCACTCTTGGATGCCTGCGTCGGCCCACAAAGCCTTGATAGCTTCAACATAGGGACTCTCAAACGTTGTCACACTCTCAAAGTCGATCGATGATATCAACTCCGCCTTCTCCTGGAATGTTACAATTTTGTATTTCAGTATGGAATGCTGTTTATTATTTTAAAAGGATCATTGTCATCATTGTAAATTCCCATGTGTGATTTGTCATCAGGACAAAAGGGACTGTTTAATAAATTGATGCATTACTTGCAGTGGCTGAAGTTCGTCCATAGCCAGTCATTTATTTGTAGTTAATAATATGTAATATCTAAATATGTTTGCACTTAGTCATCGCGTCGCTTAATTTAGTGTATATTGTGAAATTATGAGAATTCAGTATTACAGTTGTATGTAGGGAGGTATTTGTAGCGAAACATAAACCATCCTTCCGATTTTAGTAAAAATACATTTGGTTGGAACATTAATAGTATCCCAGTAATCATTCAACCAGGCATACTGAGCAGAACACCATCTTCCCGTTACTTTAAATACGTGGCTACAAGAGTAGGGGAAGACCAATGAAACGATGGATGGACTGTGTGAATGGTGAAATAGAAAGGGGGGTGACTTCCGAGATGACCATTAATAGACAGGTATGGAAGAAAAAGACATGTTGCGCCGACCCCAAAAGAAATTGGGATAAGGGCACGAGAATGATGATGATGATAAACTCTTTGTTGTCATAAAAATGAACATCCAAACAATTTAACTGTTAGTGGTACCTATACCTAATTACGCAAACATTTAAAATAACCTACGTTATAAAAATAACACTCACGCTGTTGGACGGATTTCCATATTGGATGGTAAGGAGCTCCATGGCGCGTATCATGCTCTGCATCGCCATGAAGATATTCTGGTATACGAGCTTGATAAATCCCCTTTTGTCATCATCGCTGTAGCCGGAGCCGTGAATAATTCTCATCTGCTTGATGAACGTCGACTTTCCTGACTCGCCAGTACCTGAGACATGACAAAAAAAAAACATTAATGACGCCATTAAAAAAAAAAAGCTTACCAACTTATTCACAGCACTTCCTCTTGCCGTGGGTTTGAGAAAGAGATTATTCAGTTAGAATGCTAGAATGCATCCACCAACCCGCACGGGGCCCGCGTGATGGTGGATTATGGCTTCGGTTTTTGTCCCTAAGTCGGTACAAAATCTCAACCTGTATAATTCAAAATGGCCTGAATCAAAATTCAGTCTGATAGATAGTGAGCGAACATGGAAGCGTTGCGATATTTCCTTGTGGGCTTGTTACCAAGCAGGGTTGAATTACCAACATTGTATCATAGCCATGTAGACCACCAATAAGGAGGGCCGTATTTGTCAAATGATATAATGTTATGGACGGTTCCAAACTAGAATTAGAATTATACCGCGCTTTGCAATGCGATCGTGTGGTTGCTAAGCGGTGTAAAGTAGGTAGGTTTCTTCATTAACCACTGATTACATTACACGATTGATAAGTCCGTGTCCGCCAGAACGGATAATAAGATTTATATATTCCGACTCTGGATTTATCAATTAATTAGTTACTGTTATGCACTTTAATTTATTATCCATGTAATAAATATATGTTAATAATAAAACAATCTGCTTAGTTTCAAAATGGACTGAATGAATACTGATCGTTGTCTGAGTGATAGGATGCCAAGTACCAAAATTAGTCATGTAGCATTTTGGTACTTAATTGTTCAATTTAAAATTACATCTGTCGCTTCCTCGAATGTACGAGGATATTGTTAGTAAGTACCTATCCTACGTATTCGTTGGAGTATTGGACTTAGCGGCTAATTAGATTATTTTATTAAGACCCGAAACGGCTATTCGCATTTGTACATCGCGTGCAGAATTAAGGGTGTCACATGACAGTCGCCTTGCTAGTTTGTCGACCCCGAAAATTATAACGTGCCCCGATTTTAGAGTTCTCAATATTTCTCGGCAGGTGATTTCAACAATTTGCCAAATAACATTTTATTTAAAGTTACCTACTTATAATATAAACTGTGCATTTTGTCAACAGGTTCAGTCCATTTAGGCATTAAGGTTTAAAATTGTAGTTTTTGTATCTCCCTGCTGAAATATTATGCACTTTGTACTGGAATTCATGCTGTTAGTAGGTAGCAGTTGCTAGCTAAACATAATTCTTTATAAACTTGATCTCATTAATGTGAAGCTGTATTATTTATCTTGAATTGCATAAGAGGATAATTATGTACTTACTTATAAGTAGGTACCTACTACCTATAATGAGTCATTTGAACAATGCAATATTATTATGATTACCAACAATGAGAAAATAAATAAATAATATTGTGGATTCCACAGTATTATTAATTTATTATGAAGAATTGTTCAATGGAATCTTAGTGAACGGCTTACAAATATGATTAAGGGAATAACTTGGTGTGTTCAACAACTAGATATTTTTGTAATAAGTTAGCAATGATTCTCACAGCCCAACTACTAGAAAATGGTAGACGCGCCGGTTTAAGTTGACACATGCAACAGGAATAAAAAAAAATGCTTTCCCAAATGACAAAATCGGGCTGGAATAGCAGAAAAAGGTTCTATGGCACTTGTTTCGTTCAGAACGTACCTACGTTATTGTTGTTTGAGTTTGATAACTTGTGGAGCATATTCAATACCTTGCCTCCAAATAAATAACAATGAGAGCATTATGTTTTGACCTATTAATATCCTTGCTTAATCAATTATTTTGTTAAAGGAAATTTATTACTAACCAAACCTAACCATCACAGGCACTAATCTCCATGGTCCTGATATGGCCTGAGCAAGATTATGTCTAGAATTTAAAAGAGACTGACCTCTCAGTTTGTTTCGGTCTTTCTTCTCAGAGTTGTCAGATAGGAAACACCGAATTCGTCTAGATTTAAAACATCATTTATTTTGACGTGTCAAAATGTATTTTTGAACCAATTTACAAAAATAAATATAATTTAAGGCTGCAGGCACGAAACTAGCGGCGAGGAGCGGTAGGTAATAATTTTGTACAGTTGGCATCACCCCGCTCGGCCACCGCTGGCTTACACTAAACATTTCGCCATTTTTTTTAACTTCCTGATTTGTACCGAATTACCACTTCCAAATTCATATAAGTTAATGACTAAAAAAAGAATTTTGAAAATCCGTCGACAATTGGCGGAGTATTCGATGAACAAACATACAAAAAAAAAAAAACATACAAACACCCGAACATAGTACCTCCTCCTTTTTGTAAAGTCGGTAAAAAATGGTTGCTTATAAAAATTAGCAGTCGTGACGAATATTCTGGTGGATTATTTAGTGAATTAGTTACTACAATTATTATTAGATTGGTAAGCTTGTAGCTTAATTATAAGAACAGTGTAGTTTTAGAATCAGTCACAGAAGTGGTGTGTGTCTAGCGTGTATGGATGTTGCTGGCTGGTTCACATTTTTACAAAAGGGCTGATTTATACCTACCAACCTGTTGGAAATTATATATTTTACTAACAAGCAAAGTATTACGGGCAATTGCGTTTTGGACCCAGTCATCTAACCTGCATTTTTAGGCAGCATATTTTCTGAATGATGGGTTTTCTGCTTGTATAGGTAGTCGACCTCATATTTGTTTTTTCACTATTAGGTTGAACGCCACTTGCAACACGTCATAAAACAACATGGTATTTTTGTCTATGTGATGGGTAGATAATTTCAACCTTAATGGAGTCTCAAAAGTTGTTAAAAGTGGTAAAGAAATTGCGAGGTAGACTGTAGTGTAAATTTAGTTCAACCCTATTATCAATGTATAAAATAGAAATACTAAAGGCCCGGGTCCGAGAAGCGCGCGATACATGTGAACGGTTACCTGATCTCGTCAGATTTTTTGTCATGAGAACTGGTCTTGAATTATGCAAGGTGGCAGGCATCGACACGCAAACTGTAATCACATGATTCTAGACGCTCAACAAATAAATTTTTCGTCGGTTATCAAATGAATCAGCTGTTTCATAGAATGTTGGTGTCTCATATGGGGATGCATGAAGAAGCCTCTTTGTTCCGCCAGTTACTCAACTGAACCGAGCGCTCGGCGCATCCTGGACAGTCACACCCACACCTTATTTGACTGGCCAATTCTTCCCTTGCAGTGGTAGGTAGTGGTAGCAGCCTGCTGTGTTTCGTCGATGCGTGGAAGTTCCAGTGCTTTAGGCATCTTCTGGGCACGCTCGTTCCATCAGGCGTGATCGAGGTCAAGAGCAGGGCCCATTCAACAATTAAAAAAAAAGAAAAGTGCTATAACCACGCGGTCAAAATGTATGGAACAGCCGGTCGATTCTGTAAAAATATCACCGTGAAAACTTAGGTGAAGTGAGTCTGTTTTTGCTTGGAGTTGACACTATTGACAGCTCACTCCACGCTCACTTCACCTAAGTTTTCACGGTGATATTTTTACAGAATAGCGCCGCTGCTATTGTTTTTTAAATAATAGACGTGTTGCGCGTCGATGTCCCTGCTACCAGATCGCAAATAAGCCGACGGCCTACATTTTATGTTAAGTGGTTACCACTGCCTGTAGACATCTGGAATACCAGTGGCATCGCAGACGCGTTGCCATCCAAGAGACATGGCTGAAATATCTCAAGTGCCTGTAATTACACCGGCAGTACCGGCACCCATATCCTTCAAACTGGAAACGCAGCTTAGCAGCAGAAATAGGTATTTATGGTAGTAGTACTTTCCTGGACGAGCTCCTTTACAATGAGACTCCTTCTCTACTTGAATTTTTTGATGCAAAACCTACTTACCATTCTTATCTTTTTTTTTCTACATTGACATAGGTACTTAGATTTTTGTTTAGATTTTCCTCTATCTAATATTATTATAATATTATACCTCCAGGAAACCAGATTTTGTGCTTTAGTACCTACCTTTGTTTGTCGGTAAGAATATGATAATATTGTGTAATTTGTGTATTAACTGGTCAAGTTACCCTAAACATACCTAATTTTAAAATTAAGTTATTTTTAAACTTTGTAGATAATTTCTACATACTCTTTTGTTTAGGTTTTCCTCTATCTAATATAATATACCTCCAGGATGCCAGATTCAGTGCTTTAGTACCTACCTTGGTTTGTCGGTAAGAATATGATAATATTGTGTATTAACTGGTCATGTTACCCTAAACATACCTAATTTTATAATTAAGTTATTTTTAAACTTTGTAGATAATGTGTACATACTAGGCACTTCTTAAATTGAAATTTAAATCAATTGGTAGGAGCACAATTAGGTAAGTATTAAAGTATTAAAATTTTAAACAGTGTAGTATTTAGGTTAAAACTGCAGGTATTTTTAAAGTTAGTAGGTAATGTCATTGTACAGTCAACCGCAAAAGTAGATGATCAAAGTCAGAAATTCAATACTAGTGAACGGAGTTCGCGTCAGAACTGTGTGGCGCCGAAGTGATTCAAAAGTATTCTACGTAGTAAGTATTCTAAGTAGTAGTACTTCGACGCCACACAGTTCTGACGCGAACTCCGTTCATTAGTATTAAATTTCTGATTTTGATCATCTACTTTTGCTGTTGACTGTACTACAAAGCCTGCAGTTAAAATGGTAATTTAAATCAAATTGGTAGATAAACAATATGTATGTAACAGGTTATTTCAGTAATACATAAACTATTAATAGCCTTTTGTGCTTGGTATTTCATTTAGATTTTAAATGAAATATCTAGCAAAATCATGACCCTGATTTATTTGCTTCTAACTTTTAGAAGCAAATCAATCAGGGCAATCTTGTAATGAATGACGTAGGTAGTAAATAATGGCATTTAAAAAAAAACTGAAATAGCAAATCTATTAAATAATAGGAGTACCTAGTTTTGTCATTAATTTTGAAAAGAAAAGATTAGTTTTGAGTAATAATGTACCAATTAATATAATTGTAATTTCACGAGGCAATCCTCTTTTAGGCCCAAATGAGGAATCAAAATCTTCTTCTCCCTGCCCTTATGCCATGTTACTTGGGGTCGGCGCAACCCGTTTTCTTCTTCCATTCTATCATTCACTCCCTTCTCTTTTAAATCATTCCTCACACAATCCATGTTTTATTCAGCCTTCCTCTCCCTCTCCATCCATGAACATGTATATTCATCACTCTTTTAGTCGTTTCGTCCCTTCTCATCATATGCCCCATACTAAGCCAAACAATTTCCTGTCACTGGCGCCACTTTCAAACTTCCTCTTTTATACTCATTTCTTATATACTTTTATACTCATTCACGGCCCAGCATTCAGACCCATAAAGTACGACAGGCCTACGGACTTATAAATTTTCCCGTTTAAGTTGAGGGCATCCGTGGGTCGCAAGTTGTTCCTGTGACCTGTCGCCATTTCATCCATCCTGAGTTGATCCGGTGTGTTACGGTCGGTCTACTTCGCCATCTTCTTGGACGAGCGACTCGAGGTACCGAAAGTCGGAGCATATTGATAAGGGCGTTCGGGCGAGAGATATGGACTGGAGAGACCGCCAAAATCACAAAACAGATACTCGGTCCGACTTACTCTCAGGCCAACGGTTTCGAGTCTTTCCCACCACACCTCCAGTCTGCTCTGGACCTCTAAGCCGTTCTCGGCAACCAGCACAATGAAATCGGCGAACAGCATACACCAGGGAGACTCTTCTTGGATATCTGATGTAAGAGCATCCATTATCAGCACGAAGAGGTATGGTCTGAGTGCTGAACTCTGATGCAAGCCGACAGCCACATCGAAACTGCCAGTAGTGCCCACTGTAGACCGGACTTGGGTACTGCATCAACTGTACACCGCTCTAATCAACTGCACATACTTTCCTGGCACACCTTTCTCCTTCAACGCCCACCACAAAACTTCACGAGGCACTCTGTCGTATGTCTTTTTGAGGTCAACAAATACCATGTGCAAGTTTTTATGCGCACCTCTGTATTTCTCGCACAGCTGGCGGATGGTAAAAATGGCTTCTGTTGTTCCTCGACCAGGCATAAAACCGAATTGGTTTTGCGAAATTTCACTGTCTTCTCTCAGTCGCCTTTCAATAACTTTCTCCCAAGCCTTCATACTATGTGACATTAGCTTTATTCCTCTATAGTTGTTGCACTCCAGCACATCACCTTTGTTTTTAAAGATGGGCACCAGCGAACTGTTACACCATTCGTCAGGTATGGCTTCTTCCAGCAACAACTTATTGAAGAATAAAGCTTCCATACTTCAACTGGTATTCCATCTGGACCTATTGCTTTACCATTCTTCATCCCATTTACTGCTATTCTCACTTCATCCATACTAATCCTTCTCACTAACCCCTCATTTACTGGTTTATTCCCAAGCACACCACTCCAGTCATTCTCCTCATTCATCAGTCTTTCGAAATAGCTCTTCCACCTATCCTTAATTTTCTTATCATCCGAAAGAACTTTATTCCAGTTTCATCCTTTATACACTTTATCTGACAAATATCCCTCGTCTTTCTCTCTAGCTCTAGTAAGCCGGTAAAGATGTTTTTGACCTGCTGGATTATCCTGTGTGTCATAAAGCTTGTCCTGGGCTTTTGCTCTTGCTATAGCCACAGCTACTTTTAATAATGTAGAGTGAAAATAAATTACAAGTAGCCATCCGATTTTTTACTATATTGACATGGCACAAATTATTACTTTACCTAGTAAAGGAATATACATTCAAACCTCATAAAACAAATAAATACCCAAGTGATGATAATGAACAATCACAAGTTTTTTTTTCCCATTTAATTTTTGCAAGGCTTTGTCAACCTACTGACTAAAATAATTAGACTAAGTAATAGTTTTATGCAAAATGTATGACCATTGAAAGTTAATAATATAAATAATAAATACTGCTGGTTTGAATTTTAGAACTCTTAGGTATGGTCTTTTGAACCTGTTAGTCTTATTAGACTTGTGTATAAAAATACAACATAACTTGCATTAATGGACACCTAAATTGAAATTAATTATTGCTTTAAGCAAAATTCATTGAAAAAAAAATTAAATATTTGATATTGAGGAATGTAGTGAATAATTATAGTTACTTAAACAAGACCAAATTTCTGAACCTAACAGTAATGGTTGAACAAGAAAAAATCAAAATTGTTCATAAGCGGGTCAAGGCAAGGTACCTGACACATTTTATGAAAGGGGAGTGCTCATCCTTGTTTTTAATTTTTAAACCTATGTGACATTATTATTTCCTTTTTCAACAAAAAATTTAATTATTATAAATTACCATTACTGTTTACGGGTCAGATAAGCAGTCGCTCCATGCAAAATGCTGCATCCGGTTAGACTTGAAGCTGACCCAAAAATGGTTGGGAGAAGTCTAGGCAGATAAAGCAGATTATGATAATGATATCATTACTATTTTGAGAACATGATAAAAAATTACTTTTTTTTTTGTATCACACAAAATCCCGAAGTAAATTAGGTAATGCAAGTTGCAATGTTTGTTAAACATTTGCATCAAGCTGCTAAATTCTTGAATTTGATTCTATCTAAAAAAAGAACTAAACACAACTTGATTCATGGTGATAAGAAAGTTGGAATGTTATCAAATATCTACATTCATGCTTGATATTAGAGTTATTGGTTGCAGTATCCTGTTAGGATAATCTGAATTTTTTAATCTAGGTACTTAGATTTTAAACTAATAATCCCAAATCAGATTTCTGGTTAAAAATACTCAATGACATAAGGAGAAGCCTAGTTGCGAAAATGTGTAAAAACAGAACAGGTGTTCGATTTTTAAATACCTACAGGCTAGAAATCTATCTCTCTGCCAAATTTTATCAAAATCCATTCAGTGGTTTAGACATGAAAAGGTAACATAATAGACATACACAAGTTACTTTCGAATTTATAATATTGGTATGGATGAGGTTATTTTAATATTACTACAATTTGCTTTTTATCTAGGTAGATAGAATTGCCTATAAAGTTTGATTAAAGTATTTTTAGTTAAATGGTACCAAATCTGTGCATCTGAAAGTAATTATATTTCACAAGCATGGTGTTAATGCCCAGTGTGTATTATTGTAACACTGAAAAACATTCAAATGTACCAAGGAATAGAACCGAGCATGTATGTATCCCGCTCTGCTGCAAGTATGCCAATATTTGTACATGCATGCATAATCTCACACCTGCTAATCTATTCTGTAAAAATCTCACTGTGAAGACTAAGGTGAAGTGAGCTGTCAATAGTGTCAATCAGCGGTGCTATTCTGTAAAAATCTCACAGTGAAAACTTAGTTGAAGTAAGCGTGGAGTGAGCTGTCAATAGTGTCAATTACTAGCAAAAACAAATTCATGTCACCTAAGTTTTCACGGTGAGATTTTTACAGAATCAACCGGCAGGTGGAATGATATCTCACTGCACCTAAGTTTTCATGGTGAGATTTTTACAGAATAGACCGCCTGTAGTCCAAGTACCTAATCATTTTTCAAGCACATTCTCAATACTAAGGTAGGCACCTAGGCACTGCTTTTAACCTAAACAGCTGATGCAGCTGTGCAAACTATGCTTAATGCAACTTTACTCTTATCATGCATGTTTAGATATACAAATGGTACATAATATAAAGGACAAAATATGTCAGATTAGATTTATGAACCTATTATCTTGGCTCAAATTATTTTTTGTAATAACAGGAACCTTTTTGTGAAGAACTCAAAGCAGTTTCTAAACCATTATCTTTGTTCTGTCAACTTTATTATCTACAAGTTGATGTCAAAATAAAGCCTTAGTTCTAGCGGCACAATACAGATGATTTTAATATCTATTTTAGTACATCAGTCATTAAAAATTAGCAGGGATACATTTCAGCAATAGATGGATTAACAGACAGACACAACAATAGTTACACATTACACAAATAGGTACATGTAGTTCAACCACAGAAAACCTTTGTACTTAATATTAACTTTCCGTTAAGTATTGCTCAACAAGGTGCTGTAGCACTGATCAGGTGTGAACTTTGGCATGCAATCATCTGACTCACCTCAGTTCTCTTAACGAATAGCATAATTAACTATTTAAAAGTCATACTCATGTACTTGATATTGACCTCAAACAAATGTAGGGCATCTAAAATGAGTATGAAAATTATGGAGTAATCCATCAGGAACATGGTTCTGATGATTTGGGTAAACAGACTACTCCGCTTGCTTGACTTGGTATGGGTTTATGGCACAAATAAGTTTTTCGCGAACTAGATATGGGAGCAGGTATTTTTTGTTATAATCATGATTATGCACTTACCAAGCAGCAGCAATTTGAGTTCCCGTCGAGCATCTCGTTTGTCTTTCCGAAGCTGACGCTCGATTTCTTGATTTATTCGTTTTTGCTCCTTCGCCTCCTCCGACATGCAGCACTCCATGATGCCCAAGAGCGGAGTGCCGCAGTCCTTCCTCTTGTGTGGAGCCTTGTCCTTCCGGCAGGCCTTTCAACCGAGGCACACCACTCCTAGAAATTACATTATTATTACACTCACTGTATCACGTTAAACACGACACTAATATCACAAAACACGCACCGACGCGACAACGCGCGAACAATCATTCGAAATAAAAACGATCAAATACTAAAACCGACAATCCGGTCACTGGGTGTGGTGACTTATGATCGGTCATATACATAAACGCTTCTGTCAACTGCCGACATAAACACATCGAAATCCGTTTATATACGAGCGTGGAACCTTGCGAAGCGATCGCATAATCTTGTTAATGTAACTAGATTCAAGAAACCTATGGCTATTCCACACACGTGTTATTAATAAGATTAAAACTGTGAGCAAACAGTGGATTGATGATACCTAGGTAATCTACTGATAACTAGAACGGCCTATGATTACGATGTGATTTGCCAGGGCTCACTGGGTGAGTATTAACATCTTGTAATTACACTTTTGCACTCATTACGTACCCGAGAGTATATCCATAGGGCAAGATCAAATAATCCACTTCAAATTATTGCACTAACCACGATTAATCACTCAAGTCATACAACGTCTGCCTCTCAATATGGCGCTCGGAGATTTTTGGGCGATGGGTGTTCTGCGCGTGCGTTGTTCGTGTATTAGCAAATAAAAAATAATAGACTAAAATTGGATGGAAAGTTGCAAAAATTAGTAATGTTATAAATTTTGATCAAGTCTCGATAAATTTTATTTAATGAAAATGAAAATCAATCTAATTTTCATAATCGTCAAACTGGTTGACAGATTCTGTCAACTCAATTGTCACATAATTTATATCCTTGAGTGACTAATGTTATAAAATTATTTTTTTAACAATTTGCTTGATTTTTTTGCAGTAATTTATTATTAAAACATAATTTTCATTATGTTTTATGCGAATTATTATTTGATTACTGAATAACTGAAATTCCAAAGCTCTGCAATAAAAAAAAAACAATTTTGTCTATGATTTCGGCCATAGAACGCGTGATGTGATGCTATAGTTGCCAGCGCAAAATCGTACGACTAAACAATAATGATAACATTTTTCTAACATGCCTTGCCGCTTTTTGGTTTTCCAAAATGCGTTTTTATCAGATTGCTTACTGATACTTTAACAGTTTCAGTACGCCTTTTAAAGCTTTTCCGTACCACACATCTGTTAATACAGTTTTAGGTCCATGTGATTTACTTATTTTATGTATCCATTTATATTTTACAAGGATAAAGATATAAAATACAGATTTGCTCTTTCAAATAGTGCTCTCAGCGCTCTATTATATCGATGTAGGTAGGGTAGCTGTTATAACTTAGCAACACTACAACTTGTACGTGATTCTAGCGTCGCCGTCGAGGCATGTCAAGGCCTTTTTGAATCGATTTGTAATCATTGTGTATCGATACCGAATCCAAAAATAAATATTATAATATTCTATTCAAATTGGATTAATATTTGTGTTTTTTATTCTTTAGATAGCATTTAATCAAATAATATTTCAACTCAAAATAATCTCAATTCTAGAACTCCTGCTCAGACTTTTATTAGGTCTCCCTGAAGAGTCCTAATATAAGATTACTGAGCAGCCTAATTCATTATTATTTGTATATTTTCAATAATTATGACATATATCTAGGTACTCTAAAGCAAACATCACGATTTCCAGTAATGGTGCACGAAGAAGCCCTATATACTTAACGTAATACTCGACTGCCGCACAATGTCGTGTGCTTGTCCTAGACATAGAGATTAACCTTGAAAAAGGAAGTTTGCTTGATGTACTGTGTACAACGACTATGTACTTAGGTATAGTTAGGAAGGTGCGTGTAAAACTAGGTTGATTGTATCTTTAATAAGTATTACTTTTTTTGTTACATTATTGATTGATACACATTCTTGTAACAGCCCTTTCAAATGTTGTGTCAAGTTCGCTCGCTCACTTAACTTCCGGTACATTGGGGACACCCGGCGTTATAGGTAGGTAGGTACTGCTCGTCTATTTACGACAATTTTTGCAGATATTCAAATAATTTTTGCCATATCTTGTTGTTTGGTTTTTAAGCGTACTCTGTACGTTACCCAACAATGTGGCCTCTGAGTCCTCTGACTACGCATTTCGAAAATATACTTTTCACACTGTTTATTTTTGTACCAGAATTTGAAGGGTGGTATGGTAGGTAACTAGTAAGGTGGATGCTGAGAGTGTTTAGGGATGGATGGATGGCTGCTATGCACTTTCGTATTTATCAAGAAGATAAAAATGTATTTTTAATCAATAATTTGGTTACTGACAGTTAATGCCTGCTAAAAGGTTTTTGTTTCATGTTTGTTTAATATCAATCCATGCCACCTGTGGGCTTGCAACTCGTATGCACGGGTGACGGTCGCGGTATTCTGGGTTCGATGCCTGAGGTTTGAATTTGCATACCTACTGTGGTGTCGGGTTGTCTCAAAATAAAACAAATTAAAGTAATTAACAATCATTATTTAATAAAATAATTTATTCGAATCATTTAGGTAGATGATGTCATAATATATCACATATTTTGTATCTTACCTCATGAATTATATAAAAATAGTACTTATAAATATCAATATTTTATTTAAACAGGCATGTCTTGCTTATTAATAAGAAACAAGAACTAATTCCAAACATAAAATCTTATATTAATACTTTTTTCAAGGAATTTAGTCTAGCATAGGTATTCCTTTTCTAAGAAGGTTCACAGGTTACTTACAAACTCTTAGGTAGTATATTGTAGTAGATTCAGAATTAAGAATCACTCATTTCACTCCTCTCCGATTTCAGAGCTTTAGAAGGGCATTAACTCCCCCCCCCCCCTTTACCCATTCTCCCAGAAAGAAACATTTGCCACCCCTTGAGCGAAGACCTGTTTGTTGAGAGGTGGTTGAGATAGACTATATAATAGTCGTGCTATGTTGGTGGCTGGTGGGTCTTCATATCTTCAATGTACGGACGCCAGCACATCAAGTTACTACAATCTGTCAGATTTCTTTAATAGATTTTCGACTTTATTGCTAAAAGATAAGGTTCAAGGTTGATTGGGAAAATCTGACAGTTTCGGGTAGGTTGACCTGCTGGCGTCTGTACAAACATAAAATAACTGATTTATATTTTAAGGCACAGCTCCGCGTGATTCCCGAACTTTGGCTATATTATATGAATCTTTGAAAACAATGGAATAAATATTTTTGTCTGCTTATTAATAGTGCAGAATATGAAAATTTGTTACACCGGTAGGTGTGGCTCCCCAATAATTTTATATACTCTGTACATAGGTTCCTGTTCATACCATACTTGCAAATTAATTGCGTAACACACTTTCCATCACAATCTGAATCATTTTGAAGGGTATTGCTAATCCATTGCTTCATATGTTCGAAAAAAAATTATGCTCAACTACATATAACGCAATGAATGTTGTGGAACTGTCAAAATTAATGCCGTTGCTGCTGTCAGTGTGTTACGCAATTACCCCGCAGCTTATCCTGTATACAAAATTGCTATCCTCACATACTTAACAATCTGGTCCGCCAATGAGAAAATCGTCAGCTCCCGAAAAGTTATGCATATTTCGAGCTTAATTTTTGGTATCTACAGGCGAAAAAGTTTTAACCAAAATATTCTCCTTAAAACTAATATCATTACGCAGTCTTTATGTTATTGGCCATTTCCTTGTTCGGGGGTATCCATCCCCCAAAGGCTTTCTCGAATTCTTTTGCGACAGCAATTGTCAAGTGGTCGTTGCATTTGTTGGCAGCTATCTGAATGCCCACAGGTAGACCCTTCCTTGTCAGACCTATTGGGCACTGTGTGACGGGCAATCCAAGGGCGTTGAATATCGTGAGATAGCCACAGTTGAGGAACTTGTAGTAGATTCTGTAGTGCAGATGTGCTGGGGTTGGGAACGTTGGGTGTAGAAGTACCACATCGCCTGATAACATTTTCTGCAATCAAAGAAGTGAATTCGTAAATTTAATAATCATTTGATCATATATTTCACTTTGCGGGACACTTAACGCCCCTCGACGTAATAACAATAAATCTTCTATTGTGTCTCGTTCAGACGTCTCCGGATTAATGACAATCCCTTGGGTTTCATTTTGCTGGACTTTTGCAATGCAATATTAACATCAGACGTTACGTTTGTAGGTACTTTCGCAAGGTAAATGAGCAGGTACCTCTGGTTGACTTTCTTCTGCTTCTAAGATCAGTTTTTCGATTTCAAACTTACCTCAAACTCAGCCTTGATTTCATCAAAAATGGAGAGCAGCTTCTTGTAGTAACTCTTTGGTAGTGCATCGAAGAATTTTGTCAGGGGCCCGTAGCATACGCAGATAAAGTTGTGGTTTGATAGGCCAACTAAGGTCTTCAACACTTCAGGCCACACTGATACCCATTGGTCGCGTTTCTCTGGATCCGTGTAAATGTTCTGTACGTGTTTTATGTTCAACAGTATCCTGATGCTGGTTTCCCACATGTGTTCTATGTTTTTGATTTTGAGCTGGAAATATGAAATAAACATTAGAATTAGACAAATAGAGCTTTCATACATAAGTATTATGGAATGGAAGAAATAAGGCCTCTCAGTTTGTGAACACGGCTGGATGAATTAAGAGTGAAGTGTTTGCAGAAAGTATCGATTTATTTATTATATTATCATAAATATTCTTTAAAACATGACCTGCATTATAAATGTAAATGCACCGGTCCGCTGATGAGTATTGAAAACCCTTTTTTATCAAAGCTTGCTCAAACATTTGAAACAGTCTATAGGTACTAATAATAAAGCTGAAGAGTTTGTTTGTTTAAAAGCACTAATCTCTAGAACTACCAGCCGGTTTCAAAAAAATATTTGCATTTGATAGCCCAATTCTTGAGGAAGGCTATAGACTATTTAGCATCACGCTAGGACTCCCAGGAGCTGAACAAAAAAAAAGTAAGAAATAACTCTAAGCCAAAACTAAGTAAAAGCGCGGGCAGGCGTTGCGACTTGCGATGCTACGGGGTGGGTCAGACTTTTGCCAAGGTTTCGAATAGGTACCTCCTACTTGGCGAGTTATGTCCAGAAGAGAACCAAAAGTATCCTTCTTATAGGATCGGAAAGCAATGCCACCATTGCATTTTGCCATAAGAAATTAGTTTTCCTTCTTATCTTTTCTTATCTTTCTTTGAATAAGCAACAATACAATATCTCCGCGAATGGTATGTAATATGGTGGGTAGTCGTTACTATGTATGTTACACTGTAGGTACTAAGAGTACTAACCGGTTTAACTTCGATGTTGTAGGTATTCTTGATGTGATCTTTGGCTTTCTCCATTGCTCTTCTGACATCAGGACCCATGGAGTCTGATACATTGCTGCCGTCTCCATCCATGTAGTAGAATTTCAACTTTGATATGTCGACCTGTGAATATATAATTAATCTGTTGATAGGACACTATTTGGCTTAGGATCCACATATTCTTCAATTGGGTCAGTTAAACATTGAATTTGAGAATTAAGTTGTTTGCCATTGTTGTTTAGGTTTTCGTTTTCAAAGAAAGTTTTTGATTCTCTGATTCTGCACTCGAGCGTAAAAATCGATGTGTACCTACTTATATTATAAAGCTAGCAATTATGCAGCTACTAAGGCTCACATTTATTTCATCTATTTAGAGACTACAAACCTACTTAGTCGGTTAGGTTCTCCCAAGAAACGTTGACCAAAACTTACTGGCTTGTCCAAAGGTACATCTGGTCCACCCGGTTGCCTCAAAACTTTCAAGAGCAGTGTGAGGTCCTCTGCGTAACGCGTGAGAGGCCCAAGTGTGAAGTATTCTTCGAAATCAGGATCTAAGCAGTCTGGGACGTGGCCTGGAAGAGTTAAGTGTTTATGTAGTGTTTAAATTTATTTTTGTGCGTCACATTTAAGCTTTTAATACAATATCTCCTCTCGAAAGAGAGAAGAAGAATGAAATGCAATAAAACTCAAGTCGATAGATAACTTAACATATTGTCTGTATTCCACAAAGGGTTAGCCGGAGGTGTACCTATATTACAACCACATTTCGCCCTGTTATGTTAAGTCCTATGTAATAGCCTAATAGGGAGCGAGCCTATTCTATATCAAACGGGCACGAATCCAGACTCCGGGCTGCTACTGAGAAATTCCCGATGGAAAAACCCAATAACACTTTGCCCGACACGGGAATCGAGCCCCGAGCACTAGACCAATGAGGCAGTCTTTTCGAGTCAAGTCGTTAGATGTCACTACAAAACTCGGCCTCCTTTTGCGATGCAAATTAGCAAATATACCTAAGTAGATATAGATAGTGCCATGCACGAAGACGCGCCCCCCTCTTCTTCCTAATCGCTAATGGTTATCGCTAGTTAATTCCGCGAGTGTTTTAGTTTTTTGATACACACTAATTATCCACTAATACGTAATTACTGTGTATCAAGCGGAATGTTGCACACTTGTACTGTAAGCGATTAGGTAGAAGAGTGGGGCGCGTCTTCGTGGACGGCTGCGCTATCTATATTCTTTGCAATATTCCCATAGAAAGTAGAGATTTCTCATTATCATGATCTTGACCATTATGCTGTTTGTAACTCTTTACCTTCAACTGAGATGAGTCTAGGTGTAGGTTTGTGTCCAAATATTCCAGTGAACATGGGAGGCAGTCGGAGTGATCCAGCAATGTCTGATCCAACGCCGATTATAGATCCTGCTGCTGAGATCAACGCCGACTGAAAACAAACAAACATTCCATAGGGTAAGATAAATACATAGAAGAAACTTAGCGTAAATTTACGCTTCGACTTCGACCTGTCATTTTCAAATCAAATTCTACCCTTAGTTGAATTTGCTAGTCGGGTGCGGCCGTAATCGGTACTGGAAATAGTTTAGCGATAATGTGGCAATTAAAAGTTGCGGTTTGAACCGAAATGACTAATTCGTTTTTATTAGTTTTACTCCTAAAATTATTAGAATCGTACAAGTAGAGTTTTTAGGGTTTTTCATATAAATTAATAAAGTTTTTTCCACATTGGAGCAAATAATGCTGATGACGTCATCCAAATGTGCCGTACTTTTGTGAAATATCACATTTTCTGGTGTTATAACACAGCCAATTAGTACGCAAGTACTTTGTAAGAATTATTACCTAAATTAAATTGCACACTTGAGTGAATTTATTACGTAAAAAAGTCGTGACTATTGCGTTAAGTTGGTTTTAACCAGCAGTTTGGAGAGTTAACTCTTGCTTAATCTATCTAATGGTTTATGTTGTTATGGAGTCGACAATGGCAGAACCAAGTTTTTTAATGCTTATGTGGCGTAACAAAGAGGTACAATAAGAATACACTAGTGCCATAGAAAAAACCGGGCAAGAGCGAGTCGGACTCGCGCGCCGAGAGTTCCGTACCATTATATGTTTTTAAATTTTCATCGGCGAGGCCATATGTCAGAGAATTTTAACACTGCACGCTGCGGTGTAGAATATTGCAGTTTTAGGACCGCGCCATCTCTTGACCGATAATGGAACTAATGTAACTTTTGTTGATGATTTCTGAAAAAGTGTGCTATTTTGAGACATCGTTTTATTTATCCTGTAATCTTTACATAAACTTCTATCACATAGAATAATTTCAGATTTTTCTCTATGCAAACTTCGGAGATAAGGGGGTGGAACGGTATTTTTTATATTTTTCATCAAAAGTCGAAAACTATGCGGCCTAAGAAAACAAAGAAAAAGTGTTTGAGAATGTGCAAACTGCGCTCTTTCATATGATGCCCTACATGCCCTAGTAGCCCCACTTAGATTTTTTCAGACTAACTTTCAGAGCCTATTGAAAAAAAAAAAATCTTTGTTATTTGCAAAATAGTTGAGCAAACGTCATCTAAAACTATTCAAAATTTCAAGTTGATAGCTGTGACAGACTGACTGAGTCGCACCATAAGGGTTCCTTTTTACAATTTTGATACGGAACCCTAAAAACACATGGGGACTACCGACAGACTTGAAAACTTAAAACTATGTGCTGCCCAAGCGCAGCACGTCATAGCTACAGATATGACTGACTGGCCTGTTGGTCTAGTGGTCAGTGACTATGACTGCTATGCCGGAGGTCGTGGGTTCGATTCCCACCCAGGACAAATGTTTGTGTGATGAGCATGATCATTTGTTCTGTGTCTGGGTGTAATTTATCTATATATGTATGTATTTAGAAATATATAAGTATGTTTATCAGTTGTCTACTACTCATAACACAAGCTCTGCTTAGCTTGAGACTAGACGGCGTTGTGTGATAGTTGTGGAATATTATTATTATTATACTGCGCATATAGAAATGTTCACTTTAAAATAATGGGAGATAGTTTTTCTTTCGTCGATCAAACGATCATCAAGCCGTTTGTCAAAGCTATCAAAAACTTTTTTATTTAAAATGCGCTGTAAATCAGCACTGAACAGCAATTTCGCAAAGATAACGCCTGACCCCAAAACAATATCTCCACTTGCTAAAATTAATTTCCTTTAAAATTAATTCCCTTAAAGTTATTTATGAGGTATGAAATAGTATCTTGTAGCAATGGACCTGTAGTTTTACCAGCCACATTCTATCCTATTTGTGACCGAGAGCCCGGTGTATGATGTGCCTACGTATTGCCTTCATTGTGTTAGGTATAGGAATAATTACTCCAATAATAACTTGTGAAACTTACTTCTCCTCCCGAAGACCCACCAGTAGTCCTTTTCTGATCATACGGGTTCGTCGTAATCCCAATGACGTTGTTATAAGTTTCCCAGTTCATACAAAGTTGTGGTGTGTTCGTCACGGCAATAGGAATGGCCCCAGCAGCCCTGGCTAGCGTAATAACGGCCGCGTCTCTCTTCGCAGGATTCCTATATGGGTACACCGTACCACAGTCATTGCTCATGCCTGGAATTTTAATAGTATATTTTATTAGGTCGAAGGTTTTGATATGCATATTATGTAGTAGGTTATTGCTAGTTTAATGGTTTTAAGAGTTGTAAATTAATTAATTTTGTGGCTTGTGGCGTGGTTTTAGTGCGTAAGGTAAATTAGTTGAATAGTTTTATTTGTAACAATAAATGGTAGTATGTAGTCATTAATCTTCATAGGTTCTAGATAATCATGGGATGTGAACTTGAAAATGTGGGTACCTAGAAAGGAATTGGCCTTTTTTGCCAGGGTTACCTTACGAACCAAATCATACAACGGCTCCACACATTGGCCCCAATCATTGGACACAGGAAAATGCAACCTGACCAACGTTCGACCCAATATTGGCTCATCTCTTTAACGCTTAATCAAGCTGGGATTACTGTACCTTTGAAAGGTGTTTAGGGCTACTCTGAGTTATCAATAACTCAGGACGGTACAAAAGGAATAGTATATTTCATTACAAGTGCGGAAAGGCTGTCATTGCAAAGAGTTCCGACAAATGTCTACCCGAGCCGAGGCGCAGCCGAAGGCGAGTGTTGACAGTCGGAACAAGTTGCAATGACGGTTCCGCAGGTGTACTGAACGACTATTTTTAATACAGTTGCGAAAAAATGAAGTAATTTAATAAAATAATAAAAACACAATATTGCTTTTATCTCCTCTCCACGCAAAAAATTAGTCGTATGTGGATATGTAACGACTTTTTGACTTTTCCGGTAAAATGTTCTCCGAAGCATTTTGTGCAATTATACTGAGTTCCGGTGGTGTTAATTAAAAAAAATAGGGTCGAAATTACTCATTTTGTGCAACAAACAACAAAACTCGCAAAGAAAATTTCTGGAAAATGGCGCCAACCGTAGAATATAAGCAGAGTTTTTTTTTCTTCACCCATTATGGTAGGCAAAGGGAACTATCCATACAGCTTAGTCTTCAGTATATTTTTTTTATTGATATGAAATGAAAATGAAATTTAATGAGATGAAACCTAACCTAACTCATTCAATTAAATCATTAAATCTGATATTGAAATAAATTAGTTGCTTCTTTTTAGAAATATACGTATTTGTATGAATCACAAAAACTCTTTAGTAAAAACTTCATGGTTGGTTTTTCTTTTTAATAGACACTATTTTGACAGTTGGGAAAGAGAACGCACGAGTTCGGGAAAGGTAAAAAAAAAGCACTAGTATGTAATAGCCCACATCCCGAACGCTATACGTCCCTGCAATACACCACTTTTTGAGCAACTGTATTAAAATAGTATATTTCATTACAAGTGCGGAAAGGCTGTCATTGCAAAGAGTTCCGACAAATGTCTACCCGAGCCGAGGCGCAGCCGAAGGCGAGTGTTGACAGTCGGAACAAGTTGCAATGACGGTTCCGCAGGTGTACTGAACGACTATTTTTAATACAGTTGCGAAAAAATGAAGTAATTTAATAAAATAATAAAAACACAATATTGCTTTTATCTCCTCTCCACGCAAAAAATTAGTCGTATGTGGATATGTAACGACTTTTTGACTTTTCCGGTAAAATGTTCTCCGAAGCATTTTGTGCAATTATACTGAGTTCCGGTGGTGTTAATTAAAAAAAATAGGGTCGAAATTACTCATTTTGTGCAACAAACAACAAAACTCGCAAAGAAAATTTCTGGAAAATGGCGCCAACCGTAGAATATAAGCAGAGTTTTTTTTTCTTCACCCATTTTGGTAGGCAAAGGGAACTATCCATACAGCTTAGTCTTCAGTATATTTTTTTTATTGATATGAAATGAAAATGAAATTTAATGAGATGAAACCTAACCTAACTCATTCAATTAAATCATTAAATCTGATATTGAAATAAATTAGTTGCTTCTTTTTAGAAATATACGTATTTGTATGAATCACAAAAACTCTTTAGTAAAAACTTCATGGTTGGTTTTTCTTTTTAATAGACATTATTTTGACAGTTGGGAAAGAGAACGCACGAGTTCGGGAAAGGTAAAAAAAAAGCACTAGTATGTAATAGCCCACATCCCGAACGCTATACGTCCCTGCAATACACCACTTTTTGAGCAACTGTATTAAAAAATAATTTACAAATATTAATAACCGAGTTCTAAAATAATGTGTTTGTTGACCCTCTATCACGTAGGGCAGAGTCTTGATAAATGTTCAAAAGTACAAGGAATGTACCTTTTTAATACAGTTGCTCAAAAAGTGGTGTATAGCAGGGACGTATAGCGTTCGGGATGTGGGCTATTACATACTAGTGCTTTTTTTTTACCTTTCCCGAACTCGTGCGTTCTCTTTCCCAACTGTCAAAATAATGTCTATTAAAAAGAAAAACCAACCATGAAGTTTTTACTAAAGAGTTTTTGTGATTCATACAAATACGTATATTTCTAAAAAGAAGCAACTAATTTATTTCAATATCAGATTTAATGATTTAATTGAATGAGTTAGGTTAGGTTTCATCTCATTAAATTTCATTTTCATTTCATATCAATAAAAAAAATATACTGAAGACTAAGCTGTATGGATAGTTCCCTTTGCCTACCAAAATGGGTGAAGAAAAAAAAACTCTGCTTATATTCTACGGTTGGCGCCATTTTCCAGAAATTTTCTTTGCGAGTTTTGTTGTTTGTTGCACAAAATGAGTAATTTCGACCCTATTTTTTTTAATTAACACCACCGGAACTCAGTATAATTGCACAAAATGCTTCGGAGAACATTTTACCGGAAAAGTCAAAAAGTCGTTACATATCCACATACGACTAATTTTTTGCGTGGAGAGGAGATAAAAGCAATATTGTGTTTTTATTATTTTATTAAATTACTTCATTTTTTCGCAACTGTATTAAAAATAGTCGTTCAGTACACCTGCGGAACCGTCATTGCAACTTGTTCCGACTGTCAACACTCGCCTTCGGCTGCGCCTCGGCTCGGGTAGACATTTGTCGGAACTCTTTGCAATGACAGCCTTTCCGCACTTGTAATGAAATATACTATTTCATTTGTTTTTTTGAATGACATTCCAATGAAAAGGTTGTCATTGAAGGGAGTGCCAAAAACTATATTTGCAGAAATTGGTACACTTCATTATGCTTTACCCATCTTCTTTATTCCAACCACCTTAGATGGCTGACTTTGATGACTTTTTTTATAAATGAATTAAAAAAATAATAATATTCTTTTTCTTCCGACTAGGTACCAAATCCAAAAGGCGTTACAGTCGGATTTTCTTCCGTGTGATGGTAAAATAGTTAAAACTCATTTTTCTTCCTTGTTTTTGATGTAATGGTCATTGCACCCGATGAACTACGTTAATTAAAACGCAATTATTTATTAAAAAATAAAAGTCCAATCTGAGACAGGTTAAGTGACAAAAGTATATTTATTTGGTTAATTAAGAATGGAAATGTGCAGGTATTAATTGATTCGCATCGATAATAACGTCGAAGAAATGTAGCGAGTTGATTTAATTCAGTACAAAATTTTGAGAACAATTGAAACTTTGATGTTCTCTTCCTCATTTACCTTAGCAGAGCTCCTTATGAGTTTGACATGAAAAGTCAGAGGGTCATACCTATTTATTTAGAACTGGAACAGTCATACTGAGTCACAAGACAACATCTGGCAAGATAGCAAGACCAAAGATTAGATAAATCAATCACAAACATTTTTCATAAATAAAAGTACAGGCTGGCATTGACGCGCGAACTGTACCCATGAATTCAGCACATGGTTCTAGACGTAGCTGTAGCGTAGACATTTTTCGTCGCTTATCAAATCAGCTGCTTCATAGAAAAGTGCAATACGCGGTCAATTAAATATTATCGAACAGCATTTGTTTTTTTAATAACCGACGAAAAATTTGCCATAAAGTTTGAATCGAGCTGCAACAGGTTACGCGTCGATGTCCCTGCCACTTTGGACTTTGGAGAAAAAAAGGGGAGGTTTTCTGTTAGCGAACCTCGTAGAATTGTGAGGGGTGAACACGTGAACAGTTAGACTGCTTGCGTACCCAGGATTTCAAGGAATATCATTGCGTATAAATTGGAATCCCTTACCTTCAACAGCAATGCTTTCCTTCACAGTTATAGGCACGCCTAACAACGGATACTCTTTCTCCAGATCTTCAGGCCGCCTGTCAGTCGATGCGATCATCTTGTCGATGCCCCTAGCTTCTCTGAGCGCGGCATCGTACCTTGGCTCAACTATAGCGTTCAGGTATTGATTGGCTTCCTTGCATCTCTCTATATATGCTTCTACAACTTGCTCTGACGTGATCTGAAAGATAAATTATACATGTTTTGTAAGCGTTTTTTCCTTGTTGATGGAGTGGTGGTCTTGGGTCGGAATAATTAGATCTTCATTATACTATTTATACTTAATATTCTATACATGTAATTTTTTTTTGTTTGCTTATTGTTTGTATGTAGGGGGTAATCTCTGGAACTACCAGTCGGATTTGAAAAAGTATTTTTGCTTTTAATAGCCCAATTTTTGAGGAAGGCTGTAGGCTATTTAACATCACGCTATGACCCTTAGGAGTCGAGCAAAAAGTTATAAAGAATGTCAAGCGAAAACGAAATGATAGGTGATGTGATGCGATGGTGTGGGTCGGGAGAATAAGCACGCGGACCAAGTCGCGAGCAGCGATATATCGCATTGTAAACATGGTACCAGTTAACACACGGCTAATAGGTGGATCACTAAATAATAGCCTGCCACAATTAAAAATATTGGTGTTCGCAGTATCGTGTAACAAGTAAATAGGGGAAGGTTATAACCCACTTTCTGAACTCTAATGCTCATAAATAAACACTGTCTAGTGTCTATAGAATAAATAATTATTAAAAAAAAAAACAATCGAATGGGGCGCTTGCGCAGCGCACCTAAACAAGTAGGTAAAAAGTTAGGAAACTTATTTAAAGACCATTTTAGTAAAATCGTGTGTATGATTGATTGCAGATGCTTTAAGGTATGTGACGGTACGTCTCAAATGATGACTTTTTAGCACTCAATTAATTTCTTATAGTTAGCAATCTGATTTATGTGCAATATTATGGTGAACAAACGCCTGTAAATCGCCTGTAGGTCGTTGGAAAATGCGAAAGGTTATAAAATGGACAAGTTATGGACAAAATTCATCATGAAATAAGTTCTGTTTGTTTAAATTACCACTAAGTAGTTGTTACAAGTAGGTAAGATAGTACCTACATATTACTTAGTATTTTTCATGAGTTAATTTTATTTTTTAAATAAAATTTTAGCGATGTGGACTGCACTTGACTCAATAGTGCCAAATACGAGTAAGTATTTGAACATGTTTTAATTCATACTTGTTTAATTCAATATTTGTGAATATAGCAATTAAAATGTCACCAAAATGACCTTAATACAAAATCTTCTCATCATAAATTCAACTATCAGACATATCTACAACGAGACAGGAATGCGGATAGCGATGCAACATGCTTACAAGTAGTAGACAACGATGTCCAATGGCCGTTAAAAAGCAGTAAGATGAGAGGTTCACGGTTACTCTAAAGGTCAAATTAACATTTTCGCTCCAAGGTTAAAAACCTTTCTTTTTAATAAGCTTTTTAAATTTTATCGTCGGAAGAATACTATTGAGCTTTTAAATGTGACACTACTTATAAGATTCCTGTGATTTATTGCATCCAAAGTTATTTCGATGTGCCTTGTATAATATTTAAATTTATTCATAGCTGACTAGCTTTTTACTGGTTTGTGTTTAGCTAGTAGTTATAATTACAACATCATGACAGGATAATTAGTTTTATGTTTATTTTAATATTAAATAATAAAAGCGGTGCCTGACAACAATGGTAATATCGATTATGTGTGGTTAATTTTAACTCCAAAATTAATATCTGGGTATGTTACCTATTATCTATTTACTATCATTGTGTTGTTGTCATTCTAGAGCAAGAACTGAACTTAAAAAAAAAAGGTAGGTAATTTGTAATAAATTGTATCTACTGATAAAATACCGCTATTCTAATAAATATAGCTCCATCAGTCGATGACTAAATAATACGCTTAAAATTTTAATGAATTTCCATAGAAAAATTAATAAAAAGTAATTTAAAAAAATTAAACCGACTTCAAAAAGAAATCAACTCAAAATTAAGAAATAACTTTAATTTCGGAAGTCGGTGTCTTGGGATCTGTATTTTAGTTTTTTGCCACCGACTTCCGAAATTAAAGTTATTTCATAATTTTGAGTTGATTTCTTTTTGAAGTCGGTTTAATTTTTTTAAATTACTTTTTATTTCGTAATTTTTAGTTTTTGCACTAGAATTTGACCAAGGTTTGAGATGTTTTCCCTTTGACACTACACCCGTAGCTCGTATCAATACGCCAGGCCGTCACACTTACACGTATTAGTCCATATCTTGAAAATTACTGAACCGATTTTGATGAAACTTGCACTGTTCCCTAAGTTGAAGTAAATGTAAGCTAATACAAAAAAAATGCTCACGATCCGATTAATAGTTGCTGAGAAATGCGTGGACAAACATACATACATACATACATACATACATACATACATACATACATACATACGTCTATGAAATTTTGTATATTTGTTTGGAAGCCTTAGTAGATTGTCATATGTGAATATAATGCAATTCCAATAATATTACATACATACGTATCGAATTGATAACCTCCTTTTTTGAAGTCGGTAAAAATCATGACATTTTTCGCACATATTATGTAGGTAACTGTTCCGCGTAGTCGTTGCGCTATGTCGCGTAGTCGCCGCGCTACGTCGCGTAGACGCTGCGCTACGTCGCGTAGCTGCTGAGCTACGTTGCGTAGACATGTTTGTATCGAAAATAACGCTGCTTTGACGGGGAGTTGAGTCACGCTTGCGTAGCGAATAGCTTGACATAGCATTGCCAAGTTTGTGCTGCAAGTGCCTATTATTGTTAGTAACGTAACGAGTTCCCATTAAGTACTTAGCATCATCCAGCATCATTGTCTCTAACCAACATAACAACACAAAAATAACTTTGTTTTACCTGTCTAGTCCTTATCATCGCAGCTAACGAGGTAGCGGACTTGAACAGTAAGGGGTTCATGGGAGGCGGACATTTCTTGTTCCTCCTGATGTTCAGCAGGTAGGTCACAGGCAGGACTATGATAGCCAGCAGTGACACCAAGAACCGGAGGAATCTTCGCATGAACGCGTTCATCATGATTGTCTGGAAACAAAAGAAATTGAGGTTCAGAATAGGTTTCATCGTGGGCTTGGAGGGACTTGTGGCTAGTAATAACAGCCGCACGGTTCGATCGATCAGGTTAAGCTATGCTTGCCGCGGTTCGTCCGTGGGTGGGTGACCATCTTTATATACTAAGACCCCTCCGTGCTTCGGAAAACACGTTATGGTCCCGGCTGTCATTCGTGGATCTTTGACAGTCGATAGGGGTCGTCAGAAGCCCGAAAGTCTGACTGCCAGTTTTGCCAAGGGGCCAATTACCCAGTGACTGGGTTGTAGAGGTCAGATAGGTAGTCGGTTCATCTAAAATACTGGTATTCAGCTGCACCCGGTTAGACTGAAAACTGACTCCAACATGGTTGGGAATAGGCTAGGCAGATGATGAATAGGTTTCATCATGGGTATATAGACAGCCCATTATTTTTACCAGACTACGGCGTAGCAAAAAGGAGGGTTATGATTTTTTTACTGTCTCTTTGGTCTTTTAGCCGCAAGTGTGACGGATGAGCGTGAATCCTGGGTACGATTTTCGGGCCAGGCAGGTAGTATTTTTAAGTAGCTGCAAGGAATAGGATTTTTTGTCCGTTTAATGGCAATATACTCGGCCCCTAACATTAAAACTTAAATATAACAGCTGTCGAAATGTGAGTGTATGCACTTTAGGGCTTTCAGTCTTGATGCATTACAGAGTCCCGGGAAAAAAAAAACGAGACTCGATGTGGTCTCGAAATTCCCGGGAAAAACGAGACTATTGAGACTATTTCAAAAAGACGTTTCTTACTTATAGGCTATGCAATTAGGCAGTCAAAACAAGATATTTTAATCAAGTACTTTATTAAACAAACGTAAATAAAAAAATAAAAACCTTTTGTTGATTTTTTTTTCATTTTAGTAGTGGGCATGTGGTTTCAGATAGAGAGTAGGTACCAAATTTTATTACAAAAGTAACCCGCGTTAGAAAAACTCTCTGCTTCTGCTAGTGGGGGAATAGACATTAAATAATTGTAGCAATAATTTAGGTATTTCCCTCTGTCGCCCTCATTTTCAAAGAGAACTTTTTCTACGTGCAAGGTTGTTTGCAAGTCATGGATAGACATGGAAGTTATATTCTGTCCTTTGTCTTCCTGGGGGTTTAACAAATTATTAAGGTCAGATTCCAGCTATTCTTCTGTAGTTAAACTTGTGAGCTCCGCAATCGTCGCATTATTTGTCAGATTTGTCAGTTGTGGATGTATTTAACCTTTACACAACAATTACACACGATTCTTATAAAGACACTGTAATTTCGTCGTTGCTTAATGTTTGAAAAGCTGTTGCATCAAGCTTTTTTTTAAAAAACTGAGAAGGACTGTGCAGGTATTGTAAGCTCAAACTCAAAGCATTTATTTAAATTATACCATGTACAGGCACTTTTGAATTGTAAAAATTAAATAGTCTGTCAGTTAGTCAGAAAGTTGAAGCTAGTTGCCCATTCCAAAACGTAGATCTCTATGGAGAAGAACGGACAAGAAACCAAAATCCTGGGTACATTATTCTTGTTACTTCTCTATGTGAGAACAATGTAAAAAAAAAACTAAGATACTTGTAAGTTGTAACTTGCCTCAATCAGTCTATTTTCCTTAATAAGGATGCGCAGTGGATTACGCTCAAAAAACTTTGTTGTAAGTCCAATTTCTTTAGGCTGAAATTTAGTGCAGTATCCGCTGTTACAAGAGTGACGTTTCGTCTACACAGGGCTTATAAGGTCACTTTCATAATACCTAGTGAATTTCAGATTGCTTCCAATGTAGCCTAGTATACTCTGACTCAGTGAATTCTGTAACCATAATAAAAAATGACTGTTGGTTTAGTAGATTATTTAATACTCGTTATTCCCGAGACCGAAAATGTTAGTCTCGAGTCTCGAAAATACCAAAAAATCGTCGAGACTCTCGAAATTTTCGAGACCGAGATTCCCGGGATGAAAGCCCTAATGCACTTACACGTCTGCATAACCAACCCATCTGGAAATAGAATCAATTCTATTTTTTTGTTATCATTTTTGACGTTCCTATGTGCCTTTAATGTGCCTATTTGAAATAAATGATTAAAATTTGACTTTGAAATACAGCCGCAATTATCAATATTTACCAAGCCTGGTGGCATCAGGCGACCAGGAATGACCAGCAATCTATACATATAATACAAACGTAGCGAAGTCAAAACTGTAAGTATATTGAATATTATCTTTCATATTAACGTTGTACGTAGTAGACACGTATCGGGCTATTGAGGATAAAGCATCAATCCTATACTTTATTGAACAATGATATGCTTATAATATCTCTATAGCAACAGTCGTGAAAGTCCACACTGCGCGGGAGTTGATGTCACGTAACGAGGTGAAGGTAGAGGTTATTTTCACTCCGTTTCATTTGTAGTTATTTAACTTGTTTGCTCTCTTTTCTCTTGAGAGCAGTGGTGGCCCAGTGGTCACGGACACGACTTACGAGTTGTAGGTCGCAGGTTCGAACCCTGACAGGCGCTTTACTTTGTGTAAATTATTTCATCACCACTGCTCTGACTGCTCTCAAAACGGTGAAGGAAAACATCGTGAGGAAACCGGCATGTCCTAGAACCAAAAATTTTAAGACATGTGACATCCACCAACCCGCACTGGGCCCGCGTGGTGGATTACGGCCTGCTCCCTCTCATTGAGAGGAGGCCTGTGTCCCAGCAGTGGGAACGTTATAGGCTGATTATGGTTATGGTTATGGCTCTCTTTTGCTTGCGCGTACCTACGCATGTTGCATACATAGGACCAGTTGAAATCCGCCATAGCAATTTATAAGTAAAACCGGCCAAGTGCGTGTCGGGCCACGCACAGTGTAGGGTTCCGTAGTAGCCCGTTATGTTATATTTTGTTTTTCAATGCAAGTCTTTACCCGTTATAAACAAGCAACTACTTCATATTAGTCACTTTAAAGGATTAATGCTAAGGATTTTGTATTTGGTACAAAATTGTCCAACACCCAAGTTCAACGACTATTAAGTACTGCTAAACTAATAAAGTTATCTTAACCGCTATAATTTTTCTTTAAAGTTCATGAAATGCACTATCTTAGTGAATTTTTCCAGATTTTTCAAGCCCGCAGTTTAGCTTTTAGAGAAGGGGGGGGGGACGTAGTAGGTATTGAAGCTTTTTGAAACAGCAGATTTTTTTTTATAACCTACGAAAAATTTCTTCGCTAGGTGGTCTGGAATCATATGCTGAATTTATGGTTACCTACAGTTTGCGCACGGGTTTTTTTTTCCTGTATGAAGAAAAGCAGCACCAATTCAAATTAAGTGAAAAGTTCTGAGAAATGTGAGCTCAGTCTTGGGACCTGAGTCTCGTATTTTTTAAATTTTTAAGAACGTTCACAATCTGATCCCAGTCGCAATCTGTCAAAAATACTTCTAATTTCCCTACATTTTTGACATTGATCGTCGCTGAGATAAGATTGCGACTAGGTTTTAAACGTTTTTAATTGCGGGAATTGGCCTTCTGATTGGAACGTATATACCGATGCTATAAACTGTACCGTGCACAGATCGTGTTTGTAAATAAACCGGCAGTTTTAGAAAGTATAATTAAGTAATGTGCTCATGTTAATCCATACGTATTAAAAATACTCTGGCTGATTGCCTTCAAAATTCCACTGGCATATAATTGAAAGGATCAGCAACATTGCACTATTCCCTTAATATATTGCGAACTACAATCACATTTAATTCATTTATTTGTGCTGCTTACATAAGTTTTAACTTCCGTCAACCAAAAGCGGTGACTCTACAAGCTTAACTGGTAACTAGCTTAACTGTAGCCAATTTCAACTTTAATTTGACTTTATTGTGTAAAAGTTACCAAAATGCTGTACCTATTGGGTTATTGAATGGTGCCCAAGATACAGGCTGTGCTTAGTTTTGTAATTTTGAATATTGAAATAAACGACTTTTACTTTACCTTTTTTGATTAAGTCATCATCTGCCTAGCCTTTTCCCAACTATGTTGGGGTCGGCTTCCAGTCTAACAGGATGCGGCTGAATACCAGTATTTTACATGGAGCGACTGCCTATCTGACCTCCACAACCCAGTTACTGGGTAATACGATAGCTCTTGGTAAGACTGGTTGTCAGACTTTCGGGCTTCTCAAACGACTGTCAAAGATCCACGAATGACAGCCGGGACCAACGGCTTGACGTGCTTTCCGAGGCACGAAAGGGTCTCGGTATGTAAAGATAGTCATCCATCCACAGACCAACCGTGGCAAGCGTAGCTTAACCTGATCGATCGACCTGTGCGGCTGTTATCATTTAGCCACGGGCCCCTCTTTTTTTTATTAAGTATTCTTTAAAAATTACCAGTATCAAACACCTAATTAAGAACAAAGCTGCGAACATTTGTCAGCTGATAGTCATCTGCTGCTGTCATTACGTCGCTTGTTTTATTGAGCTACTGATAAAAGAGAAACAATAACATAAACTGAACTTGCAAGCCATACTTCTGTGGAAATGCGTTTGCATGCACCAAACCCGTTCAAACAAACTAGATCTAATTTAGGCCATGCTACGCGCAGCTTACCTGTATAACAGAAATCCTTATGCAATAATTCACTACATCGGAAACTACACTTAAAATATTAGCCAAAGGCTTGGCTAAATACGGCGGATACACTAAATTATAACTATTCAAAAATACTTCAGCCAGAACGAAGGCATGGTACACACACGCCGTCAGTAGGATTAACACTAGTCGGGTAAAAAAGTTGACAGACGCATTGAAACACGAAATGTATAGAATAATAATTGACCCTATCATTTTATGATGTTACCCTACGTGCATCCGATAACATACTGAGTTACGCTAACGTTACTTTTAGATAGTACTTTATCAAATAAAATATACACGCGTAACGTTTGGTAGGAGTTACGAACTACCACGCGTTGGCGTGTTCAAAGTTCAACTGGTGTTTGATACCGACTATCGAAAAAATACAGACTTTCTCTTAGAAGAAAGTGCACGTGCGGGTTTCGTTGCAAGTGCCTCGTGCCTTATTTAATGTTAGTAATAAATTAATAGTAAATTCATACCAAATTATAAGTATTTTACAAACATGTTAGCATGCGCGGCAGTTTATGTGCGTCAACTTATCCCAAAAAGACCTAAGAAAAGTTTGCTAAAATATTGTATCTAATGTATATACTTACTCCGCACCCTAATTGCGTAACACAAAATCAATCACGATCTGAATCATTTTGAAGGTTATTGCTAATCCATTGCTTTAAATGTTCAAAAAATTTGTCTGCTCAAAAACGTAAATAACGCAATGAATGTTGTTGAACTGTCAAAATGAAAGCCATTCTTAATGTTAGTGTGTTTCGCAATCATCTGCCTGATCCCCGTTTGGGTCAATAATCTTGAATTGAAATATTTAATTTTCCATAATCTACGCTAGTGAAAGAAGTCAAAGTTTTCACTAGTATTTTCTTTTGCAATAATCATGCGATGGAATATTTACATAAAATCTTGCTTAATAATATCAGCTAATTAGGTGTAATTATTTAAACATTATTAAAATTGTTGCTTTGTGAAATATAAATACGTGATGATAAATCTCACATATCGATAAAACGAGTAACGTCATTTTGATAACGCTACTTAGTAAACAATTAGCTGGAATTATCTGTTATCGATCTTTGTCTGTCTGTCTCGTAATAATTCCTACTATGAAATTGATATTTTATCAATTAGAAGAATATTTCTAACATTTACAGTCTTAGGTCCGGCGCCCACTATCGGCATCGGCACGGCTCAGGATTTTTATGCGACAAATAAAAATGTAACTTAATTGTATGACGTTAAAATGGAAATTTCAATGATAATAATCCTCGTAGGTGCAAAAATAAAGATAGGGTATCCGACATACTGTGTCATTGAAATTTAAATTTTATTCTCATACATTTAAGTTACATTTTTATTCGTCGCATAAAAATCCTGAGCCGTGCCGATGCCGATACTGGGCGCCGGGCCTTACTGAGTCAAGACATCACCAGGCAATATAGCAAGACAAGACTTACCTACCAACTTTGCCAAGGATCAGGGGGCCTATAAAGGCCACTTTGGCAGAATCAGAAGGATAACATTAGGTATGAATGAATCATAATATGGCGAAGACAGTCCGTGCATTTCTTTTTTTCGCTAAACTACGTAGGTATTATCAAAGAGGTTGGGATTGGATTTGGATTGGATTGATTGGTATTTTAGCACAGACAAAAAAATTACTGAAAAATGCTTCAACAATGTGATTTGATATCTACGATTAACTTAACGGTTAACTGTCCATTATGTTATCCTTTTATGATTCTGCCAAAGTGGCCTTTTTTTGGCCAGAAAAATCAATCACAAACGTTATTTGTAGAAAAAAATCATGAATAAAAGTACAGATTGGCATGGGACATCGACGCCCAAACTGAAACCATGAAATCAAGACACCATTCTAGACTCTCTAGACCCTCGTAGAAATTTTTTCGTCGGTTATCAAAAGAAAATCTGCTGTTTCATATAAAAGTGCTACACCTACACGGTCAGAATGTATGGAACAGCAGTTTTTTTTTATTATATGATATAAAAATCATCATTAAGTTATGCGTACCGACCTACTGATTGTTGATGAAAGTTTATTAATTTGTAAATTTGTATTTGCCCAAATTCACTCTTCGTTATCTCTTACTTATCACATCAACGGGAAGAGATAGGAAGGATGCCTATGTCAGTGTTAGGAAGTTTATTTAATTATTATACCAGCTGGATAATTGCGTAGCACGCTTTCATTTTGACAATTCAACAACATTCATTGCGTTATCTAGGTTGTTGAACAGACAATTTTATCGAACTTAGGAAGCAACGGATTAGCAATATCCTTCAAATCATTCAAATTGTGATTGATTGTGAGTACGGTTAAATAGTTTCAAATTATAGGCAAAATATAGCCCACACGAATCCGGAACAGAGGGTCTACTCCGAAGCGGTTAACCACTGTATCGGCCGAATGTTCGGTCATTTTCTGATTCGAATATTGTTGTCCTACTACGAATTAAAAAAAAAAAAGAAAAAAAAAAAGGGTTAAGGGTGCTAAAAAGGTTCGGATTGGCACAGTTTGGTCGGGACCAATAGTCAATATAGGAAATTAATGGTAGTAGAAAATGACCGAACATTCGGCCGATACAGTGGTTAACCGCTTCGGAGTAGACCCCCAGGGTTTAAGCTACAGGTGCTCAGGATTACAGATCTCATAGGACAAGTTTCGCAGGGTGGCTGGTAGTAGCTGGATGAGAGTTGCCGAGGACCGAGTTGAATGGCGTAAAATTGGAGAGGCATATGTAATAGTTTCCAGCAGGGGACTGCCGTAGGCTGATGATGAGGACAACCGCATTGCTATTATTGTATATGTTGAATTAATTGACTTCCAACTTAAATCCATACTAATATTATAAATACGAAGTTTTTCTGTCTGTTACCTCTTCACGCTTAAACCGCTGAACCGATTTAGATATAGTTGATTTAGGTATAGAGATAGTTTGGAGTCCCGGGAAAAGACATAGGATAGCACTTCCTCTCTCCGTAAACATCATCATTATTTTTAGGGTTCCGTACCCAAAGGGTAAAAACGGAATCCTATTACTAAGACTTCGCTATCCGTCCGTCCGTCCGTCTGTCTGTCACCAGGCTGTACCTCAAGAACCGCGGTAGCTAGACAGTTCAAATTTTCACAAATTATGTATTTCTGTTGCCGCTATAACAACAAATACTAAAAACAAAATAAAATAAATATTTAAGGGGGGCTCCCATACAACAAACGTGTTTTTTTCGGCGTTTTTGCCTTGTGGTACGGAACCCTTCATGTGCGAGTCCGACTCGCACTTGGCCAGTTTTTTCTTTGCTCCTATTTCATGTTTATTATTATATGTATATATTTATATTATTATATATTTATTTAGATTAGTATAATATACTTGATGTATGTATTTATTGTAGGATTATATGTAAATGGTACACCACAGACTACCTACAGTATTTGTCTGTCCTTCCCCTTTTTAATCCATCCAAAGGTTGTCTTTAAAAGATCGCTTTTAGCGATAAGACCGCCCATTGTGTCACCCTTTGTACAGTTTCTATAATTATGTTTGTAATTTATATGGTGTACATAATAAAGAGTATTCTATTCTATTATATTCTATAGTTACTAACCCGATATTCCCACGGGATCGACACTTATGCGGGTGAAACCGCGGGGCGCTGCTAGTTATCCATATATTCAAATCACAACTGACATTCTTTGACAGTTGTATGAATTGGCTTTAACACGGCAAATTTTCGGAGGGTGTAAATTAGCTTATCAGTTAATTTTCCTGACTTTACCTACTTACCTTTGTATAAGTAGTAACATAATCAGCCTATAGTGTTCCCACTGCTGGGACTATCGGTAAAAGGGAGTAGGCCGTAATCTATCACCCAGGCCCAGTGCGGGTTGGTAGATGTCACATTGTCTTCAACTTTTTGGTTCTACGACATGCCAATTTCTCACGATGTTTTCCTTCACAGTTTTAGAGAGCAGTGGTGATGAAATAATTTACACAAAGTTAAAGCGCCTGTCTGGGTTCGAACCTACGAGTACAAGTCGTAAGTAAGTCGCGGCCGTTACCAGTGGGCCATCATTGCTCTGTAATTAGTAGGTGCACGTACTGTTTAATTAAATAAAGCTATTGATTACCAAGTAAATATGTACAACATTGTCTTTATCAGTATGTGTAAATACTAATATGTTTATGTACCTACATAATGAAGCGACGAACAAACCACGCCGGATGCTCAACCTCAAGGTTTGGATTTCCTTACGATTAGCTATTGGTACTGATATTAATTACAAGTAACAACAACAACAAGTAATAACAAGTTTACATCATTGTCGGTATCCGTACCGCTAAAAGCAGACAGGCGCGACTAGACTCTATAGTAGAACAATTCCTATGAAAAAAAAAATGTTCTGCTACGCGTCTGTCTGCTGGAGCCTTTAGACGAACGTCAAGCAAAATATCCGCCATCGACACAATTTCCATACTTGTATAATCTGATATTTTTGTGCATGTAGCGCTGTACCTTTTTTTAACAGACTTCAAAAAAGGAGGTTCTGTATTCGACCCGTAAATGTATGTACAGTCAGCAAAACAGATAAGTATGCAGAATCGTCGGATATAGTCGAAGTTTAGTAAGAAACCAAGGGATGTTATCGAATAAAATCTGGGGGCACGGGAGTGCCCCCGCCAAGACGAGCCAAGCGAAGCGCAAGGGCGCAGGGCGAAACGGCCAAGCCTCATATTTTGACTAAGGTGTAGAGTTTGTGAAGTTAGGGCGTGTAGAGTTAGAAGCTTGGCTCTACATGAGATCTGATAACTTTTTGGCAGTGCGAGCCATTATGTGGTCTCGTCTTGGCAACATTTTACATGAAAATGTTTTTGGTGGGATGTAATTTTACCTATAAATAGAAAACAAACAGCTCATTTATCAAATTAAATTTCAGTCGACAACATCCATCAGTTTCTTACTAAACCTCAACTATATCCGACGATCCTGCATATTTATCTCTTTTGTTGTCTGTACATATTTTTTTTTTATTTTTTTTTTAAAACGTTTCCCCACACTAGGAATTTCTCCTGTATTGTGGGTGCGTTTACAAACATTTAAACTCACATACACAAACAGCCAGATCCGGAACAACTACTTACTTGTAGGTCATACAAATATTTGTTCCGTGTGGGAATCGAACCCGCGACACGCAGCGCAGTAGTCAATGGCTTAACCACTGCGCCAACCGTGCCGTCAATATGTTTGTATGTCCGGGATTTTTCTACAAAATATTCATTATGATTGCAATCAAAGTATTTGTTATGGTTACAAAAAATATAAACGACAATAATGACGGCATTTAACCAGCGAACATTGAACGCGATCATTATAAGTATACATACATACATACATACATAGTGGTATTGAAAAAACGACTGGAAAATCTACTTTTACCATTTTAAAAATAATTTTGAGAACGTATCTACCTACGCCTACGGCTTTTGTAGATGTCAGACAGATACAGTTTCTATACCTTAAAATGTTTCTATGTGGCGGGGATATCAACGCGCTTATTGTAACAATGAATCCCACCAAAAACATTTTTATGTAAAATGTTGCCAAGACCACATATGGCTCGCACTGCCAAAAAGTTATCAGATCTCATGTAGAGCCAAGCTTCTAACTCTACACGCCCTAACGTCACAAACTCTACACCTTAGTCAAAATATGAGGCTTGGCCGTTTCGTTACTACAAGAACTATTGTTTAACAGAAAAGTAATGAACAGTGAATAAATTTTTCACCTTACGCCCATGTGATGGTAGTGAAACGGCCAAGCCACATATTTTGACTAAGGTGTAGAGTTTGTGAAGTTAGGGCGGGTAGAGTTAGAAGCTTGGCCTTCTAGGACTTTAGGAAGAACCTTAACAATATGATGATCATTAGTGAGTCAGTGACGAAATCGGGGTATTTTAGATATCAATAAAAACTAAAGTATAAGAGCTATGCAATTGAAACATTATAGGTTTAATAAGTCAACCACTGACATCATATCCCGAAAATTTTGTTCATCTGGTATAATCCAAACCCAAGTTAAGAAGGTTCAAAATTACGACGAAGTGCTTCGAGAAAAGGTAGTGCCCTTGCGCTTCGCTTGGCTCGTCTTGTCTTCAACACATGACTCTAGCCCTCCCCCCCCCTAGCGCAGAAATTTTTCGTCAGGTGGCCTAAAAAGGCCACTTTGGCAGAATCATATTATAAGGATAAAATATCTGAAAAATCCTTTTCCAATGGGATTTGAAACGATTAACTTAACAGTTAACTGTCCATTATGCTTCATAATGTTATCCTTTTAGTATTCTGCCATAGTGGCCTTTTTAGGCCCCCAGTTATCAAAAAAAAAACAGCTGTTTTATAGAAAAGTGCAAAATCTACGCGGTCAAAATGTATGGAAGAGCTAATTTATTTTTTAATAACCGACGAAATTTTTTAATGCAGGGGCGGGCGTTCAAAATCATAAAGGTAGGTAATGAATCCATGGTAACAGGTTGCGCGTTGATGTCCCAGCCACCCGGTTTAGGTATATCTTAACCTTTTGACCGCCACAGTCATGTATAGATGACAAACCAAAATGTGCCCAGCACGCCACGGTTCGACTACATGACAGACTTTGACGCCGAGGGCACGTTTTTGATTTTTGACGTGTGGCGGTCAAAAGGTTAAATACTTTTGCTAAAAAAAGCGATGGATTTCAGATAGGCAATACTTAGCCGGTTTTTGATATTATAATTCGAACAAAGACCAATCGTACACGTGTGTAGATGTTATCATAATATAAACATCATGTAGGTACATATTAGATACAAAGCAACATTACTGATTCACAATTATTGATTTATTTCTGTCAGCTGTACTTATGTGCTGTAGGTATGAGCAAATAACTACACATAATATTGGTCCCTATTAACTTACCTACTTAGTACCTAATACCACACACTTTTTGGTTCTACGACATGCCAGATTCTCACGATGTTTTCCTTCACCGTTTTTGAGAGCAGTGGTGATGAAATAATTTACACAAAGTAAAGCGCCTGTCTAGGTTCGAACCTACGACCTACACCTCGTACTACACAACACTGGGCCACCACTGCTCCTTCTGAATCTTGTGTAAATGTAAGGTATTATGCTCGTGACTGTACCTATAAGAGTAGATAGGTAGGTAATTACCTACTAATTGCACATTTTTATGATTTACCTAGGTAATTTCAGAGTCTTTTACGACAGCAAGGGAAGTGATGTGCAAGATGCTCATGATCCGTAGCAAGATAACCATCATGCCTAATGATAAGCTATTTCAAAGCAGTGTGTCTTGGTCTATTAACCTGGTACACCTGCAGTAGGTACTCGGACGTTTATATGGTGGCTGGGACAGATAAGATGCGGAAGGCGGAGGACAGCTACTTAGCTGTAGAGCAACTTGACAAAGACCCATGTCCAGCAGTGGACTGTGATAGAATGAATTGATGAATTTGATACAACGGGTTTTGGAAGGAGACTGTTTCGCGGGTATGAGTGGCAGTCTTTTTTATACTCTTGGTGTGAAAGTAGTTGCATGTTAAATTATTTTATTTCTATAAGGGCTGATTTTTCCAACGCCAGATAGTTTTATCCGAGGAATAATTTAGAATTTTTGACAGTTCTTTCATACAAAATCTGTCAGACTGAAAAATCTGCCCTTACTAGGTTTGTAAACGCTTTTACACGTCATTTTTATTTGAAAAATTAGATGAGGTCGACGTTTCCTATCTGACTACTCTGAGAAGAAAGGCCGAAACATCATTAGAAAATACTTAAAGGGAGAGACAAGTCGGAACATCTAATGGTGCACATTAAAATAGTCTCGGTGACTATTGTGACTTGAGAAAGTAAACAACATTACTTTCGCTAACACCTCTGCAAAGATATAACCATGAATGTTTACAATGAAAATCACCTGACAATGAAGGTCCCGCCCCCCTCTTCCAGCCCAGACCACCGATGTTGTGTAATATATATGAGAGCAGTGGTGACGCAGTAGTAACGCACGCGACTTACGGTCGGTTTGAACCCAGGCAGACACTTTGTGTACATTAAGTATTTCATCACCACTGCTCTCAAAACGGTGAAGAAGAGAAAAATTCGAAGATATTTCACGTCTACCAACCGGCACTGGGCCCGCTTGGTCAATTACGGCCAACTCCCTTTCATAGAGAGGAGGCCTGTGTCCCAGCAGTGGGAACACTATTGGCTGATTATGCTGAAGACATAAGTAGATAAAGAGATGCATGCAAGACAAGCGGTATAAAAGAGGATTTTTACAAAGTAACTGAACATCATTACGATGAAAGTAAGTATATACTGGCAATAAGCCATAGAAATGCAAGGGCATAGCATTTTCCTCACACACAAGTAAGAATGCTAATTGAAAAGAAAAGTAAGTTACCATTTGGCGACGAGCCACTTACATTTCACTATTTATTTAGGTATTCAAATCAACTAATTTCTCTATCCAAAGCAATAAGTTACCTACTTGATTATAAAGATAATTCAATGATTTTGTACTTTTTGTATACTGTAGCCAAAGGCCTTGGAAATACTACAGAAGTATGCACACGAAACTACAAGTAAGTATATAAATATTCATTTATTGGCGTTTACTTAGGTACTGTTAACCGTAGTGGCATTGAGGGCTAACGCAATATTTACTAACAGGTAGATACTACTCGAGTACTGTTCAAAGACCAAGGTACCTACTCAGAATTATACTAAGTAATATCTTGCCTGTGAATGTGCGATTGCAGGGCAAAGGTCACACAGGGCAGACCCTGTAATCGCACGTTAGAACGGAGAAATCGCACAGAAGAACGGAGGGTAATGTCGGTCTCCTACCAGCTAAAACCCCACAAGTCCTTCCAGTAGGTACCATGCGTCGGGGACCCGGGAGATACTTGGACATTTACCGCACCCCCGACTGGCATCAGCCCGGCAATCAGAAAATCGAGCGGTTATCAGCACTAGCTCTCTCTCTGTATTTATAGTATTTTTAAGTTATATTAATATTGTATTTATGTGTGTCTTGATGTCTGAAATAAATGGATAAATAAATAAATTTAAATAAAAAATAACAAAACCCCTCCGTGTGCCGTTGGTCCCGGCTGGCATTCGTAGATCTTTTTTAGTCGTTACGGGTCGTCAAGCCCGAAAGTCTGACAACCAGTCTTACCAAGGGGTATCGTATTACCTGGTTGTGGAGGTCAGATAGGCAGTTGCTTCATGAAAAAAAAATCTGGTGTTCAGCTGCATCCGGTTAGACTGGAAGCTGACCCCAGCATAGTTAGGAATAGGCTAGGCAGATGATGAGCTGAAGATTTTTATAAATTTGCCGCCATTTCTATGTGTCACGACTTGCTGGCCAAGGAAAAGTTGCATTAGTAGGTAGATAAGTCTTGAACTACAAACTTAGTGCTTTAGTTGGTTGTGTCTCCAAGACAAAAATATTTCCCCGACTTCGTTCGCGTGAAATTTCTTGTTTCCCCGACCCACCCTGTCGCATCGCATCACCTGCCCACGCTGTTACTTCGTTCTCACTTATCGATCTAAGTAAAAAAATATATATATGATGGCTATAGGCTATTTAACATCACGATATGATTCGTGATGTTAAATAGCCTATAGCCATCCTCAAGAATTGGGCTATCAATTGCAAAAATAATTTTTCAAATCCGACTGCTAGTTCCAGAGATTAGCGCGATCAAACAACAAAATAAACTCTTCAGCTTAGTTATGTAGATTAAAATCTATGTACGTAAATATACAAACTTAAACATTTTAACGCAATAAACTTCTACTTAAGTCACGTACCCTAACGCATTTGGTAGGAGATAAATCTCAAGTGAAGTAAGTTACGCAGTATACGGTACGGTACTCGTACCTATAGTATAGGGACCATGAAGCAATCGGATTGCTAAGCAAGTTGGTCAAGCTAAAGTTAGGCTAGGCAGTCCTTGCGAAACATGACAGTGTTTTCTCAATTACATACTCGACGGCAGATCAACAGTAGAATTGTTTGCTGATGACACTTTGCGTCACATTGTTCGACATTTGAAGAAGCCGGCGTGCCAAGAAACTTGTAATGATTTGAGTTCGTAGAATTGAAACGGGTTTAGGAATTCCACACTTTGAGTACCTATGTGAATAGCTAGGTATCGTAATACCAATTTGAATATCAATGGGGTTATCCCCCAAATCGCACTGGGCCCGCATGGTGGATTATGGCCCAGGTCTCCCCTCTGTGAGAGGGTTACAGAAGGTAGACCGGGCCTAGCAGTGGGAAAATTACATAGAGACTGATTATGCTGTCATGGTGCATTAGCAAGGCAAAGTAACAGGACGTGCTTGACTCCTACCAAAAAGACTGACCTGCATTAGAAGCGGAAGAACAGAAGTATATGTCTTTGACATGCAGTAAGACAATACAGACCAGATATACAATCATGAATATGGGGGTTTGTTGCAATTACAATCGCTTGGATGGAGTTATTCGAAAACTTTATGTACTTGCCTGGGTTCACAACCACGACAGTGTTAACTTCGCAATGATGATAATAAAAGGTAGGTAGCTTTATAGGATTTGCGTAATGAAGCTTAAGAGTTAAGTTTGATAGTGCTTACTTATTTTGAAAAAGAAAAAAAAAAACGCACCCTCAAATGCTAGGAAGGGACTTTATATAGATAAGTTTCGTGCGTTAGCGTTCGAGAAAAATTCAACGGATTTGTTTCTGTCTTTGAAATGAAATGATTTTATTTTTTGTAAGTAGGTTTGTACAAACACTTTTACACGTCAATCATGTTTTTTTTTTTTTAAACTAGATGAAGTCGGCGTTTCCTATCTGACTACTCTGAGAAGAAAGGCCGAAACAAACTCAGAGGTCACAGTCTCTTTTAAAGTCCAGACATAATCTTGGTCAGGTTATATGAAGACCATGTAGATCGATGTCTGAGGTGGTCTTTTGAGGAAAGAACCACACAGATTGAGAGGACCTGTCCAGTCAGTGCACGCATTTGTCAAAAATCGTGCAGCTCAACTCAAGACTTAAGGAGCTCAACGAACTTTTGCAGATCATTCATAATAACATACCTTTACTACTTAATTAGTATTCATGTTTGAGCTTGTTTAACATAACATTTAGTGATTGTAAGTTTTCTACCTTTGTCTATTTACTTACTCGTGTTTGTATTTTTTTTAATGACCTAAATTCTGATTAGGATATAATATAATAGGCCTTTACCTATGAAATTGCCGATCTTTGATACTGGCTATTGTGAAGATCGATATATTTTATTCTACGTAGGGCCGATTTTTCCAACGCCTGATAACTTTATCGGAAGTATAATTTTGAATTTTTGACAGTTCTTCCATACAAAAACTGTCTAACGTCAATTTTATTCCACGAATAAAAATTATCTGTCGATTTAAAAATTAGCCCTTAGAATTACAAATTCAAATTAATCACACTAATATTATAAAGGCGAAAGTTTGTGAGTGTGTGTGTGTGTTTTTATGTTTGTTACTCTCTCGCCTAGCTCTACTCTACTCTCTAGCCGCTCAAACGGCTGGAACAATTTTGATAAAATTTTGTATGGAGGTAGCTGTGACCCTGGATTAACATACTTTTTATCCCTAATTTCCACGGGATCGACACTTATGTGTGTAAAACCGCGAGGCGCAGCTAGTTTTATAATAAGGCATGACGTTGTTTTTCAAAATCAATTGTTTTTTTGTTTTCCCGCCGTTCGTCGCTGTTTCTGTAACCATGGAAAAATCTAAATTGCGCGATATTTTCGAATACTGGTTCCGTCGGGGCTCCAACGCAGCACAGACAGCACGCAATAATGGACACGGTACCGCATGTGAACGCACGAACTGTTTTTGTTTGATCGCTTCCGTTCTGGAAATTTTTATCTCAACAATGAGCCCCGTGGCCGACCGGAACAACGATGAATTGAAAGTCATAGTTGACGCAGATTCATCTCAAATCATGTTGGAACTTGCAGCAGCCTTCAACGTATGTGATAAATCGATACTGATTAATTTCCTTCAAATTGGAAAGATAAAAAAGCTGGAAATTGAGTGAAAGATGATACGGCTAGAAGGGGAGTCTGACTGAGATGAATACTAATAGAGAAGTAGGCAATGGAAGAAAAAGACATCTCCAATTCTGACTCCGACTCCAAATAAATTGAAATAGGAGAATGATGAGAATATGTGGACAATGTGGACATATGGGTACTTCATATCCTCTTATCTAGAAGTCACCATTGTTACAGCCTGCCCTAGATTTAATTCAGTACCTATACCAATTTTTATTAACGGCTCGCCGAACTAGTGAAGTAATCAACGGAAGGAACAGAACAATGAGTCGGTGCACTGCAAGACTTTCTAAACTGTGGCTCGGTATGCGTAACACTTCCCAGTCACTGTGTATTGATAGCTCAAGGACATGCCATTAGACCATTTTGACAGAATTCGTAAAGAAGGAGGTTCTCAATAATTTGGTGATATGCGGCGACGGCAATATGACAATAAATGAAAACACTAGAAATACTAATGTCGATGTCTACTTATAAGAGTAGGGGAAGACCAGAGAAACGATGGATGGACTGTGTCAATGATGATATGGTTAGAAAGGGGGTGACTACCGAGATGACGACTAAAGCCGGGCACTCATTAGCGAGCTGTATCCGTAACTTGCGTGATACAGGAACGAGGTTCTAGTGTGTACGCGTCTACAGTTCTCATTTTGCGAGCTGTAACTGTAATCAAACAGATACAGTAACGAGGTTCTACTGTGTACGAGAAGGCCACATCACTGTAACCGTAATGACAAGTCAGATCTGTCCGTAGTTTTGGTTTGTAACTCCACGATGTCAGACGAAGTGTCTCTAACTTGTGCAGCATACATATTTATAGGTGCTTTACTCGATGATTATAAACGGCCACGAAGATGGTGGATTCATAAAATGTATCGGGAAAGAAGTGATCTATTTTTGACAGTTCTTGTATGAAATAACTGCCAAAAATTCAAAATTTATTCTGTGTCTCAGACATGTTATAAGTAGGGAGGTATAAAAGTTTGGTGGAACGCAGACGGAGCAGTGTGTTCAAAGTCAGGCCTCGTGTCTTGGCTTGTTGGCCTGACTGTCGTCAGAACATGCTACCACCACTCTGGACATCATATTAATAAAGCTCTTCAAATTGTCCAATCATTTTTAGGGTTCCACTGGCCATCGTGGTCACAAGAGGTCTACGGTCTACCTTTAATACTCCCGCATTTCGCCAGTTATGTTCAAGTCTCTTAAAACAGAGGGCGAGCCTATTGCCATCAACCGGGGACAAATTTAGACTCTCCACTACTACCGAGAAATTTTAATGGAAAAACCCAATAACACTTTGTACGACCCGGGAATTGATCCCAGGACCTCATGCTTAGCAGTAACGCTTGCGACCGCTAGACCAACGAGACAGGCAACGAACCAAATTCCTTAATTTTTCAAGTGATAGGCTCGCGTTTAACACCTTATTCCAGGTTTAGCATGATAATGCGGTCGGTCGTGATGCACTCTTGTTTGGCAATTAGAAGTACCTTATCCACCGTGAAGTCGTGACTTATCATTGGACAGTGTTAACTATTGCCTGTCCCCCTTACTTCTTCTTCTTAGCGTGTCGATAGCAATCTAAATGTACTCGGCCCAGAATTCGGCTACTTGTTTGGCGCCTTCACCAGCGTCCATCAGTTCTTGTAACGTGCAGCTGACAGGACACGCAGGACACGATATTAAGTGAAATTCCCCCTTACTAATAAACGTATTATATCAGATGAATAGTTACACACCGATTTCTCTCTTTCAGTCGAAAAGAAGAAGACAAACCGTTGTGTGTAGCGTCTGTATAGTTATACAGACGCTACACAACGTTTATTAGTAAGGAGGTATTATCTTCAGCGGGATTGTCCGAAAGGGTTACCGCTGGCCCGGAACATAAAGGGCTAAGGAAGGAACACGGGTGGGTTTTAGTCAGTAAGAGTCTGACACTCCCTTCCGCTCCACCCAGAGCGGGAGGGGTCATTTGATGATTTCCCATCCGCAAAAAAAAAAAAAAAAAAAGGGGGTATTATCTATAACATGGTTTAGACAAACCAACATAATCAGTAATCATCATCTAGAATGTTCGCACTGCTGGGATACAGGCCTCCTCTCGGTGAGAGGGAGTGGGCCGTAATCTAACACGCAGGCCCAGTGCGGGTTGGTGCTTTGGTAGTGTCTTTGATTTTTCGGTTTTAGGACATGTCGGTTTCCTCACGATGTTTTCCTTCACCGTTTGGGTACCTACCTAGATTTATCCCAGTTTCAACACAAAAGGCTTTGATAATGGTTGAAGGGGAATTAGTATTATCCAGAATGCAGCGGTGAAGCAACTATATGCGCAAGCGCTCAGAAAGGCGTCAAAGATCGCTATAAATTATATTGAACTATCAATTATGAATGCACCACAGTATGTGATGTCGAAATCATTGCTAATCGCTCCAAATAATCAATTAGTAGGAATTTTTCCTTACCCAAATTATATTAGACACGAATGCTCTAGTAATTAAATAATAATAATTAAAAGATTATATTTTGTATTATTAAACTTAATTATATTTTACATTATTAAACAAATAAGTACTTTATGATTTGTAATTACTAACTTGAATTTTTTGCGTGCTCAAAGTGAAACTAACACGATATTGCGGTAAGTTGTTAAGATAAAAATTAACGGTTTTATTGTAAGTGTGTATTGATATTTTCTCTTATATTAAAATCTGACAACCAGTCTTAATATGGGTATCGTATTACCCAGTAGCTGGATTGTGGCGGTCAGATAGGCAGTCGCTCCTTATAAAATACTGGTATTCAGCTGCATCCGGTTAGACTGAAAGCCGACCCCATCATATGTAGTTGGGAAAAGGCTAGGCAGATGATGATGATGATTTGTTTAATATTATGTCAACAGTTAAATTGTACTTAAACTTAAACGCAAGTGAGATCGACAGATCATTAGTAAGTGAAAACTGCCGTCTATACGCGGATCTAATAAAGACACGTGCTCTAAAAAATAAACACAGATTGAAGAAAAAATAGTCCCATCACAAATACTCACATAATATAAGCTCACGTCAATTTAATTCAAGTTGTAATAAACAGTAGAATAGACTGCACACTGAAGTTTTATTTTCTTCGTCGAATCGTATTCGCGTGCGCACCGTGATGGCGCGCGCAACCGACTCCCGAGCAATTGCTTGCCGGCGCGCGCAGAAAGTTGGTAAGTAGACCCGTTGCTATTGTCCCCAACATTTCCTGCACCAGGAAAAATTGCGGCTTCTGATGCATTTACCGTTATTGTACCGTGTTAATGTATGAAGCGACCTTGTGGTGCATCGAACAGCTGTGTGACAATGATGCGGATGAGAATTCCATCTGGGATTTCAGGGAAGGATGTTTAACTTTATTTTTAAAAGTGAGACCATTGTCTCAAGATTGTGGGTACCTAACTGAAATGTTCTCATAACAAAACTTATTTCTGTGAGGAATAAGTCGTGCTTTTTAAAGAAGATCGATATGCACATATAATATTTGAGTGATCTTTAAATTCTGTTTCGTACTCTTACCTAATGATTTGGATTTTTTATTAAGTGCATACTTACTCAAACTCAAACTAAGCATTTATTTCAATTAATCCATCGGGCACTTTTGAATTGTCAAAATTAAATTGTCAGTTAGTCAGAAAGTTGAAGCTAGTTGCCCATTCCAAAACGTAGATCTCTATGGAGAAGAACGGGCAAGAAACTCCATGGAAACTCTTTTAAATCAAGATATTACAAAATCCTGGGTACATTATTTTTGTTGCTTCTATATGTGAGAACAATGTAAAAAAAAGACACAAATTAAGAAACAATTCAAAATATTAGATTAAAAATAAGCCTTGGCAGTTAAGAGATGACCAGTCTCAACCGACGGCGCCCGTTCACGAACATGACGCGTGGATCAGCACCATCCAGCTCAACCATTTTGGGGACCGAATGATCCAACACACGCGCCACCATCAGTGAGATGACACGTTCTCAACTGCCATGCTCTTTCAAGTCAACATCAAAAAATCATAATAAACGGATCCATGGTTCTTTATTTACAAAATTTAAAAAATGCTTCTAAATTATACAAAACTATAGTTTGCAATTTATTTAAGAGATTAATAAAATTTTACTACCAAACAGGAAGAGGTATTTAATATTGAAGTATTCAACAATTACCTACATAATAATGTACTGATTTGTATCATGGTATTTGATTTATGCCCAGTTTGTGGCAATAGGCTTCGCTCTATTACATACATTAGCCTTTTAAACATAAAAGGCGAAATGTGGGTATATTATTAAGAAAGAAACAAAGAAAATACATTTATTTAGCACAGACTAAAAGACACACAATAGGTACACACATTAAGAAATTAGCAGGACAATGTGCCTCACGGCTGCGCCAAAAAGGCCCAGTTTAGAAAAATGCCAGACAACATTGCCTGACGTTGTTTTTAACTGGACCTGAGGTCACCATACCCGGTAGCCTTTTTATGGTGTTTATGTAGATAAGTATGAATGATGTTTTCATCAATTGAATCAATTAACTCTGCATATCAGTCCCCTGCTGGACATGGGCCTCTCCCAGGTTGCGCCACAACACTCTGTCCTCCGCCTTCCGCATCCAGTCTGTCCTAGCCACCTTTTTCATAATTCAAGAATTTTTATTAAGTTTTTCAATAGTTTTTATTTTTAATTTAATTTTTGGTGCAGAAGGTTCTTCAAAATTACTACACTTAACTGTTTGCAAATGAGCTATCAAAATAAATGATCACCTTTCGCATGGTTCCGAGTTCCGTGCTTGTCAATATGTGAGGTCATGCGTCTTATTTGGTGCTCTCTGCCCTTTTGTACCTTGACTTTTAAGGAATTTCAATAAAATTTGCGCTTCAATTTAAATTCGTCGTGTATATCGTGATGGCTCGAAGGTTTATAGGACCACAAAACTTTATCAGCCTTATTGTAAAAGGTTTATCTTCAGACCCAGGTTTAAACCTACCAGCTATTTTTGAATAATAATTTTTGAACTTTATTTAGACGAATTTAAAGTTCAAATCATAAAAACTAACGTGAAACCCAAGTCTATGTTGCCAATTTCGTACTAACAACTTTACCCTAGTCGGAATAAGGTTCGAAATACGAAAACTAACTCGAATATTAAATTTTTATTATTATATTATTACAAGCCTGTGTAGTCCTATGGATGACCATCTTTACATAACGAGACCCCTTTGTGCTCGAAAAGCACGCCGTTGCGTTGGTCCCGGCTGTCATTCGTGGATCTTTGACAGTCGGTGCGGGTGGTTAGGAGCCCGAAAGTCTGACCACCAGTCTTACTAAGGGGTATCTTATTACCCAGTAATTGCGTTCTGGAGGTCAGATAGGCTGTCGCTCCATGTAAAATACTGGTATTCAGCTGCATCCGGTTAGACTGGAAGCCGACCCCAACACAGTTGGGAAAAGGGCTAGGCAGATGATAAAGCCTGTGTTGTCCCACTGCAGGGCAAAGGCCTCCCTTCCCTCTTTCCACTTTTCCCGGCCTACTGCGATTGTAAGGCAATCCTTTAAGAAGAACAGCTTTAAACAGAGAGAAGGAAAGAGAGTAGGGAGGCCTTTGGCCTGCAGTGGGAGGGGACATCACAGGCTTTTAATAATAATAATAATAAGCGTACCTACACGTGTACCTACGGTGGGGGGTTGCAGAGTTTAAAGTGATTAAATAGTATTTAATCACAAAGGGGCTATTATGTACTACAAAATAATGGTATTTAAGAAATAAGTACCTACTATTATTTTCTAGGATATAATAGCCCCTTTTAATGAATAATAATTATCCTTATACAACACATAAAAAAATACCTTATTTTGCTAAAAGACTGCAGGAGACTGTTCTTTTATTAATTTCTGCTTTTTGCATCTTTGGATTATGTATGAGTCAGTTTCAGTGTTTTTCTTATGAAAATGAGAAATGGAAGGACTACTACTACTACCCTACTCACAAGAACCGGTCGCAATTTGAATAATACCAACATCTTTGATTAATCTGGGAATTGCTTCTATTTTTGTTGACTCCTCACTATTTAGCGCACCACATCCCACAAGAGTCTGGTTTAGTCCCATCTCACCACCTTCCCATCTGCCACCCATGAATTTATTTATCATGCTCACGAAACATACACATAAAAAAATGGAAACACAGTATCAGTATAGTAAGTAAATCAACTTGATTATTTATTAAATCAAAATAAATATAGGTATTTAAAAATCACCGATATTAAAACAAGTTTAATTTAAAATACTAGTGTATAGTGAACAAAGTAAAAGATATCTTTCACAGACAAGCCCTTGAATCGCTCTAAATATAGGCTCCATTATCCCTGCCTTGGCAGTAACTTGACAAATCTTAAAATATATGAAAAATATATGGTTCGTATGAATAATCATTTTAAAATGTTTACAGCAATTATGTAAAAATGTATTACTAAAATCAACAGTTATAATTATGTATGTGAACAGCTTAATCAGCATAACAGTACCAGTATAATCAGGAGGCCTAAAAAAACCACTGGCAGAATCATAAAAGGATAACATTATGAATTGAATTTATGAAAAGATTTTTTATTTAGCTATTTATTTTTTTTATTGAATTTTATGCAGATTTTAAATCTCTTCGCCGTATCGTATATTTTAAGTACACCTTGCAATTTAGATTTATTTAACATGTCAATAAGCACTCTGCCATAATATTGACCTCAACCCCGTTATATCTACTCCCAGAGTCCTGGTGGCGCATCGACCCCGGGGTTCGAACCCACGCAGGCACTTTGTGTTGAGGAATTTATTTCATCACCACTGCTCTCAAAACGGTGAACGAAAACATCGTGAGGAAAACGGCATGTCCTAGAACTGAAAATTCTAAGACTGACATCTCCATTCCGCACTGGGCCCGCCTGGAGGATTGCAGCCACTTCTTCTCGACGAGGGGAGGCTTGTGTCCCAGCAGTGGGAACTTTATTGGCTGCTTATGCTTGCACCTACCATTGCATGGTGTAACCGGTGTAACGGAACTAATTATCAAAAGAAGTACCCACACCTGGCTATCGGCCGACCTTGCCACCTTTCAAATACTTTATGCACAGTTTGACAAATTTAGTGAAAGTTGAGCAACCAAAAACTGTGAAATTAAAATATATCTTACTAGCTTTTGCACACGGTTTCGTCTGGGTGGAGCTCGGAGATTATCCCACGGGACCGTACCACCAGGATAAAAATTATGTTTGATTAATTATGTTGTTGTTATGTTGTTTTATTGTTATTCGTGTCCGTGTGCCAAATTTTGTAACAGACAGGCCGTCAGAGTTATTTTTGCATTTAAAATATTAGTATTATAGAAGTCTGGATTTTTTGCAATCGTTAGCGTAGTAGGTTACTGTTATGCCTCACTCGTCGTAGCAAGTATCACTGTTGGGCGTCAAGTCTTTGGTTCGATTCCGAGGACGAGAAAATTTTTGTTCGAGTTTTAACTTATTCCTATGTTTTTCAGTAGTAGCAACTTCGCGGAAGAATATCTTTTGACAAAACGTTGTGTGATCTAGGGATATTTTATATTCTCAGAAATCCTGCATTAGGGAAATTCTTGGTAATCCCAGTTTCCTGGAAAGTCATAATTGTAATTTCCTGGGTACTGGAATATTATGAGATAGCGTGTAGATATATCGTCTATATATGTAAAGAGAGGTTCGCATTTTTTTTATATTTCTCTGTGTTTGCGCAACTTCCGCTTTGTTTTTTTTTTTACATTTCAAGCATATTAACAAAACAAGCGGGGTAATGGCGTAACACACTTACAGTAGCAATGGCTTTCATTTTGACAGTTCAACAACATTTATGGCGTTATTTATGTTGAAGACACATTTTTCGAACAATGAAGCATGGATTAGCATAATGGTAAAAAAAAATATACCAAAGGGGTATCGTATTACCCAGTAACTGGGTTGTGGAGGTCAGATAGGCAGTCGCTCCATGTAAAATACTGGTATTCAGCTGCATCCGGTTAGACTGGAAGCCGACCCCAACATAGTTGGAAAAAGGCTAGGCAGATGATGATGATGAATGTGTTACGCACGCATTAGGGTGTAGCAATCGTCTCTTTCTAGTAACAATTCAAGCAATTAATTAATACACACACACAAACAACACAATCACACACAATACATGGGACTTGTCTTGTGGACATGTCTAGACACAATACATGGGACTTTAACATTAAAACCGACCAAAAATGCGTGTAGGTACCTACTGGTAGATACTCTAACTCTGCATACCCATTTGGAGTTGTAGGAGTAATTTTATGTAAATGATGATTACATAAAAAAATTACATAAAAAAAATAGAAACCTACCTATAGAAAATAATGATTTATTTTCTATAGGTAGGTTTCTACAAATACTTTTACACGTCAATCATATTTTTTTAAACTAGATGAGGTCAGCGTTTCCTATCTGACTATTCTGAGAAGAAAGGCCGAAACAAACTCAGAGGTCACAGTCTCTTTTAAAGTCCAGACAAAATCTTGGTCAGATCGTGTGAAGACGATGTAGATTGGTGTCTGAAATGATTTTTTGAGGAAAGAATCACACAGATTGAGCGGAGCTGTACAATCAGTGCACGCATTCGTCAAAAATCGTGCAACTCAACTCAGAACTTGAGCACAAAACTTGAGTGTAATATTAATATCTACGATATTGGCCATTTTACTCATTAAAATACTTATGTACCTACACCACAGAATAAATAGTACAAGCACTACCTACATCTTTGTAATAAGGAGGTGTAGGTTAGGTAAGTAGATATCTATAATGGCGCTAAGCGAAACTTATAAATGAGGCCAAGTATGAAAGCTTCATACGGATTTCCTCTCAAGACCAGGCTAAGTACTTACTTGTAATTGGCAATGTCGGAGATGAAGTTAGCAAGTGGATATTTGAGTAATGTAGGTATGCGCGGATGCGTAGAACCTACACATATATTTACCTAGATTGTTTTTTCTTAGTTTCAGTTTTTCACATCAACTTTTTTTTAATTATGTACCTATAAGTAAGTATATAATTTATTTTAGTAGGTATACAAACAATCATAGCAGTGCGATTACTTGTTATAAGTAGGTAATATAAAATCTAGAAAAGAAGAAAAAAATTCATCATTAGTGGTAATGGAATCCATGTGTCTTTCTCTTCGGTCTGAGCAATTCAATTTACAATTTCAATTGCTCAGACAAGACCATTGCTATTTGATACCAAAAAACCATTGACCAAACTTTGGCGGATTATTGTTTATTTTTATACTTACTAGCTACGCCCCGCGGTTTCACCCGCGTAAGTGTCTCTGTCTATCCTATGTCCTTCCCCGGGATGCAATCTATCTCTCTGCCAAATTTTATCGAAATCCGTTCAGTGGTTTAGGCGTGAAAAGGTAACATACAGACAGAAAGACAGAGATACTTTCGAATTTATAATATTAGTATGGATACCTATACTGCCGTCATAAAGAAAAAGGGCACAACTAACATTTTTTCCAAAATTGAGTAAAAGAACTGGCATGTGCGCCTTTTTTTTCTGATTCCAAGTATGATTATAACTCAATTTAGGAAAAAAATTAGTTATGCCCTTTTTCTTTATGACGGCAGTATACTTTATAGTACCTACACCAGAAAATACATACAAAAATACATACCTATCTACTTACTTAACAAAAAAAATCTTCGTCTATTTCTAGATTCTGGGCATTTCAAAAACATTTGTACTTAGGCTAAACAAGACTGAGATTGAATACGGTATCTCTAAATAGTTACCTACTAGAGAAAATGCCTATGTATTGGACAACTGTTATGATCACGATCCTGGCAGGCATTTTAACCGATGTGTAAATTGCGTACGACCTCGATGATTGCATGTCGACAGTTAAAGCGGTTTGCTGCTGTAAATACCGTAGACAGGAGATCTAGGATTCATTGAAAACTTGTTTTACGTATTTATTGTTATTATAAAAGAGATTTAATAAAAAAAAACCCTCAATTTACGAATAATATTTTGTAGTTAAACTCAAAACTCAAACTCAAAACATTTACTTCAATTAAACCTTGTACAGGCACTTTTGAATTGTCAAAATTAAATAGTCTGTCAGTTCGTCAGAAAGTTGAAGCTAGTTGCCCATTCCAAAGCGTAGATCTCTATGGAGAAGAACGGGCAAGAAACTCCATGGACACTCTTTTAAATCAAGATATTACAAAATCCTGGGTACATTATTCTTGTTGCTTCTATATGTGAGAACAATGTAAAAAAGACAGAAATGAAGAAACAATTCAAGACATAAGATTAAAAATAAGCCTTGGCAGTTAAGTTGATCCGGTGGTTTGTATTTGCCATTACTATTAAGTAATTATTATCCATTACGCTTGCCGCGGTTGGTCTGTGGATGGGTGACCATCTATACATTGTATACCGAGACTTCTCCGTGCCTCCGAAAGGTCCCGGCTGTCACTCGTGGATCTTTGACAGTTGTTACGGGTAGTCAGAAGCCCGAAAGTCTGACAACCAGTCTTACCAAGGGGTATTACCCAGTAACTGGGTTGTGGAGGTCAGATAGGAAGGCGCTCCATGAAAAATAGGGGAAGTCCGGGCAAAGTGGACACCTTAACGTTTGATGGGCTCTAAGAAGATAACCAATAGGCACAGAAATAAAACAAAGGTTCAATGAGAATCAACATTTATTAAAGTTTTTAATAGGGTATCATTTAAGCTATCACCAATTTAATTAGTTTTGTGTTTCTTAAATAATAGGGTTTGTCCTCCAAATAGTAGATCTGTCACCAAAATGTAGTCACCAAACAATGCAAAATCAGTTCCACAATAAATCACCTAAAATCCTGAGATATAAGGTCTATAATAATTTTTTTTTTAAATAATCTCTTTTTCCATATTTTTTTTCTTTAAAATTTAGTCGTTTCTGGCACTCGCCGGCCGCTGCCGCGGCACCGCTCGCTTCGCTCGCTCGGCTCGTGCGTAGGAGGTAACAGTTTTAACCTAACCTAACCTAAGCATTTTTTTTTAAATAATTAACCTCGTAACTAATTCGGTTCTCGATAATGTCCATTTCAAGTAACAAAACTGTTATTATAAGAACGAAGTTTATATTCATGTAATGCAATATAATTTTATTGGTTATCGATCTCTTATTTTACACATATATTAACATTAATTTGATAATTCATACCTGGGAACAATTTTTGTTTATCTGAGAACGAAAATATTTCGTGGCGATAGATCTATTTATTAGGTGATACAACTTGATGACAAATATAAATTTTGGTGATAGAAAATATAGTTCCCTTTTTAATATAATCAACAAAAAATGCTTAATAGCAGTTCTTTAATTTTAATTGTCAATAATATTGCAACATGTGCCGGTATCCACTTTGCCCCATAGGTCGGGTAAAGTGGATAGGACGATAGGGCAAAGTGAACACAAATACTTAGCCTACTTTTAAACTAATCAGTGCAGATATCACAAAGAAATAAGCCAATTATAGTCTCCCTCTTGTTCATCGTCGAAAACGACCAAGCTGAGCAGTCGAACTACCTTTTCTCCAATGCCTATAAAGAGTGGTGTAAGGTAGACCATATTTTTTTGCGGTCGTTTTCACAGGAATGCCAGAATTGCAATATGCTCACTCCATTGGGCTTGATTTGTCTTCCTGTTGTATTTATATACCATCTAAAACAAATAAAAAAAATCTGAATGGCTTGTAAGCTAACGGCAAAGCGAATACCGTATTCACTTTGCCCGTGATCACTTTGCCTTACACCGATTCATTTCATTCAACCTTACCTAAAACCAAATGAAGTGACAACAAAGTAACAAAACTCTCAGAATTTATACTTGAAAATATGCACTTAGAAGACATAATCGGACAAAACAATATGGTTAACTTTTATATGAGTTATTAAAGTATTACTTACCTCGAAAAGTAATAAGAAAACTTAAATATTTGGTTTTTTAGATTTTTCCCTCGAACGCGCCGCGACCTTCCGCTAGTTCTGTTTGCCCGAGAAAGAGGACGGGTGGGAGAGTGTAATGGCGCGAGGCGTGCGTGGTCCGATACGTTCTTGGCGAGAAATAAAGCGTATTCACTTTGCCTGGCCTATCCACTATGCCCGGACTTCCCCTACTGATATTTAGCTGCATCCGGTAGAACTGGAAGCCGACCCCAACATAGTTAGGAAAAGGCTAGGCAGACGATGATCCAACCCGCGTGATGGATTACGGCCCACTCCCTCTCACCGAGAGGAGGCCGGTGTCCCAGCAATGAGAACATTATAGGCTGATTATGCTATGTGTTGTAATTATTATCCCACTTGCCGGAGTGTTCTAAGCGCCCGTTCACCTGCACCCCGGATTACCTAAAGAATGCCACTGATGAAAAGAAGAATTATTATCTATGTTAGCTGTGTCAAATAGGAGCAAGCAGTTCAATGACATGAACGAGTAGGTAGGTACGTACTAGGTACCAACCTAACTAATAGGTACACAAGCCTCATACTTAGTACTATCTGCTGCCTTCGTTCTAATTGCCCTTAAGAAAAAAAATATAAAAATATGCACAATTGTATGTACGTAATAGGAAAGCTTTACGTCTTGCATTTTCTAATATCTACTTAGTAACTTTCTATCATAACAGAGACATCTACCGGTAGACATCAATAACTCCTTCACGATTAACTTTTCTTAATGGTCACAAAAAAATACACAAGATGGCAGTAGTAGTGAATTTGAACTGAAAATAATTTATTCGAAATGGTTATACAACCAATATTTTGCTGTCAGAAGAATTTCGTTTAATTCCTAATTGATATTTTCGTAGGTTTCCCGCTAAAAGTAACTGCTCGTTTTTCATTCGTCTGTTCTAATTTTGCAGTTACCGCTACTTGATAACAGATGGCGTTAGATATACTTTTATTGTACAGCGAACTTCGAAAAGTTTTGTGCTACAGTTTACATAACTGCCTAAATTTGTGTTTATAGTATGTCCATATTACGTGTACAATTGTACATTTTACGAAAAAAACATAAAGTTACTTATTAGCTTGCGTAATACATTGTATACACTAACGAAACTAGGTAAGTACTCTACTTTTATTTTCAATAGGTAGGTAGTAGATGACCCCAATAAGCCCTCCAGAAGTAACAAAATAAACAGAAAAAGAGGGAATAGAATAAAAATCAGTTAATGACAAAAAGCGAGTTTCGCGTACGCGGTTGCTCTCGCGACATGTTACCATAAATCAGGAGGGGTCTCTCCACCCTAACCCCCACTCTACGCCAAGGATGATCTTTTCCCTAGATCCTACATTTTTATAACGACCAACATCCGTGTGTTTTTCGACGCAATATTGCGGTGTTTAGGTGTTTACTCGTTATTTTTATGCGTTTCGTAATTTTTGTAAATGCAACCTCGGGTGTTTTGACATAATGGAATAAAGGTTTCGTAGAATTTGAGTGTACGTGTGTAAATTTTGAATTTCCTTTCTACACAATTATATACAGAGAAGAGGAGAGCAGTGGTGGCCAAGTGGTACCGGCCGCGACTTACGAGTTGTAGGTCGTAGGTTCGAACCCAGACAGGCGCTTTACTTTGTGTAAATTATTTCATCACCACTGCTCTCAAAACGGTGAAGGAAAACATCGTGAGGAAACCGGCATATCCTAGAACCAAAAATTCGAAGACATGTGACAACTGCCAATCCGCACTGGGGCCGCGTGGTGGATTACGGCCCACTCCTCACCGAGAGGAGGCCTGTGTCCCAGCAGTGGGAACATTATAGGCTGATTATGATAATGACAATTATATACTAACCCCGTTACTATTATACGTATTTCAGATGAATATAGTTACACACCGATTTCTCTCTTTCAGTGGTCAGTAATTTGCCTTTCGAAAGAAGAAGACAAAGCGTTGTGTAACTTTAAAGACGCTATACAACGTTTATTAGTAAGGGGTCTATACAAAGTAGGTAATTAGGGCATTTTATATACATGTATGTACATATTATTATGTTAAGTCTGTAAGCATATAATATAATTTATTATGTAAATATTATCTACTTATCTTACCTGAAAAAAAAATTTGGGCCTTAAATTTCTATCCTTTAATTTGTTTGTAGGGTTTAAGTTGAGGTTTACCCTTAACCAAACCAAACCAAACCTCAACTTAATGCCGGGGCTCTTATAGAAGAAGAAAGAAACAAAAGATAAAAGTGGAGCATTTGGTTGACACGACCGCGACAGTTAGATTTGACTGGTCTACAAAAGTATTAGGTACAAAAATTCACCTGACGAGTGTTGAACCGGTGCTGGTTTAGTCAACTTGCTGCACCGCCCTCCGTCGTGCGCTGCGCCTGTCGCTCGGTAGTCGGCAGATATCTTTAGGCGCCCGCCGTGGGCGGGATTTTTTTACCCGACTGCGCGACGCAAAGGAGTGGTAATGTGTTCATCAGCCTATGTATGTATGTATTTTCCTACTTCGACGCTTGGACGCCAACCTTTAATTTGATGTCATAAAAGGCTATGTAAATTGGATTTCCAGTTACTTTTTCGTTTTAGAATCGGCCAATACAGACTACTTTCATATCCTTAAAAGGGAAAAGGTTTTAAAATAAGTAATAAAAGTTCTTACTTATTCATGTTTCTAAGTTCGCAGGCATATCTTTAATTGCTGATGCTGATGAAGATGTGTCTAAGGTTCTTCTTACGTTCTCCACTGATCTTTTTTCCAGTCTTTAACCACACAACAGAACCGAACGGAATAATTCCCAATAACAGATTTACTACATTTTGAATCTCCCCAACAACTAAGGGCGCGCATACAACAGCGAACGCCAAAAGCTACGCAGTTACGTCGCATCGACAACAAAACTGTGTTCAGAGCTTTCGTGATGTGTACATTCACGGGCATAAGAATGTATACACTTGGCTTTATTCAAAGGCGATTTTCTCCTTATTTATCGAATGAAATTTTATGTTGGTGCGAAAACAGTATTTTCGTACTTACCCATAGGTTTATGCAATATTGTGTCGTATTTCATTGTTGTTTTCCTTATTTCACGAAAAAACCGGTATTGAAAGTTTCCAAATGTTCTATTCTATTCTATTTTTCTCTATGGCAATGGTGCCGATGCTGCCAATGTCAAATGTGTTATGAGAAAACGTGTGGGAGACCAAATAATAAAAATTAAAACTAAAATTCTACATGCAATACTATTTCCACAGTAAATAGTTGAATTGACTTATTAGTGTTCGTGACTGTACGCACCCAAGCTTGGTTGACTGCTAGCACAAAGTAAACACACTGGTTCGTTTTATCGACGCTGTTGCGTGGCGCCGCCCGCCCATTACATGTAACTCCGGTGTCAACACACAGATGGCAGCACTGCTGTTGTGAACTAATTCCCTGAAAAAAGGCCTGAATGTAGGGCAATTAAGTACGACGCCTTGTTTACAACATTCTTATAATGAAGAGTTTTGTTTTTTATGATTCGACCATTATTCAATCAAACGAGGCTGAAGTTATTTTGGCTTCACAATTGGTAGTGCTGGGAAAAGGCCTCAGACTGAAAAAGTTTTTTTTTTTAATTCTGTGTTTGTCAACTGAAAAGCTTTCCGTTTAAAATAAATTTGTTTATACTTAGATGGCTGCGGGAAGCACAGAACCGGTCGAAGTAGCGGTGCTTGGTGGCCTATGCCCAGCAGTGGACATCTTTCGGCAGAATAAATGAATGAAAATGAAGTATTAATGCTATTGCCTTAATTAAATAACTCTGTCATTTAATATAGAGCAGTCTTTGATGTAGTGGCAGCATAAATGGCGGCGCTTGCGCTCCTTGGTCCTGTTAAAGTTGTATCTCTACTTGTGAATTCAAAATTGTCGGTTGAATGCTGCAATTACAGAAACAATTAAAAAACCATTGTGTCTGGCGTGGATCCACGTTCGAATACGAAGGGTTAGGTAATACCCAGCTTTGACACATGAGCATTAGATCACAAATTACTCTATCTTTATAAACAACTTTATATCCTTATCTATACATATTCATCTAAATGATCGTCACCTCATTTTCCATTCAAGAAGCTCTCAAACGGGCTATCTAATTAATAATAACGAATCCATTGTAGGGGTGAAGTTTGCCATCAGAGGTCTAGGAGACTGGTAGTCGGTTTCGTTAACTTATTACACGGACAATTCCTTCAGTGCTCAATAGAAGCTATCCCCTACCACTGGCGCAAGTCACTTGAATTTGTGAAATCGCTTGTAAGGTTCGAAAATGTACCGAAATAATCAAATTAATTGATTTGCTGATTCTGCCTGAGTGTTACTTAAGTATGTACCTATTCAATACTACTGTTATCAACATAAAACAGTTTTTTTCCTGTTTACCTACCAAAACTGGACAAATCTTCACAAGAAAATATTATTAAGAAATTGTGATCCCTTTTTTATTTAACCTTGAGTGGCATGGCATATGTGTTTGCTATGTTGATCAAGGTTAAAAACTTTTTTGGGGTTCGATTACAAAAGGAATGCGAGCGCGGGTAAAGGGCGCGCAGAAAACATGCGCAACCCCTAAACGCCAATTGAAGGTTGAGTGAAATAATAAACCAATAGTTCGTCAGAAAAGGTCAGGGAAGCATTGGTGGCTCAATGGTAGCGGCTCCCAGACTAGGGTCCCCGGCCCGGGTAGGGTGGGGTGTAGGTTATGGGTTCAAACCCAGGCAGGCGCTTTACTTGGTTTAAGTAAATAATTTGATCACTACTGGCTCTCAAAACGGTGTAGGAAAACATCATGAGGCGGAATCGAGCATGTCCTAGAACCAAAAAATCGAAGACATTTGACTTCTACCAGCGTACCAACCAGCACTGGGCCCGCGTGGTAGATTACAGCCCACTCACTCCCTTTCAAAGAGAGGAGGCCTGTATCCGAGCAGTGCGAACTGATTATGCTCGTCAGAAAAAATAAATTCGTTACTTTATCAACCTTATTCTTAAGGAAATCTTAATAAGGAAAATAAAACAAAAAGGTTGATTCGTCACTTCATAATTAAAATAATAACTCATAATTTATTAAATAGTCAGAGAATGTTATTTTTTATTTAGGAACAATTCAGGGTGATAACAACTATATTGTTCATGGTTTTATTAGTTGTACAAATATACGAAATGGGAGCCAAAACACTGCCTTGTGGTATCCCATTCTTAAAACATCCCTTATCAGTCACATGTCTATATTAAGCAGTATTTGGGCTAGAACTTATAGAGTTTTTAACGAAGGATCTGATAATTATTACTGGTTACCATGATTGCCTGTTTGCAAGAAGCTTGTGATTCGTCAACAGTGTCAAATGCTGTTGACGAATCCGTGAGGACAGCGCTAATTGCCTATGCAAGATACCTGAAGTTACGGTGGTACATGACTGAGGTCAAAGGTCATTTTATACCATATTTCGATACTTCATTTACATCTACACCTCATTTTCATTTATACGGTTCAAAGAAATTTATTATTAAGTATTCCTGAGCGAACTAAAAATTTAGTCTGTGCAATTGGCGAGTCAGTTCGTTACCCAATTTCTTATTGAAAAGTCGTTCTAACAAGTTCCCAAGCACATAGTAGAGGTTCTGTTGACGAATACGCGAGACCGAATCTTCAGCGAACCCTACGCAGCGATCCGACCTTAAGTACCTGAAAAGGTGCCAATAAATAATATACTGAAAAAGGTATTAACCGCCTTTATAATCTATAGCAAAATCAACCTTACGCCATTCCATTAAAGCTGTCTTTCTTATTAATATAGAATGTTGCTAACCAGGGAAAATGTTGGCTCAAGTGGAACTTCTCCAAGAAACAACGGGTTTACCTCTGGGTCACCCTGGGGAGAGGAGGGCGGCGGTATTCCATCTAAATCTCCTGAACGAGGGATTCTGAGGTGAATTACCGAAAAGATGTTTGGGACGAGACAAACTCTTCCATGTTTTCCCAAATGTATTTGTACATCACAGTTATTATGTGTACGCTAAGACGTAAATAAAAGGTCTTGGAAAATTTCATCAATTTAACTATGTATTGTGTGCACATCATACCCCAGTCTGCATACCTAGATGTGAAGAAATCATAACTTGGCACTCTTATGGAAGTGAATAAACGATAAGAATCCTACTTCATATTGTCATCATCGATTTATATTTTTACCGCCCTTTTTTCGCGCCAAACTTTTTCAATATGGCGGCCGGCGAGAGCCACGCACTGCCACCATTAACCACCGACACTTCACCGTTGCTATAAACTCACAAATCATGAAAAGCGCCATCTCTTATGCTACATACAATACTCTACTTAATGTTCCGTATACTAAGGTCGATTATCAGCTAAACATTCTCGCTCGATCGCCGGGAACAAAATGTTCCACCCAACAAATTATTTTGAACCTTGAAACCGCAATGAGGAAAACTTATTTTCAATTAATTCTCACGGAAAATCGTGAAACGAACAAAGAGAGCGAGAAACGAGGCCAACATTCGTTAATAATGTAATGTATATTTATTCGTTTACATTATTTTGGCCTCGATGTCTCGGCTTGCATCAAATAGGATCGCTTTTATATTAATTACGTCTGAAAATGAAACCATTATTATTGTCCTTTTTAACTGACACTTCGTAATGAGTTATAAATTCCATTGTTTAGATAAAGGAGTACCCGAAATTAATAATTAAATAAAATAAGACAACGACACAGTTAGGTATCTAATGTTTTTAAGTTACATGATAACTTCAATATTTTTGCCGCGCTTTTTACAGAGCGCAGCTGAAAATCAGCTTCCGTCAAAACTTTCGGAACTAAAATCTACGCATGCATATTTTATGTAGGTAATTTAAAAGATTAATTCAGTTATGTTGAATTATTTAAAAAAAATATTTAAAAATATTTCTAGATGAAGCTCCGAGTTGTAGTTTTAGCTAATGATTAGTATTTACGTAAATATGTACTTACTAAGTCTGTTTTTCTGTGCGGCCTAATTTATATGGCATCGGACGTCCCGCGTCTAATCAATACACGGCTTGGTGCGGCGCGACGGGCGCGCTGTTCACTCGTTTCGCTTCGGGGCTGTTCGGGCACGATCGGTGAAGAGCGGGACGCCCTCGTCGACATTCGGGCGTTCTCGCTTCAATCGTAATTCCATTTTCCGCCCGCCTTGGCAAATTGAAATGTCGTAACTCTTGGGGGAATATCGGCTTTCTGCCCAAGAAAAATATTCTGCTAAGGCATTGTAACGACGCTTTAGATATTATGGAATATTTCCAGTCCATCATACAGTTCGGGGCGCGTCCCCTCAAATGGCTGTAATCGTGAATCTGCCCCGCCACTTGGACGCTCTACTACGGATGGAGGTATCGCGTTGCCCCCTTCACTTTCGATGTCAACTCAATATTTTTGTGTAAGGATTATTTCTTTGTTATATGCATAATGGAATTTTCATTTCGTTGCTAGTCTCAATTGGTTTTCGTTGGTAGGTAATGTTGATTGGGTAGGTCAAGAAAAAGTATTTTATTAAAATGTGACTATATTTATATTTTAGTCTTCGAAAGTTTTATCGTTATTTGTCGCGAGAATCTGTTGTAAATCTTGCTCGAGTTTTAAGTTGTAGGTAATGTTGCGTAACATAGAAAAGTCAGCCTACTTTTTTAGATTAGAGAGTTATATTTCCAGCTGTTATATTAATGATGAACGCTTATTTTACAAAATCCAGAATAAATAAAACAGTACTAGCATACTGTAACAAAGGCTTATTTTATAAAATATATAAACAAAATAGAAAAAAAACATACCACCGAAAAGGGGTACAAGCAATTCCGAGCGTTATATTAGTGGGAGGCCCAGTAGGTCAGATAAATTGAACCCTCCACGGCGTTGTGTTCACACGTAAATAACATGTGGAGTATGGGGTAAGGGGCGCGGGCGGCCAGTCCCCGCTTGGGAAACCACAGAAACACACAGTTGAAAAAGAAAAAGCTATCCGAATACCAACCTACTTGCTTAACGATAAGGATGAAACCGTAGATGAAGATGCGAAAATTGAAGATAGCAGTCGTGGCATCTAGCCAACGTTAGATTTGCAGTTTGAAAACACATTTCTCCACAATAAACACCCCTAATATGTTAGGAAAAGGGCAGAAGGAGTTAATTGGCACAGTCAACAACGGTAATAAAGTAAGAATGGATTTCGTCGCTCACGCAACAGGAGTAGAGTAAACTTTTGTCACGGTTTGTTAATCTTAATGTTTAAGTTTTTAGATGATTTGTCGCAGTTAATTACAATGTTACTTTCGCTTCCTAAAATTAATAATAGGTAAAAATATATTGTTCCGGGAAAGGAAGGAAAATAAATAGAGCAAATATTAAAGGATAAACAGGATATACTTAAATGAGCTTTTTCAGATGTTGTGTCTATTTTCCTATAAAGGCTATTTTTGGCAACATGGCCTGCTTATAACTTTTAGGAAAATTAACATAATTTTAGTAATTTAGTATTGGTTTATTGGCTCGAATAATCATCGAATTATTTTATCATCATTCTTATTTGCCAGACATCTATAAACAATCATGCTGAGATATAACTGTTCTACACATACAATACTTAACAAATACAATATGCCATTTTCCATCCATAAAATCTTAGCACCATTACTAATAAGCCATGTTGATAAGCCTCTCTCCCAACACAAGAGTTTTAAGGGCAGTCCTCTTTCTTAAAAGATAGAAGATGTGGGTGGCATGGACCGAGAGGTGGAAAAGGGGGTGGGGGAGAGTTTTGCATTAATAATGTTGATATCGGTGCGCCTTCCGATTAATTTGATTAGTTGTGATTTGTGTTTGAGAATAAATGTAACGGTATTGATGGATATCTACATTTTGTTGGCGTCGCAATTGTAGTGACAGTTGATCTAAAAAAACAGTCCGAACAGGAAAATGTTGTAACTGTGTACGAGTCAGTCTTTGAGTCGGAGGAAGTCATGGATTCTTTGTCTCTATAGAGACCAAAAAGGAGAAAAAGAGGATGTTTGACAAATCACAGTGTTGACAACACAAACAATGAAAACTGCATTAAATGCTACATTATTTTGTTCATGTAGTGCATTGCACAGATGCAGTCAGCCAGCAAAAATTTTGTCAAGAAATTTGTAAAAAAAATCTAGGTCTACTGGGGCAGTGTTTTATCAAAACCTTTACTGAAAATATATTAAAATGATGACTGCGTAGTTATTTGATTACTACCCTCCAGTTGAAATGAAAATAATATATTATGACATCACGATGGTGACCAAAACACGTTATGACACTTAAAGGGATATTGTATCAAGGGGCAATGGAATCAAAACCAGCATACTTACTAATAACATTATATTGAGACCTCGGGTCCGCTTTCGAAGTGGGGTGGTTATAGTGTTTCCCCTGGGATCGCCCGCTGTAGCTGTCTATAGGGGAGATTCATGCAGAAGTGGACATTTGCGTTCAATATGATGATCTTTTGGTGGGATTTAGCAGCAAGAATGTTTGAAACAATGTTTAGTGCTGGCCTCTAAGATTCGCTCAATCTATCACATGATAATGCAATATAGTAATTTCATTATATATAATTAATTATATATATGTCGGCAGACACATTGATTAGCAGCTGTGAGAGACGGCGACTAGATGGCGCTAGTGGAACGTGCACCAGACGCAAATCATTCACTCTATCGATCATTTGGCCTAAAGGACTTGGTATCCAATCCAGTAAAATATTGTAACGGTTTCCCCCCCACTAGCGATCGCCTTTATAAGGAGCTGCGCTGTTTGATCGGTACGCATTTCCAACGGATGCGTCGTGGTGCACGGACCACTGTCTCTCGACAGTCAGTACTGCCCGATTATTGGATGTGGAACGCTGTCTCTGACAATTAGTACTATCCTTATTGCGGTGGGTGCATGGACCACTGTCCCTGACAGTCAGTACTGCCCTATGTGACCGCCTTTTGCCGTTATTAGTTTTAGTATTTCATTTCTGTATTTTCTAGATTTAAGATAACCGATTGTTCAATTGAATAAACTTGTGTTTTACTTCTGATGTCTGGGCTAATCCGACATCAGAAGTGGGATCGGATTGTCCGCCCACCTCTGGCACTTCATTATCACAAAATGGGCAGAAAAATATTCCGCTACCCTCAAATAATTTAGAAACATTTCTTTCATAATTAACTGATGCTCTACTACCCGGTCCATGCACATGGATGATATCTAGACCAGCAAATGTGTACTGTAGGGGTTACAAGAGTATTGTGACCTAGTCCAGTGAGCTGCAGGGATCTCATCCATGGGATGATTATCTAGACCAGCAAATATGTACTGTAGGGGTTACAAGATTTGTGACCTAGTCCAGTTGTAGCTGCAGGAATCTCACCTGCTTTAGTGGGTGACGATTTAGACCAGCATGTTTGAACTGTAGGGGTTTTCTATTGTAAAGAAATACCTAGACCAGTGATATTTGCTAATTTGATATGTAACGATGATGACGATGTGAATTGATGACGAATGAATGCACTCGAGAACGAGTGATTTATCAGGATGGCCGTGTCGGCAGACACATTGATTAGCAGCTGTGAGAGACGGCGACTAGATGGCGCTAGTGGAACGTGCACCAGACGCAAATCATTCACTCTATCGATCATTTGGCCTAAAGGACTTGGTATCCAATCCAGTAAAATATTGTAACGGTTTCCCCCCCACTAGCGATCGCCTTTATAAGGAGCTGCGCTGTTTGATCGGTACGCATTTCCAACGGATGCGTCGTGGTGCACGGACCACTGTCTCTCGACAGTCAGTACTGCCCGATTATTGGATATGGAACGCTGTCTCTGACAATTAGTACTATCCTTATTGCGGTGGGTGCATGGACCACTGTCCCTGACAGTCAGTACTGCCCTATGTGACCGCCTTTTGCCGTTATTAGTTTTAGTATTTCATTTCTGTATTTTCTAGATTTAAGATAACTGATTTTTCAATTGAATAAACTTGTGTTTTACTTCTGATGTCTGAGCCAATCCGACATATACTTAATTACTTAGTACGTAGAATACTTGCTTGTGTTATTAGAAAGACGTGGGTCTTTTCGCACGTGTAACCCTACACATATCTATTTTTAATATTCTAATGTTGAGCTAAAATTAACCCTTCGGAAGCTTTACGTAAGGTTACATTTGGAGACTAACACTGGGTCTAGGTTTTTCGGTATAGGTAGCCAGTGTTGAGTTGATAACTCAACTTAGATTAAAAACTGCCATCGTGAACAAAATTATTCTGATCATTTCTTGTTGTTAATTAAATGCAAACAATCATCATTCTCCTGCTCTTATCCCAATTTATTTGGAGTCGGCGCAACATGTCTTTTCTTCCATACTTCTTCTCTATTAGTCGTCATCTCGGTAGTCACCTCCTTTCTAACTAGATCATCATTTGCACAGTCCATCCATCACATTTGAAGACTAACAATGTAGAATAACTCATTACTTTAGGTCATTCTGAAGAGGCTTTATGAACCCAGTATTAACTCAACTTCGTCTGATATACCTTGGCCAGAATACCTTGAAAACTTAGGTGAAGTGTGCCGTCATTCCACCTGATTGTCACTATTCAAAGCTCACTTTTTTTTTTTCGGATGGGAAATCATCACATGACTCCTCCCTCTCTGAGTGGAGTGTCAAAGCTCACTTCAAACTCACTTCACCTAAGTTTTCACGGTGAGATTTTTATGCACAAAATGATTGTGATCACTTATTGTTGTTATGTAAATGCAAATAATAGTTTCCCTAAATACCGGTGAAGTATACAAATTGACCTGATCGCAGACATCGATAGATGTGTTAATAATAATTAGGATCGACGTCCGTTATTAATAGGGGTCGGTGATGCGTTTGGTTCGAGTCAAGAGAGTCCGCGGTTTGAGAGAGACTGCAGTTAATAAGTATAGGGAAAGGATTTTTTTATAATTATGCCAGTTCATGAAGTTAGCGATACTGGAAACATTGTAATAATAATTGTTTTTTCCTGAAGCAGATTTCGGTTTTTAGACAATTTTATTATTGTACTAGCTGCCCGCGACTTCGTCTGCGATTCACGATGAAAAGTAGCCTATGTTCTTCTCCAGGTCGTGGTTTACCCATGTGCCAAATTTCATTCAAATCTCTTCAGTCGTTTCAGCGTGAAAGCGAAACAAACATATAAAAGAATAAAATCTTTTCTCTACTTATATGTATAACTAGCTGACCCGGCAAACGTTGTTTTGCTCCTACACTACTCCTACCCAACTCCTACCCTACTCCCACACTACTCCTACCCTACTCCTACATTACTCCTACCCTACTTCTACCCTACTCCTACCCTACTCCTATCCTACTCCTACACTACTCCTACCCTACTCCTACACTACTCCTACCCTACTCCTACACTACTCCTACACTACTCCTACCCTACTTCTACCCTACCCCTACCCTACCCTACTCCTACACTACTCCTACCCTACTCCTACACTACTCCTACCCTACTCCTACACTACTCCTACCCTACTCCTACACTACTCCTACCCTACTTCTACCCTACTCCTACCCTACTCCTACCCTACTCCTACTATAAAAAAATAAATAAAAAAAAAGTATCCTATGTCCGTCTCCTGGTTCTAAGCTACCTCCCCACCAATTTTCAGCCAAATCGGTTCAGCCGTTCTCGAGTTATAAGTGGTGTAACTAACAGACTTTCTTTTATATATATAGATAATTAAGTTAGTTTTTAATTTATTAAATTCAATACAATAAAATCTTCTTGCGAGTGTTTATTTTGGTGCAGTTCCTTAGGTATGTTATAAGAGACTGCTTTTAATGATCTATGTGTTTGATATTGATCTATTTGTTTAAGACTAGACTGATTCATCAGCATCATCTGGAGCTGACGAGTCCTGGAATGGAGACAGCGGACCGGCAAGCGTAGCGTGGGTCGCCCTCCTGCTAGATGGACCGACGATCTTAAGAAAGTGGCTGGGACAGACTGGATTAGCCTGGGAGAGGCCTATGTCCAGCAGTGGACTGCGATAGGCTGAGTTGATTGATTGCAGATCACTATCAGAAACTTCATTATAGGACACACAGATAAAAAGTTTTTTTTTTATTTGACAAACATGTCTGTTGTTTTGAACACTGTTTAAGTGACAAGCGGCAAGCGGATTTTTAATAAGTGCTTTTCGCTAGACACTTACGTTATTAGTGTTTACCTTTTGGGACAATACAATCGAATATTATGTAATTAACATTAATAGGCAAATGTTTAGCTGAATGTTTTAGAGTAAAGTAAATAAATTAAATTAGCATTGTTCTTTATGTGTAATTAGAATGTTGATTAATTTTGACAGTTGAGTGTATGATCGTTGTTAATACATTTTAATTTGTTAAAAGGAATTTGTAGCATATATTTGTCCACATCGAGCGGTGGTAGCTCGACTTGCGAGATGTAGATCGTGGATTTGAACCCAGGGGCTTTTACTTGGTGTCAATAATTTCATCACTATTGCTCTCAAAACAATGAAGGAAAACATAGTGAGAAAACGGCATGTTCCAGAAGCAAAAATTCGAAGACAGGTCTACCATCTCTCACTCACTGGGTCGGCGCGCTGGGTTACGGCCAACCCCCTTTCACGGAGATGAGGCCTGGGTCCCAGCAGGAAGGTTTAAGTGGCGGCTTATGACATATTTATGAACAGTGTGTAGTGTTTATTTTAGGTTACGCCTTTTTTTGGGTATTTCTTGTTTTTAGTAAGGTATAATGGTTTGACTCCCAATTCACATTCACGTTAATTTGCCATGTCATAAAACTCAAAGCATTTATTTCAATCTAGCTTCTGCCCGCGACTTCGACAGCGTGAAATTTCACCCCCATTCACCCTCTAAGTGGTGGAATTTCTAAAACCCTTTCTTAGTGGATGGATACCTACTCTTCACAAAGAACACTTATGCTGGTCCTAGTGACAAGAAATTTGGAATTTCATGTCACTAGAACCCGCGGCTAGGCTGTGCGTTGATACGAGTATATCAGTCAGTCAGGAGTTTGAAATTTATATACACATATAAATAAACCAATTACAGGCACTTTTAAATTGTCAAGGGGTCGTTCAGTCAGAAACATAAAGCTAGTTGCACATTTCAAAACGTAGTAGCTTACCTATGGAGAAGAACGAGCGAGAAACTCGACGGACACTCTTATAAACCGTACAATTGATACAAAATTGATACAACTGTCAAATAACGACAGTCATTGACCTATATACGACAGTCGTGATTTATATAAACAAACAATTTAATTTTGTAGTCAATTTGATTAACAGTTAATTTCTCTTTACAAAATTAATTTGAAAAAAATAATAAGACTTTCCTTTTAATTTTATTGATGAGATTAAGATTCTAGTACCTACGCTAAATACTTATTACTTAGGAAACTGTGTTATTGTGATCAATCAGAAAATATTCACATAGATAGGTACCTACTCACTCAACTAATTACAATTTTTATGGAAAAAAAAAACTTGAAAAAAATATGTTTTTGAATCTCATACCTAAATATAATTAAATTGTAATACTAACAGAAAATCTTATTAATTCGTTTCATCTAATTATGAAGCCTACACATTAAAAGTGAATAATTAAAACACAACCTTAAAATAAGAATAATTAATTAAAGTTCCAAGATGTTAGAATAATAAACTTGCATTAAACGATACTTCGGGAAAATTCGGGAATGCCCGGGCGGAGGGAGGGGGGATCCCCCTTTAACCTTTCTTAACTTCCACGAGTGAGATTGAGTACATAAGTAAGTATATAGAGCAAGTATATAAGTTTAATTAAGACTCCTCGCCGTTCTGTTATCGTGCATTGTTTATGGGAAAAGAATAATCAGGGTAATTTATATTTTGTTTGGCAAATAAGATTAGTAGGAGTTGGCCATTTGTTGGAAAATTATATTATCCTGGATAAAGATTTTCATGACAAATAGGGTAATTAATAAAAATAATCACACTTTTGGGATTTTTTAAGCGAATAAATGTAGAAAAAATAATGCTAGATGCAGTGCTACATGTACCTAAATAATGCTCTTTTTTTAATTGTCAAGTGCATTTTCCAAAAATAACCGTTTTATAATTTGTCGTTTAGAAGGAAATAACTTTTCTCCCAGTTATTTCAAAATCACACTTGTAAGCATGAAAACTGTCACACCAAAGTGATAATAGACACACCACGTTCACTCCAACAATTTTCCTCCAAGATTCCAAGCTTGATCTAAGTTTGACTGCGGAAAGGAAAGTTTCGACCGATGAGGCTGTAGACAAAGCGGCTACCTATAGACCGGGACAGCCTTTATTAGAGGAAGGCCTCCCGAGAGTGTGTGCTAGTCAACTGATTTATTGACGTTAACTTTGTGATGTACGGAATACAGATACGGAAGACGGCGATACCTTTCAATCGATTTTCTACTCTGTGATGACAACGATAGATTTGAGATTTGTGTTTATGTGGGTAGTTATGGTATGCATGCATACGTGGTGGTAAAGTTTTGAAATTAAACTATTGCAAATACTTTCAGATAATGCAGTCTGAAAGAATTAGACATGAAAGTCTAGATTGCTTTAGATATTTACGTTCCAGTATAGCTATTCACAACCTTCCGACAGGCTATCGTATCGAAAATGACAAATTTCGAAAACCTGATTTGCCTTGAAGAATAGAGGCCGAAAATTTTCGGGTTTTGGACTTGTGAACAGCGTTTAGAGGACTCCTACGATAACATTGATTGATGTTCGTTACGGTACGGAAGCGTAGCGAGTGGTTGTGAATAGCTATGCTGGTTCGCACGGGCGCATTTTGCTCGCGGCGATTTTTTTTCGCCCACTGGATTTTCAACGTGCCTACTGCCTCGCGCCGAGAGTTGAAAATCCAACAATGTGTTTTTTTGACGCTCTGAGGAACACTCTGTTCGACTCTCAGTGCTCGGCTCAACACCGAGAGTTGAAAATCCAGTGCGCGATAAAATCCCGGTGCGATATTTTTTACGTCCGTGCAACCTTGAGCTTAGCAGGAAAATCATCTGCCTAGCGTCCCAACTACGTTGGGGTCGGCTTCCAGTCTAACCGGATGCAGCTGAGTACCAGTATTTTACATGGAGCGACTACCCAGCGTATTATCCAGTTACTGGGTAATACGAAACCCCTTGGTAAGACTGGTTGTCAGACTTTCGGGCTTCTGACGACCCGTAACGACTGTCAAAGATCCACGAATGACAGCCAACGGCTTAACGTGCTTTCCGAGTCACGGGAAATAAAAAGAAAAGGTACTATTTCATTTACGCATCGGCTACGGCTGAAGGAAAATCTTCCACCATAATTTTGAACAGGAACAAGACATCGTTATTTACATCAAACTCCTGAAAAAGAAAATTAATTCTGTCCTTCAGGGAGGTGGGATGGAAGACGTTTCTCAGCTGCTTGCCGTGAATAAATTATAATGATAAGTCTCATGCCTTCGCCATATTGAAGGCGTTTTGATCATTAAGCGGCGACCCTCCCCCCCGCTCAGTTACCAGTTATTTTTCCGGGACGGATTCCGGCGATGATTCCCCTTTCCCCTTTCTCCCCAAGGACGAGGCCTCTACAAGAACGCTTGAACTTCTTTCATCTTTTCGTACTTCGAGTGATGTAAAACTCAAAATGATGGTCGGAACGTGCGATGAAAGGAGCCGAGGTAGGATTGAAGAATTCGCGATAAAAATACATGTCGTTTTGATTGTAGATATATCACTTGTGGGTCAGTGATGTGGAAGACGATGTTCGCGTCGCTGCTTCTGGATTTCCGCGTATTGAATGCTGTAACCCTTTTAGTTTCGTAGTGCTCTGTTCGTACCAGGAGCGCAGAATGTAAGTAGAGATTTAGAAATTGCTGTAACAAAAATATGGGCTTGTACGATTTAAAATATCGAAGATTTGCATGTATAGGGCGCGTGGCTAAATAATAACAGCTAACGGGTCGAGCGTAGGACAGGGCGTTGTGTCGCAGCATGGGAGAGGCCGATGTCCAGCAGTGGACTGCGATAGGCTGAGTTGATTGAACGGGTCGATCGCTCGATCGCAGGTTAAGTTACGCTTGCCGCGGTCAGTTTTGGATGAGGGTCACCCATCCATTGCATATTGAGACCTCCGTGCATCGGAAAACACGTTAATCCGTTGGTCCCGGCTGTCATTCGTAGAACTTTGATGTAACGTCAAAGTCTCAACCAATCTTACCAAGTCTCTCCCAAAGTCTGACAACCAATCTTACCAAGGGGTATCGTTGTACCCAGTGACTGGGTTGTGGAGGGCCGATAGACAGTCGCTCCATGAAAAATACTGGTCTCCAACTGCATCATGCCCCGAACATGTTGGGAAAAGACTAGACAGATTGATTGCATATATGAAGTCATGAGCCTGTAAATAGGTAAACTAAGGACAGACATTTTCCCTCATTTGTGTTTGAATGATCTCACTTATTTAGCTTATTTTTATTGTTTGTTTGTCTTCCGATAACTCAGCAGACTTACCTTGAGACAGACTGTCGCTGTCTGTTGCTATACAGTGCCAACTGTCTCCCTCTCTCGTCGCTGTGTTGTGGTGAGACCCTGTGCCGAAACCAAGTGCCAATAAAATATGGCGCTTTATGGACAAAGGTTAACTTAGCGAAACCATCAATAGTCAAATATGTTGACCCTGCGGCGTAATTGCGTAACACACTATAATAGCTCTATGGCTTTCATTTGACAGTTCACAAATATTCATTGCGCTATTCACATTTTTGAGCAGATAAATTTTTTGAACATATGAAGCAATGGATTAGCAATATCCTTGAAAAATGATTCAAATTGATATTGATAGTGTGTTACGCAATTAGGGTACAGAAAGCGTTTAGTATTTCTACAACGACTTTAAATAAAATTGACCTGGTAAGTTATGTCAGTCCCGTACATTTTTGTCTCTTTCATAATCATTATCGCTGATAGAATGTTACTGTTTAGACCCTCAGGAACTGTCTTACTATAAGTTACGTTAAGAGTAATTAAAAACTCAATCAATCAACCACCTATCGCAATCCACTGGTGCCCATGCTGCGCCACAATACCCTGTCCTCCGCCTTCCGCGTCCAGTCTGTCCCAGCTGCTTTCTTAAGGTCGTCGCTCCATATAGTTGGGTCCCACACTAAGCTTACTGATACGCGGTCTCCACTCCAGGACTCGACTGCTCCACCGACCATCGGTGGAACAAAAACGAATGCTGTATATTTTAGAAGGAATTGGGAACACCGATGCATATGGAAGAAGGGTTTCACTGACACTTCACCAGTATCAACTCAGCGATTTTTCTAGCAGGAATCAGAAACAAAGCAGCTATCATTATATATACATAAGTACGAACAACAGTTCTACAACTAATGCACAATGTAGAAAACCCGTTTGTGCACCGCCACGTCAACAGAACGTCAACAGGACGGCAACGAGAACTAGATAACGGCGTCGAAGTAGCGATATATAATAGCCTCCCGACCGATTTCGGTCACGGTGGCCAATCTCAACGGAGATTAGCCAGGTGCGCAGGAGATATTATAGTGCAAAAGTGTGTGCGCAAACACAGGTGCACTCTCTGTTCCTTTACTCTCATAGTCTGATGAGACGGCAATCCGACACGACCGGGAAGACACCAGGCGCAGGACCAACGGCTATAAGTGCTTTCTGCGGCCCGGGGGTATTAAACCGCCAACTTCCAAACTAAGGACTGTTATTAAGAAATTCCTAATGGACAACCCAACGATAACGATCCCACTGCTGAGACACAGACCTCCTCTGTAAGAGGGAGTGGGCCGTAATCCTCAGAGAGCAGAGCAGTTTGGTAGATGTCACATGTCTTCGACTCCCGTTGCCGTTGTGCGGTCTATAAACAGCGTAAGACTTCCTTGTCCTAAATTATGTTAGGACAAAGAAGGTTTAACTTTACACAACAGTTAACACCTTGGAGTTAGATAATCTTTCTTTCTTTAATCTTTAATAATAAGTCAGATCTTTAAATAATTTTGCGAAAGTTGAATCTTCAATTGCGTGATGAATGTATTCGTTCACCTCTATGTGAATAACATCTTGTATTATAATAATGTCACCTTGGGCTGACCACTTACAGACTTGCGAATAGCTTTGTCAGAGAAGGTGAGCAAGATGGATACGGCATTGTAATAATAATAATAATAATATTCCACAACTATCACACAACGCCGTCTAGTCTCAAGCTAAGCAGAGCTTGTGTTATGAGTACTAGACAACTGATAAACATACTTATATATTTCTAAATACATACATATATAGATAAATTACACCCAGACACAGAACAAATGATCATGCTCATCACACAAACATTTGTCCTGGGTGGGAATCGAACCCACGACCTCCGGCATAGCAGTCATAGTCACTGACCACTAGACCAACAGGCCAGCCCAGGGAAGTTGTGAGGAATAGGTGTGCACTGATAGCCTTAACCATTGGTGATACTTGATTGTACGTCTGGATCCTAGGCAATCAGAACTACTATACCTACTTTGCTGATTGGCACATAATTTTACCACTCTGTAGCTACTAGCTGCACCCCGCGGTTTCTACCGCATAAGTCTGGATCCTGTGGGATTATCGGGATAAAACGTCCCAGAATCCTAATGTCTTAATCCAGGTCATGATCTACCCATGTGCTAAATTCCATCAAAATCCGTTCAGCCGTTTTAGCGTGGAAGCTTAACAAACACACGAAACTCCTTTATAATATTAGTTTAGTTAGATTCTCATAAAGTATTTTTTTTATTTATTTATTTTTTATTAAAATCTCCCTTACAACTATCATTAATGGTGTATACCTAATGCGATAGCGTGGTCTTAAAGTTAACTTAGGTACTTACAATTTAAAACTATTAAAAACGTAAAATAACTAGAAAGAATAACATCTAAAAATAATATTATGTACCTACTAAGTTCCATAAATAAAATAAAACAAAATAAAAACAACAACAATTATAGCTTACTCTAATCTACACTTTAACATAGAATGAACATCAGTATTTTTGCGAGTTCACTAAAATGGCATGTAAATACATCGATCTTCACGTGAAGATCGTTAATAACACGAATTGCGCGGTAAATAAGTCGTATCTACCGATACGAGAGAAGAATAAGTTAATTTTAGAATTGACTTGTTGATTTGGTCAAAACAAAGGCTTTAAAATTAAAGCCATATGCTCTCAAAATCAAGAAATCGTTTCCAAAGCGTGGCTTTCAGTAGGCATTTACCTAATAAAAACTTAAAGGAAGGATTTTTGAAAAACCACTCCCTGAAGGGGTTGAATAGGGAATGAAAATTTGTTTGGAAATTCGTAATTTTTGCCGATTCCATCGGGCAAACGGCCTGTAAAAAGATTACCTCCTTTTTTTTGAAGTCGGTAATAAAAATATAACAAAACGAGGATTAACGTTTGTTATATTATCACAATCTAGAACATAATCACAGTGAAAGTATAATCAGTCTATAATGTTCCCGTTTCCCACTTCTGAGAATAACTCTTCTGAACACAGGTCTCCTCCACAGAATCATGCAATTTTATGTTGTCACCTTCAACGATTTCTCGTTCAACGGTGGCGTCTGTCGGACGGCCGGCGAACCGTCTGCCAGGGGTGGGTGTACCCTGTACATACCTCGAGACAGAAAGAATGCAACGAGCAACCAATGTCATTGTATATTATTTGTTGCAGATTAAAGTCAGAACGAGAGGTATCTGCAGACAGCGCGTAGAAATAATAGTAAGTAGAGCTAGAGAAACTTCATTTGGTAAATGCTCGGTTGAAAGTTTTTAACCGACTTCATTTATGATGAGATATTTGGAATCTTGAATCTGAAGATTTGGATTTGTGTTTTATATTAATATATATAAGCGGCAGTTTGTAGAGAAGCAAGTCAATTAACTATTGTGAAAACATTGATGTGATCAATTAACGTTGAATGTCATAACTTTGATAAAGTAGTAGATAGAGTATGACATTGGAATAACCGAACGATTATTTATAATATAAATGATTGTTTTCTTGGAAAGTGAACTCTATGTATTTAGGTCTATAATCAGCACCCTAATTGCGTAATACACTAAGTATCAATCACAATCTGAAACAATCATGTTGAAGGTTATCGCTAATCCATTGTTTCATATGTTCGAAAAATTTGTCTGCTCAACAACGTAAATAATGAAATGAATGTTGTTGAACTGTCAAAATTAAAGCTTTTTTGCTACTGTTAGTGTGTTACGCAGTTACTCTTCAAAATTAAAGGCTTTAAAATTTTACAAAACCTCTATTTACTTCTTAAAAAAAAAGAAGTAAGTATTGCTTGCTCGCTTGCTTGATCGATTTGCTTATGAATGATGTTCTAAGACTGTCTGTTTTATGCACTTTGTTGCACATGCTGTTATTTCGACTTTATTGTTAGATATTAAAGCTGTGTGGTACCCCCTGCTGCCTTCCTTTTCTCTTTCCACTTCTCTTTGTTTAAAGCTGCTAAGGAGCAGTTCTTGTTGAAGGAGTCCCGCCATCTTCATCTGGGCCTATTTCGACTTTGCTGCATTAAACATTAACTAAGGTGAAAAACTCTATAGTTTTATCGTAAGATTATTTCTGCTACAAACGAAAATAGCGTTGCCAACCCTAACCATTCACGCACACTTAGCAAATTAGCATTGTATACAAACGTGGTCTTGTTTATGGAGGAATGGTAAGTAATCAAGTGTATCCGGGGTGTGGTTATTGAGTTCATCTCTAAATCAGTATAATAGGATTAATTCTTAGAACTGACAAGGGGAAAGTCTGTAGAAAAGTAGAGAAAAATGTAGGATTTAATGTTAAAACACTTTTCATCGTGTTGTATTTTTAGGCAGCCATATTTGTTCCTAAAAGTTGCGCAACATTTACAAATGCTACTGCAACATTATGAAAGCATCAGCGTCAGCTAGCAACTAGCTACATATTATTTCTGACTGACCGACTTCAAAAGGTGCCTGTAAATGGTTTAATTGAAATAATTGCTTTGAGTTTTTTTTTTTATCAGATCAGCTGCGCAGGCAAGTGTACGGTACACACTACACCCACAGAATATAGCTGTACTTTCCAAAGATTGAAGAAATGGTGAAAATATTGATTTTCACAGCTAATACCAACATCAGATTAACAACATCGCTACCTTCCTCAATAAACCGTACAGGCACGTAACTGTGACGTCATTCAGTGGTGCCACCCACACCACATCGAACATAAACTGAAGGCGCGATCTTTCTTTTGTTGGTAATAAGTGGTCAATAAATTGTCGCAATTTCTTTACTTGGGATTATTGACGTCCATTCAATCTTAATAAGAAAAGACGTAGGTGCTCGTAAATTCTGTTATCTCGTATCGATTTACCATGAACCTTGATTAGACAGCACGGCTGCCAAAATAATACTCTTTTGTGGTCCTGTAGTGGTGTCACTTTAAGTAGGTACCTACCCTTGATCATTCTAAAGATAGGAACTTAAAAGAAGATAGACCTAAGTCTACGGCAGACCAAGGTGAAGATGGCGCGACGGCTTGACTCTGTCCAAGTTTGCACCGGCGCGTTTTTCACGTGGCGATTTTTTTTCGCGCACTGGATTTTAAACGCACTGCTTAGCGCCGAGAGTTCAAAATAAAACAGTGTGTGCTCTGTTGGATTCTCAACGCTCGGCTCATTATGTTAGGATCGTAGCAGGTGGCGTTCTGTAGTTTCTGTCTACCCTCATGGGAAGAAGGCGTGAGTTTATGTACATCATCATCATCATCAGCCTATAGCAGTCCACTGCTGGACATAGGCCTCCCCTAATGAGCACCATAGCGCATATATTTATGTACAGTCAACAAAGGAGTTAAGTATACAGGAGCGTCGGATATTGTTGAAGTTTACTAAGAAACCGATGGATATTCTCGAATAAAATTTTAGTTTATTAATAGAAAACAAACAGTTCATTTATTAAATTAAATTTCAGTCCAGAACATCCATCGGTTTCTTAGTAAACTTCAACTATATCCGACGCTCCTGTATACTTAACTCCTTTGTTGACTGTACATTATGTATGGTCTATTCAAACTAATGTTACAAATCGATGTTTTTTCAAGTTAAACAAATATCAACTTTATTTTAAATGTAATTAATTTGATTTCAGAGTGACTAAACTGTTTGAAGTAGAACTGAACTGAACGAACTGAACTTTATTTTGTAGAATTTAAAGTTATTTTTCCGACTCATATTTGTTTACATTTTGGCAAATAAGTCGCGAATGCAGAATATGTAGGTAGGTAAGTATACAACATTATTTTTAGTATATGCGAAACCCGAAACACGTGTCTAGTATTTTTATGTACAGAATGTATGTACAAAATTTCAAAACTGTATCATGAAAAATCATAAAGTTATAAGCTGTTTGTCCGTACAAAAACATGCTCACCCGCGCGCCGCGCCGTCTTGCGCTCTTTGATAATAGTACCTAGGTACCTAACCGTTCAGCGCGGATATTGGATAACCTACTTAGTGTCGTTCGGTGTCCAACTTTTAACCTTTTTTAAACATTTTTGACAAAATATAAAAATTATTGGAATCGATTCAGTTACTTATTCTGAACAAACTATATTCAGGTTTCGCTTATACTAAAAATAACGTTGTATATTGATTACTTTTAGTTAATAAGACAAAACTGCCGGGATCAAATATGCCTGAATAGGATTAAAATAATTATTCAGTCGAGAAGATGGTCATAAAATAAATTTAGGTTTTGCATAATATAATTAAAAGCTTAGAACAAAGTAAAACTGAAAATTATCTGCTGTATTTTCAGGAATTTCTCGATTATTTAGAATTGGCTCATGTTTTGCTTCTCATGTAGGTATGTGTGAGTCAAAATCTGTACATAAATTATGCATGACCTGGGGTGAAATCGAAGGCTCTAGAAATAAAGAAAGATATCGCATTAAATGGGAAAGTTGAGTTTGGAACCGAAAACCTAGCACTATGTTTGATTATATAGAGAGTTATAGCAGTTTAGGTAAACTGCTATAACTAATCAAATATTAGTTCTGATTTCAATTGCGAAAATTCTGATTCCATAAAAAGAAAACGATTTCGAAATCAATTAGTCGCATAATTGTCGATGGACGGACAATATTAGCATCTATCAACGTCTGAATGACAGTTGCATACGTCACTATTGATAACCAAATGTGTGGACGCGATTTGCAGGTGATGTGTTTGCGTGTGTCGTGTATGTGTGAGTGAACTGCGCATATGGCGTGGGGGATGGGGGAGGGGGCGGTGGGGTATACCCGAGTAACTGCTCAGGCTTGTAGCTAGCTCGGTACATTTTATTGTAGCTTGCCTCTCTAGATACTACTGACTGTGAGTGGAGTCGGTTTATCGATGTCGATATAAACGTAGTAAATGATGCTGTTATTTTTCCTGTTGTGTGTAGGTAGGTACTGCGTCCGGATTGGATGGCGAGTTTAATAGCAAATGTTTACAGTTTAAGTTTGGGTTTAAATAAAGCTTTGAAATTGTACACTTTTAATGTAAAAACGGATTTTAAGGCCTCGTATAAATTGTTGTATAACATCGTTGAACGGAATGGGGTTAAACTCTCTTTAGAAGATGCTATTTTTATCACAGTTTCATAACAATTTTGAGTTTTACGTACCATAAATTTTACGCTCAAGCAGTACATCTTTCTGCTTCTTATCTCTTGGTATTCTGGTGGACTATATTTTAACTAATACTTTTTTTTATTTGATAAAATACTACCAATATTTCAAAATCCATAAGTAAAAACAACACACCTAATGAAAACTATCGATAAACGCAACCTACATCGACAGTCGCATGTCACATCACTAAACAGGTTAACTCGTCCTGGGGCGTTGCCTGAGCTGCCCTGTGTGTGGCCAATAATTTCATTACAAGTTCATTAAGACCCCGTTGCGGCCGTCAACTTAACATTTCTTTTGTATTTATTTGTTGATGTGAATCTTCAATCACAAAATATGGTTTGAATGTGAAATGTGGTGGATATATTGGTGGGTCCATCATTACGCATGTAGCGGTATCTACAACGCCACATGGGAACAACGCGTCATACTGACGTCACGCAAATCCTGCATCGCGCAAGCAGAGTTTACCGCGCAATTAGCATTTTGGCGAAACGGTCATTGTGCGTACCGCTAAGGAGTAGAGTCTCTGGCAAGGAGTTCTAGAACTCACTGCTAGGGTCTGTTTTCCGATAACTATACAAGGTGGCAGGGACATCGACGCGCAAACTGTGACAATGGATTCAGCACATGATTCTAGACCCTCTAGTGATTCCCTTAGCGTAGAACTTTTTCGTCCGTTTTTTAGGGTTCCGTACCAAAAATAGTAAAAAGGAACCCTTATGATGCGACTCGATCTGTCTGTCTGTCTGTCACAGCAGGAAATCTCAAGAACTACTAATACTTCAACTTGAAATTTAGAATAGTTTTAGATGACGCTTGCCCAACAATTTTGCAAGAAAGAAATAAAACATTTTTTTTTTGCAACGGACTGAAAGGGGTTCTGAAAAATTTGAAGTGGGGCTACTAGGGCATGTGGGATATCATCTGAAAGAGCAGCATTGTTTTCGACTTTTGATGAAAAATGTAAAAAAAAATACCGTTCCCCCCTTATCTCCAACGTTTGCATAGAGAAAAATTAGAAATTATTTTAAGTGATAGAAGTTTATGTAAAGATTACAGGAAAAATAAAACGATGTTTCTAAATAGCACACTTTTTCAGAAATCATCAACAAAAGTTACATTAGTTCTATTATCAGTTAAGAGATGGCGCTGACCTAAAACTGCAATATTCGACACCGCAGCGCGCTGTGTTAAAATTCTCTGACAAATAGGTATAGGCCTCGCCGATGAAAATTTAAAAACATATTAAGATGATGGTGCGCTACGGTATTATTATGATAACCTTCGGTGCGCGAGTCCTACTCGCTCTTGACCGGTTTTTAATTATGCGACGTCATATTTCTACGCAGGAGGTTCAGGATCATGTACTGACTTCGTGGTAACAGGTAGCGCATCGATGTCCTTGCCTCATTGTTTAACTTCGGAGTCTTTAATCCTCGAGTATTCAAGAACCCAGAGTTATAATATTGTTTTTCTTCTTCTCCATAGGTACCTACGCTTTGGAATGGGCAACTAGCTTCATCTTTCTGACTGACCGACCCCTTGACAATTCAAAAGTGCCTGTAATTGGTTTAATTGAAATAAATGCTTTGAGTTTGAGTTTGTCCAGGAGTAATCTGAATAGGTTCCGCTTCAGCTTCTGGGTAAAGGTGCAGCACCAGCATCAACCCCAATGTTGCTTTATATCGCGCGAGGTACTGCACCCTAATTCCGTAACACGCTTTCAATGATAGCCTGAATCATACTAAAGGATATTGCTAATCCATTGCTTCATATGTTCGAAAAATTGTCTGCTCAACAACGTAAATAACGCAATGAATGTTGATGAACTGTCAAAATGAAAGCCATTGCTGCTGATAGTGTGTTACGCAATTACCCCGCTGATTAATGGCGTGCCATTTCTAAAAATAAATTGAAGAGCCAGGTACCTATTAGAAATTGCTGAAGCAACGCACAACTAGGTTTTAAGTTAATGTTCGTCAGTAAAGTTTTATGAAAGCCATATAGCTGTTATCTATTAGTTGTAAAACATTGATTAGAAATTCCTTTGGATATGTTTCTGATTACGGCCCACTCCCTCTCACCTGAAGGCCTGTGTCCCAGCAGTGCTATAGGCTGATTATGTTATGTATGTTTATGTTTCTGGTAGTAAGTAATTGCGAGGTTTGTGGTACCTAGTAGCTAAAAAAACTCTGATTTCTAAAGGCTCCTTTGCGATTGAATCGCTAAAATCGGAGTATCAATAAAAAATCAAATAAATCATTTTATAGCGCAGGATAATTAATTATTTTTAAAAGTTTAATAAACATTACAGCGAATTGTAGACTCCAGGGAATGACTGTTCTACCTGAAAGGGCGCTTGCGTCATTGATACATCAAAACAATTTGGTCAGTCGCCCTGGCGGGCTCTCGGCCTATTTGGGTCAATGTGTAAACAAAGAAAAAAAGCATCATGGGTTTGACTCATGAAAAAGCTGAAAACGTGAAGTTTTTATGCTTAAAACCAAGGTGTCTATAATGAAAGCTCTTTTAACTAAGGTAGCAGATTAATACCTACTAAAAATTAATTTACAATTATTTTTGGTAGTAAAGCGGATGTAGCGCCATCTATCCTCAGTTTCAGGGAACCGCTTACGGAAAGGAGTTTCTTTAATTAGAAATTGTGTGCAAGCCACTTTCGGCTATACAATTTATCAGGTGTGCTATGAATGTTATTGAAATGTCAAAATGAAAGCCACATTCATTGCGTTATTTACGTTGTTGAGCACACAATTTTTCCGAACCTAAGAAGCAATGGGTTAGTAATATCCTTCAAAATTATTCAGATTGTGATTAAATGTGTGTTACGCAATTAGGGTGTCGTTAACATGATTACGTAACTCAAGGATGCCCAACTTTAAAGTAATTTCTCATAAAAAAACTTTTTCTAGTTGTGACTACTTTGCTCATATTAATGTCAGACAAAGTAATACACTTCATTCAAGAGGGAAATGCAACTCTAAATTATTCAGGGAAGGTTGAGGTTTGAATGGAATTTATTGTGGTGTCAACCAAGTTACTCGATGGCATTTTAGGGGAGATTATGACAGCAAGTTCGAAGCCACAGACGGCAAGTTTATAAAGGGTGAGTATTTGCAAATTTTCATCCATAGTCTTTCTAATTTCACTATCTATTGAAAATGTTGGGTAAATGATAAATTATTTATTTCTGTGAGTAGGTTTGTACAAAGACTTTTACACGTCGATCATATTTAGAAACTAGATGAGATCGGCGTTTCCTATCCGACTACTCTTTAGCAGGTATACGTTCATTTGTGACATCAGTAAATGAAATAAAAAAAAAACAATTTTACAAGCCTTTTCCCAACTATGTTGGGGTCGGCTTCCAGTCTAATCGGATGCAGCTTACTACCTGTATTTTACATGGAGCGACTGTCTATCTGACCTCCACAATCTAGTTACTGGGTAATACGATACCCCTTGGTAAGACACTAAGACTGATTGTCTGACTTTCGGGCTTCTGACGACCCGTAACGACTGTCAAAGATCTACGAATAACAGCCGGGACGAACGGCTTAACGTGCTTTCCGAGGCACGGAGGGTCTTGGTATGTAAAGATAGTAGCTTAACCCATGCGGCTGTTTTTACTTAGCCACAAGCCCCCTCAGTAAAATGAAATCACGTGTTTTAATTTTTGGGACAGGTTTCTAAGCACCATTTTCTACACGACGACGGCTCGCTTGAGGACCTTCTTCGTCTGAAAACTAGCCCTTTCTGCGGTAGCCAGTGAGTTTTGTTATTTATATACATTCATCATCATCTGCCTAGCCTTTTCCCAACCATGTTGGGGTCGGCTTCCAGTCTAACCGGGTGCAGCTGAATACCAGTATTTTACATGGAGCGACTGCCTATCTGACCTCCACAACCCAATTACTGGGTAATACAATACCCCTTGTTATTTATATACATTAAGGTATAATATTAACCTTTATTAACAAGTTAGCTAGAATAGTAACAAACATAGATTTAAAAGCTATATTTAGTTGTTACACTCGCATTTAGGGACATGTAACAACCCAACAATGTCCTAAATGCATGGACTAGCAGCTTGCTGAAACCGAGTTATCGACTCATGTAAATGAGCCATTACGCCACAGAGTAGGAAACGAACGGAGTGCTAACTTGCTTATTGCACTAATAAATGCAACTCGCTCAACTTGTGGGCAGCGGGACAAAGGAGCGTCTGTCATTGGAAGCTTGCGTCGAGTCATAAGCTGTAGTTTTGATTGGTTAATGTCCTTAATGCCTATTCTGTAATAATCTCACCGTGAAAACTAAGGTGAAGTGAGCTTGAACTGCAGTGCGATTCTGTAACCATCTCACCGTGAAAACATAGGTGAAGTGAGCGTGGAGTGAGCTGTCAATAGTGTCAATTCCTAGCAAAAACCAACTCACTTCACCTAAGTTTTCACGGTGAGATTTTTACAGAATTTACCGGCTGAACTGTCATCCGCTATGATGCTAGAAATTGACAGCTCACTTAAGCTTTCACAGTGAGTTTCTTATAGAATAGTACTACAGGTTGCAGCAATGTTCGCAGTGTTGCCAATGTCAAGCAGGCGCTTGCGAATGAGCACTCATAATAAAATCATAAATCATTACAGAAGACAACAGTATGATACACAACTGATTTTCGAAAGATTCTACCATGGAATCTTCTTCATGTTTAATATTATAATAACAATAATATGTTATTTAGGCACATGAAGGTATTATAGTAGGTACACGAGGGACTAACATAGTTTGCATTATTACAGAAGTAATGGTACACCCCGAAGAAGATGGCTACGGGACGAGCTGGAGAAAACAACCAGTGGTCCACTTTAACCCTGGATCGAAAGAGCTGGAAGTCATAGGAAGAGGTCTAAGTTCAGCAGTGGGATGATGCAAGCTGTTAGCTTGCATCATCCCACTGCAGTAACTGTAACACACGAATTGTTGAGTGAGCGCTGTTCTCCTAGCTAGATCAAAATCACTGAGTAAGCTGTATCTAGGAGAACAAAACGAAGTTTTATCAGGAATAAGGTAAGGTCGTCTATCGTCACTACATTTGGTCTCCATAAAGATATACATCCGCCACAGGCGATAACATTGTATTCACGACGAGAGTTGCTATCAAGTGCGCAGTCTGCATGTTTTATACTTTTAGCTACAGTTTCTGCAGTAACTTTGAGTTATGCTCACGTAGCTATAGTTTTTCTTATGACTATTTTATTATCATGTAGTCTTACGTACGGGATTGTTATAACAGATGATCACAAGCATCATTAAATTAATCTTTATTCTTCATCCAGGTACTCCCTAAAAATAAGAAGAAAATGTATCTAAGCATTATTTGATTTTATAAAATGTTTAACCCGTTTAAAACCGCCTTTGCCATTTTTTAGGGTCATGAAAATGGCAGTCTAAAAAAATGGAAGCTCCAACGAGCAATTTAAATTCATAATAACTCCAAAGTCAACGAAAGTTAAGCAAAGCGGCAAAAACAATTAATCGTTGACATGCTCGCGCTAAAAACCAACAAAAAAGTATACAAAACTAAAAGAACAATGAGTGTATTGCTACCTGAATAAATGATAACATCGCGGTAAATTTGATGTCAATATGTGTTAACACTAAGCTATTTAGTTCACGAGTCGGTCCCCTTTCCCGCCCGGTCCCCCTCTCACACATCGGCATCTCCCTTCCCTTCCACCCACTACTGACTCTGTGTGTACCGCACACAGAGATAAAAGCAATTTTTCACAGGTTTCACCGACACACACAAGCGTAGTATGACGAATGTAGTGAGTCCCTTGCCCCACGAAAAGTTTTGTAGTACAGAATTTGTTCACTAGTAGTGTCTAGACATGCCATGCTTTTAAGTTAAAGGTGAATCCTTCTAGACTTTCATGAACTTAATACTTACAAATTATAATCGAATTTTATTTTAATTTGAGAGACTACTTGTGTTTATTTCGCATAGATAAATTACGTACTTTTCAATTGAAAATAAATTTGTTTATGTTTGATTAAAAACAACTTATAATAGGTCATACATGCAATTACTTAACTTAATTATTTTCACAAAAAAAACACAATTAACAAAATGGCATTTTCGTGTCGCTGGGTGCTTTGTTATCGTTTGTTTATTTAATTTTGGAATAAGTTTGTAAACAACGCAAAAATATTTTATGAAATAAATATTTTAAATAGCAGTTACATAATTATGCGCAAATACCAGCACAGCTATAATTTACAGCTGAATTTATATTTCACGTGAAATATATTTACTTTCTTATAAAACCCCTGCTTACTAGTAAAATCGCACTCCGAGTTTCGCTGGAAAATCATGGCAAGGGAATGCATCGAAAATTATTATGGAATGTGCTCGAACGAGACGGGGATATTGCAGTCACACGCAGTTCAGTCGGTTAGACAGAGATCAAATATTGAATATCGCGCAGATTGCGAAAATGGGTTATGTTCCCCAGACGAGCAGAAGGAAAATGCACCATCTGCGAACCGAGTTAGGGTGGAAAATTTACTCTAGGTAGCGGCAACATAAGTTTTGTGGACGCTCAAGCCGTTAGGGGCATGCGGGGGGCTCCGTGGCTCTCAGCTGTGGCAGATAATCAATATCCGCTTGGCTTGTGGACACTATAATAATATATGTTATTTTATATCCACTCCATTCTTGCTCCCGGCAACTCCGTATGCTGCGTCCCTCTCGCACCATTATCTAAAATGGACAGTGGCGTAGATTTGGTAAATGATAACTGTGAGAAAGTATTTATCACGACAATGAAGCGTGATATGTAATTATATAAGGTACTAGCACTTTGCCCGCGACTTCGTCCGCGTGTATTTCGTACTTTCCTCTAAAAATTTTGGGTTTTGGTAAGGAAGGACTGTCTCGCCACAGCTTCAGTCTTTCTTGTGATGGTTCACCAGTGAGTGGGACGATACACTTTAAAAAATTGTTTTGGCTTTTCAGCCTTTGTGGCACAGGCACAAGGATGTTGTCGTGCAAAGGGTCGTGTGTCGGAGACCATTTTGGCTCTTTCGCTGAAGCCAGTGCTCTGCGAAACACTGGAGGCGCTATTCCTGCTAGTGGATACAGCATTTCCTACTATATTTCCCAGCAATCCACCCCTTAAACTTTATTACCCTTTTCCACCTTGGTAGGAGTCGAGTTTTGAAAAACCCTAAAAGTAACTACACCTTTTCACCCCGTTAGGGGTACATTTTCGAAAAACCCTGATACATGTTATTTTTGGTCTTAAGCATAAATACTTACCGAGTTTCGAGTTAATCGGACCGCCCGTTAAAATTCTTCCATACAAATTTTAACACCCCCCCAATCCCCTTTTAGGGGGTAGTTTAGAAAAACAAAAAGTGTCAATCTTCATAATTTACTTTCGTGCCAAGTTTCAAGTTTATTAACCAAATGAATAAGATTTTTCATATAAACTGTATCCCCGCTTTTCACCCCCACGGGGGTGGAATTTCGAAAAATAGTTTGTGATGTGTTCATTACTTGTCTCAAAGATTATTTATACCAATTTTCGACTTAATCAAGCCACGCAGTAAAATCCTCCCCTGTAAAATTAAGTACACCTTTTCACCCCGTTAGGGGTACATTTTCGAAAAACCCTGATACGTGTTATTCTTTATTTTTGGTCTTAAGTATAAATACCGAGTTTCGAGTTAATCGGACCGCGCGTTAAAATTCATCCATACCTACAAATTTTGACACCCCCCAATCCCCTTTTAGGGGGTAGTTTAGAAAAACAAAAAGTGTCAATCTTCATAATTTACTTTCGTGCCAAGTTTCAGGTTTATTAACCAAATGAATAAGATTTTTCATATAAACTGTATCCTCGCTGTCCCCCCCCCCCCACACAGGGGTGGAATTTCGAAAAATCGTTTAGGATGTGTTTATTACTTGACTCGAAGATTTATTGATACCAATTTTCGACTTAATCAAGCCACGCAGTAAAATCCTCCCCTGTAAAATTAACTACACCTTTTCACCCCGTTAGGGGTAGATTTTCGAAAAACCCTGATACGTGGTATTTTTTATTTTTGGTCTTAAGTATAAATACTTACCGAGTTTCGAGTTAATCGGACCGCGCGTTAAAATTCTTCCATACAAATTTTAACACCCCCCAATCCCCTTCTAGGGGGTAGTTTAGAAAAACAAAAAGTGCCAATCTTCATAATTTACTTAGATAAGTATTCGTGCCAAGTTTCAAGTTTATTAACCAAATGAATAAGATTTTTCATATAAACTGTATCCCCGCTTTTCACCCCCACAGGGGTGGAATTTCGAAAAATCCTTTGGGATGTGCTCATTACTTGACTCAAAGATTATTTGTACCAATTTTCGAGTTAATCAAGCCACGCAGTAAAATCCTCCCCTGTAAAATTAACTACCCCTTTTCACCCCGTTAGGGGTACATTTTTGGAAAACCATGATACACGCTTTTCTCTATTTTTGGTCTTAAGTATAAATACTGAGTTTCGAGATATTCGGACAACCCGTTAAAATTCTTCCATACAAACTTTGACACCCCCCAATCCCCTTTTAGGGGGTAGTTAAGAAAAACAAAAAATGCCAAACTTAATAATTTACTTAGATAAGTATTTGTGCCAAGTTTCAAGTTTATTAACTCAAGGAATAAGATTTTTCATACAAACGAAATCCCCCCTTTTCACCCCCTTAAAGGTTGAATTTCCAAAAACCCCTTCTTAGTGCTCCCCTACATTATAAAAGGAAGCCGTGTGCAAAATTTCACATTCGTAGACCCAGTAGTTTCGGCTGTGCGTTGATATGTCAGTCAGTCAGTCAGTCATTCATTCATTCAGTCAGTCAGTCAGTTTCTTCTTTTATATATATAGATAGAAGATTTAGGGCGTAGTGGCGATATGTGGTGGGTGGTGGGGGGTTGTTCTGGTGTGTTTAGTGATATATTTGTTTTTATTGACGTCGGCATCGGTGGTGTCGGAGGCACGCGAAGCGGAGTTTACTTCTTCATTACGTCGGCGAGAGTCGCTCAACTACGCGTTACTCGATTGACTAACCTAATTGAGGGCTCTTTGGGCGAGTTTTAGTTATGTAGAACGGTGATTTATGTCGCTTGCGTAGTCGTTGTGACTGAGGAGCTCTTATTGTTGTTACGATTGCGTATCCTCACGCTTGCTAAGTTTTCCTTCGTTCACACCTGCTTTCGTTTGAACAGAAAACATATTATACTTAGGGAAATTTAATCGAAGTTTTATACCTGGATTCGGTCTTATCCTGAGAATACATTTTGAATGTATGATAGTTTTTCGATAGAAAAACTGTCAGATGTCTATTAAATAAATTTCGTCGTTTAATTCCACGGATAAAAGATAGCTGACTTTGGTAAAATCAGCCCTTAGTTAAGTGAGATAAAAAAAAAACTCAGGATAAAGGGATTTGTTTTTTAAGACTCGTTTTTTTGCCTCCTTTATAATAAACATAATTCTACAAAGTTAATAACGAACTTGGTTAAAAAGTGACACCACACCACACAGATTCTTAGCCGTTAGATCGAACAAAGAAAACAAAAGAAACTTACATATAGAATATGACGCATTTAATGCCCCGTGGTCCTGTCCCTGTGTTACAGGGGCGTATGGTCGCCGCCCGGCTCAGAGTAAGAAGGGGGTGGCCCATCTTCGGCGTGGCGTCGGGTGGCGCAGAAACATTCGGTAGGCATCAACAGATCCATTTGCTTTCTGACAACATTTTACTCTGTAATTGAGGGTTAATCTTCTGTAACCGTATGAATATAGTGTAAATATGGCTTGACCATAAATAAGGTGAAGTAATATTAAAGAACTTATTGTACAAAAATCTATTGTATGTTGGTTGGTGTCCAAAAATTAAAAGATTTGATAGTAGGGTAGATAACTTATCATTCTTAATCCTCTGGAGGTTTTTGGCCGCCTTTCTCATAGGCTGACGTTTGTGAGAGTTTTAATTAGGTTTTTGTGGCTGTTTCATAGGAAACAGCCACAAAAAGGTTTCAAAACCTAACTCCTCCACGAGTATAGACTCGTGGAGGAGTCCCGCGAAACCTACGGTGGAAGTGGTGGAACTTACCCGTGGGGGGTAATTGTGTAACACACTATCAGTAGCAATGGCTTTCATTTTGAAATTTCAACAACATTCATTGCGTTATTTACGTTGTTGAGCAGCAATTTTTTTGAATATTATGACGCAATGGATTAGCAATATTCTTCAAAATGAATCAGATTGAGATTGATAGTGCAGGAGCCCCTGGTGACAATAGTATAGGATCTGGTCGGACGCTGTCTTATTTAAAATCCAGTAGTTCTTCATCTTTGCCGTTGGCATATCAAGTTTAAGAGAAACAAAAAACTGCATTACCAACATGTAAAAAAAAACATATTTTTTGGGTTCATACAAAGAACTTAACGATAATAAAACAGTGCAGACAGCAGTATCTCACCTTCCGCACCCAGTGTTACCCCACCGCCTCTTCAGGTCGTTGGTTCGGGCGTCCCACGCTACGTCTGCCATTTCACCGTCTCTATTCAAGGACTCATGTACCCTAATATTACAAAAAGGCAATTATTTCATAAAAATAACCAATCAAAACAAAGGCCAACCCAATCAAAATCTCCACTGAACTCCATTTACAGGTATAAATAATATAGCTAATGTATAAATTGGTTTCCTAATTAATACACAAACCGTTCGCGGATTTGACTACACATGTCACCCCTGTTATGACGGTGCAAAGCGTCCCCAAATAATAATGGGAACATAATTCGATTGGCCCCCGTCTGTCGACGGATCGGATGATACGTCGATGTGGGGCCGAACTAGATGTGGTTCGGACTCTTTGGACGCACTTGGATAGAACATCCTTAGGCATTGTTTTGGAGAGCTGATTTTTTATTTATACTGTTTTTTTAAAGTCTGACAACCAGTCTTACCAAGGGGTATCTTATTTCCCAGTAACTGGGTTGTGGAGGTCAGATAGGCAGTCGCTCCATGTAAAATACTGGTATTCAGCTGCATCCGGTTAGACTGGAAGCCGACCCCAACATAGTTGGGAAAAGGCTATGCAGATGAGGTTAAGCTACTGTTTCTTATGTTAACAATACAATTCCCCGATTCAAGCTTTACGGTAATTATGAACAGTATGGAAACTACGTACTAACGTTCGAAACTGCACACTCACACAGACGCGCGCATCTTACGGTACCCCTAGCGATAGTCGCGGTGCTCTCAGTCACGGGTGCCGCTCTGATTTGTACCGTAGATGCGCGCGTCTGTGTGAGTGCACCGTTTCGAACGTTAGTAGGTACGCAGTTTCCGTATTGTTCATATCTTTACTGCAACGCTTGCGTAGCACTCGTAACAGTATCCTGAAAATGATTGCTAGCAGACCAGACTGCCCCATCCAGAGGCACTGGGTGGAAATAGCAATGGGTTTGAAATGAAGTACCAACCTACTAACAAAACTAACATAGCATATAAGCACAATCTGTTGCTAACAACTAATAACTTTTTTTTTTGGAACTGGACTTTTAGGTCTGAAATAAAAATATTTTATTTATTTTATTATTTATTTACTGTGTCTGAAGTGCGCTACTCGCTGCGCAGTACCCCGCCCCTCATTTTATTTTATTGTATTATTATATGGATTGAACATAGTTACCTGAAATAAATGAATTTATAATAAAACGAGATGACAACACGATAATAATAAAAATAGAGAAAATTTATTGATGAATGAGGAAAATGAATTAAGTATGAAATTTAAGAAAAAGAAAAAAAATAACAAAGGGCCTAAGGTCACTTTGGCAGTATCATAATGGACAGTTTACCGTTAAGTTAATCATATCAAATCCCATCATTGGTGAAGCATTTTTCAGTTATTTTTTTTTCTGTGCTAAAATACCAATCAATCCGATCCAAAACCAATCCCAATCTCTTCGCTTATACCTACGTAGTACAGTGAAAAAAAGAAAAACACGGACTGCCTTCGCCATATTACGATTCATAATGTTATCCTTTTATGATTCTCCAAAGTGGCCTTTTAGGCCCCCAGGTCAAGATTGAGCGTTCGTATTACAATTGTTTAGTACCTATACCTAATAATTATTTCACATTTGTTGATTATTGGAGAGAATATAACAGATTTATATTCTGCGGTTGTTAAATTCTTGTTGCATTTTTATTTTAGTGTTTTTATAAGCTGAACAGAAACTTCCATGTACAACTTTATATCTATGAACCGACATATTTCAATTCAAGCAGATTAGATACTACCTATGCAGAGATAAATTGATAGCAATATCCATTTGGAGATACGGAAATTCGATAAATAGTTAAACGAAACGCTCATCAATGCCATTATGGTACGAATTCATTAAAAGTTGGTTCCTTGGTACACGCCTTGTCTGCGATAGTGACTATGTGACATAGTGGTAATGTTTGGTAAATTATGTGACACTAAATTCAATATGGCTGCTTCAGTCTTGGGTCGGACAGACCCATCATATTCATCTAGTCTGTCCTAAGGGGTGACTAAGATGAAAGTATTTGTATATCTAATATTCTTCTTCTTCGGCCTAAACGGTTGTGTAGATGGCACAACAGTGAATAAGACGTTGTTGGCTCAAAGCTTCGCCACTTCCACGGCATCGTCAGTGGCAGCGCAGAGGTCACTATGGCTGCAGTTTCGGGGGCGTAGAGGGCATGATAAGTGGTGGGCCATGGTTTGCTACCTTATCGTTGTAATCTAATAATTAAGTAAAAACTTTTGAAAAAGATCAACAACATTTAACTATACAAAGGGATTATGATAGGTAAGGGTGAAATGAAAAATAACACTTGGAAAAGAATACTCTTTAGGAGTGAATCTGGACATGATCCCGCGCTCATTGAAAGATCTCAGGGCGAAGCGCCATGGTAGCCCGCGTAATTAAAAATTTCTTACGTTTTTCATCATCACCACTGCTCTCGAAACGGTGAAGGAAAACATCGTGAAGAAACCGGCATGTCCCAGAATCAAAAATTCGAAGACATGACATCTACCAACCCGCACTGCGCCCACGTGGTGGATTACCGTCCTCTCCCTCTCTCAGAGAGGAGGCCTGTGTCCCAGCAGTGGGAACATTATAGGCTGATTATGTTATGTCATACATAATACGGTCGCAAATCATATTTTGATCAACATACAACCTGACGCTGATCTGCAAATTGCCATAAGAAGTTTCTACTGTTGCAAACTTGACTGATAATGAAAAAGAATTCACAAATCCTTCTCATCACAATACTTACTACAGACATTGTTATAAATACTCCTTTAATTCCAACTAACCCCGCTTAACCCATACATCACACGCTTGATTATGTAACCGACACACCAAAAGCGTCCATCCAATGGCATGCGACCATTATCATCCATACATACGTCACAAGGTCGCTGCTGATTTCCCTAATATTGTTTGCGGATTACCTACTACCCTAGCACTATATAGTTCCACTTAATTGCACGTACGCATCCAACGTGAATTACAGATATTAATAATGGTAATTAATGTCTGCAATCGAACCTCATCGGGTTAATGCAGTCATTTTACGCGTGCGTGTGTTCGTTAATGGATTATGTGTGGATAGTGGAACTACGTAGCGGTTTTGAGTAAAAATATGTTGAATTGATTTGGTTCGAATGTTCATGTTTAGCGATTATTGTCATCAAAGACAAAGACAAAGATCATCATGAAACATCTCCAGTTGTCTTTGTTGAATCCTTTTTTATTATCTTGCTATGAGTGCATTCCACTACAAAATCTGGGTCATCAACTCCACTTACGTTTTTCCCATTTTTTTCCGGATTTCCTGGAAACTTCTTAACTTAAGGAGTCCATTCGATTGTCTAATATTTTTGAGCAACGAATTCCTTTTTCTCGAGAGTCTCTTCTCTCTCATTCATGGACTTCCATTTCCATATCGCTCTCTGTAAGTGCGATTGACCAAATTCATATTTATTGTATAAATTGACCCCATCGTCCTATTAGTTCATAGTCCTCTAGATACAATGATCCTCATCTCCAGTAAATAACCTGTTTGTGAGATTTACTTCGCAAGGGTTCCTTGCGGCGAGCGTCAGAATAACATGCGGAAAGGATAAATGTAATTAGTATGTTAATATGCTAAGTGCGTCGTGCAATCTGAGTCTAGACGCTTGAGCCCTATAGGGGTCCAGTCAGCCCTTAAAGAGGGTTGTAGACACTTGAAACAGAAATGGAGTTAATTTAAATAAGTTTTAAGGAAAGAAAATCATTTTAAATTTTTTTACTGAACTCTCTTTGAAAGAACGTTGACAATATTAATGAAAAGGTAAGGTAATGTGGTAGACGAAGTTAAGCAAGCCCAAGTGGGTAAACAAACGCTAATCAGTAGGACCTTACTGTGAGACAAGCTTTGTGGACCACTCATAGACAGATGGTGCCGAATTGATTATTTGATCAAACAAAGCGTTACTACACAATGAATCTAAGCAATACACTGATTGCGTATAATACCAATGTATTTAACTTTTTCAATTAAAACGGACACACGACACACTATATTTTCCGTCGGATTATGACCCTTCGACACGTGAGCGTCCCCAGACATATTGCATCCAACCCTCCGAGTACTGACCTCGCAGCGGATCAATTTATGAATATACCCGACACATCTTTAAAAGTCTTGCATTGTGAATAGTATTTGATAAAAAAGTATTAGATACGAGTAGTGAATCAAATGAGATTTTAAATCTTTTTAATGCTTTTAAGGCTGAAGTTACTGACGTTGATAAATGTGAAGATTTGACAGTACAGAATCATAATGTCACCTTTAACAGTAATTCTATTTAAAGCCAAGGATAGTTCAACAAACACATGCAACATTGACATGAAACGTTTTCTGTGAAACAATACATAACCTTGATGTTAGTTGCACGCTACTGACGCTAAGGTGTCTGAACATTTACTCCTATTTTTTCTTTTAACCTTACCTACAGGGCAAGCAAAGACAAACAAAAGAGAGTATAAGTCAGGAGGCCAAACCGGGCTGAACTTTAGTCAATGCACGGGTTCAGGCATGCATTCATTCATACATAAAAAATAAAAACAGGAATAAACAATAGTTGCAAAGTCATCTAAATACGGAAGATGCCCAAAACGAAGACAGACATCAAAGGCAAAATTCTGGCATGGCAACAGGTCTGCACGTCTTCAGGAAAAAAAGGCCAGAACTACAAGTCATTTTCGTAACCACAGCCAAAAATTGAGTGTTATAACAACATAGATTTCTCATGTAATCATGGCCGCACCACCCGGGTGGCCTATTTGCTAAATTATTTATAATAACTGCTTACCCTTTCCTGTCTGTATCAGGCGAACGTAATTAAGCGTTGTCTCCTGCCGAAATTGGGAACACGCTCATTTGTTTGTGTTTGTTAGGTTAATCCTTCCATATTATCAGTGTTGTTTCTTGTTAATTTGGTTTCGCGTCTTTTATTGACTTCTCTTTGTGTTGTCAATTCAAATTAATTTATTGTTTGTCACAGATGGAAGTCAGTTCTTATAATTATGGATTAACTTAAAGGATCATTGTAACATAATACAGTAGGTATGGTACAATATTCTAGCGTAATTCAATATTTATTTAAGCATTAATATTATTATAAAATTATTATTCTTAGTAGGTGATCATTGCTTTAAACACCTGGGTAGCTCTAATAGTAGGTAATTTTGTAAAATCTATTTTTCTATTTGACTCAACGTCCTGAAATCAATACGCTGAATTATTTACACTTGTAATCTGTTGCATAAATATTTGTTTGGGTGCGGGAACTGAAAGCGCAATCCTGAACAAAGAAGGCGGACGTCGAGACGCCGAATCAACCCCAATGGCTCAAGGGTGGCTGGTTTGCTTCCTGTAGGGTCGCGGATTTGATGCTTGTAGAGGTCAAGCATAAAACTTAATCAAACCGATGATAATTTGTACTTATTTAATTTGGGGCCTTTTTAAACTGACTTGACCGATTGTTTATTGTTTTTATGGATAGTTTTTTGAATAATTTAGTGTCACATTCCTTGTCAGACTATCCTACTTTTCTCCTAGACTTAAAATATATAACATACCTAGTTGCTTGTTATTCAAAGATCATTATAAAAATAAACATTCCTAAACGGCTCATCTCCTAAACGTAACTAAGCGTAAAACTCCCGTTTCAATACATTAAAGTCTTCACATTATGATCCGGAATAATTTACACTAGATTTACATGCAGTTTGTGACTAGGGTGTACCGATTCGCAATCAAGTACGCAATGTCAATGCTAGGGGAGGCGCATGAAAGTTGATTCGCAGTTGATTCGCAGTTGATTCGCAGTAATTGATCGCCTCGGGTAGCGTTGACGTCACTAGTACCTACGGAGTTTGGATTAAACGATTACTTAAATAAATGTACAGAACTGCGAACCTGATAATAAATATTTTAATAAATTTTGATACCAAAAACTTTTACTAACAACGACTACCACTGCTACTTAGCTACCTATCACTCTTTCTTCTTTATTACGAAATTTCCGTTGATTTTATTTACAACTCATTCGATCATTAAAAAAATACATGAAAAACAAAAATCATACCCATACCTACCTATGTACGGAAATTAGCACCACCTGCCCGACTATTTTTCTTTATTTAATGCTGTGCTTTTATCCAAATTCTTCTACCTCTATCCAAATAAGTAGGTTATACATGTAATTTATTGCTGACTTTACACAAAGAATAGTTTTACTCACAATGTAGAAAATCCTGTCTATCCAAACTCTACGTTTTCATGATTAAAATACGCGTAGCGCCATCTGTTATGTTTGGTACCAACTATTAAAGCTAAGCTCGTGCGGCTTCAGAGCGTTATGTATTGATTACACCAAGACACATGTATTTAAATATTAATATTGTGTTTAGCAACAGGATAACTGAGATTATTGTTGAAAAGAGATCAAAATACCGGAAAATTTCGATGATATGAACAAGAAAACGGAAACAAAGCTAAGCAGAACTCGCAAAAATTGAGAACAAAAGAAAAAATAAATTGAAAGTTAATTTTGATTAATTAATTTGTAGCATAACTGGTCTCCAATACCAAGTCCTTAGTTACATAGATATATCTATACCGGGTTTTGGTAAAACCTAATCCCTTTTGTTAGCAAGAGGGTCCTCCAAAAACTGTCTACCAAAGAACTCAATTAAAAAGGCGTCGCTAAAATTAATCTATAGGCTCTATGTATCGCTTAGGAGTGCCGTGTAAACGTCAGCTTAGCCCTAACTGTTCGGCGGGCGTGGAAATTTACATATTATTAATTTACATAGCAACGTAACCCCGACGGTGCACAATCTGTGTAATTTGGCTGTTTGGCTGTATAGCCGTTGTCTCGTAGTTAGTCGACCTACAACGTAATCACTCTATTTAGTGACACGGTTATAGGGACGGTCAACGACATTGGGATCAATAGTAATGTGACGCATTATGAGTAATAGTGTAAAAACTAGGATTTGGCCTTGATTTTTATCTGCCTAGGTTACTTGAACAAAGGAATTTTGTAAATCTTCAAGGGATCTTTTGGACAAAAATAATAAATAGGCACAGGATGAAAAAAGTTTGCAATAACTATAATTAATTTAAGGAGATCTTAAAAAGATTATTCGTACAATATAAATATTAACATAAATAAGGAGATCTCAAAAATATTATTTGGGTTTATCGACTAAGTCAAAAGTTGTTTTCAATCGTTAAAAAAAATACAATTCAAGCCAATAGATTTCAATGAGACAAAGGGGAATTCAAACCCGATATCATAATAATCTCTGCTTTCACTAATTAAAAACAAAATCAGATACCTCACATACCTAATAGAGTTACAATTTAAATTCCCTGTGCCCTCGTTAACTACAGGTGTCTATGTAAGTGATAATATAAACAAACAGTCTCGTTGCTCGCCCTATGGGAGTGCTGTTCAATCCATATTTTTTGACATCGTCATCACAGCTAGGGGTGGCTAGAAGCCTCGCAACCCCATTGATACCTACTCCATCGAGCCGGAATGAAAAGTAGTGGGTAATATCTCCCATTTGCATATTTTAATTGTTAAAAGAGCAGACGCCCCTGCAGTGTGAATGTGGCATAAGCAACCGATTTGCATACATAGACGCAGTGCCGGCAACAAATTGTTATATCTGTAAATAAAGTGGAGTAATTGAAATATATTATAGTATAGGGGTTGATCTTATGTGAAGTTTAATAACTGATGATTATTAGAAAGTAGTTGCCTTTGTTACAGTTTTGTTCAGCCAAGATGCACCTGCGTACGAAACTCAGAAAAGTTTAGAAGACAAAGATGCAGTGGCCCATACCAATAAGTTGGAATAACGCCAAGAAGAAGAAAAATAACAAATTGTTTCTGTGTTGATATTTTATTGAGTTCACAAAATTTTGGAAGATATAAATCTTATTGCCCAACATACCACTTAAAGTGATAAGATTGAACACCTAAAAGAATCGGAAAATGTAAGTATTTATTCCTCAATCTCGTATGCTGATATACAATTCTTAAAAGAGCATGTTATGATGCAAACACTGCGTCTATAGATAGACAATCTGTAATTTGCTCCGCTCCATACATTTCCAGACACTGACGGAGATATAAATAAAAAATAGTTACTGAACAGTATTTTCGATTAGAGAGATGACGCGAGGGTGCGGGTCGGCGCAGCGTGGTACCGATGACGTCATTACACTAGATACGTCGTTCTTTGTATACCTTGTTTGTATACTAATTGATTTTAACCCTTCAGAACGTGTGTCATTGTAGAAAACGTGTCAGATGTGAGTGAACGAAATGAGACTTTTTTTAAACAATAGCGTTTATTATTCCATTCATAGTATTGGTTTTCTACCAACTAAGGCAAAACAATGACAGTGTGACCCTCACAGAAGAGTTTAGGCGCGACAGTTTAACGAGAGACTATACCATTTTTTTTTTGTTGTCGGGAGGAAACCTTCAAAAGGCACCCGACCTGCGGGGAGGGGGTCGGGGAGAGTGGGATTTTTACCTCACTAAAACCACCCGGGTGATCACCATCAGCACCAAGTAATGCACTCTTCCAGGATCTGCCACCCAGTTGTAAATAACAAAACAATCTTCAGAAGAACGGACAGGCATCTCCAACGGATATCACTTTAACATTTTCCACGTTCCCATGACAAAGTTTCCCAACACTAATAAACACTGGAAAAGTTTGGCCGATACCTCGACAGGGACAGACATAATTTTAACAAATTCATGGTGGATGGATAGAATGAAATATGATAGAAGTTTGAAGCTAAAGAAAAAAACCGGTCAAGAGCGAGTCGGACTCGCGCACCGAGGGTTCCGTACCATCATGTTTTTAATTTTTCATCGGAGAGGCCTATATTTGTCAGAGAATTTTAACACTATGCACTGCGGTGTAGAATATTGCAGTTTTATCTCAGCGCCATCTCTTGGCCGATAGTGGAACTAATGTAACTTTTGTTGATGATTTCTGAAAAAGTGTGCTATTTAGAGACTTCGTTTTGTTTTTCCTGTAATCTTTACATAAACTTCTATCACATAGAATAATTTCAGACTTTTCTCTTTGCAAACTTCGGAGATAAGGGAGGTCGGTAACGGTATTTTTTTTTAAATTTTTCATCAAAAGTCGAAAACTATGCGGCCTAAAAAAGAGAAAACATGTTTGAGAATGTGCAAACTGCGCTCTTTCATAATATGATACCCCACATGACCTAGTAGCCCTACTTCGAATTTTTCAGACCCCCTTTCAGTCCTTGTTGCAAAAAATATACATATATTTTTATTTCATTCTTATTTGCAAAATGGTAGGGCAAACGTCATCTAAAACTATTCCAAATTTCAAGTTGATAACATTAGAAGTACTTGAGATATCCAGCTGTGACAGACAGACAGAAAGACAGACTGAGTCTCACCAAAGGGTAACGTTTTACCATTTTGGTACGGAACCCTAAAAATCAGTAGTTTGCTGTATCTAAGACGTAGACTTTCTTCTCTTTTATCATGGTATAGCCGTAGTGGTATAGTGAGTTATCCGACAAAGAATTGGTTACCTCTCAACTAGCTGGTTAAAGTATATGTCATTGTCTGGGAGATGAGTAGCAGTAGAGAATCTGTTAGTTAGGTACTTCCTACGATTGCATCAAATGATGGGATTGTTCCTAGCAACGAGAAAAATATACCACTTGAAAGCCAAACGCTTGTTTAGTTAGCCCTATGTCGATTTTGCCTTTCAAGCGTGGATGTGCTTTGTCGTAGACATTTTGAAGATTGTTGACTATGGAATCTATATGTATATTGGACCACATCACACACACACAGAATCCCATATTAAGTTTAGCTTAATATCCAAAGAGTATCAAAGATTCCGGTTACACTGTTTCTTTAGTAACATTAAGATAATCAAAATTTCCTCTTTTGTGGTGGTGTTTATTTTCAACATCCCAATTCCGGCCGCGTTGTCTCAATACAGAATTAGCTTCGTCATAAACAAAGAGGTTAAGTGCCTTATAAATAACAGGGATCTTCTTTACCTTAACTAGATGTTTCGGTGATATTTTTGGTGTCTTGTATCTTTTCAGTATAAGGTTGGTTATCTTTTTAAATGACTCCTTTGAAGGATTAACTATGAATTTTCTTTGTTGTTATTTCTAAAACAATTATCTTTATAAGTATCTGTTTATGTGGATACTACTATGCGTAGTATTATGCTGGTGTTTATGAGTCAGGACGTAAAAACTAACTGACTGTAACTTTGTTAGAGAAAAAGGTAGATACGGCCGCTGTATTTTACAGGAAATGCGCACAATGGGTTTTATGCAGAAATCTAGGAAGCTGAAAACTGGCACACCGTAAAATCAATAGCTTTTCCTGCGATTTTCTCAAACCTTTGTTTATAATGTGTTGTAAAAATATGTTTAGGTATATTTGATAGCCCAAAAAATGATTCACTGCTGTCACACATTCTTTACAGAAATAAATGATCAGGAAATAATCATTTAGTACAATACACCAAATCATCAATAAAGATAATTATTAAAGTTGCCATCCACTATAGTTGGAAGCGCTCGTATTTCACACTCAATGTTATTAATTATTTTACACCCCTATATCGTTAGTAGAACATTAATGAATACATCATCACCACAACAACATGGCTGCAGTAGAATCACTAATGCATTTGTACATAAACGTACCGGATTTAACTAATATTACATCCACGCCTTAATTGAGTACAGCGCCATCTATTGACGAGTGGCGATAGTGCCCGATGGTATCGCCTGAATAAATTACATACATATTGTGGTACAAATTCCGCCGCTCACACCACTTCCGGATAACCGTATATTAGTAACAGACGCCATTATTCTACTGTCGAGTAATTTCGGACCCAATTTCGGTTGTCACGTAGGTATACCGTTGTAGGTATAAACTCCCTGAAAGTTTAATGCGATGGTGTGTACTATTCACGCCATATAAGACACGAGTTTATGATACAAAATAATAGTGAATTTGTACTTCGATTGTTAACTTAGTTTTATTTTTGTGTAAGCAATTAGGCTGCGTTTATGTTACTAAAAAAGTGACCAATATTAGTCATCGGGTTTTTTTTTTAAATAATGTACATATTATACGACTAGCAGTGCCCCGCGGTTTTACCCGCATAAGTGTCGATCCCGTGGGAACATCGGGATAAAAAGTATCCAATGTGTTATTCTGATGTATATAAGCTAAATTACTGAAAATTAAAAAAAACTATCGATGCAATCTATCCCTCTGCCAAGTTTTATCGAAATCCGTTCAGTGGTTTAGGCGTGAAAAGGTAACATGCAGACAGACAGAGTTACTTTCGATTTTTTTATAATATTAGTATAGTATGGCTGGATAATATGGAAGTACCTATGGATATATTATAGTAGGATTATGCACAGCAAATTACTAAGACTTTATTAAAAAAATAACAGTATATTATCTACATAAACTAGATAGATACCTACGTTTCAGTTCATAATCAAAACAGAATATGATGTTGCAGGCACGTGCCATAACTACCTATAGATACAATTTTGTTATATATCCGTGAAGATTCCGATATATTAAATATTACATACAAATGGCTTCGTCTTAAATATTCCTCTTCCCGGGACCCCGGCGTGCGATGGAAGGGCGGAGGGATCACCAAGTTTGTCCTATTTAAGGGATGTGCCCTCAAGGGTAGTATTGTTTATCTAGTTGGGAAGATGGGTTCGTTCATGATCATCCAATTACATAATAAATAATATAGTAATAACATTAAATAGAGAAATAACCTACATAATCGCTATGTTACAAATTTAAAACGCATCTTCTGTGCATAGACTTAACTCATTTCAGCACCGCTAGATGGCGTAAGCAGTTCGAATAAGCGAAAGATTCTAATTTTAACATTTTGCTGAACTGTCATTTTGAAATTCGTTGCGCAATTTTGGAGTTATGTAATTGAATCGAAATATTTCGGAAGTCTTTTGTAACTTTTTCAAAAACTTGAAATTAAATTGATGTCCGTAAGTGTATTTCTGGGTCGACTGAAACAACTGAAATACGAGTGAAGACAGAACACACTGTTATTTGAAAAAAACAGTATGTGTGGTTGGTTACTAACACACCTTTTTATTGAGAGCATGGACATTGCATTGTCAGTAGGTATTTTTCGTCTGGCAGGCTGGGATAAAAATATAGGCCCTGCAATGACCGATCCATAATTATGGCAAATAGGTATGCTTATAGTCTTTTATGAGAAAGCAACTCTTCAGAATGCTAAATAAGTACTTGTACCATCATTGTATCATCATTCTCCTGCTCATATCCCAAAATATTTGGGGTCGGCGCAACATTTATTTTTCTTCCATTCCATTTCTCTAATAATCGTCATTTCGGTAGTCAATCAACCCCTTTGTAACCATATCATCATTCACACAGGATCTATCGTTTCTTTGGTCTTCCCCTACTCTTATAAACATCGACATTCATATTCAAATACACAAGTATTTATATGTATAATAGGTACAAACCTATTGGCTGATAATGAAGTCGATGTCTTGTACCTAAGGATCTAATAAAATTATTTCCATGTCAACCAAAAATCCTCACCTATGTGAATAGAACTTTTAAAATAATTTCTCCAGTAGCGTCCCAAAGTTATCAGTCTAATAATTCGTAAAGATGAAAAATCCTTCGTATAAAGGTCGGGTGTTTTACGCACTCAATGACGTCACACGTTTTATGTGATTAGATAAGGAGTCTGAGGATCATGATGGTACATAATTGTAGGTAAGTAGATTTCGTGAAAATCATGCATGACAGTGTTGAGTTTTTAAGAGTCAACACTATGAAATGATTTGCACAATGTTTTGCAGTAAGTATTACAAAACATTATGAATGTGTAATTTGTAAATGTTATCTTAGACAAATAAGGGTAGGTGTGTGCATTGTAATATAGAAAAACCCATCATTTGGCTAGAGGAATTGGACATTATTATAATTAAAAAATATTTTAGTAGAATGAGTTAGTTCCTACTTTTTAAAATTATATTTTATAAGAAGATAGTCACATCTCTACGACGATATTTGGCTGCAATTTTCAGAGGAAACCGTTGCCAAAAGAAAACTCAAAACGTAAAAATTTGCCGTCTCTTCAAGGTAGGTAAGTGAGAAAATCTTACACCTAATTTCAACTAACAGAATATAAACAGAATTCATATAATTTCGAACTGAGAGAAACGAAACATTACAATAAACTAGATCCATGTCATAGGAACACATTTACCCGGAACGAATTTCCATTAAGTCAAGTTAATAATCCTAGAACTAGGGTTCCGCTAACCTAGTACAGATCTGGTACAACAATATTGAGACTACCAAGCGTAAGTGGGTCGCGCAATGGCCAGCATATGTAGGTCTCACGTAAATTCACCATTTCCAAGCAACTGAAGTGATTTCCACAGGTGAAAGAGACACGGGGGTCAAGTGGTGCTGGGCACGGGTAACTTTTGCTCGCTTATAATTTATTCACACCACAATGCCTGAGGTGTGTTTTACAATTTTTCAATTCCCCTACCGCGGTCCGACCCCGGAGGTTGTACCTGTTAACGTATTTGGGAATGTAAACGAATATTACGAGCGGGGAGGTCACGATGAAACACGGTTACTGACGAATATTAGAGTAAATTAAACAAACATAATACTATTTACCTTTAAAAAACCTGAACGTCGCGATGACATAATTACTTGTAAATACGTTTGAAGTTTTAACCACCTGTTTTAAATAGTTTAACTCGCAGGCGAGTGATATTGACTTAACATTTGAACCGATTACCTAATATTATTGAGCCGGCCTAAGTAAATACGTTATATCGGTACAGCCACAAATCTTCAAGCGTCGACCTTCATGGGCGCGGCAGATACATTTCTCACGTTTGTAGTTTGTTCCATGCGACCGCTGGACTATGTTTGCTCGCATTTATTCTTTCACACAGGCACAATATGTTTTCGCAATAAAACTTTAAACGTCACACAAGTAACGCAACTCGTCTTGTTTCGTAAACAATGAGCCATAGATAGACCACCCAAGAGACGGCCGCGTATTCCCAATATGTGGTCGGTGTGATCTGGCATCTGGCGGATTTTATATCTATAATAAATCACAGTGGAATATCGAAAAACACTAACGAAGTGTCGAAGTAGGTCGGCTCGCTTATTCAGCACATCGCATTGGTTTTCACCTCAATTCTTTTACAGCTTTCTGGATTATTTTTCGGAAAACCGATGTGTACGAGTTTAATGGTCACGATAGGCATGTTTACCACGAATGTTAAAACAATTTGCTTAAGACTAGAAAGAATTTGTCGATTGTTAGATGATCTTGGAAACAAAGCATCATTGACCGTTACTTTTAAAACTTGAGAAGCCTTTACCATGTATCAAGGACAAAGGTTAAAATGCTGAAGGATGAATCCAATACAGAAGCATACTAACAATGTAATCAACTTTCAACCGACAGTATTTCTGTCAACGTCATTCCAAGGTGTTAGTACTAATTGTAGTTTTGATTAAGCTGTCGGGAAACATGAATGTAATTATTTTGAGCCATGCATGTTTAAAAAATTAACCAAACCATGCATTTTCAGTAAAGGAGACTAATGTGAAAATTACTTTTGACCCTGGAGAGAGTCTGAGTTTATAAGCAATGACATTTTACTATCAAATAATACAATCTGTCGCAGGTAGCTAGGTAGGCTTTTTTACAACAGGAGGGAAACTACAAAATAATTTTCCTCATTTCTCTGCCTCCTGTCGTTTATCATGGCTTAAAAAAAACTGTATATATTTTGTAACGGAAACCTTATATAATTGTTCCTTTCAATGACCACGGTCAACTTCAAACACACATTCGATAGAGAAGATAGTCAGATTTAGCATTTGAAAGTGTCACATTTGAAGTGCCAGATCAATCTTTAGATATGTCGTACAATAAAACCACCTACAAGATATTCAATTGTGTAGTGTTTATTACTTATGAAAGTCGGCTAAAACGGTCTAGCTGTAAATTAAAGTGCCTACGTATATGTCCGTAAATCAAGGGAAGATTTACGTCCGCGTTGTGCGCGCTAACGATAAAGCTACGGCTAGAGTTACCTTGTTGTTTGACTATTTTTAAATATCTTCCAATAGAATATTGGGATTTTGTTTGATTCATTATTAGATCTAACGAAACTAGGTATAGAAGTCCGCAAACAACTTTCAAAGAGTTTAAACATTAAAGTGAAGTTATGAAGAATATTCTCGATTTACATCAAACAATTTCAAAATAACTTTGTATTTATTAACTATTGTTAAACTAGTAGACATTTCCATATTATTCAGTATAAGGTAAACAATGTTCCCAGTATGCTGCCTTGCAGTACGCCAACGCCTACGTCGGATTTATATCGATTTCTGCTGTTGATTTCTTTTAGATTTTTGACAGAATTTCAAGATCTAACTATCTCGTACACTATTATGAAGAGCTGGAATCAGGGAATAAATTAGTTGATGTTTCCCTATACTAAGCTTTTTTAGTTTTGACACTAGTGACATGGATTTTTAAGAAAACAGTAATACCCTAATAATAAAGAAAACAATAATACGTAAGTACGGTTCCAAATTATTAATTTAAATATTAGGTAATACGAGAACGACTGTAAATAATGCTGACAAAATTGAATAACCAAATAATGAAAGAGAAGCCAATACTAATATCAAAATAAAATAATTCATGCATTGCATCATCAATGCTTTCATTAGGTACAGGTTAAATGCGCACACATTATGAAAATAAACAGCAAAAGTTGTTTGCAACTCAGCAGGGGTATTTTACATACATTTTGATTCGATTAAAAATCGATTAGTAGTCATATAAAATTACTGAAATAAAAGAAAACGAATCCGATACTGAAATAACATGCAGCGTTAACGCTTGCCATAAGATAAACATTGCCCCTCCAGAAATAACGTTTGGTCAAGGTATTTAGAATGCATACACCTTGTCTACGATTTCTATTTAAGTTTTCTACAGTACAAATTGGAAATTGATAAACAGCATTTTGTTTAGGTGGATAATTTTCTTGGCTTATTTTGTTATTATTTTCAGCAATAATACCTGTCATTTATTATTTTCTAGCCAAATAAAAGTAATAATAATCCTAAAATATATTAAACTCACACAGCAAAACACAAACAGGAGTCTTTAGAACTGAAAACAACGTAAATATTTGAAAATTCGAGCTTCCGCTACTCGCTACTAGATGGCGCTAGTAGCCAGTTCGGTAACAATATTGCCCCTCCCCCATTTCACAAGTTGCTACCAAGTTTTCACACTACATTCGTTTGGCAAGCTGCCCCCGACAAGTTTGGAAAGCTCGGATTTTCTGCGAAAGCTCTACACTTTCGACGTACTAATTGCTTAGTTTAGTGTTGAGGGTTTGTGTATTGGTAATTTTTTGTTAGGTACTTTGAATATTTTATAATTGCGTAAGTTTTTATGTAACTGCTTGTCTATAGGTACTTCATGTTGCTTGCATTTGCAAAAACGAATGTAGATTTTTTTCACTTATTGTACAACAGATTGTTTACTTAAGCATTAATTTTGATGAAGTTGCAAAAAATCTAATTCCATTAAAACAATGCAGACGTTATCTTTATTTTAATTTGATTCATACCTTATCTAATATATATTAGGAAACTCACAGTTACCATTATCTTTAACAGGTTGAGTAAATATAACACAAACTAGGAGTTAACATTCAAACATTCGCAAATGGCGCGCTAAAGTTTCGTGAGAATCTCTGACGTCACAAGTCAAACAAAATAATCTGAGCAGTCGTTGATATTATTGTATGTTTAATATTTTCCACTACTAAATTTAACTCGGCGCTATAAAAAGCCAATATAAACCTAAACGCTGCTGAGATCGCCCGCATTATCTTGTGATTATCGCGTGTCAAAACATCGCCACGCTCGCGATACTTCGCATGTAATCTGATAAACGATGTATTCTGCACGCTTCGCGCTTCTCACCCATCCCGTTTCCACCCACACATAATGTAGAGCGTTGTCTCTCTCGCGCGGTCATCCATTTCATTCATGCGCGATACACCTCGCCAGGCCGCTGTTTACAGACACAAACAAACAGTACAGCAAACCGCTTAGCTTTAAGTACGAGACCGTGAAAGTGATATTGTCAAGTACATCCGTCTCTTTCTAGGAGCCGAGTGTTTAGTTCCGAGAGCGTGGATAGATGTCGCTAGCGGTTCCGTTCTGCAAGCAGTATGGTATAAATGTCACAATAATTTGGGTGCGACGTTGCCGGACTTCGCCACCCGGTGTGGTGGCGGGAGCAAGCAATAAACTGGCGAGTTTAAGGTATGGCGAGAGAGCACTTATGTAGTGAGTGTTTAGGTTTATTTTTGTTTGTGTTGTAGGCAGTTATAAGTTTGTCTTAGTGTGTGCGCGTCACGTAAACGTAACGAGCGTGGTATACACACGTACGCGGGCTGTCAGTAGCTAATGCGATGCGCCGTGATCGCTTATTGTGGAGCGCCGCGCGGTTTATAGCGTTTAATTCAATTTAGTAATTGATACGTTTGTCGGTTGACTTTATCACTTTTAATCAACGTTCACCTAATGCTTATTGTAATGAAATTAAAAAAGCTTGTTTTTATTATGTGTTTCTTTTGACGGTGTCTTTATTATAATAATTTTTATTACTTATGTAGCCAATCGAAAATCTTCAGCAGAAAATTAATAAAAAAATTGAGATAGGTACTTGTAATTAAAAAAATAATGTAACTTCTTTATATTTTTAATTAGCCTCGTTAATTAACTACAAGCAAAGACAATTGAATTAGTATTAAAACGTATTAATCACCAAGCCGGTTTTAATATTTTATTAATGAACAAGCGGCGCGAATCCTTACAAGAGCAAATTGTCAAAGTGACAACTCCCTAAACACAGTAATTCACGCTCGGCATTCTTCGATACTCCGTTTGAGCCGTTGCGGTGCACACATACGCAAACATACACTTATTGCCTTAATACGTTACCTTCATCAAACGAAAACGAAACATAAGACTTCCCGACAGAGTCTAAATTCGCTTGCGCGGCACTTACGGCCTTCCTAACATCGATTGTGCTCACACAAGTCACACATATGAAACATTTATGAGTACAGTAGTAGAAGTGTATACAGTATGACGTCTGCTATTGTACCTAATATTATAAATGAAATGTGTAGCTTTCACGAGGGCACACAAGCGAAGCGGGTTTCGTCAGAAACCATACAGCGGAATTTAAACTCTATATTCCTACGGCTATGGTTGGTTTTAAAGGTGAGGTTGTCAGTTGGTTATAATCTTTCTATTTGGCACAAAAACGGGTGTCGGTAGTAGCATGACCTGTAATTGTGTGTATTAGGTTGGTTTAATCACAATTTGGAGTGGGCCGCGGTATGGCTTTTTTACTGACAACATAGCAACAATACTAAATTTAATTTTTCATTTGATGAATTTTCAATTAGCTGGAAAGTCTTTTTAACTTAGTTTAAGTTAATTAATTAAATTATCCAGGCTTAATGATTTTCATGAAATGTCATTATCGACACATTTGATCGGTCCATTCACTGCTGTACCTACATAGGCCTTCCATTGACAGCTAATAAACGGTTTAAGCAGAAATCGCCACAATCACCACCACTGGCATTGGTGATTACTAGTTGTTTTTAAAAATACCACGATTGGCAAAAAGGCCACTGGTGCCACAAAAGCCACTGTTGCCAAAAAGGCCACTGTTACCAGAAAGGCCACAATCGCCAAAAAGACTGTCGCCAATCACTTCTCAAAATCCTGTCATTACTAGGTAACGATACCCAGGTGTAGAGCGAAGGTGGTTTATTTAATACCCACACAGCAAACAAGGATTATAGTGACATGCGGGGTGTTTATCGGTACTTTCGGCTGCATAAGGTCAAACAGGCATGTGTGGGACACAGGTAGTTAGACGCGGTTCCGGGTTATTGTGCAGGCATTGTTAGGGTTAATCTGATACGTCAGTTTAGCCGGACAATTTATTCAGTGAGACTTGTTGTGAATGCGTACATTTTTAAACTTTTAAAGATTCGGAAAATAGATAGGTATGATGACAAGATTATACTCTCTGAATTAATAAATTGCAAAAGTAATCTTATTTATGTATTTATTGTACACCAGAAAAATCATAATAAAAAGAAAAAACACTACAAAACATACAATGGGCGGCCTCACTCTTCATCATCATCTTGTACTCCAGTCCATATCTATTGGCCGTTCTGGCTCATCGGATCCTGGCTTACTGACTTTGCAAATTTCATTACAAAATTCCAATAAAATTCCACTCAGGACTTGTATAATTATAATATCATTGCCTAGGACCATCTTTAAGTAGCAGCGCCTGGTATTTACTTTCTTACTGAAAGGTTAAAAATAAATAAAACATCTTTCCCCTTATAACACGCACATTTGTCACAAATGAGCCCCATTACCCAACAATTGATCTTCAGATTGTTAACTTACGTAAACGTAATTGCGCTTTTAAAAAGCTTGCGCAAGCGCAATATGTTTAAAAAGTTCAGGCGATGCACAGTGGTGCGTTACAGTACTGTGACTGGATAAATTTACAAATATCAATGTTTTATTTTTGATTTAATTAGAATTTTAGTATACGTAGTATTGTTTAAGGAGGAAGCAATATTAGAAGCTAAAAAAATTTAACTGAACCTTTTCAGTACAATTTTAAAACGTTTGTTAACCCTTGGTTAAAAAACGTTATACGTATTTGTACCATTTATAAAAAAACCAGCGTCAAATTAATCTTCAGTTTAAAAATGACATTTCCGGATGACAGCGATGCGGACGAGTACTTCGACGCCTAAGTGTTCTTTGTTTTTGTATTTATTTGTATAGTATGTTAGTTAGTCATTTAATATAGCTAATGTAAACAGTTTGTATCTATACATACCTACAGTAAAAATTCTATAATATTTAAATGACTACTAATACATATTTTGCCAAAATAAGATTGGTACAACTGGCTTTTGAAAAGTGCTGAAAGACTTGAAATAGTGTACATTATTCTAACTTAGGTAGTTTAAGCTTAGGGACTACCAAGTTAGTTACTGTTCGAAGTTGCAACGTTTGAATTTATAACCAACCTACATTGATGTATTTAACGATTTTTCATCTTAAACGAGGTCGTGTTTAGCCCACAGTGCGACGTTTAATACTTGGCGGTATTATTGTGGCATCGAGTCCACCGGCGGCCGGCAAGTAAATTAGAGAGCGACCGGACTATAACTAAGAGGAGTTCAACTGATGCTACTCCACGAAAGGCTAACGTGGATGCGAACGTGGGGTCGGATGCAAGAGCTTTTTGTAAACGGCTTTTATTTATTTCAACTTTTAACTATTTATGTTTCTTGTTTTTAAGTAGGTACTAGCTTTTTTCCGCGGGTTCGCCCGCGTGACATAATCGGCCTAAAATGTTCCTACTCTTAGGACACAGGCCTCCTTTCGGTGAGAGGGGGTTGGTAGATGCCGGTTTCCTCACGATCCTTCAACGTTTTTCGTTTCGCTCACGTGGATGTCGGAAAATATCCCACTACGGGAACGTACTACTGGCATTTAAATTACTATGTATTAATCCAGGTTGTAAACTATTTGTGTGCCAAATTTCATCTATTGTTTACGCGGTGCACGTCAGTAAAACTCCTATTCGGCATGATTTTTTCCGACATCTTCAACAAGTATCGTCATATTTCCAACAATTTACACAAAACCTTAATGAATTATACACCTAAACCTTCCTCATCAATCACTCCGTTTCTTTGGTGTAAACCGTGTGAAAATACGTTCAGGAGTTTTTGAGTTAAGTCAGTCTACGAGCAGTCTACTGAGACTACTCTGTGGATTTGTATTTAAAAATTCACGCGTGGGGTGCGTTATCTACGCCCTGTCACATGTCGCGTTGTAGAGTGCGATCCGTCCAATCTTCAGAAGATAAAATCCACTTTTGAAAAACATTTCGAGGCAAAATTTTTGTAATCAACTATTTTGGTTGACAAAAAAAAATTACAATTACAATTCGCAATAGTTCAACACTTTGCCAAAAACCAGACTGAAATGAAGCCTTTTAAACACATTTTTATGACCTATCCTGCACATTATTAGACCCCACGTCGGATCCATTACACCCAAGTCAGCTAAAAAGGGTCAGTCCACCTTAGTCCCGCGTTCGCCAGCACCAGGAATGCAGCTCTGCGACTGCAGTGATGCATATCGTTGTACTTATGGTGGTGCATATGTGTCCCCCCTCCTGCCGCCGCCGCGCACCCCCTCACCGCTACCTGCCGTCTTTGTCTTTGTTCATTATGCTTAGAGGGATATAAAAGTGCGCAGACTACTGCCTAAAGTTACGTCTTAGTTCTTTGGAATATTCTTTTTTTAATACTTTGTAGAATAGTGGTCCTTGGCGCTCTGGACACAGAGGTGGTAAGAGAGTAGGGAAGCCTTTGCCCAGCAGTGGGACATTAATGGCTAGTAACAATAAGGGGATCAGACCCGAATAAATCATAATTATAGAGTATTAGTAATTTGTTTTTTAAATTAGGTATTTATTTTTCAGTTCTTGAACTTTTATTAAATACTCTCTGCGGCATCTGTGTGGGAGGGATCCCCACATTTAACCCGTCTGCCTACAAATCAAGAGTGACAGGCATCTTCTGGACACGTTCGTTCCATCATAGACCTCATCCATCGCTTTCCATCAGGCGTGATCGGGGTCAAGAGCGGGGCCCAATTAGCAATAAAAAAAAAACTTATGTCATATTATATAGAGGTGAATTTACACATTTTACACTAAAGGAGGAGTGTTCATGGTTAAATTGATGATGACTTCGGGAAAACCTGTTTACGCTGTTAAGTTTCGACTGCTTTTTCAGGGCATGACCTTGTATAACCTTGAGATTTAGTCAGTTCAAAATTTTAGTGGACAGGAGGGTTCTATATTTATGTGTATTCGCATTCTTACTCATTTGTAATTAATTAGTATTTCAGCAATATTTATGTGAGGGAACTGGGTTCCGAATGAAAGAGTTCAACGCGCGGCTGCCGTAGCTGTATTTAGTGGGTCTCATACTGGGTGTATTACTGAAATAATTATATAGTATCTTTATAATCTTAGTTTATCTTGATCTCACCCCAACCCCGAACACATACCATAGGCTAGATTAGTGTGTTGTAACATTGTTCTTTGACCTCTGATTATGGAGATATCCCCATGATAGTCAGATGAAATTAAATTATTCAAGGAATAATTATTCAATCTTTTTCTTTTTGAGAGACTAATCTTATCCTATCAATCTAAATCCTGTCATAAATATTAGCAACCAGCTGTTGCCTGCGACTTCGTCTGCGATCTAGGATGAAAATTAAATTAGCCTATTTCTCCAGGTCATGGTCTACCCAGGTGCCAAATTTTATCCAAATTTTTTGGGATGCATGAAGAAGCCTTCTCGTGTAGCGCAGTTTATTCCGCCAATTACTCAACTAAACCGAGTGCTCGGCGCATCCTGGACAGTCACACCCAACACCTTATTTGACTAGCCAATTCTTTCCTTGCGCTGGTACGGCTAACGCCCGCCTGGTTTGCCCACCGGACTCCGGCGTCAAGCAGCCTGCTGTGTTTCGTCGATGCGTGGGAGTTCCAGTGCCTTAGGCATCTTCTGGGTACGCTCGTTCCATCAGAGACCTCATCCATCGCTTTCTGTCAGGCATGATCGATATCAAGAGCTGGCCCAATCAGCAATAAAAAAAATCCGTTCTGCCGTGTGTTAAAGCGTAACAAACAAACATACAAAAAAACAAATCCTTTCTCTTTATAAAATCTATTAGTTTAGATAAATCCACTTGTCCTAGGCAAGTTGTTGATGACTAAAATCATTTAACCGATTTGAATTATAATCCGTTAATTAGGGGTTTCCTTTTATTCCCCGCGATCCACTTATCCACTCTCACAATTCCCCTATAAATCTTTGTTTACGCTCATTAAGCCTGTTTAATTGAAAATCAAGGCATTCCGCTTTTTAATCAATCAGAAACTCCGTTAGTGCACAAACGCAATATAATTACTTAAAAATCCTGTCACACTCTCATTAAGTACCTTATTTTTAATTTATCAATTAACCACTCAACGTATTCAGTTAATTCACCAATTACCGACGAACGATTAAAAACGTTCGATATTTTGCAAACAGCTTTTCACTTTAAAAGACTATTCGTGTCCCTATAATCTGAAAATAAAAGACACTATGGTTTGCATTGAATCTCTATAGCAATATCACCTTTGTCTTTTAAAGAAAATCATAAACGACAACCGCCTTATATTCCAATCTAAACTTTACTAGGTAAAAGATAAGTTCATAATTTCAATGCATATGTCTGGCGCTTGTGCTGTTGTGAGTTGAAGATGTGCTGTTGTGTGAGTAAAATTAAAGGGTGTTTTTCTGTTCGGGGGAAAATGTATCAGGTAATAATATAGCTTGGTTAGATGAGAATTTCAGGGGAGATAGGATTTATGTTTACTTCTCTCGTACATATTCGTATGATTTGCTAATTCATCTTTGCAAACAACGGAGTAGAGGGTAGTCGAAAAATAATGTCTCAAGTAGGCGTGGGCTTTGTTTGTTTTTTTTGTCAGGTAAAGCGTTAAACTGTATGGATATACTGAATTTGCTTAAGAACTCGCTCAATAAAACTTACTTCTATTTGGTTATATTTCCCGAAATGTAACAACTTTACAGAACACAGAGCAATAAAAAAAATATTCACCTATCTCATTATGCACCATCAACCTGTAACTCCGCTCCGATCGTATCACCGACTAGTCCTCTTATCGACTTTCACAATATCCTGACAACACCTTTACATTCCTTTTCGTATTTCCAATTTTCCATATTAAAACTGAACACAACCCATTTATAAGCAAGCAACAAGAGAAAAATTTACAAGACCCGTATCTAATTTGCTATTTAAAGGCCCGATCACACGTACCACAACCACACCACAACAACCACCACACACGGACGGACGCAATTTGTATGAAAATGTTGCCATCAAAATCAACCGTTTGGGCGATACCAACCACATCAAGATGACGTCGCAGCCACAACGCATCCACAACGTTGCGTCGACGCGATGACAATGTCAAAGCCGCAGTCTATATGCAAACACTAGCCATAAGTGACAAAGATTTTGCCGAATCGACGGGCACACAAGCAACTCAGGTGCCCGCCGATTCGTCGAAATCTTTGCGGTGAGGCGCCGCACCGCACCGTGTGGTTTGGCTCTAACGTAATCACATGCTACTAGCGACGCCGCAACCACATCGAAATTTTGTTACGACAACGCAACTGCAAAAAGATGCAGCGACACTACTCACTCGTGACCACTGCTTGCCCACATTTTGCCGCTGAGATGTGGTTTGGTCCTGGTACGTGTATTCGGGCCCTTAGAAAGAAAATAATAAAGGATACATACACAAAGCTGTATGGAAAAATCTTAAAAACCTCCTTGGTTGTTCCGCGGTGAAATTAAAAAAGAACGAGTACATTGTTCAAAAGAGGCTTGATTACACGTCACTAGCTAAGAGCCCTTTGTTTCTTAGTTTTCCCTTTAAGATTTAAAAAACAGACATTTCATTGTTTTATTTGTTCTTGTATTTTGCGAAATTTCTTGAGAGCATTCTGGTTTAGAAGGCGATAATGTTTTGCTGATAGGTGTATGAAAAATATGGTTGAAAATTTTCGTATTAATCAAGCACAGTTCTACATTTATCAAGAGTCGAAAAGCGATTTTTTTAATCACTTAAACTCTTGGATAACTTAGTTTTCCCAGAGTCTAGATTTTTATCCGCTTGATGACAATAGAGCCGCCCCCGGCCCCCTGGTACATGGGATTTAAACATAACTGGTGAAATGTGGTGCACTTCTGCCTTACCCTTCGCGGAATATAGACGTAATGTTATGTGTTATGTAAGTAACTAAGTTTGTATTGTGCTTTGAGGCATTATCAGAAGCTACAGAGAGTTTCCTTGACCCTATGCAAAATTTCAGGATGTGACATCTACAACTGTTAAATTGACACTACCTCGATCTTCAACTGTTAAATTCACACTACCAACTGTTAAATTCAAAGCAAGAGTGAACAGGAATCTTCTGGGCACGCTCGTTCCATCACAGACCTCATCCATCGCTTCCCATCAGGCGTGATCGAGGTCAAGAGCAGGCACATTCAACAATCAAAATAAAAAAAACATGGCTACAAGAAAAATATGAGCCTGAACTGATGGTTTTATAGCGAAAAGTAAACTCAATACTTAGATTAAATATGATTGTAATCTCAGAGAGCCAGATATATAGGTTTCACATCGACAGCCATTAGCAGAGAGAGAGAGAGATAGTTCTGTCTCAAACTTCAAACTCAACTGACAAACTTGACATTTGACAGATTGTATTCGTTTACATAAAACGCTCCAATACTAGGCCTTAAACTAATACAATATTATGCAACAAATACTAGGCCTCAAAACAAAAGTATAACTGTATCTGAAAATACACATAACAAACATAATTATGTATGGTCAATACACAAAGTTAACATTTTAATATTTGAGACACAAACTTTAAATGTTTTTCGGCAGTTAATGGTTTTGTTAAAACATCAGCCAACATTTCATTAGTACAAAGATATTCCAATTCAACCTGTTTCTTTGTTACCAAATCTTTTACAAAGTGATGTCTTATATCAATATGCTTAGACCTCGCATGAAATACAGGATTATTACAAAGTTTATGTGCTGACTGATTGTCATTTAACATCAACACTTTACAAACAATGCCAGTACATTCGGAAATAAATGTTTTCAAAAACATAGCTTCTTTACAAGAATCAGAGATTGCCATGTACTCAGCTTCTGTACTAGAGAGTGCCACTGTACGTTGCTTACGACTTTCCCATGAAACTATAGACTTTCCAATACGAAATAGGTAGCCAGTGTAAGATCGACGATCCAACTGATTGGCCCCCCAGTCTGCATCAGTGAAACCAACAATATTCATTTCACCTTTCTGAAAAATAAGACAATAATCAACTGTTCCTTTCAAATACCTCAAAACCCTTTTTGCTGCTTTGCAGTGACTTTCACCATAACAGTTGTTGAACTGGCTAAGGAAACTCACACTGTGAGAGATATCAGGCCTGGAACATACAGATAAATACATTAAATAACCAATAAGGCTTCTATAATCAAAGTTACATTTTGAACTATTTTCCTTCTGTAACTTTATTCCAACCTCCATAGGAGTTTTCATTGGTTTGCAATCCGCCATATTGAATTTATCTAATATTTTCTTTATGTAACTCGACTGATCCAAGATAAAGCTCCCATCAGCTGTTTTTTCTATTTTCATGCCTAAAACATGATGGGCTATACCTAAATCTTTCATGTCAAATTCATCCATCAGTCTCTTCTTTATAATATTCCTTTGTTGTGATGTTTTTAATGTAAACAACATTATATCATCAACATAAAGAGCAATAATCATTATTTCACCATCATGACTATATACATAAACACATGGTTCCGAAGATAACCTGTTAAACTTCAATTTTTGGGTTAAAACATCATTAATTTTCTTATTCCATGCTTTCGCCGACTGTTTTAAGCCATATATTGCTTTATTTAGCTTATAAACTTTCTTCTCACATCCTTTTACCACATAACCTACTGGTTGTTCCATGTAGACAGACTCTTCTAGGTCTCCATTGAGAAATGCAGTCTTTACATCAAGATGCTCAACCACCATGTCATACTGAGCAGCCAGGGTCAGTAGTATTCTAATACTTGAGTACCTTACAACTGGAGAGAATGTTTCGTAGTAATCTACTCCATACTTCTGTGTGTATCCTTTCGCCACCAAGCGAGCCTTATACTTGAGTAACTCTCCATTCAATCCTCTCTTTTTGCTAAAAACCCACTTGCATTTTACTGGCTTATGCCCCACAGGTAAGTCAACTAGAGTCCAGCATTTATTTTTTATGAAAGAGTTATACTCATCTTCTATAGCATCACTCCAGTGTTTAGCCTCACTGCTACTCAATGCCTCCTCCAGTTTAGTCGGCAGCTCCTCTACCATTATCTCTGTCAGCCCAGCATACTCTGCTTCTAGTACATCTTGATACGATGACTGCTCACTGTCCTCAGAGTCAAAGCTCGACCTCCCTGGCAAGTAAGTTACATCGGACGAAAAACTATCTGCACTCTCAGAATCCTCTTCACCATCCAAACTAAACATAGTTTGTCTGCGAGGATTTCTTGTGCCATCAGAAAGTAAATTGTCACCTATAGAGGTATTTACTTGTGGAGACTGTTCGCTCTGGACAGTCTGAGTAGGCTCAGATACTACTTTTGGTGATAGTTGTACTTTAGTTGGTTGTACAGTACTATCTTCACTCAATAACACAGATGTATCCAATACTTTAACATCAGTATTTTTATTATCATCATGTGACACAATTTTACTACATAAAAACATATTTTCCACGAAAATGACATGCCTTGCTTTATGGATCTTCCTAGGATAAGATGGATCTATGAGCCTGTAGCCTTTACTTTCTTCACAGTATCCTACAAAGATAAATCTTTTACTTCTAGGATCCAGCTTCCTGGCATTTTCATCAACTGCATATGCTATGCATCCAAAAATACGTAAATGTGCAACATTCACCTTTTTAGATGTCCACTTTTCTTCAGGTGTTGTACCCATGACAGCCTTGGTGGGAGAACGGTTTTTTAGGTAAACCGCTGTGTTAGCCGCTTCAGCCCAATACTGTTTTCCCAGTCCAGCATCTTGCAGCATACAACGGGTTTTATCCATAATTGTCCGGTTAGCCCTCTCCGCTACACCATTCTGTTCACTGCAGTGTGGGACAGTAGTTTCATGCCTAATCCCACAGCTTCTTAAGTACTCCTGAAGACATATTAATGTATTCACCGCCATTGTCACTTCTTAAAGTTTTTATTTTCTTGTTAGTAAAATTTTCAACTAGTGCTTTGAATATTTTAAATTTTTCAAACACTTCATCCTTTTTCTTTAAGAAATAAATAAATGTTTTTCTACTGAAGTCGTCAATGAATGTTACAAAATAACGTGATCCACTGTATGATGGAACCTGCATAGGACCACACACGTCAGTATGCACCAGCCCTAATATTTTAGTAGACCTACTGTGACTTTTCTTAGGAAATGGCAGTCTAGTTTGCTTTCCTTCTATGCAAGCAACACAAGGACTAAACAAAGAATTATCAAAATTCATACCTTTAACCATTCCATTTTTCATAACATTCATGCTCCTCGAGTTCAGGTGACCTAACCTCTTATGCCAAACCTCATGTGACACAGAACCCCCAACGGACACTAAAGCAGTCATGTCTTCATCGTGTACTGTCAGCTCCTTAGGTTGAACCTGCTCACAGACTGAGTTCATGGCATTCTCTGATCTTACCTTAGAACTCACATTTTGTACAGTGTCTAGTTGATAAACACCGCTATAGCATGTACTAGTAGCTATGACTTCATCATCATCCAAGATTTTGCAACCTTGTTTATTAAAAATTACACTAAAACCTTTCCTAATTAACTCACTAACTGATAATAAATTTGCAGAAAGTTTAGGAATATAGTATACATTACTTATTGTCTTTAAACCCTTCTTTAACTGTACTTGCACACTACCAAGTCCTTCAGTCTTGACTTTTTCTCCATTTGCCACGTTAACTTCAAGCGATTTAGTACACTGAAAATCCTGCATGATCTCCTTGTTATTGGTCATGTGGTTGGTCGCACCACTATCCACATACCAGATATCACTCTGCAGTTTCACAGATAACGCTGTTAACCATGACTTTTCCGCCTTGGGAGTTGACTTCGGTTTACTTTCAGCTTTCTTTGGGCAATCTTTCTGTATATGACCAATTTTCTTGCAGCGAAAACACTTTGGAGGTTTCTTTGCCGCCAACGCATTGAGCTCCTGATGATCATCACGCTTACCATCGCGTCGCTGCTGTTCCTGTAAAAGCTTAGACTTAACCATATCACTAGTCAACTTTGTATTAGCATTCTCCAAAGCCATGATAAGGGGGTCAAAGTCCGGGGTCAAACCGCTCAACATGATTACAGCTAAAAACTCGTCATCAAATGCATTCCCAATATCTGTAAGCTGCTGCCCAAGCTCAGTTATTTTAGCTAGGTAGCTCTGCATGCTCTCCGCCTCGCTCAGCCTCACACCAAACAGCGCTCTTAACAATCCAAGTCTCCTGCACAAACCTTTATCCTCATAAGCGCGTTGCAAGCTATTCCACGCTTCATATGCCGTCTTCGCGTTACGAATATGTGGCAACGCGGATGGACCGACCGATAAGCAAATTTTTGCTAACGCCTTTTGATTCTTCTTAGGGTCTTCGTTCCCTTTTTCGGTTTCTATGCAATCGTATAGATCTTCGTGCATAAGAACGTTCTTCAGAATGAATTTCCACTGATTATAGTCTTCAATGCCTCGCAGCTTTTCAATCTGCAGTCCCATAGAAGACATGGTCATTGTGCCGAACGATGACGTGTCGTGAAAAAACTGACTTATATTGAATTTTTGTTTTTCTCGCGAAATAATTATTTTGCAGGGTGCAGCAAACACCCTGGGCCCATAACCTGATGGTTTTATAGCGAAAAGTAAACTCAATACTTAGATTAAATATGATTGTAATCTCAGAGAGCCAGATATATAGGTTTCACATCGACAGCCATTAGCAGAGAGAGAGAGAGATAGTTCTGTCTCAAACTTCAAACTCAACTGACAAACTTGACATTTGACAGATTGTATTCGTTTACATAAAACGCTCCAATATGAACCTCTTTGAAAACGATCACATGTGATTGGTGCTCCTATAGAGGTATGAGGAACAGGTTGTAAAGTTCACTTATACTCTATAGAAAAGGGAGGATCCTCCGACCAGACGGGTGTTGTGTCTGGCGGGCAACTGCCCAATGATTCATGTCGGGCCGTTGTATATGCTAGTTGCGCGGTAAACTCTGCTTGCGCGATGCAGGATTTTGCGTGACGTCAATATGACGCGTTGTTCGAATGTGGCGTTGTAGATACCGCTACACTCCCTCTTTGCAATAATCAGAACCCACGCATTGTTGAGAAAAATTGAATAATTTACTAAGTCACGATACGTTGGTCTACGGGTTGCAAGCGTTACTGCTGAGCATGAGGTCCTGGGTTTCGACTCCCAGGACAGGCAAAGTGTTGTTGGGTTTTTCCATCAGCTGTTTCTCAGTAGCAGCCCGAAGTCTGTATTTGTGCTCTGCTGATGGCATTTGGCTAGTCGCTGTTACATAGGACTTAAACATCATCATCTGCCTAGCCTTTTCCCAACTATGTTGGGATTGGTTTCCAGTCTATCCGGATGCAGCTGAATACCAGTATTTTACTGACCTCCACAACCCAGTTACTGGGTAATACGATACCCCTTGGTAAAACTGGTTATCAGACTTTCGGGCTTCTGACGACCCGTAACGACTGTCAAAGATCCACGAATGACAGCGGGGACCAACGGCTTAACGTCCTTTCCGAGGCACGGAGGGGTCTTGGTATGTGAAGATGGTTACCCATCCACGGACCAACCGCGGCAAGCGTAGCTTCACCTGACTACTTAGCCTCAAGCCCTCTATAGGACTTAAGCATAACTGGCGAAAAGTGGGTATACTGCAGGTACACTTCTGCCTAACCTTTCGGGGTGTTCAGGCGTGATGTTATTTTATGTCTTAACCAGGAAAAATAAACCTCTAATTTAAAAATTAAAAGTCATTTATTCAAATTAGGCTGCAAATCAGCACTTTTCGAACGTCAAAATTACATAAGACAGTCCCGCAAAACGCCCGCCCTTCATCACTACCTGGTGCTTTCCCTTTGAATTTGTAACTTAAATTATCAGCTTACCCAAACCACCTTAAATTGAAACACAAACATACCAACACATAGTTAACTATAGTAAGTCCTCAACACGAGCAGTCACTCCCAAACCACACTAGTTATTATATATTAATATCAATCTGGATGCTATATACCAGAGAATTCGAGGCCCGCGCTGAGCTACAGAAGCCAGTTACGTTATCGTGTTACGTTATGTAAGCATGTGTTCATAAATACCCTGATTTTTCATACAAATATTGGGTAAGTGGAATTTTCCGTCATTGAAGATTATTTTTAGCAGCTTCTCGTGGATATAATGTTTATTTTTTTATGTCACAAAAAACGTCAATTTATTTTTTAAACATAGTGTCCTGATTAACTTGACCTTTTTGGTGGTGGTTCAGACAATTGTGTCGAAAATCAACGCTTAGGAAGAAGATTGTAGCATGTTGTTAGCATTTTTTATAATTTTCTTAGGTGTGTTTCGCTCCGCGACTTCGCCTGCATCAAAGTCAACTATGCCATAAAACATCCTATGGCACTTAGCAATAGTGCAGCTTTCTATTAGTGAAATATTTTTATAATCGAACTTGTACTTCCATAGATTACCTCTTACAAGCAACTATTTATGATATTAGTTTAGATTTCAGGCAACATGTAAGGTAACTAACTGCATTTATGAATTTGAGTAAAATAAACTTTGCAACAACAAAGCTTTATAAAAAACAAACAACTTTCCACTCCATCAAAACCTACACAAAGCAAAGGTATCACAGGTGCAAATCTTTTCCTAGTACCGCGTAGAGGTTGCCATATTCGACAGTGCTACAATGTAGTCTGCTACGCCGCAACAGTCGCTACGAACGCTACGAGATTCGCACACCTAGAGGAAGGAGTACTGAATAAAGTCCAATGGATTCAACGTGTTGGTCCAAACCTCTAATTATTTCTAACATTCGATGGATTCGATGGAACCTACAGGTGGAACCGAATATATGTACAGTCAAGGAAATTTGTTGTTAAGCAAATTGACACCCTACCTCAATTTGCCATTTCATACAACTGTCAAAAAACAGTTTTTTCCCACTCCTGGGCAAAGACCTCGCCATCTCCTTCCATCTTTCGCGAGCCCGCGCGTCCTCCTGTCAGCTTGGACGGAACCTATCCAGCTCGTCCCGCTATCTCCTACGTGGTCTGCCGCGACCCCGCCTCACTGTCTCAGGGCACCAACTCTGGGCTATTTGGGCCCACAGTTTGTCCGGCATGCGGCAGATATGTCCTGCCCAGTCCCATTTAAGTTGAGCAGCCTTTTGAGCCACGTCAGCTATCTTTGTTTTGGAGCGCAGTATTCTGTTTCGAACACGATCCGTTAAGTTAACGCCTAGTATACTACGCTCCATTGCTCGTTGGCAGACCTTGAGTTTGGACTTCTGGATAAAACAACTTAAGAATTAATTTTACTTACTTTACCTGATAGAATAATAAATGGTGGTATTTTGTATACTCTTCGTCTTGCTATACTCTTTGAACAAGGGTTTTTGTCGTGGGGTTTTTAAAACAATTATTTGCTACCTGTTGGTGAGAAAAGCCTGAGGTATATTTTTTTCAGCTTTTTTAATTTTGACCTTTTGGGGTGGTTCGACCTTTCTTCTCAGAGTAGTCAGCGAAAACGCCGACCTCATCTACTTTTTAAAATATGATTGACGTGTGTTTGTACAAAGCTACTTAAAGAAATAAAATGATTTATCTTTTAAGATTTAAAATTTACTGTCCTCGAGATTAATATAGGTAGTTAAAAATATGCCTTCTAAATCGGAATCCGAAATAGTACATTACACAGACTACATTAGATTTAAGTAGTCCATTATTGCACGGCGCCGTGGATTAATAGGCTACTTAAGTCATGTATCAAGTTAGTACAGTTTCAAACTAATAACTCCTCGATAACACCTGCCAACATACAATACTCTAATACAATATTAGAACCAGTACCATCAACTTTATTCTTAGGAATCGTTATCGATGTAAAATTGAATTGGAAAGAGCACGTGAAGAGAGTCTGTACAAGATTGGACAAATTTGTGTTTGCTCTTCGAAAACTGAGACGCATAGCTAATACAGAAACAGCTCTTAACGCATATCACGGATATGTCTCATCAGTGCTTCGTTATGGATTAGTGATATGGGGTAACTCAGTAGACGTAAACAGAGCCTTCCTAGCACAAAAAAAATGTGTAAGAGCGGTTTATGGAGCGGGATATTTGGAACATTGCAAACCCGTATTTAAATCACTTAAAATTCTTCCACTTCCTTGTCTATACATTTTTGAAGTCTGTTTGTTTGTAAAGAAATATTCTCACTTGTTCCCATTATATGAGCACGTTTCCAAAAGAGTACAGAACAGAAATCCAAACGAATTACTGGTACCTAGACAGAGACTACATTTATACAGCAGGAATTCTTATTGCATGGCAATCAAAATTTTTAATAAACTACCTGCACGCATTAGAGTGTTGCCTACTAATAAATTTAAGAAATTAATTTTCGTTTGGCTTTTGGATAAATGTTTCTATTCAGTTAATGAATTTTTAAATCAAAAATATTGACATTGTATAATTAGTAGATACTTGTATTGACTTGTATTAGCAATAAATATTGACATTGTATTAGTAATAAATATTGACATTGTATTAGTAATAAATATTGACATTATATTAGTAATAAATATTGACATTGTATCAATAATAAATATGGATTGACATTTTCGGAATATTTTTTGACATTATCATAATATTGTTCGATGACTTTTTATTGCATATTGACATTATATAAAATAGTTAACTTTGAAAACATTTAATTTTTAATTATGTATGCTTAGAAATAATGTGGTCCATAAAGTACACATATTATTATTACTACTATTATTATTATGATTTTTTTATGTTTGTTTGATTGATTTAAAATTTTATTTCATATAGCATGATTTATAACTAGTGACTTTGTAAATTAGATACTCATTTTATATTTCTACACCAGCAATGGTAGTATATGTGATTCCGTCTAATATTAAGATCTTTATGTACCATGTACTCAGAAATAAACGATTCTATTCTATTCTATTCTATTATCGTAAACTATTTTATAGTTCGTGTGACCTAAACCCGTAATTAAGTCACGCTTTTCTGTGGAAAAACGGTATACTTAAGTCACAGAAAAGCGTGACTTAGGTGCGGGTTTAGGTCACAGAGTGCTATAAACGTGTTTTTTACCCGTTACTTGGGACTGGACAATTAGCAATCCATGACTACTTTTTTTAACTTGGGCATCACCTGTTAAAACCATTGTATGTGTGCTAATGAATAAACAAAATATATTTTTTTTTTAACTAAAACTCAATTTTATACTAGCTTCACATAGTGACAAATTCTGTGATACAAACAGAACTTTATCAATTAAAGTCCCCACACAAATACAGTATTTTACTACCCCCGTAAGAGCAATTGTTTAGTTTACCCCAAATCTTGCATTAGGACGCGGATAACGGTACTTACCCTAAAATAACTATGTAGCCATTGATCCGGCGTTTCCAAATATCGGACGCGCGGCAAACCTTCAGGGTAGATTTATTAGGGTGAGGGACTGTCGCAGGGCGGGCCTCTGTTACTTCGCGATGTAACAAAGTTTTTCCACCGATGTTATAAAGTGAGTCTTGGATGTATCGGGTTTTGTTTTGTTTGTAATTGTTTAGACTGGTTGGATTACTTTAAAGGGCACAGTACAATATAATTTGTGTTAGAAGAATGCTATAACAATTTAATATTTATCTCTATACCCGTTGACCTATTTTTCCAAACAAAGACAAGTTGTATGGGAAGACATTTTCTAACAGACATTTCGCACTACCGCTTTAGGCATGGTTTAAGACGGCTCCCCTCCACGGACGATGTTATTTTCGGGTATCACAAGTCAGGATGGTGTTTTTATCCTTTGTCTTCGCTTGGTTTGTGTTTCTGATCACTCTTATTTTTTTGTTGTGATTGATAATTTCTTACTCGCACAATTTTATCATCAACAATGATTCCATCCTCCAGCATTTTTTTTCTCTTCAAAGAAATGTTGAGAAAATTTCACAACCAAAACACAGTACATAAAACATTATAATAAACAGCTCTACACACCCTAACATTACGTAGATAATAACATAATAACACAAGAAACTGGTAATAATAGAAATAATAGCAATAATCAGAACATAGGGTATCATGAACATGATGTAACAAGTCTTGCCTGAAAGACGGGAGGACATTTTTTCAGCAAATTACACGCGCGCCAAATCATTACACTCCCAAACAGAGTCAAAGAGGCAAACCGAACTCTCCTGAAACTTCCGAAGCCTTTCCGGCCGTTAGAGAGGGATGCAAGATGCTCGCCCCTACTAAGGATGTGCGACGAGAGATTTATTTTATTATGGGTTGTTGGCGGGATTTTATGTAAAACCACCAAAACTTAACCATGCAAAACGTAACCAAAACCATGAACCATTGTGATTAACCATGCAAAATAAAAATATGGATTGGTTTATTTTTATTTGTCTTTCATAAAATAAGTAAGTACCTTTTAAACCAGTGTTAAAAGAGCACAGCATAATGCAAAAGACAGTACGGCAAACTGTGATGGAAGGGATATTTTATTAATCGAGATAGGTGTCGGTAGTAGGGCCATGGGGTGAGGCCGGAGTTAGGGGTTGAGCGTCTGTGGGGGCCGAGAAAGTTATTAATTCTGGAGGCGAGGCGCCAGCCTACGTCCCTACTGCAACATTGGAGGCTTACCTTATACTCACTTAATGTTCTGCTCATATTATTACCGAACCAGGACCGAAAATATCTTAATTTTTCTATTTTTCATTTGTTTTGGTCAATGTTTACTATTATGTCACTTTTGGCGCGAATCATTTGAATATGTAAACGCTACGTATTTGTTCGCAAATACTTCGCCAAATCATTTGGTAAACTATTCGTCCGTACTCATAATGTAAAAAGTTCATGAGGAGTTAGGTTTAGTTGTTGTTTATTTTTTTATTCAAGTTGAGCCTTATGGCATTCCGGTAAAAATAGAGGGTGTGTGTTTTCCTTAAGAAGTACTTATGACTCATGGATAAATATAGGGGAGTTTTTCTGTAAAAGAATTACGTAGTGATACTCTAGAATAAGGTTAACAAAAAGATATGACATAATAACAGCACTCTAATTGCGTAACACACCATCAATTACAATCTAAATAATTTTGAAGGATATTGCTAATCCATTGCTTCATATTTTCGAAAAGTTTGTCTGCTCTACAACGGAAATAACGCAATGAATGTTTTTGAACTGTAAAAATGAAAGCCACTCTGTAAGTGTGTTATGCAATTACCCCATAGGACGTTGAATTCTAGTGATGCCAAAGCTAGCCTAGCCTTGTTAAAAAATCGGCAAACTTACCAAAAAAAATGATGTTTGCAGCAGCTGTTATTAAAAGAATAGGTTACTGCCTATCCTCCATGATGTTAATGAAAGTAGGAACAAATATAATGTAGGTATTGCTATCACACACAACTAGTATAGACAGTTTCTTTAAACATAAGAACTTTTGGCCCAATGCCAACAAAACGCCAGACTAAAGTAGGAGACATTATTGTTACATGAGGTTTTCAGCAGTTCCAAGTGCTTTTAGCATAGGTAAGCTTAGACACTTATATACTGGAATAAACAATTTGAAGCAAAGAAACAAAAAGAAAATGTAAAAATTCTTGATCTATAATAATGATCATACAACATCACGCCTGTATTCACCGATGGGCTGGGCAGACGTGTAATATACAGTAACACCCACATTTCGCCAGTCATCTTTAAGACCCATGTAAAAGGGGGCGAGGTTTGCCGTCAAACAGCCATAAATCCAGACTCCGGGCTGCTACTGGGAAAATTATAAAAAAAACCCAATAAAATTTTGACTGACCTCGGAATCAAACCCAAGGGCCTCACGCGCAGTAGTCGCGCTTGCGACCACTATACCAACGAGGCCTAATAATCACCATAAGGAGGACAGTACCGGTTCTCCATAATTCTTCCCTCTGCCAGCGTCTGTGTGGGATTCCACGTATAACCCGTCTGCCTTCAAAGTAAAAGTGAACAGGCATCTTTTGGGCTTGCTCGTTCCATCATAGACCTCATCCATCGCTTTACACCAGGTGAGATCGAGGTCAAGAGCTAGTCCAATTCGCAATAAAAAACAAAAAAAAATTGTCGCTCTTCACTTGTTTGGAACCGTCACCTACCGGGCTGAAATCCTTTGTTCAGTCGGTTCACGGGGACTTCACGTATTGATTGAGGAAGAGAGCGAAGAAAGATATTTAAAAATATAAATATCATTGTATTCGCCTAAAAGGTTGGCAAAGGTGAATAGAAAACCCTTATTTCACTAGTTACGTTTTAGCTCAAAGCGGCGAATTTTCAAACTCAAAGAATTTATTTCAATTAAACCATTAACAGGCACTTTTGAATTGTCAAGAAGTCGGTCAGTCAGAAAATATGAAGCTAGTTGCCCATTCCAAAGCGTAGGTACCTATGGAGAAGAACGGGCAAGAAACTCCATGGAATCATACAGACATGCAACCTATGCGATGGATTCAGTACATGATTTTGAACTGTCATAGGAAAAAAATTATGTTTCTTACGTTTTGACCGTCTAAGAAACTGCAGATTTTTTTATAACCAAAGAAAAAACTACGCTAGAATCATGTGCTGAATTCATGGTCACAGTTTGCGAGTTGAAGTTCCTGTTTGGCGGGCACGAATGGACTCTGTACTGACACAAAAAAATCCTAATCGGTACAAAAGGCCAATAACCCATTCCATAGAATCCATAACCAGCTGTCATCCAAAGGTTTGAACCCAGGAGCCTCCACGCTCAACTTACCGGATTGTGAAAACAAGATCAATGAGGAACTATAGGTACTTTACTTTTGTATTTCCAGTTCCGGTATTCAATCTGTAACGTTATGTAGCAAGTAAAGCGGAGAGGTGGCTTCCTAACTCGGAACTCGGTCTTGCTAAGTAGTTAATTATTTGTTAGTCGAGAGAAGTTGGTACCTACACCAACTTCTGTAGATACTTGTCCCTCATGGATCTGAAAAGTCTTACTGGTAGCTTAATCCAATTTTTTTATCCTCATTATCCGTTGACTTTTAGAAGTTTCGGGTTAAGAGAATTTCATTCTGAAGAAAGTTACTTATTAAATTAATCCTGTTCTGATATGAAATTTGTGACGGTTTGTTGGAAAAATGATCATGCCTAATTTTATTTAGGCACTGCCCAGAATGGGATAATCAGCCTTTTAATTTCCCACTGGTGGGACACAGGCCTCCTCTCTGTGAGAGGGAGTGGGCCGTTATCTATCACGCGGGCCCAGTGCGGGTTGGTAGATGTCACATGTCTTCGAATTTTATGGGTCTACGACATGCCGCTTTCCTCACGATGTTTTCCTTCGCCGTTTTGAGAAAAATGGTAATGAAATTATATACACAAAGTAAAGGTGCCTTGCCTAGGTTGTGGGGCCGATACACACACACATACAAAGTACTTTGCACTAAAGTAGTTCACTTGCCCAGCGATGGGACATGAAACTGAACCACATCTAATTTGTACGAAACCTACGTCCAGCTTTGCAAAACCTTAGTTTTGCTTTGAAAAACCTTCTATTGCAATGTAAATGGTTTAAATATTCACATAGCATTAAAAACACTTTCAAATATCTTATAGACATGCAAGTTCAAACAATTTCTAGACATTATATATTAATAGCTATCGATTTATCCCCACGAGTGGAAGCTTTCCTCGAAAACTCCCACTAGCTGGTTTCTTGAAATCAGTTGTGGTTTCTTGAAATCAGTGGCAAAGGCCAAGGTCATCCCAATGTCACAGAGCACCAGCAGCTTCTGAGGGTTCCATGTGGGAGGAGAATAACGACTCCTCGACCTTTTGTGGGGGTGTGGGAACGTAGAAGGTTATTTCATATTTTAATAGATAACTACGACTTGTGGTGATAATTTCATGGTGCAATTTTATGATATTTTAGAATTAGTTTGTAAGGATATTTTGAAAAGTATCTATGTGCAATGTCCGTCTATAATAATTGTTGTAAGGTGATATATTTAGACATTATTCCAGCAGAATATGATGTTAGATGTTAGACTTGTGTTTCAATAAATTAATGATTTATTTATTTATTTATCACAAACACTGCTACCATTACAGGAATGATGCTGTGAAGTGGACACAATACAGTGCACGAGGTGCATGCGCAACTTTTTTTCCGCTTCTAACACATCCTTGCTGATTTATCTGACGCAGGGTAAGCGTCAGATAAATCAGCAAGGATGCTTAAGCACGATTGGTTCCCGATCATCAGAAATCAATACTCACTAACCTTTAAAAATGCAAGGCTATAAGGCACACATTCGCGAAATATTCACACACATCCAACACACAATGTCACTCAAGCACTTGCATTTTGAAAGGATCAAATTCTTTAACATTACCTTTAACATTTGCGCCACCTAATATTAACTCGCATACAATATTAGATCAAAATTACTTTTTGATTAGTATAGTTCGACCTCGGGTCTCAAGCAGGCGCATAGTCGTACCTACTCATATCGATCTTAGTATGAATATTTGAAGCGGACCCGTCCTTGCAAGCGCGGTAGACTTGGAGATATATAGAGCTGCTATTGCAGTGTAACGAAATTGTCTGACTTTTGGGTAATACAAAAGTTGAACATCTCTTTTAATTATAAAATAACGTGTTTTGAACCCGCTGGATGTGAGAAGCACAGAACCGGTCGAAGTGGAGGCGCTTGGGGGTGGCCTATGTCCAACAGTGGGCGTCTTGCGGCTGAAACGATGATGATGATAAACGTGTTTTGTGGCACGATATTCAAATATTGACAGTTGAACTAGAAACGAATTCGTCGATTTAGCATCTTTTCTCGAGACCATCAATACAAACAAATCCAACTGAGGTGTAGAATATAATAAATTATTTATGCAAACGAGTCACCGTTTAACGTTGAAATATTGCTTTGATTTGTACATTTTACTGCTTTAATCAAATAATTCACACTAAAGCCAACGTACTTTGAAAATCAGCATTAATTTACTAAGATAAAGATCTCTATTCGATTTAAATTTATAATCCGAATAAAGTCATTAATTATATAGCGCATTTTAACAAATTAAAATGACATCTATTCTAACAGATTGTTAAGTGAATGGAAGCGAATTGGTTGATGTATTAACAATAGAGCGAGTAGAGTTACTGGCTAAGCCAGTGAAATAATAATAGTCCTCCAGACCGAATTTCGCTCATGGCAGCCAATCTCAACGGAGACTAGCCATTTACGCGGGAGATATTATAATGCACAAGCGTGTGCCCAGATATAGGGGCACTCACTCTTCCCTCACTCTCATAGTCCGAAATGACGGCAACCCTACACGACTGGAGAGAGATCAGGCGGACCAACGGCTTAACATGTTTTCCGAGGCACGGGGGTATCACTCTATCAACTTCTAAACTCCGGACTGTTGCTGAGAAATTCTTAATAGAAAAACCCAATAAGTCTATGCCTGACCTGAGAATCGAACCCAGAACCCCACGCTCAATTGTCGCGCTTACAACCACGAGACCAACGGAGTAAGCCAGTGAAATAGTAAGTCGTGTGTATATCGAATGCCACTGCGTCATCACTTCTTACTTTTAGTTCGAAGGTTATTTCTGTTCATGTAGAAGCTTGAATAATTGTACGCCATTACATAAGTTTTAAACCAAAGACAATGTATACAGGGTGACAGATACGTGGACGCACTGCTTGTTACCTTGGATTCAGTAGGTACAGTCGCCAGCACATCAAGCTAGTACAATCTGTAAAAATTATTTAATAGATTTTCAACTTGATCGATAAAGCTTGTTGTTCAAAGTTGATTGAATTTGACAGTATCGGGTAGCTTTATGAGCTGGCGTCTGTACATGATTCTGAACCACCCTGCATCGAAAAGTAAAGTCAGTTATTAAAAAAAAATTTGCTCTGCCATATATTTTGACCTCGTAGGTATTGCACTTTTCTATGAAACAGCAGATTTTTTTTTTGATGACTGACGAAAAATTTCTGTGCTAAGCGGTCTAAAATCATGTGCTGGATTCATGGTTATCCTGGTTTCAGTTTACGCATCGACGTCCTTTCCACTCTGTATACAACATTACACAAATTGTCATTTCGATGCCTTAAATCCTTGACTAAGTTTCTTCCAATCGTAGTCAAGGATTTATGAAATAGATATAAAAATATGTGACAAAAACTTACCACAACATACTGTTTAAAGTATACATTCGATTGACTTCTCCATCAATGTTAATCAATAAATTGTGTAGGGCTGGGGCAGGTCGTGTGGACAAGGGCACGAGTGACGACACTAAGGTTCAATAATATTGTTTCACAATATGGTGAGTTTTCAGTGTGACGTAGCGACTGACGTTCGATCAATAATTATTAGGGTTGTTATGATTTCTGTCATTGCACAAGCACATTCATAAATGTTGTTGTAAAAGTAAGTTTAAGCCTTCGTTAATTTTTTCATGGATCTCAGTTTCTTTTCCTTCTAAGTATTAGCCGTCGAAACGGAAGACTTGATTATTTTTATCATATTGATTCTTTCTATCCTTATTAATATGGGATTTATGACTGGATGAGTGAGGTGTGAAGGATTGAGTTTTAGAGTTGTTTAAATGCAGACGACATTTCCAGCGGTGAACTGCCAAAAGCGGTTGACGATGCTCCATTTTTCGACTTCCTACGATATGACCTGCTCGCCTTTATCTATTCATTTGTAACTGAAAACAGCAGTTTTCATTTCCGAATCTTTAGTTAGCACTCTTTATTCTGTCAGTACATTTATTTTAGTTAGAGGAATAAAAATGAAGGGAACATCCATATACAATCTATTTTCGTAAGTGAATATAAAATATGAAACTTGTATTACGAGGACATACCCCATATACGTTATTACGGGTCTAGGAATAACTGTCTTCCACCTTTATGTAGGTCATATAACCCTTCGGTCTAATAGTTTTCGTGTAGTGAATATTACATCAACGGAAAAATATTTTTATTATATTTTTATTTAGTGGACTCTGGAAATATGAAAAAATGCTATTATCTCTTTATATTTTTCGGTGCTTAAGGCCGCGTCCTAACCAACGCGATCGTCGCACGAGTACCTATGTGGTCGTCGCGTTCAATTTGTTCGGCGAACTGGAACGCTTGGTCGCGTCGACAAAGGGCACCTTTCGGTTTTGCGAACAAATGAGTGACATAATTATAGGAACGCGAACGATCTTTTTATTTTAAATACAGCGTAGTATTTATATTTACGGACTTGTAATAATATGTAAGATTTAGAATCCGATAAAGTGACTTGGTTCTCAAGCGGAATCCATAATTTATTAAACAGATACATGCCATTCATCATGTTTTCAATGGATTGAATCTATTTACTTGTTGGTTACCAAAATGGAGTTACGTTTATTACACTATTATACAATTCATCAGCAATCTAGACTGTCAGATTTATACATAAATTGAACCAGTATTATGATGTTGACGCAGTTTCACAATCCTTCGATGAATGTATCCCTTTTAGAAGATTCCTTAACTTTGATTGAAAATATATATGACTTTCAACGCAAACAGCTCACACCCTTTATTAGAATCTCAATCTTCGAATACATTAAAAAGAAAAACGGCGTCTTCGCTCTTTCTTAGCACGAAAGAAACCTATGTCACAGAATAAACCTACATAGAAGTGACAGCCGTGCTCCGAACGGATTGTACGCTTGCAGTTTCGGACCGCATGGGGCCCGCAGTCAGGGAGAATTTCGCTTCGGCAAAAATTACAAGCTTCCATACAATCTTTCAACTCCTATTTAACTCCTTTAGGGAGTGAATTTTCATTATCAAGAATGATTCCTTAGTGCTCATTTTCTCTTATTAAGGAACTCTCGTGCAAAATTTTGAATCGTATTATTCAGAACTAGGTGTGGGTCGTTACGTGATTTTCGCGAAACGTAACGTAACTAGTTACTTTAAAGGCGTAACCTGTTTTGAAAACTAGTGATTTTTGTAACTAGTTATTTGTCATATTCTATTCAGTGATTCAAAATGGTGTTACTGAAGTATTTGCGAAACGAACATTAACCTGTTTTGAAAACTAGTGATTTTTGTAACTAGTTATTTGTCATATTCTATTCAGTGATTCAAAATGGTGTTACCGAAGTATTTGCGAAACGAACATTAACCTGTTTTGAAAACTAGTGATTTTTGTAACTAGTTATTTGTCATATTCTATTCAGTGATTCAAAATGGTGTTACCGAAGTATTTGCGAAACGAACATTTATATGGTTACCTACGTAATCGTTACATGTCACAAGCTTAGGTTTTTTGAACGAATTAGTTTTTGTAGTTACCTTAAGCAGTTACATCATTAATGCTATAACGTAATACGAGATGTTTCCTCTTCAAATGCGTTTTTAAATTGGCGGTTGAGGATTTGAAGCTATATAATTCACCACACTTGTTGCATTTTTTTTTTCTTGTTATTTTTGTTTTTTGCTTTTTTTTCATTACGTAGTTTTTGGAAGAACTTCCACAGGACACTCGAATTGCATCGAGACATGACGAAAAAGTTATTTATTCACTGTTTTTTTTATACGTACTACACTATTCACAATTTATTCAAAAATATTACGAAAATATGCATGGAAGTCACTTTCACAATAAATGCAATATACATAGGTACATACTTGTGCAATATTCACCAACGAACTAAACAAGGTTTACTTGTCAAAGTAATCATAAACAAATACTAATACAATTTCAAATTTGTGTTCGTACGCCGCCCGTCGAAGGTTAAAAATAATGACCAATCTAAATTAATCTCTAAGTCCTAAGTAATACGTATGAAAATTATACGCATCATTTTCGTAGTTGGCGACTTGGTGTGTGCATGTTCGGATTTCATCGTGTCATCACTCGTGATTTCGGGAAGTCTCGGCTCGCTTTGCCCAGCTTTGCCGGTCAGTACAAAGAAGTAGGCACACAGGCACAGAGTAGTAACCATGTAGAAACGACTCGCAACGTACTTTTGTTTCGTGTCTCGCTTTTCATTCGATCACTGCATTGGTAATGTAACTAGTTACAAAAATCACTAGTTTATGTGTGACTCGAAACTAGTGATTCGGTTACATGCCCCATAAGCAGTTATTGTAACTAGTGACGTGAAATAACGCTCATACCTATTCAGAACCGAAAAAAAGTTTTTTTTTAACTGTCACCTTGATCTGCTCTGTAAAAGATTATGGTAGGCCAAAGCTCAATAGGCGTTAGAAGTACATTTGTTTACTCATTGAGAATATTGTCAGCTCTGGTTTCGACTTTGACGAGCGTGGGTCGTAATCGCCGCCCGGCTACATAGATATCTTAGTGTCACTTCTATGCAGTTTTCATGTTCTATGCCTATACCCAAGTATATGCCACGTTCACGTCGTAATAATTGGATTAAAGTCGGAGTATTTAGGTCGTCGTTTGATGACCCCTGTGTATTTCACCTCCAGACTTTGTTATTGAAGAGTAACTGAACCCACTGTTTCCTATTATCATTACGCGGCATTATTATGTTTGTGTACTTACCTTGTGAATTAGGTTCTATTGAATTGACGTATGATATAAGTAATTGATTATAACGAAAATCGAATAGTCTTAGATTATGTGATGGTTTTGTTGAGGAACAGTTTGTCATTGATCACATTATTAGTCATATACGCCGCCCGTTCGATGTCCACTGCGCACAGGATGGATGGAAAGCAGCACATGAAGTATTTTTTTGCTCCATTGGTGTAATTACTGTATGGCGTTCTAGTTATAAATAAATAAATGCCTAATTTCTATGTCCATATCAAAACCTGATATTCAATCAACAAAATGAGACCGCCGTATCCACTTAGGTAGTGTCCGACAAGCAGAGCAGGCTGCTTGATCTGAATCGAATTGATTCATCAAGTATCATAAAATAATAAATTAAAACATGTATAAAAACCAAAAGTACCTATCAACACAATCATATGAAGACATAATTATTATTCAATAATAAATGCAGGCCTTTTAAATACCGCAGCGACTCAACGAGTAATAAATCAGCTTTGTAAATATATTATTGGTAAACGATTTTTAAATTACTTGTGTACTTAAATGACAGAATCAACGTCCGGTTGGAATCGTTTAAAAACCTTTCATCTGTGATTAATTATTTTTCACGGCGACGTGAAAGCCATTTAAAGGTGTATGCGTATTATGGTGGGAGCGGACTGCGTTGCAAATATTTTGTTCAGGCGGGATAAGCGAATTATGAATTGAGCAACAGGTTTTGTGACTGAAGTATTTGGTCATGTGCCTGCTGTTTTGTTATATAATTTTCCCACTTTGGTCTGTTTTCTTATAATACAATAAGAAATTAAAATCAATCAATCAACTCAGCCTATCGTAGTCCACTGCTGGACATAGGCCTAGTCCCAGACTACGCCACAACACCCTGTCCTTCGTCCTCCGCATCCAGTCTACCCACGGATAATGAGTCTACCCCAGCCACCTTTTTTAGATTGTCCGTCCACTAGGAATTAAGATTAATATGCGTACTTATATGTTATGCTGTTCCCAGTCTGCATACGAAAATTCAATCTAATAATCCAAAAGCTTAGTCACTATAGCTAGTCAAAGATTGGCAAAACCCATAGTCGACCCATCACTACTATTTGTTTGAAAAAATTACTTTTTCAATTTCGATGCTACGAGTAGTGTTTATTTGATACTAGTAGGATGAATGAATGAATGAAATGCACCAACCGCAGTGTGGTTTGACCAGACTCGATTAATCGAATGAACCCAAGATTCGCACTAGCCCGCCTCATATTTCATATATGGTGCTACAGCGACCATTGCATATCAAGGAGTAGACTGGGGGGCGCTGTAATGTTAGGGAAGACGTGCCCGTAGGATAGGGAAGGATTTAAGAGCTATACAAGATATGCATCCTAGAGTAAGCATTGGACTAGTGGAGAGATGGGTGATAATTATCTATCGATGCCATCTTTTAACGCCGCCAGGTTGGTTCAGGTCGAGCTTCACTGGTGAATCTTTTAGCGGGGTTTTGCTGCTTTCTCGACTCTTTTGTATGGTCATTGCTCTGCTTTGATAAGTTGTGTTAGATGTTGTTGTTTTCAATGTCATCGTCAGAGGTCTACGAGTAGTATTTATTTGATAGTTCCAAAATACTCTTATAGGCAATTGGTATTGACAATGCTTTTATTTATTGTCGTATTGTTGTCTTCACATTGTACCTATATACTCAACTAGCTTCTGCCCGCGACTTCGTCCGCGTGAAATTTCACCCTCTCCTATTAATCCTATTAGGGGTGGAATTTCGAAAAACCCTTTCTTACTGGATAACTACTCTTCACAAAGAAGACACCCTCTAAATTTCATGTCTCTAGGACTAGCGGTTTGGGCTGTGTGTTGATATATCAGCCAGTCAGAACTTTGAATTTTATTTAGATAGATTATGCCAGAATGCTGGGCTATTTTTGAACAAGGAATCAGCATTGCCATACAACGTGGCAATGCTGCCAGCCTTTTCGGCACTTATTCTGTTGACAGCGATTCGGACGAATTTTTAGATGCCATACGATTCTTCCCCTACTTTTTTATGTACTATACGTGTACATATTATTTTAAGATTGTTGGCGTATATTATTTAAATATTTTCTTTAAAAAAATATAAGTTGGTGATGTGATTCCCCCGTGCCTCGGAAAGCGCGTTACACGGTTGTTCCTGCGTCTGATCACTCTCCAGTCGTGTCGGATTGCTATCCCATCGGACTATGAGAGTGAGCGAAGAGTGAGTGCACCCGTGCCTCCGTACACACTTTTGCACTAGGTTTAATATCTCCCGCGTAGATGGCTAGTCTCCGTTGACATTGGCTGCCATGGCTGAAATTCGGTCTAGAGGACTATTATTATTAATAACCTTTGTGACTTAAACTTTGTAAAGCCCTTCAAGTTCTTAAAGGACAATCTGTTTCAGTTTATTTCACCACTGCTAATAGGCTAAACTAAATTATTGGATTGGATTGAAATTGAGTCCTATCTTTACACTTAAGGCCCCATTTACACGGCGCAAGTTTCTTGCATATGTCGGCGCATCACATATGCGTGTGATGACCGAAGGGATGGCGTGGCGCGTCGGGGTACCGAACCCGGTACGCAACGGCCGCTGCGTGCCCTCCACTCCACTCAGCTCACAGACGCGCTCCAATACGTTTTCTCTTTTATATGTTGACTAGCAGCGCCCCGCGGTTTCACCCGCATAACTCAATAACGCATAAATCTATGACTCTCCCAAATTTTATCGAAATCCGTTCATTGGTTTAGGCGTGAAAAGGTAACAGACAGACAGTTACTTTCGAATTTATAATATTAGTATGGATTATGTAAATTATAGTATTACACCGTGCTAATACAGTCCACTACTTCTTTTATTATAAAGTCCCGATTGAGCCCATTCAATGGTCCTTCGATGCGCAAGAATAATTACCAGTATTGCCGGAATTAACGCCGTCAACATCGTCAGTCGTCGTGTTTACCTTTGCGGACTTTGACCGCCCGCTGATGTTATACAAAAACAAATGAGTTGAGAAAGTTTATTGTTGCTTCAACTTATTACATGCAACTACAATACACAATACATTTTGCACCTCGATAGATTACTCTAAAAAAGGCTACGTATTTTTTATACGCTTCTGCAAAGCTTTCCAAGAGAAAAACGTGCGCCCACAGCATTCCCGCCCGCCCTGCCGCCCAGTCGCCCAGCCGGCCAGTATTGTGGCCGAACACTTACATGCATATAAACACGCACCTTATACCCATGTATGTTCGTAATTGGATTGAATTGAATTGGTACGACGATGTTCGCAGTTTATTTAGGTCATAGTGGCTTGTTGTGACGTCTGACCTTTCCTATACGTTCATGGGCCCCGTGGCTCAATCGTTAAAATGGAATTCTAATGGTGATAGCTTGTGTGTAGGAATTGGTGTCGCATTTCCATTTAATCTGTAATTATTGGATACGTTCAGGTGTTATAGGGACACGTTAATTTACTTCGGTAGTTGGTACTTGACGAGGGGTGGTACATGAGGATTTTATTAACGTACGGGTACAGGCGCGACACGCGATATAATCGCGCGCGACACAAAGGCACTGCTCGTTGCGTGACTTGCGGTCTCTTTGTGTCGCGTGCGTTTTTTCGCGTGTCGCGCCTGTTTGAAGGAGCCGTAACAGCTGCGCCCCGCGGTTTCTTCAGCATTAGTCTCGATCCCGTGAGAATATCAGAATTAATGTGGTATGTCCTAATCCAGGTCATGGTCTACCTATGTGCCAAATTTCATCCAAATTCGTTCAGCCGTTTTAGTGTAACAAACAAACTTAATTTATGCAGCAGTGAAATCCTTTCGGTTGAATGACGATAAGTAAAAAAAAACAATAGGTATTCATGCATAATCAGCCTATAATGTTGACACAGGCCTCCTCTGTGAGATCCTGAGCCGTAATCCACCACGAGGGCCCAGTGCGGGTTGGTAGATGTCACATGTCTTCGAATTTTTTAGTTTTGGGCATGCCGGTTTCTTCACAATTTTTCCTTCGCCGTTTTGAGCGCAGTGGTGATGAAATAATTTACACAAAGTAAATTGCCTGCTTGGGTTCGAACCCACGACCTACAACACGTAAGATGCGGCCGTTACTACTGGGCCACCACTGCCCCCTACGGTATTCATAGATGATTCAAAAAACCTATGAATACTAAATCTTGATATATTTTTTTTCTGAAATTGTTGAAGAATGTCGCAAATAAAAGTTGTCATAAGCTTTATGTACAGACGACAGCACATGAAGCTACCCGAAACTGTCTAATTTTCCCAATCAACATTGGACCTTATACTTTAGCGATAAAGTTGAAAATATATTAAAGAAATTTGACAGATTGTAGTAGCGTGATGTGGTGGCGTCAGTACCTAATAATATAACTTATTTATTAATATTTTCAATTTGATTTTCAAAGCTTAGAATGTGTCATTGGCAAATGGCTTGGCATCACGTCAGCTATTTAAGTTCAGCGGCCTCCAACGTTGAAGTTCACACAGAACCACACAGTACTCAATTACGAAGTGGACTTAAAAGGTAGTTCGACAGAGTCATGAAGTCCTTCAAACTAATACTTTCCCAACTATCCACATTTCCGTAAAAAACTGATCCCTTTATTGATAGCTACAACTACTCGACCCTTCGCCAACTTATTTCAGTATATTTGTCCTTATTTATAATAGCTCTGTAGTACAGACATCAAGCTACCCGAAACTGTCAATTTTTCCCAATCAACTTTGAACCTTATGATTTAGCAATAAAGTTAAAAATCTAATAAAGAAATTTGATATATTATAGTCATTGACATATATATTACTAGCGTAAGGACCGGGCTAACGGCGCGACTAAATGGCACCAACGCGCTGGCCCTAAAATGACGGTTTTAGGGCCAACGCGACTCATTTGACAGTGGTGCGCGCGAACTTCAAACTTCGAACGAAGAACTTCTATGTAAAATGTTCAGACGGGCGTATCCTTACTTTTGAAATCATTGATTATAGTAGCTTGATGTGCTGGCGTCTGAACCTTATCAACCCTTGCTTGTATTACAGAGATGTTTTTATCTAAACTAATATTATAAAGAGTTTTCTCTTTTAATTTTTTCTGTTTATTTGTTATGCTTTCACGCTAGAAATGCTAAATGGATTTGGATCAAATTTGGCACATGGGTAGGCCATAACCTGGATTACAAGCAAGCAAGCATAATAAGCCTATAATGTCCCGACTGCTGGGACATAGGCCTCCTCTCTTCCAGAGGGAGTGGGCTGTAATCTACCACGCGTTCCCAGTGCGGATTGGTAGATTTCACATGTCTTCGAATTTTCGGTTGTAGGACATAACGGTTTCCATCACCGTTTTGACCTGAATTAAGACATGGGAAACTTTTCATCCCGATATTCCCACGGGATCGAGACACAATTAATAACAAAATAAATAGAAAATATTATTCTCCATCACATGATAGTCAAGTTTACGTTGCTAACAATGTGTTTTTCTTGTTTTCCTGTTCGTAAGATAAAATTTATTAGATTGCAGATCACGTATTTGGCCCGGGATGCTGTGCCGACGTTATTGTGGTCCGTGCTGTACTTAGCTCATAATTATCGGCTGTAATTAGTTTCATTTTCCTGTTTCGTGTCGTTTGGTTATCATGTGCCGTGTTTATAGTATTGTTTATTCCGTGTTTTTGGGTACGTAGGTATGTATTGAGTGTTAAACAAACAGTTATTAACTCTCGGTTTTGTAAGCCTGTGTTATTTTAGCACCCAGTATTCAAAGTAGGGAAAAGAAAAGAAAGAATGAAAACGTAGGTTTTGTGTCTCGCTCAGGAAGATTACAAACTAAACTAACCACAATCACAAAAATATAAACACAAAACTATATAAAAATAAAGTAAAAAAACAGAAAGTCCACGAGGCCAAAAGGCTCCTATCTCAGTTAATCTCAGCATGATGCTGCGACATTTAAACGGTGTCGCAGCGCCGCGAGATGAAAATCTTAGTACCTAAATAATATTTATTTTTTAAATATTATTGTTATATTGTACTTATTATAATTCATTCTCCAACTGCCTCAATGTAAATAAATATTCTTCATCTTATTAATCCCACCACGGGTCTCATCTAGCCCGATCATCTAAAGGCGATTGTTTTCATATTCATCACGACGTAACAACAATACCAATTTTTCATCAATAACTGCTTTTAATCAATTAAAAGCATGTCCACGGGTACCTAATAACCGGCGAACGTTATCGTGCCCGCTTATCATTCTGTTAACCAATAATAACGCTTTAACTGATTATTTTCCTTACAACCGTAGACCTTGAAAGGCGTAGAAGCGGAAAAAATGTTTGCCAATACAATATTCAAATTATGTTTCTGGACGTTTTTTGACGTGAAACGTAATGTTTGCGTGGCACGTTTGAAAATCGAACAGTTGAAGAGTACGGGCTGGTTTGATTGACAGGGCTTGGTTCGAAAAAAAAACCGGGTAAGAACGAGTCGGACTCGCGCACCGAGGGTTTCGTACCATTATATGTTTTTAAATTTTCAACGGCGAGTCCTATATTCGTCATAGAATTTTAACATTGTGCACTGCGGTGTAGAATATTGCAGTTTTATGTCAGCGTCATCTCTTGACCGATAGTGGAACGAATGTAACTTTTATTGATGATTTCTGAAAAAGTGTGCTATTTAGAGACTTCGTTTTATTTTTCCTGTAATCTTTACATAAACTTCTATCATACATAATTATTTCAGATTTTTTCATTGCAAACTTCGGTATTCGGTAGTTTTTTTTACATTTTTCATCAAAAGTCGAAAACTATGTGGCCTATAAAAAAAAAGTTTTTTTTTTTGAGAATGTGCAAACTGCACTCTATCATATGATACCCTCACATGCCCTAGTAGCCCCACTTTGAATTTTCCAGACCACCTTTCAGTCCCTGTTGCAAAAAATATATAGTTGGGCAAACGTCATCTAAATGCAAGGCTATGTATTCCAAATTTCAAGTTGATAGCATTAGTAGTTCTTGAGATATTCAGCTGTGACAGACAGACAGACAGACAGACTGAGTCTCACCATAAGGGTTCCGTTTTACCATTTTGGTACGGCACCCTAAAAAGAATCGGACTTGTTTAAAAAAAGAAAGGTGCATGAGGGTGCATGAACAATGTTTAGTTTTACAGTGGAATACATAGCCTTCCATTTATATTCTCCATAACCTCCTCCTTTTTGGAAGTTGGTTAAAAAGGGTAAGCAGAAGTATGAAGTACTATTAATTATTAACTGGCGAAAACTGCACTACATTTGCATACTTACTTACATTTGTTTCTATTAAATTATAGAAACAAATGTAAGTAAGAACCTAAAAGATGTAACCAAAAAATATAAATGTTATGATTACGAAGTCTGGCACTCGGTCCAATTCAACCCTGTTGAGAGACCTCGTTCCGCTATAACCCTGATATGACAGGTATAATTTTCAGGGTTTCAGTCTGAAGGCAAATAAGTGAAGTATAGGAAATATTATGAATACGATAAAGCTATGTGAGTACATTGATTGTTTATCATGTAAATAGTTATGTAAGCTCATAAATATACTTCAACAGCATCATCATCAGCCAACCACAATCTACTGACATTTCCAATTGCACGCCAAATCAGCTCGCTTCTCGGTAACTCTCATCCAGCGGATACCAGCCACCCTGCGAAGATCGTCGCTCCACCTAGCCTGAGGGCATCCTGCTGAGCGACCTTGAATTTATGGACCAGCCGTACCTTGAGTACACGTTTCGGCTCCATAAATCCTAGCAGGCAGGTCGCACTGATTGAAGACCTTAGTCCTTAGGCTCTGTGGAATACTTGACAAGAAGAGTCAACAAAGCTGCCCAAATGCTGCCCAGCCCAGCTGAATTCTTCTGTTAGCCTCGCTCTAAAAGTAACGCAAGCACTTAAATATACTTATCTATAACCATTTTATCAGCAGAAAATTCACCAAAAGCCTATGAAAAAAGTCTGTATGTCTAGCCTAACAGATTTTCGTTGATAAATCGAGTACATTGTTAGGTCTACATCAATATCCGAACACTTCAACGTCACAGGCACGCCTGAAATGTTATTTAATTTATTTGAAAGCTTTTAATACGACGATGGACAAAAAGTGGGCTAATCTGCGTATGGGCCGAGCCCAGCCGATATACGCACATGTATTCACTAAATACGGGACATGCTTCTGATTTTTAGGACGCAAAAATTGGGATTTTTTTGTCAAGGCAATTCGATTTTTCAGGAAGATATTTGAACGGAAATAACATATTTTTTATTTTATCAATTTGTAGTTTATTTTTGTGTCGTGTTGTGGGTTGACTTATACAGGGTGGCGGGACATCGACGTGCAAAATGTAACCATGAATTCACTCATGATTCTGGACCTCCTAGTGTAAACTTTTCGTCGGTTATCAACAAAAATATCTGGTGTTTCATAGAAAAGTGTTGAAGTGTTTATTAAAAGTGTTGCTGTTTTATAGGACAGCTGTTTTTTTTTAATAACCGACGAAATATTTTACCACAGTGGGGTTCAGAATCATGTACTGAATCCATGGTAACAGATTGCGTGTGGATGTCGGCACCAACCTGTATACGTATTTTTTTTATTATTTTTTTTTTTTTATCAAAAGCTGAGGTAAAGTAAAACAGCACGAGGAAATCTACTCTTACATCGAGATCATCTGCCTAGCCTTTTCCCAACTATGTTGGGTTCGACTTCCAGTGTAACCGGATGCAGCTGAATACCAGTATTTTACATGGAGCAACTGCCTATCTGACCTCCATAACCCAGTTACTGGGAAATATGATACCCCTTGGTAAGACTGGTTGTCAGATTTTCGGGCTTCTGACGACCCGTAACAACTGTCAAAGATCCACGAATGACAGCCGGGACCAACAGCTTAACGTGCTTTCCGAAGCACGGAGGGGTCTTGGTGTCTATATCTATATATATAGGGTGACTGGTAATTAGTGACCGATACTTAAACACGTGATTTTACTCATCATTATGAACCACTTTTACTATGGGACCAAACCTGAAATCGCGAAAAAAAAAACAGCTGTTCTCTACATTTTGACGAGTTCGACGAACATAAATGTAGGGAACAGCTGTTTTTTTTTTCGCGATTTCAGGTTTGGTCCCATAGTAAAAGTTGTTCATAATGATGAGTACAATCACTTGTTTAAGTATCGGTCACTAATTACCAGTCACCCTATATATAGATGGTCACCCATTCACGGACCAACCGTGGCAAGCGTAGCTTAACCTGATCGATCAACCCGTGCGGCTGTTCTTACAATGAGATAATTCAGGTCAAATGAATCAGATTAGGTCGTTTTTCAATTAAATAAAAAAAATACTGTGTTTAAGGTAAGTCAGGTATATTATTTTCATAATAGAATTGCCTGAAAAACTAGACACCATTACCAGACATTGTTTTTCTCTGAAATTCAGCAGACATAATAATATACTTTTTAGGCGTTGTCAACCTTATGACCTACAAAGACGATTTATTTAATGTAGAAAGAGACACACGTTTGACTATTTTTATAGCCTACTAGCTTCCGCTCGCGACTTCGTTCGCGTGAAAACACTATATCCTATAGCCCTCGACAATAGTGTAACTTTCTATCAATGAAATATTTTCTGTAATCGGATGAGCACTTCCAGAGATTAAATCTTACACACAAAAAAACAATTTTACCTCCTTATAAAATAGGTACTAGCTTCTTCCCCGCGACTTCGTCCACTTAAAATTTCTTAATCCCTCGACCCACCCTGTCGCATCGCATCGCTAGCTATTAGGTTCATAGATTTTTCATATGGTTCTTTCAGACTTTTTTTATACGACTCTTTAGTCTTAGCATGATGTTAAGTAGCCTATAGCCTTCCTCAAGAATTGGGCTAAAATAAATTTTCAAATCCGACTTGTAGTTTCAGAGATTGCGCTGACCTTTCCAACAAGATTCTTTTCCTGAAATATATTTTTTCTTCTTGGAAACGCAAATCATTAGAGTTAATAAAGTTTTCAGTTTCAATAGGAAAGGTCAGGGTTAAAAGTCAGACTGTCACTCGTAGGCGATAGGTTAAATGATAATCAGATACGTCCATTTTTGGTACATGTGGGTAGATGTCAATACCTACACACTTTTTTTTTTTGTGGGATATCATCAAATGACCCCTCCCGCTCTGGGTGGAGCGGAAGGGAGTGTCAGACTCTTACTGACTAAAACCCACCCGTGTGCCTTCCTTAGCCCTTTATGTTCCGGGCCAGCGGTAACCCTTTCGGACAATCCCGCTGACTTTCGGACAATCCCGCTGACATACCTACACACTTACTTATACATATACAGGGTGGCAGGGTGGCAGGGTGGCAGGGACATAGACGCGCAAATTGTATATCGTATAGGTACCATAAATTCAGCACATGATTCTAGACCCCCATTTAGCCAGTTATCAAAAAAAAAAATCAGCTAATTCATAGAAAAGTGCAATACCTATGCGGACTTTAACTTTTCTTTTTTGTTAAAGTAAATTAAACTACTGGGCAAAGGCGTCCCCCAAATCCTTCCAGGAATTCTTTTCCCGTGCCACCTCAAACTAGCCCTCGCGGTATGCGTCCAGGTCATCTCGCCATCTTTGTCTGGGCCATCTTCAGGCGATTGTGTGGCGACTTTTGCCCAGCGGTCATCGTGCATGCGGCTGATGTGACCTTTAAGATACCTGGTGAAATAGAGGTGACCTATATATAATCTCTAACTACCCCTTCGGAGAATACAGGCGTGCTGCAATTCCTTTAATTTTTTTAAATAATTTTCCGTTAAAAATCTGGTTACGATTTTGCTGAACATTGACGTGAAATTGAGTCTTTATAACTTTCGAAGGACAAGTATTATTATCTAGCTATTTTTAGCTAGGTCCAGCTGTCAGAGCAACAACTTCTATTGTAAAATTGTTTTTGTAATTAACGTACTTCCATTGAACAGGTTGACTAATCACCGAGTCAATCAATGGATTTTAGGAGACATTGCGGTTTGAAATTCAAAGGAAAATCTCGAGACGACCTTTAACTTGGTATTAGAAATACATGAAATGCCACATGGATAAGCCGGAAGAAAAGTTTATTTTTGAGCCTTTTCCCAACTATGTTGGGGTCGGCTTCCAGTCTAACCAGATGCAGCTGAGTACCAGTACTTTACATGGAGTGACTGCCTATCTGACCTCTACCTAGGCGAAAGCTAGATAAAAATGAAATTAAATAGGTATTGATGTGTCCATTTAAAGGATTTAGGACTGTTTTTTTTTTCAATCGATCGATACTTTTTATATATGGAATAAAATTGACGTCTGACAGTTTTTGTATGGAAGAACTGTCAGAAATTCAAAATTATTCATCCGATACAGTTATCTGGCGTTGAAAAAATCTGCTCTTAAACGTAAAATAATTAACCACATAAAAAATAGAGTTTAAACTAAAGCAATGCAATCTAATTATTTAACATTCCCCACGCATAGTAGGGTCGCCGTCAGTCGATAATCTGTATGACATTTCGTACTGAGAACGTCTGCAGGTCGAAAAAAGGGCACGCAGCTTATTGGCTGCAACAAAAATCTGTTAGTTTCTATTAAAAACAAGACGAAAGCAATTACATGTATTGAAAGCTTTCATAGTACCGAGAGTCACATCGATAAATGTGTCATTTTACTAAGTAAACATTAGAAGATTTGATTGTGAATTTAGTCATCATCATCATCATTTCAGCCGAAAGACGTCCACTGCTGGACATAGGCCTCCCCCAAGCACTTCCACTTCGACCGGTTCTGTGCTTCTCGCATCCAACGGGTTCCTGCGGCCTTCACAAGGTCGTCGAATTTAGTAAGAATGTTTAAATAATTAAATAGTTGACTCGATTGGCAGGTAACTATGTGAAGGCGTGTGCCCTAGCGCCATCTGGTGGGATTTGTTGATCAAATGAATGAACATTGTACGGACGAGAGTGGCAGCGGGGGTGTCACTTCTGTCACTCTAGCGGAACATCATGAACGTGAGGCGGCCATCTGACTCGTGTGTTTGGAAGAAAAAGGTGGCGTGCTCGAGACGGTCACGACGGATCGCTTACGTCCTGAATAATAATCCGCTCTCATCTGATTATAGTGGTGATATACAGGGTTATTTGTAAAACACCAGCAACCTCTTAAGAGGTCATTGTACTCATCATTATGAACAACTTTTACTATGGAAATCGCGAAAAAAAAATCAGCTGTTCCCTACATTTTGACGAGTTATACGAACATAAATGTAGGGAACAGCTGATTTTTTTTTCGCGATTTCAGGTTTGGTCCCATAGTAAAAGTTGTTCATAATGATGAGTACAATGACCTCTTAAGAGGTTGCTGGTGTTTTACAAATAACCCTGTATTTTGTAATGTAAATTGAGATCCCTAATTATAAGGCTGCTGATCGAAGACCTGTCTAGTAAGGCAAAAAGACCTCGTCAGACTCGAAGTTCAATGGAAAGTGTCATAGGTGTGGAGTTCCTGGACACAAAATAGCGGACTGTAAAAGGCGACGTGACGATCTAGCTAACCGAGCTGATAGTTCCAACACGGATCAGGTCAAGGACAAATTGGTACCAATAACCTGTTTCACGTGCGGGAAATCCGGAGCGAGAAGCGGAGCAGTGGTGAGGGAAATCAACACTTGCGAGCACAAAACTTCGAGAGGTAAACTCACGACGTCATCTGGTAAGCATATCTGTTTCCTTTTTGATAGTGGCTTCTTTTGTTCTTTGATTAAAGAAACTGTCTTAGTATTTTCCTGGCACTGAATGCAATAGCACCGTTTATTTGACTGGCATTGGTGGGGACGTTTTGAGCATTGTTCTTTGCGTTTGGTGCCGGGAGGTCACGAGGGCTTAATGGAATTTACAAAAAAAGATTGAAAAATTGGCTTCTCCAAAATAATTTTTACACTTTAAAAGAATTTTTTGATTAATAAGGGTAAATAAGGAAATAATATATATATACATTTTTTTTTTTTTTTATAATAAGGTACCTAGGTTTATTTAGTTAGTAAATAGAAATGTTGTTATTGTTGTGTTTTTATTGATATTGTATAGGTAGGTACATACTATTATTAGAGTATAAAATGTCCATAGTATATAAGTGTTTTGTATTGTTTATTATTAGAGTTTTTAGTAGTCTAAAAGTTAGGTGTTATACCTACCCACGTGTACGGACGCCAGCAGGTCAACCTACCCGAAACTGTCAGATTTTCCCAATCAACCTTGAACCTTATGTTTTAGCAATAAAGTCGAAAATCTATTAAAGAAATCTGACAGATTGTAGTAACTTGATGTGCTGGCGTCTGTACATTAGGTTCACATTGTAAATATTCGTATGCCGCTATTAGCGGCGGATGTGTTGAACTGATCCATTTGAACCAACCAACTTTGTAACTACTGTAGCGGTATCTACAACGCCACATGGGAACAACGCGTCATACTGACGTCACACAAATCCTGCATCGCGCAAGCAGAGTTTACCGCGCAATTAGCATAGATACAACGGCCCGACATGAATCATTGGGCAGTTGCCCGCCAGACATAACACCCGTCTGGTCGGAGGATCCTCCCTTTTCTATAGAGTATGAGTGAACTTTACACCCTGTTCCTCATACCTCTATACTGGTGACCCCGAACATGGACGTCAGCGCAGCCTTCGTGCAAATACTACAGCGTGACGTCATCATCATCACTCCCGCAAGCTTTAGAGCGGCGAGTCACCCAGCCAGCCCGCGTTCCACGGCTTCAACGGGTATCCTGACCACCAGCATGCAGCGACCGCGCATTCCTGGTCATCACCCACAGCCTCATCAGCAACCTCGGCACAGCACACTGCACTTTCGGCCGGTCCACAAGCAGAGTTCTTGAAATACGCTCTCTTGGTCGACGCCAGCAGTCAGCCTCAACCCGGCGCTGTACCACATCCGACGCACTGGAGCATAACGCAGCGCCACCCCGACTCACTGGGGACATCTTCGCAGACAGTTCCGACTCACCGTGAACTATGCGGCAACAGGTTCCGACTCACTGGAACCTCAGCTGGACTGGCAAGCATCGCAAGATACAAGACTCAGCCCACTATCGACCTCCGGTCTCCGGGGGGGAGTGATGTAGCGGTATCTACAACGCCACATGGGAACAACGCGTCATACTGACGTCACACAAATCCTGCATCGCGCAAGCAGAGTTTACCGCGCAATTAGCATAGATACAACGGCCCGACATGAATCATTGGGCAGTTGCCCGCCAGACATAACACCCGTCTGGTCGGAGGATCCTCCCTTTTCTATAGAGTATGAGTGAACTTTACATCCTGTTTCTCATACCTCTATACTACCATATCCAACGAATAAATGTCTTTGTCTTTGAAGTCATTATGAATGACGAAGAGGCTGCGAAGGCGTTAGATGTGCAGTCAAGGCATTCTTGATACCGATTTTGAGACTATGTTGACTCGTAGTGTTGACACCCTGACTGCAGATTCTGCTACTCTGACTGCATCGTCTGTAACGCTTACGGCACCTTCTGAGACAGCCAACGCCGATTCGGAAGATGAGGGTCCTGTGACCTTTGACGTAGAAGTAGACATCCACTGAGCTTAGTGTTCAGACTCTAAGGTACGTTCAGATTATGTGATTCACGTGTGGGTGTTGTTGTCCGGTTTTGCCCATTGGTTGGTAACTCGAAAGGACGTTGTCCGGTCCTGGCTAGGGTGCTAGCAGGTTCGTAGGGACGCATGCGTCTGTGTGATACGAATGGATAGTATTGTCCGGGCTTAGCGGTGCTAGTCGAAAGGATGTATGATTCCAGTTCGTTGACGTGAGTGATGGCGAGTCGAAGGGACGGTGTTGTCCGGTCTTGCATTTGGGGCAAGTCGAAGGGACGTATTTGTCCGGGCTACGCATCATATGAGTGAGCTGATGGCTAGTCAAAGGGACGGTGTTGTCCGGTCTTGCACTTGGGGCAAGTCGAAGGGACGCATTTGTCCGGGCTACGCATCATATGGGGAAGGAGAGTGGTGCGTGTTGTGAGAGTGAGTTCGAAATTGGCTGTGGCCAAAAGTAAGACGCACTGGCTCATGTCAGGGTGGACGAGCATGAGGATTTGATTAACAGTACTGGCTGGTACCTCCTTGTCGCAGGAATACATATTCGCCCGAGGACGGGCGATGGTCAGTCCGGCCGTGAAGGCGTGTCCCTAGCGCCATCTGGTGGGATTTGTTGATCAAATGAATGAACATTGTACGGAGGAGAGTGGCAGCGGGGGTGTCACTTCTGTCACTCTAGCGGAACGTCATGAACGTCAGGCGGCCATCTGACTCGTGTGTTTGGAAGAAAAAGGTGGCGTGCTCGAGACGGTCACGACGGATCGCTTACGTCCTGTAGGCCAAGCACGAATATTTGCGAAAAGTTATTCGTATCGAAATCGAGTAACATTTGTATGAGAATTGTACAGCGCCCCTATCGGGCGTAAAAGGAAACGAAACATGGCAGCACGAATGATTTTAGCGCGCTCTCGTAATCGAAATCGAAACGACATGGTAAACGAAACTCGAAACTTATAAACAATTGTGAGATTTTTGATAGCACGAACATTGTTTTGACGTACGGTAATGTAAACTCTCGAAGGCTGGCTAACGAGTATGCTCGAAACATTTTTCACTTGAAAATAGTCGGTGAGAAAGGTTTCGAAAAGTGTAAAAATAAAGTTTTAACCGTGTTTATGTTTTGTTTAGAGTTAGTTTTGTGAATAAAAGTGTTTTAAAATTATTGTTAAGTTATTGGAACAATTATTAATAGCTCCAAAATAATTTAAAATGCAAAGACCGCCACTGTATGAACGTAGTACCATATATTATTTTTTGGCGGCAAATTTACTAGAAAATTATGGATATCAATCACGAGAAACAAGGTAAGTACTTAAATCATATTTTATTTATTTGCGTACCTATAGAATTAATGTGTTTGAAAAAGATTTGAGTTGCTTATATTTTTTTTTTATCATTATAGAGAAATTACGCGCAGAGCAAAACTTAGGAATAGAATTAACCCACTGGACATAAATGAAACCGAATTTAAAAATAGATATCGCCTAAATAAAGAAGCTTTTATGTTCCTCTGTGAGCAACTTCAACAAAAAACATCATTAACATCGAGTTCTAGAATTAGTCTAGAACTTAAGGTTTGATGCTACATAAGTATACCTATTCAATATCTTCTACCTACTTGTATTTCAGTATTGAAATGGAAGGGGATACCTAACTATAACTTACTTAGTATTTAATATCACAAAATGTGAGTGGATAAGTAAATATTTTATGTTACAGGTACTTTGTGCATTATCTTTTTATGCCACTGGGTCATATCAGCGAATAGTGGGAATGGCTAAATATTTGGGCCAAACAACAGTGAGCAAATGTGTAAAGGAAGTCACTGATGCTCTTGTAACTCCAGCAATCCTTAACACCTTTATAAGATTCCCAAGTACTCGAGCTGATAGAGACCTAATAAAAAGCAAGTTAGTATGAACATTGCAATATCTATTAGGGAAAATGTATCTAAGTATTTTTTTGTAGAAATATGTTTGAAACATAATGTTATAGTATACTATTGTAACATTAATTTCTAATACTACCATATGATTGTCTATTAACATATATTTATTTTTGTCTTTCAGCTTTTTTGCGAAGTACGGTTTCCCTGGAGTTATAGGATGCATTGATGGATGCCATTTCCATATTTTTACACCCAGTAAAGAAATTGAACATTTATTTTATTGTAGAAAACATTTTCATTCACTAAATGTACAAATGGTAAGCATTTAGTTTTTGTAACTAGTTATGTATTCTACCACTTTACTATGGTATATCAGTGTACCTACTAATGGTTTACTCTTTATTTTAGATATGTGATAGTGACTGCCGAATTTTAAATTTGAATGCAAAATATGGAGGAGCCACCCATGACGCTTTCATATGGGACAATAGCCTAGCTAATAACTACATGCAGGAGTTACAGCGAAATAATGAACATGTATGGTTATTAGGTTAGTAACAATCAAGTAAATTCATCCATCTACATAAATAAATAAAAATGATTTGCCGAATGTATGTATAATCTAATGTAGACGCATAATTTTCAAACGACTATACTAATACTAAATTTGATAATTCTTTGTTTGTTGTATTCGTTTTAGTCAGAACACGTTTTTTACTAAAGTAAAATAATTGAAAAATCGGGTAAAAAATGGGGACACAAAGTTCGCTAGGTCAGCTAGTTTACCTTACCTATGATAAAAACAATTTGGGAATTAAAGTTTTGAATATTTACAGGTGATTCCGGCTATCCACAACGCCCCTGGTTAATGACACCAATTCCGGATGCTGCTGAGGAGACTCCAGCATACAAATACACAGCAGTCCATGGAAAGACGAGGGTGGTTATTGAAAATACTTTTGGCCGATTAAAAAACCGATGGCGTTGCTTATGCAAAGATCGCACACTCCACTATGGACCCGAGAAATGTGCAAAAATCATTACTGCGTGCAGTGTGTTGCATAATTTAGCCCTAAAATTTAAAGTACCTGAACCGGAACCAGCAGAACTCCAAAACATGCCTTTATCTTTTTCTGACCATCTTTTTCAGGAAAATGGAGGAGATGACTTAATTAGGGGAAGGGCGATAAGGAATATTTTAGTAGATAGAATTAATAGATTACACACATAACTTTACTTTTTAATTAATAATGTTAAAAAATAGAATATTTATATTAATTAAAAAATAACCTTAATCTAAGACTTTTTTTCCATAAACCTTACAAAAACTTCCATAGCCTCTCTCATAAAGTCCAACCATTTAGCCTGTAATCGCAATTCATCATCTCTCTGTCTCACCCTTTCTTGCATCTCTAATTCTCTAACTCTCAATTCCTCTGTCCTAATCCGCAACCTCTCTTTCTCTAATTCTTCATAGGCCCTATCACGCTCTCTAGCATACTCCCTTGCCTTTCTATCTGCTTCTAAAAACATTTTTCCTAATTCTAAATCCTTTGCCTTTTTTTGTTGTGGTGGCTTCCACGTCTCTTCTACTGGTATTTGAGGAGATGGAGGATGAGCCTCAGTTGATGGGAGAGCAGGGGTTTCATCTGGTGGACTCGGTGGTGGAGGAGGAGCCACTGTTGGCTGACTACTTGTGCCCGGAATATTCCAATCTGTAAAACATTTATTAATGTTGATTAGACTAGTCCTTTTTCTTATTAGCAGAAACTTGAGTTTTCATAGAAACATTTACTATGTAATATATGTATATATTTATGTGTGTATATTGGGATTTATGTATAAATAATCTTTTTTTCAAGATTTGACATTGAACAAAAATTATGATGCTTTTATGTAATTTAGGGATGCATAAACATACACAGCAAATATTTGTAACCACAAGACACTAAACATATTTATATTAACTGATTAATTATTATAAAAGTAAGATTCATATTTACCTATTTCATAATCATCCACATGTGAATCAGGAACTCTCATCTCTGATGGTTGAGAAATTTCAGCAGCTTCCTGAAATAAAAAAATATTTAATTACTAGGTAATAAAAAAAAAAACAATTTTAAAAGTAAGTAAGTAGGTAGCTAACCTGTTGAAACCCTGCTTCTTCCACCACCATGCCAGTAGCTGCTTGCACTCCAATTATCTGCATGACTCGGTTTTCTAAATCGGTCAAGGTTAATTGGAGTGCTGGCCCTCCACCAGTGCCACTAACGGCCCTATTAATTTTGGCACACTTCTTCTTGCAATTATTTTTGTAATCACTCCACACCTTGAATTAAACAACAATAATTTAAGCAGGAATTCCAAACAAACTTACCTACCAAACACAAAGATATTGGATAAGTACTTATTTATTTATGTATACTTTATTGTACACCACAAAAATACATAACATGAAAAAAGATACATCAACACTACTATTACTTAAAGCAGAGACTTAAGAGTGACTTTATTCAAGTGCCCCAACAACAAAAAAAAATTGCGTCACTTGAGTTAACATACCTTGCGCCATTTCTCCTCAGACCTAGATTCGCCTGTGCCTTCACTATTTAATTTATTTGTTAATTCCTTCCATTTCATTTGTATGAAATTCCGACCTCGTGGGCCGCCTGAAGGTTTAGATAAATCTCCATTTCTGGAATAGAAATAGCATTGCACTTTAAAATACTTCACACTAAAGTTTATGCCACTCAAACTTATTAAAACTGTTTACTCACGCTTCCATGAATTCAACCATCATTTCATATTGCGTCTGACTAGTTCTCATAATTATTTATTCACTTAAAAGCACTTAATTATTTATAGAAAAGAAACAGAAATACTTTTGCTGTGGACGTGTAGTAAAACATAAACAAACTTAGCCTTGGCTTGGCGCCCTCACGCATCGGATGTCAAGTGGGTGCGTTCGGTACCCGTAATTTTTTTTAAATAAAATCTCCGAAACTATGTTATATTGCTGAAGATAATGCCACTTTATAATGTCTAATAATTAACTTTGGATCTCTTCTTTAATAACATTCAGTTTTTATTTAAATTTAATAATAATAAAACGTTTAATCAAAGTTGAAAAAAATATTAACAACTTGATTTAGTTTTCGAACGCACGATTCATTCAACAATCGTTCATTTTGCTCACTATGGCGCGTCCCTATTTACATTAGCATGACGTCACCTTCGAATTCGAATCGAGTGTTCGATAGTGCTTCGAATGTGCTTCGTGCTGCCTACTATCGACAGACTCTGTTTTCGAATCGAGGCCTCGATACATTGTCGATTCGAAATCGTTTGATATTCGTGCTTGACCCACTGAATCATAATCCGCTCTCATCTGATTATAGTGGTGATATATTTTGTAATGTAAATTGAGATCCCTAATTATAAGGCTGCTGATCGAAGACCTGTCTAGCTATTTCAAGAATACCTCGCCCGATTACCCATTTTACAATGAATGTTTCTGATATAGATACCCACGTGCCTATATATGTAAATATGTAAGATATTTATTTAGAGTTGCTGGGGTAGTAGTGTACCCAGTGATATCGGCCCCGACTTACAAGTTGTAAGTCGTGACTTCGATTAACCCAGCCTTTACTTTGTGTATTTAAGAGCGTTTACGCCGTACGGCATTTCTAAACTTTCAAGCCCTTATTTTTCGAAAATAATGAACCGATTTTAATGAAACTTCATACACACAAGCAGGATACAAAGGTCTAAAAAGTTAGTAGAGAACATTTTCGAAATGTCTTATTTAAAAAAATATAACTGGTAATCTGTTTCTATGGAAAATTTAAAATCTGTCTTATTTATTTATCATGACGTCATTAAAGGAATAAAAAAAACTGACACTCAGGGAGTGCCGACAGAAGTGAAAACATAACACAAACAGAATACTTTGCCATCACTCACTGACATATCGGATATACATTAAAACCGAGTACGTACAACATCCCGAGGACAGCCGAACACATCCGAAGCTGGTATTTTTTTAATCGTCTAAACAAAACACGCGCGGTTTCGCTTACGGTAACAGTGGCGCGAGTTCAATGGATTTTTTCCATATCAAAAAAATGCCCAACTCGCAGAAGTTTTTACTTCATTAATATGTAAAGGTGTTTTAAATAATCACGTAACATTTTTTGCATTGGAAGTTTGTTGTATTTATCTAGTAATAAATCAAAAAACAGGCAAAGAAGCCCAGCTGTGAATGAAGTCAAGCTATAAATAATGATTATGTTGATGAGACCAAAAAAACCCACATCTGTGATTTGACTTTTATCGCAGATCATAAAATCAAACCATGAAGTATTGGAATAGTTTGGCGTGGCGACGTCAGCCAAAGTTGGAAATTCCAATGAAAATGACCCGGCCAAAGCTTTTTTTTTTCAGCGTCAACTTTTACGGCATCACTTTTCCACCTGCAGTGTCAAACTATGCGCACAAAATGAAAAGCAAACCGGTTGATTGACCTTCATTTAATACAAACAAGGTGAGTTTGATATGATAACAATTTACAGTATATATAGGTAGGGTAGGGTGGGGCTAAAAGGTCCATTTTACGTATATTGCCTTGTAACTATTTACGTATCAGGTGTAAAAAAATAACTTTTTCTGCAATGGATACCGCTATCCTTCATTTACAAGAAAGAACAACTTAACTCTTGTAATGTTTATCTATAACCCACATTTTTGCATTTAGGAGTGTCGAGTCGATTGGTCCCTTTTGCCCCAAGGGTGGGGTAAAAAGGACCGGTGCTGGGGTAAAAAAGACCAGTATAATTAAATAGCTTTTTAACGTTAATTAAAGCAAGTAAATAAACGAAAACAGTTTTAAATCAACCAGTCTTTACTTTTATTAAAAAAACTAAACAACGTTACGTATTTTAAACTTATGGCACAGCATTTCAGTCTTAATTATTAAAATTGAGCTTTTTGACCCAAAACCTTTATATATAATTAAATTATAAAAATAAAACGAATATAACACGAATAAATGACATGACTTTTTAACAATTACTCGTCATCTGAATCGCAATTCTGGATTTTCTTTTAGACGTGTGATAAATCTTATCAGAGAAGTTTTACTAATTTCATAGTCACGACAAACTTGACGTAGGGATTTATTTTCGTTTGTGTCTAGCTCAGCCGCACGTTGCGTGACCTCGACAGACTTTGTACCTCTTTCAGTGGTTCTCTTGTAATTCCGCATTCTGAAAAGAATACAATACTATGATAATATTTTGTATAGGGTAAAAAGGTCCACCGTGGGGCATAAAGGTCTTTAAGTGGACCTTTATGCCCCAATAGTATGTTGATTGAAGTTTGAGGTTATAGAGAAAAACCTAAACAGACGATTCAATAAACAATGGCTCTACGTTAAACTTTATACCACTAACTAGACCTTTAATAAATGTTTAGTTTTGTATTGATATAAAACACAACAGTCAGACTAAAAATAAGTGACGTCACAAAAATTACTTACGTGAATTTCTTGCACCGCGACCGCGTACACTCTCATCGGCGCTCGCAAGCTCACTTCGTGGGGCGGCGTAAGTACCCCTCCCGTGACCCCTTCATACCCCTGTCATTCGATTCGCTGGTGCACTTTTGATTTCGGATATAGACATGGTGGACCTTTTTACCCGCGGACCTTTAAGCCCCACCCTACCTACTACCGAAGCAGCGTGTTTATTTTTGGAAATAAGTTTCTATGCAGAAATGAGACAAACTGTTTGATGCCAACTATTGTTTCAAAAAATTATATACACTTAGGGTTTATACGGTAGTAAATTATTTTTTAAAGTCTGCTTTTATTTTTGAAACATTAAAATGTAAACTTGCAATGAATCATCATCATCATCTGCCTAGCCTTTTCCCAACTATGTTGCGGTCGAGTTCCAGTCTAACCGGATGCAGCTGAATACCAATATTTTACATGGAGCGACTGCCTATCTGACCTCCACAACCCAGTTACTGGGTAATACGATACCCCTTGGTAAATTGACGTAATTTCTAATTCCATCGTTGGTCTTAGAATCGTAAGCGCCACTGCTAAAGTCCTAGGTGTTATCCCTGGGTCTGGCAATGTTATTGGGTATTTTCATAGGGAATGGCTCTTCCCATTTTTTATCGGACTTAAACGTATCTGACCAAATGTGAGCCTACCTCTTCAAGAAAAACCTTCTGGCGTGATGTTATGATACTCTATATACCTATCTTTTAAACTCGTTACTGTTTTCTTCGATACTGATAAAGTATTCATGAAGCGTGAGCTCTGTGAACAGACGATGAGTAGGCGTTTTGATTCCTCCACACCCTTGCGGCAAAGGGTGTGCTGCTCTAATTTCATAACTAGCTTCATATAAACTATAGGATAGGTATATTATTTTCGTTCCGTCAATAGAAAATTCCTCAGGGTTAGTAGGCCAATGGAATATTTTTTTGGGTGGCAAAAAGCAGGCGGTCTGCCTGAAAGTAACAATATTCGAACTGTTTTTGATTTTATGTATTTTATTTTCTCTTCTTATCTTACTCACGCTGCCTACATCTCATTACTACTTTCCTATCGCAGGTAGGTATGCTGGAGAGATTTCTTTACAGATACGCATCACATGGTAAAATAAATAAATAACTTTCCACCGCCAGCTGGGAAATCTGCAAGACATAGGCGGGTTGTTACCTTAGAGCCTGCTTGAGCCTGGCTGTAACTACACCGACACTCATACTCTTCAAATCAGAACACAGCATCGCTGTTTGACTAATATAGTAAACCGGCTCTCTGGCTGAAATTGATACCTATTTCTAAATTAAATAACGCCTACGAAGCTCGCCATTTTAAGTCGTAACGTACGCCATTTTAAGTCGTAATTCTTACTCAACTCAATTAAATAACCCATTTGTAAAATACATAGGAACCTTTGCAATCTGTATTTATATCGGTATTTCAGTCGTCAACACGTTCAGCGAATTCAATTTACAAAAGCGTTTTATGACTGTTATTTGTCTATGCTTAGTTACTCCCTTGATGCGCACGCGCAGCTTCCGCAAAACATTCCTATCCGGACCAAACTAACCAGAAATATACGGGTATGTGAGGGAAACCTGTACTTAGTTATTAACTTTCAAATTATCACCTAGCCTTTTCCTAACTATGTTGAGGTGTGCCTCCAGTCATAAAGAATGCAACTGTCTACCAATATTTTACACAAAGCAACTGCCTAACTGACCTTCAAAATATACTAGAGGTTATAAGATTGTTTGTCAAACTCGGGTTCCCCCCTTTCCACACAATTCTGTCTTTTGCGAGCCGGCCAGCCCTTTCAGTAAGAGTCGAGCTCATTTAAACAACATATATAGTATAAAAAATATATATACTACATTTTGCCCACCTAGAAAAGCATCGTAAGAAAACCTGGGTTTTACATATTAGTTAGTCGTTTAGCCGTAAGCTTTTTGTTTTATAAAAATATGTTTACCTACCTCAGTGCGTCCTTGGTCTGCGAATGCCATCTCAATGACATACACTTACTTATTTATTGTGCTATAAAAGTACGTGTAATGCGAAAGTATAATATTGGATCCATATTTTATGGCTAAGTGTTCCAACGAGCCAATCGTTTTTCAGAATCTTAAAGGACAATATAAATTATCTTTCCAATGTCAGTCCCGCAGACTTATCATGCAGTCGGACTGGGCAGGTCACACCTGCCCAGTCCGACAGCAGTCTGTACTGCTGGGCCAGAATCGTCACACAGTAGGTGCCTAAAGACGGGCGTCGTCACCGAGGCAAGCCTAGGTGTGACGATTTGGACTCGTTTCTAAACGATTAGACGGAGAAGGCACAGCATAAAGAAAAGTGGAAAAATATGGAGGAGACCTTTGCCCAGCAGTGGGACAACATAGGTTAACTGAAAAAAAAAACAATGTTGGGGCGCATATTGAGGTACTAATGAAATAATTGACTGGTAGTCTGGTTGACGTTTATGGAAGCAAGAAATTCTAGTCTAGTCGTGACTTTTGAGGTAAAAAGTATTTTTTACGAGTGCTTTTCGAGTGTTCTCGACTAGTTTCGGTCTTTACCGGTGACGCAATATACATGAATGCCTCTAACCCAGAACCTTAATTGCGTAACACACTTTCAATCATAATCTGAATGATTTTGAAGCATATTGCTAATCCATTACTTTATTGTTCAAAAAATTTGTCTACTCCACACAATGAGTGTTAACGCAATGAGTGTTGTCGAACTGTCAAAATGAAAGCCATTGCTACTGTTAGTGTAAATTGTGATTAAGGTTTTTCTGAAACTAATTGTATCTGAAAATAGATCCAGTAAATCTTTTTGTTAAACTGGAAGATTTTCCGTTACGGGACGCGCTATGGTAGCCCGCGAAATTCAAATTTTCTTACGTTTTTTTCAATTTGCAGGTCAGTGTTAGGTTGTATGTTGAACAAAATATGATTCGCGAGCGTAATAAGTATGTACTTAATTACAAAATTATAATCATTAAAATCATATCAATATCACGAACCTGCATCATTGCAATAAACGTAAGAAATTTGAATTCCGCGGGCTACCTAGTGCATCATCCCTAAGGCGTTTAAAGGCCACAACTGTAGCGGTCATACCACACGAGTAGTACCTACTAGTCATGCTCCTATTCAAAACCATAGCAAATCAATCATTAATTAAACCTCTTTGCAGTATAGGTCACACCTTAGTATTCGTGGTGCGTCATAATGTAAGCGAGTGTACCTACGGCTTAGAAATGACGTCAAGTACTAGCCTTCTGTCAAATTATCCCCTACCACACAGCCCTACTACAATTCATTCCATATTGTATGGCTTTACAATAAGTTCGCAAGCATTCCGTAACTAGATGACCTAAAGCGCGGTCACCGTGGGACTGCATAGAAGAGAAAGAGAAGCGCGATGACACAACGCTGGTAATTTATTGCAAAATATCAAGGTATTATCTATTTACAAAAAAAAATCTAGTATTTGTACTAAACAAGTAAAACACTAGTGCTTTAATATGTTGCTTGTAGAATAATCTGACAAAAAAATCAGAATGATTGTATGTATATTAGTATGGTTTTTATTGTAAAAAGAAAGTTTTTAGAGGTATCTTCATGATTTTTTCTATCGTATAAAATTAGTTGTATTATGTTTTCAACACACTATCTAACTAGCGTATGTATATCCTGAAGAATATCATATTTTTTCTGATTTTGTTTACTGTAGTCGATTATATACTTTTAGGCGTTATAAAACTTGCGTTTTTGGCATTTAGGTCCTGTAATCCCCTTAAGAATAGAAACAATAATAGGCGACAGGCTGTCAAATTAGTCTAGTGGTCGCCAGCGCTACTGCTGAGCATGAGCTTTTTTAGATTCCCAGGTTAGGCAAAGTGTTATTAGGGTTTTCTATCACGAATTTCTCAGTAGCAGCCCGGGGTCTGGATTTGTGCCCGGTTGAAGGCAATAGGCTCGCCTATTACATGGGAATTAAGCATACCTGACGAAATGTGGGTGTATGCTCTGCCTTCGGAGATTACAGGCGTGTTGTTATGTTATGCGTGTAATATTCGACAGCTTGTTGGGGCTGTCTGAAGCATTGAAAGGTTCGAATCAAATCAGCGTCAGGTACATTTGCCTGACACATGCTGAGCTGGTCTCCCATTTGGTGCAACCTGTATGCAACACACACCGCACTGTGTATGTTTCGTTATTAATTTTATTTTAAGTATTCGTCATAGTGTCACTTTTATTTCGATATGTGTGTTTTTCCTTTTGTGTTTATATCGGCACCTTGTTTTTATATTATATTCATGTGGGTAATTGTTATCATCTAATATAATTGTAATTTTGTGTGTTCTGATGTCTTTTGTGTGCGCCAAATAAATGGTTTATCTATCTATCAAATGAAAGCATCAAGAGTCTTCTGAAGTCAAGGTCAGATTATTATTAATATTGGTCATGAATGTCCCACTACTGGTCAAAGGCCTCCCTACTCTCTTTCCGCCTCTCTCTGTCCAGAGCTGCCAAGGTCAGATTAGATAACAATATTAAAATCCATGAGGAGGAACCAGTAACTATGATGGGACTAAATGCAATACGACAAAACTGAAAGGAACAAGAGGCAAGAAAGGTTGATGGAGAATTCAATCTGTTGTAGAAGAAAGTTGCCGTGAACACTTTATAGTACCTATGCCTGTAGATTAGTCTTATAACATCATTGTCATCACATGATCAGACCTAAAGCATACACTGCTGATATAGGTCTACCCTGATCTGCTCCGAGCATTGCCACTTATTTATTATACTACTCATGGGACTGGAGAATTCTCAGCATAGACTTTTAGAAACATTCTTAGCCCCATTAATTATGTTGTATGCTCTTAGTCAGCCGAAGCAGTGGTAGCCCAGAGGTAACGGCACTGACCTACGAAATGTTGGTCGTGGGTAGGGATCTATTTCACCACCGTTTTCTAAACGGTGAAGGAAAACATCGTAAGGAAACCTAAGTCCTACACGTCTAGAACCAAAAACTCGAAGACATGTGTCATCTACCAACCCGCACTGGGCCCGCGTGTTAGATTACACCCCAGTCCCTCTCGAAGAGATGAGGCCTGTGCCCCAGCAGTGGGAACATTATAAGATAATTATGCTCTTAGTTTACTTTTGACACATTAAATTATCGAACGAATATACAGCTAACGGATCTATATAAAGTGGCATGAATAAAAGTTCCGCACTCAGCATCATAATTAATATCAATTTTGTGGTTACATTAACACATTGTCCATACATGTCAATGTTTTTTTGACAATACGGATATTGACCAGTCAATCTCGTGGCACAAATAAATTCAGTTTTGTGTATGATTAATAGAGTTGTTAGACCTTTTCATAAAAGTATACCATTCTTTCCTGTCTCGTGGATAGTTTATTTCCTGCAATTTTGCTTCGGGTCAATTTGTATGCTGTCAGCTTTCCATTTCAAAATTTATTTCTATTTTGAGGTTTCATTATTGGTTCAACAAATAGGAAGTAAGTATAAATAGTTTGATGGCATTCTGAATTATGTTTAAAAAGTTGGCTCTGGTAATGAACGAGTTTGTAGTAAGTAAACAAAACTAAACGCAAGAATATTAAAGAAATGCTTAGGTGTACTTGTAAAGGACCAGCTTTTCAAGTAAACCTGTGCTTTTACACTGTTTTTTGACACGAGCATTCTTTCTTAATATTTTTGAAATTTTAGTACGGGTAAGTCAATGCTCTGCCAGACTGCCACTGTTTACACAAAAAAAATTTTGCTAGAATGGGAAGAATGAGCATTCGCTCGTTTGGTCTAAGCCGACCTTTAGATGAAAAAATAAAAACTGTTACAGTAAGCAATAAAACTGGACACGTGTAGTAAATGATATTACGAGTGATCAATAGAAAACTAAGTCGATGGAAAACTTAGTAACGTTAAGTTATTTTTACACCACCGACCGCAATCATGTAAATCGAGCCAAAGTACCCACCTACTACAGATTTTTATAACACGATCATACTAACAGTAGAACAGCTTGGATGTATTTTTAAATGAACATAGTACTCGTAGTACGGGTAAGGTTACTTCGGCCCCGACACGAATATCGGGCCGGGGAGGGGTGACAACCCCCCACTCGTTTTACGTGATTGAATGAGGAATTGTTAAAAGATCACAATTTTTTAAGGGTTATTTTTTATAGACAAGTGTATGGACTCTAGGCTTTTGCACTATTGTTTTCGATTAAGGTTTTAGAAATCCTTGTAGCTTTTTAAAGATTTGTAGATGCTCTTACTTCGTGTTTCTTTTATTTGAAAATTGCGTTATCAGACATTCTGTAGCCGTTTTCAGGGGCCATTTAAAATAAACGTACCCGCTTATTCCACTCCCTTCTACCAGACAATACGGCAATTAAGCAACATTCTTCAAGTTGACAGTCTCCGCAAAAATGAAAAAAAAAGCTACAATTGACGGGGAGGGAAATCGCGGTTCGGATCGAGGGCGTTAGCGGACAGTACTTGTGTTTAATTAAAAATAATGTCTGAGGCAGTGTTTCCCCGACAATAACCGAGCCCGGACGAGATAGCTTGTTATATAAATTTCTGCAGACTCCTGGGGGACGTGCCGGGAGAATAAGGCGAGGAAGCGGCGGTAGTGTGAGTATATTATACCCATTTTCTGGGTCGTCCTTCCTACAAATACGTTTTATGCGGAAGCCAGTCAGACTCCATTGCTTCAACGTAATACAATCTTTAAAACAATAGCCCAAGACTCAGTTTACAATGTCGCAAACACAGTCCCGGTAAAAGGTACTTATTTGATTAGGGTGTCAGGCGTATCACCGCGAGAGTGTGAGCGCGGATCCCGAGGTTTTGGATAAAATTTGCGTGTTTCGATTTTTTGCTTATACCGCCGCCCTCGTAAATTGACGTGTTATTGTTTATTTTGTTTAACAAACACATATAATTTTTCATTCTATTAAACTTTGCTAAAACTACTTTGCAAGAGTAAAGAGGTGGGAATAATAGTTGTTATCGCAAAGCCGGATTAGAATTCATATCGAGTCCCCTGAAAGCCCCTTCATCTCTTTCATGGGAGAGGACCTCTATAAATCATCGAAAAAGACGTTAATATCTGAACTCTGTACAAAAAGCGCGACCTTGTCGTTTAAGTCGAGAATGGCCGGCCAGGATCGTGCGGAGTCGTGCGGAGCCGCGCGGACGGTAGCGTTTTCGTACATTGTCATAGCCGAACGTTGTATGCAAACTAACTGGTCGTCTCGTCAATATGAAATGTGAAAAAGCAAAAAATATCGTTGAAATGAACGGTCCATCGATCTCCGGTGACTCGCTCCCGGATTTTCCATTGGGAAATGAATTAGCCGAGAGCTGAAGCGGCGAATTTACATTTTTATTGACAAGCAATCTATTTTCAAAGCAGATGGCAATGGAAGTAAGGAATCTTTTATGTAGCGGAAAACACGAAAGCATATTAAACTAAAAATGCTTTGTCATCCCACTTACTTCATGTCGGAGGGTAAAATTTTGTCACGCTAACTGTATTAAGTCTCATTAATAATTTTCTGTGAACTAGACATTTCCATTAATATTGTTTTTGAATAAACAGCGATTTGAATACATTATCTAGGATATGTTTACTATACCTACTGAAAATTAATAACCAATTACTAGAAATTTTCATTCGCTATTTGTATGTAAACGAAAACATTTTAAAAAATCTTAAATTAGCAATATAGGTACACAAGCCGAAATAATAGACCTACATTCATAAACAAACCCAAAATATAATTTCCACAACAATATCAATTAACACTAACTCAACACGCTATAAACTTTCCAGTAAAATAATTATGTGACGTCATCATATTCAAACCACACTGCAAAAGTAATGCGAATAAATGTCAGCAACACAGATACCCAAGCTCATCTACAAATTGAGGCGAAAACGCGAAGTAATTATTTAAACCGTCATATAAATTACTGCTCAACTTTTCACGCCAGTTTTGTATGCGTGTGTGCGTGAAACGCTGTGTAAATACTCTAGAGTGTGCGTATCTCACGGCGGACTGAAAATGGTTCCATCATTTCATTCCTCCATCCTTTTTCAGCATTGTGTTACTTATATACGGGGTGCTACAGTAAATAGAAAAATTCGCAGATTCGAGTGAATAAATGCTGCAATATTTTTTGTTAAGTATTTATAAATGAAAACTTTCCCGATTTCAAAATTTTAAGAATTTCTAGCAAACAGCTTTTTTTTAATAATTTCAGCAACATGTATTCTGTTGAAATTAGTTAGATACTCCAAATAAATAGATACAGGAAACAGTGAATCCCTACTACGACTTTTCACCACATGCGTCTACTTGAGAGCAACTTAAATCCTTATTCTGTAAATCAAGTATATACTATGCAAGGGTAAGTATCAGCTTGAAACATATTTAGCTTTGTTCCCTTCACTACGGTTAATCTGTCCCGTTTCCTCCCGTGTCAAGTGCAGATAGACTTTTTGGGTCGGGCGTAAGGGGTGGGGGGAAAGGGATAGCCGGCCCGGGAGGGAGGGGGGGGGAGCGCCACCCATCCTGATGATGAAATATTGTACACGTGGTCTGATTTTGAATGACAACGTTTCCTCGGCCGCGCGGGAGCACCCACTCTCAACGCGACGTTTTATAGCGAATTGAGGATTTGCTCTTTGTAACGATCAGCTTCTTTAATGTATATTTTTTACTAGCTTACTTTCCCCCTTTTTCAGGAAGACTGTCGCTTGTCATTGTTTCTTTTTTCCATTTTATTCACAATCAAAATGTACGTATTTATGTAAAGTAAATAATCAGTACTTGGTAACAGGTAAAGAGGACAAGGAGAGACCCAGAGGTCATGTGGCCCGTGCCCTTGGCCGGCTTGTTTATTAATTCGTGCCCGATGTCCACCCGCTCGGCGCCCGCCACCCTCCCTAACCCTAATGGGCGGGAAACAACACGGCTTTTAAATTTCGGGCTTTCGTAAAATTTAATCAAGTGATTTTTTTCATTTTATGGCGTGTAAAATTAGCTTTATTATTTATTAAATCGGGGCATTGCGTAGCCCGCTCGCGTGCCGTGCTTACACAAGTTGACCGTTACTTTCCGAGCCAAACAAACATCAACATTTTCCTAATTTATATTACACCGCTGATCCCTAACCACCAGAACACTTTAATCTCCTCAGAGTGTATCGGCGGAGGCCCTACTATTTATTCCCACTTCTTATTTTCACCTTGCTTGCGGTAAATAAAAATTGCTCGTACAAAGGAACATCAACCTATTCTGTGACACATTTCGGTTCACATTTGTGTGGAGGAAGGGATCCGTCGTTGGATCGGTCGCCGAACTAGTCAACTGATTAATTCGCCCCTTACCTCGAGAGGAGATTTATTGGTTCCGCCGTACGCAAAACTGCGGGTAGGTAAAAAATCTCTATCGAAAATTGAATAGAAAAGCTATTCCGGGGCCGCGAACGAATTCTGTTGATACGGCTCGCATTCGTTTTCACGGCTATCTTCATTTTATTTACCTGAGTGAAGTTAAAACACCAACTTAATATAGGTAGGTACCTAAAGTTGGCTACCAAAACTCCCATTTTTATTAAGCTCCCGCTTTTAAGATCGGAAGTGAAACAAAGTTGAATGGGTACCTGCTTATATTGCTTATAAAAAGAGGGGGTTTAAAAGGTTAGTATCAAGTGATTTGCTGTTTCTTTTACCATATGTTCATGATTTGTTTACATGGACATTTCAATCCCTATTTGTTGACCCGCGTCCGTTGATGGATTTCCCAGTACACATTCATTTTAGGCGAACATCCCTCGTAACGTTATTGGTCACCTCGTTCTACGAAACTTTCAAACCCGTACGGTCTGTATGCAAAACTAGTTTGCCGGTGATGGAATCAGTAGGTATATAGGTACTAATAGCAAAAAATTCACAAAACTGGCTTATTAGTCCATTCGGACGAATTTACTCGCCCGAAACGGGCGAATCGACACTTTTAAATAATATATATTTTTCTATAGTCAACTCGCACGAAGTTAATTTATTTGTGGCCAAGTCAACAACTCCAGAACTATGGCTGGAAACAATAGGAATATAGAAATATGGATATAAGTAGGCAATTGGCACATTTTTAATTTTATGCAATAAAGTATAGAAAAAGTAGGTAGGTACACTAGATATAGTGTACAAAAGTGATAAGAATTAAATAATAATGTACAGTCACGAGCATAAGTATGTATACACTTGGCTTTATTCAAAGACGATTTTCTCCTTTAGTTTTGAATTGAATTTTATGATAATACGAACAAAGTATTTTTGAACCAATAAGTTTGTGTAAAGTATCGTATTTCAACGTTGCATTCGTTATTTCAAGAAAAAATCGCAATTGAAAGTTGCCAAGTGTTGACATATTAGTGCTCGTGACTGGACATACAACGTGTACTTTTTTCTTAACTTCATTGAATCGACTAATAAGCCACAAAACTTCATGACAATATTTTTAAAGTGCCTAAGATAATCGCCCAGAACGATATCGATGAAGATATTTAAAAGCCTCTCAAACGATTGCCTCCAAAATAACCATCATCACAATAAGATTTTATAACACAATTCAAGTGGCCACATTTTGAGTTTTAGCTACAATTTGCAATAAGCCGCGGCGGGAAACGGGCCGTTGATTATCGCAAAAAAATCGGGATCTCCCGGAACCTCGGCCTACCAACATTCCCTTAATATGTTTGGGGATGAATCCCTCCTCGCGGTGGGAGTTTTTATTTTCGATCTCCTTCGTACCGCCCCGCGTGGACATACGTGCCTCGGCTTAGGTGCGTCAGGGTTTTGTCAAAGAATAATAAAATGTAGCTAGAGGAGTCCTTGATTTAGGAAACTGTAATATCAAGATGTGTTAGAATCGACAGTGCAATATCAACAAAATCACAACTCTAGCGCATCATTATCTATAGCTTATCATTACTCGGAGCTCGCGCGCGGACTCCGAGGAACTACTCCGCTACTACTACTCTTACTCCGGGGTGTATGATAATTTCTACCAAACGCAGCGGCATTTCTATATTGGCAACATATTGATTAGACGCCATTTTATCGCCCGCCGCCCCTTTGCTTTTGCTATAAGTATAAGAATGCCACTGCTTTTGGTAGTAATTATCATCCAACGGAATATAGATACCCCCTATCGTAATTGCCCCAGTTTACCTTCTTCAAGAACCTAATTAGGTTCTTGCTATAGCAAGTATTTATTATTTTGTTATAATAATCACTAATGATTACACTAAAAATAACGTAAAAAATCCATTCGGCGATGTTTCTATTCGCTATTTCTGCGCCACACCAGCCTACGCAGGACCAAATGAGACAGAGTTCATGGACTGAATGTGTAAATACAAAATACTCGACCTTTTCATTATCATTACTAGCTAGTTCTGCTAACTATAAAGATTTTATTTGTCAATGAACTACCCTCACATTGCAAGCCGCGCACAAAGTTGCTGGTCACCTGTTAAAACCAACAAAAAATATGGAAAACGCAGGCACAAAATTGGTATTGCTGGTCTAGATTTTGATAATGACACTAATAATTAAGAATTAACAATAAAATTAACAAAAGATTCTTTAATCTATGAGATCGAAGTGTCCAAATTGGGAACAAATCTTCACTCAAATAGAATTGAACAATAAAAATATTTTGCGTAGCTGTAAGGCCACGCGAGCAAAGCTGCAGGCAAAAGCGTGTCATTATGAGCTTAACCAATTCAAGACTAATAACTTCTTTGTTACTAATGAGTGTATTGACATGCGTCTTAATTGTGATTAATTTTCATAGTCGTTTGACGTTTAAAGTATGTCGTAGCACCTAGTATTATAATCAAGTTTACCCAATCATTTTGGAAGTGCCTTTAAAGCAACTACATACCCTAAAGTCCGGAATTCTCATGCCTGTTACTTTCACAAAGGCATGCAAGTAGCTTGCATGCCATAATGGTATTTACCAATCAAAAGTTGTTATGACACACGGCATGCAAGCTACTTGTACTAATACTTGTGTACTGTGTACTCTGGGCTTAAAGGTGCAACCATTCTCCATTAAATCGACGATATCGACGTTCAGAGTGATCCAGTGTTGTGCAAGGCAGCCGGTTTTCATTTGGCGTTGTTCGTCATCATCATCAGCCTATAGTAGTTCACTCCTGGACATAGGCCTCTTCAATCGCACTCCATTCAGCTCGATACTCGGCGACTCTCATCCAGCTGCTACCAGCCACCCTGCATCGATCATCGCTCCACTAGATACATTGTCCCATTCGCGGTCTCCATTCTTGAATGGTCTACATTTTTAAATGGAGACCGCTTGGGTTCGAACCCACGACTTAGAACTCGTAAGTCTTGGCCGTTACCACAAGGCCACCAAGGCTCTCAGGCGCTGATCAATCTTACCTAATAATTATTACAAAATCTTCACTTACGATTTAACAATAAGTTAGTATTACTGATAAAAATATGTGTGCACGTGTAAATCATGTATATAGAAATCTACTTATGTACGTATATTGTTACGCTAAGGCATTAATACTTCTTAACGTGACAGATTACGCAACAATAGAGTCGAATGGAAAACAACCTTCATGGTCAGCTCATGAACTATTACACAACACTATAATTGTACCTACGATTTGCCTTATCGTTCTCTAACGTCATTTTCTTCCGAATTTTTAACAATCACGTAGGCTTTTATTTCGGTTTATTCGTGCTTTTATACATTTACTATGCTGTAGAATTATTTTCGACAGTATTTCAATATTTCCAGGTCGTTAATCACAACACAATTTACCATCAGGTGGGACTGTAAAAGACAAAAACTCTTTTTCACAAATACAGTTCAGTGGATGAGGCTAGCAAAACCTTTATCTAAGTAAAGGTTTAAGTTCACCATAACGTATGTACCTACTACTACACCAGCTCTGGGACCGTCGCTGAAACGTGAAACCAAGAAAATTTGCCCACAGTGATGACTTTCTATAAAGTTAAGAGTCAAACTGAGCTAACATTAAAAAAAAAAAACAAGTTTTCAAATTATTAAGGGGAAGCGCCAGAATAGCCCGCAAAAATCAAATTTTCTTACTTGTATAAATGTATAATGACTAATTCATGAAATATCAAATATAGAGTTATATGAACTTAAAGGGTTGTATTAATTATATATTATATTTTGTTAAACGTATCAACTTATCACTGGCTGCAATTTGCAGAAAACGTAAGAAAATTTGAAGGTCGCGTGGTACCCCGGTGTCGTTAGTCTTCCGGCACAAATTGTGCACGTGTTGTGTTGAATCTGCTTAGGGCTTAGAACTTTAGTCTTCCAAAGAGGTAGGTTCCGATTAAAGTGCATTGACTCAAACGTGGTGTCTTGCATATTTTAATAATAAAGCAATGTCATACTTTATACGGTTTGTGTTTACGAATCGAATCCTCACCCACTATTAATATCAATGACTACTGAGACATTTAGATGTCTCAGTAGTGCAGTGTAGTGTGTGTAGTGTGTAGTAGTGTGTTTTTTTACATTTGTTTTGTGTGTGTGACTTTAGAGTCACACACACACAAAACAAATGTAAAAAAAAAGTCCTAAAAATCCTTCAAAGTGAACAATCGGTCCTCGAACTGTTTTGAAAAGGTCAAGTTAGTTCAGGTCACAATGAAATGTTAAATATAGGATCGCATGACTACCAACAGTGACGTGGAAATGCAAAGTTGGCTTCCGTTACCGAAAGCTTGCTTATTTGCGTTGACTAATGGCAATAAATTACTCTTTTCACAGTATGTGTACTGTCATTTGATGTCCTAGATCCAATTTTGCCTCCATTAGTGAAATACCAGCACCATAATTGCGTAACACACTATCTATCACAATCTAAATCATTTTGATGGATATTGCTAATCCATTGCTTCATATTATGTTCGAATTGTCTGCTCAACAACGTAAATAACGCAATGGATGTTGTTGAACTGTCAAAATTAAAACAATTACTACTGTTAGTGTGTTACGCTATTACCCCGCGGAACTCTGTTACCGAAAGCCCTAAAATTGGTTAATTTCTGTTAATATTTTCGGTTCTAAGAATGGTCCTGAGTCCGATTTTTTTTTTTGTGAATAAAATCAATGTTGACTTTTTGGTCAGTTTTTTATTTATTTTTAATATGACTATTTGGCGAATTCTAGTTACGGGGTGCATTGTATTCTTGGTATTGCTTTTAGTTCAAATTCCTGCTATGTTTTCGCATCAAGACCATTTGAGTTTAGTTTTTGAAATTAAGTCTTTCCGTATGAGTTACCTACGTCAACGTTAGCGTTCATTGTTTTATTGGAGACCCATCAGATATTGTTTTTTTTACCACGTAAATGTAAGTATATGACAAATGAGGTCAATTCAATGTCGAAGTAACCTAGCTTCGGCGCGTTTCTATGTTGTTGATTAATATAGTAGTTAAATGCGAATTTGTAACCAAATCTCTCTAATAAATTATCTCAATAAAACATTCTCTTTGCTAACGAAAGGTAACAGAACGACCATAATGTTTTCCATTAAGAATTCCTTTCACCGTGTAATTAGTGGAAACCGAAAATTTCTATTGCATACGTAGGTAACGCTTATTAGTATAAAAGCTTAAAAAATTGTAACACAGTAATCTACAATCACTTTGCATGCAACAGTGGGAATGAAATATTTACTCAGATCGATCACTGGCCCAGATGACGGCAAAATATGGCATTGTTCGAATAGGCGTCGGTTTTCTCACGTATCCAGCCTTTCACTTAACTATTACCAAACGTCAAAACCGACACAGCTTCTACCAGTCTTGAATTAATTTTCATTTCAATTTTGAACTTTAGGTTCTTCGTCGTAAGAGTCAGTTCTTCACATTCCAGCTGCAAAGGTAAGTTGGCGAAACATTCGAATTATTGTTGTTGTCCATGCGTGGAAGTCATTTGTATGTATGTAGATTAGAGGTCATCATACCGTTCTATAGAGAGTTCTTACATTATTTTTGGTAGACGGTTGACACATAGACATAGTTGCACTACTTTTTTTAAAGCTGGTACTCTTAAGTCAGTTTTGTTATGATGATGATTAGTTTTATTTATAGAAAGCCCCATCTTTTTGTTAAGCTTTGTTAACAAAAAAAGTAATTTATAAAAATTAAACCGACTTCAAAAAGAAATTACCTACTTAACTCAAAATTATGAAATAACTTTAATTTCGGAAGTCAGTGTCTTGGGATCTGTATTTTAGTTTCAGTTTTTTGCCACCGACTTCCGAAATTAAAGTTATTTCATAATTTTGAGTTAAGTAATTTCTTTTTGAAGTCGGTTAAATTTTTTTAAATTACTTTTTTATTTCGTAATTTTTAGTTTTAAGTAAAAACTGGAATATTTTTTCGTACCTATTACGTTAAGCAAAGCTGCTATTCCTGAAAATTCCCTCAGAATGACAATGATGCCCAAATACCCACAAACATCATCAACAACAGAAAGTCTAAACATATCATCACATCAAAATATGTTATCATCTATCGCTTAGGTTAGCACTTGGCTTCGGTCCGTGTTATTCTATAAAACCGGCACATCAATGCTGATATACAAAAATGTATAGGTACCAACAAATAATATTAATATTTACAAAATTTATTGCACTAGAATTTGATCAAGATTTTGAGATGTTTTCCCTTTGACACTACACCCGTAGCTCGTATCAATAAGCCAGGCCGCCGGAGTCAAGAGCCACACGGTGCGGTGCGGCGCCGCACCGCACCGTGTGGCTCAAGCCTCACACTTACACGTATTAGTCCTTATCTTGAAAATTAATGAATTGATTTTGATGAAACTTGCATTGTTCCTTAAGTTGAAGTAAATGTAAGAAACTAAAAAAAAATATCACGATCCGATTAATAGTTGCCGAGAAATGCGTGGACAAACATACATACATGTATACATCTATAAATTTTGTCTATTTGTTTTTGGAAGCCCTAATAGATTGTCAATGTGAATATAATTCAGTTCCAATATATTACATACATACGTGTCGAATTGATAACCTCCTTTTTTTTGAAGTCGGTAAAACAAATAGGTATGAAACTGTATGAAAGGTTTAAAGAATAGAGCAACTAGGAGCAGCCTCAAATGACAATCTCTGCAGAGCAACTCGCAGCATATTCATAGGTATACGGGTGGCAGGGACACCGATTTCCACCAAACGGCTTGCATCGCATCGGATCGGAAAGGATACGAACGGATGCGGCGACAGCCGATCGCGTCCGGCACGATGTCGACGCATACGATCGGCTCCGTACCGTCGCTTGCAAATGTATCCACCAAACAAATCAATTTTTCTTCTAAAACCATGACTGAGTGATGACGTCTGCAGTGCGTGCAATTTTGAGAATGAGTGGTGCCGCCCGTCCACGGCCCTGAGTGCACGTGACGACATGCGACAGCCGAAAGGATTCGATTGGATACAACGACAGGCGTACGGAGCCGATTGCGCGTCGCAGCATACTATCGGCAACGATCGCGTGTCGCGGAAGACGCCCGCGGTCAAGCTGCTGTGCGCGGCTTGGTAATATAGACTTTAATGCGCGTCGATGCCCTGCCACCCTGTATGTTAGGTAGGTGTTTCTTTGCACGTGGGATTATTGCATTCAAGAGGGATTAAAAACCAATTTTTGGAAATCTTTGAATTACATTTTGAACCTTAAGGAAAAAGAAACAACAATCCTTCTGTGAATGAGCATGATACTCACAAATGTGTTTATGGCACAAGATGCGTGTATTACATTTGTGGTGCACGTATGACATTGACGGATACAAACGTGCACACAGTCGACGCGGGTTACCTGGTGGCCCAATACTCCGACATTAACAAATGATCGTTTTTATTCTGCGCCCGCGCACCGGATACGCAGCGGTTCCTGTGAGAATGTTGAACTCGATTTTTTTTACCACCAAAAAGCGGATGTCCTTCGTTGGACCGGTTTATGAAAGGTGTTGAACATATGTCTGCTATTTTCAAAGTGTAACCGATTTGAATTGCATATTGATTGGTTTTTGTTATGATTGTCAGTTGATTAATTGGGGGCAGTGGGGTCGATAGACTGTGTTCCTACTTACGAGATGTCAGTTGTGATTTTGAAACCACTACTGATGTTTGGGTAGCTACTTTCTTTTACAACATTGTGTAAAATTTCAATACGTAGAAAGCACCTTATATTTAAGAGGCCGGAGGTTGCGTGGATGTTTCTGTGAAAAATAAACCTATATATTTTTCTTTCTTCATTTTTCTATTCTGAAGGACTTCAACATCGAAGGGTTCAATGGCAATAAGTTTAACAACAGCATTCTCATCTGCAGGGTGAGGAGACATCGACGCGTATCATGGATTCTTCAGCACATGACACTGAACTGGTAGGTTATTAAAAAAAAAATTGTGTTCCATCCATTTTGATCGCACTTTTCTGTGAAACAGCTGATACTTATTTTTTTTATAACCGAAGAAAAAATTGTACGCTAAGGGGTATCATGTGCTGAATTCATGGTTTCAGTTTGCGCGTCGATGTCATGCCACTTGTTGGAGGTTGTGGGTAGATCGGCACTCTCCTGAAGGACTTCAACATTGAAGGGTTCTATGACAATAACTTTAACAACAGTATTGCCATCTGATCTAAAATCGCATAATCCAGTCATTAATCTGTTTACGTCTGTGGCAATTATCTTTAAATGTTCAACATCATAACATTGTAGTGTTAACATTGTAGTTAGCGTATACAATCGAGTTTATGACTCATTTCCTTAAGTAGTTATTTTTAGAAACGTCATTTAATTGCAATCGGTTATTTTTAAGCCTCGGCTTAGACTTTAAAATTATTTGTATAGGTAGTACTTTAATAACGACCTCATTAGGTACATCTGTGTTGTATGCAATCTTGGAAATACTGGGCGGTTTATTTAAAATAGCATAGTTTATTTTCAATTTCAAACAAATGATACATGATAGGTTTTGCAAAAAAACAATGATGATTGCGTTAAATATTACGATGCGTAGGTATAGCTGCAAGTTATCATTTTGCTTAGAGCACCTGTCATATAATCACCTGCCGACGAAACGTCGAGAAAAGGGCGCGTTTCCATTCGAAGACTTCATTTGGTTTAGACTATCGAACTGAACTATTCGTCTGGAAAGCTAACGATAATTTTGATATAAACAAAAGAAAGAAAACATAAGCTTACTTGGCACATGTCTACAAAAAAATGAAAGAATAAAAATTAATTAAAAAAAAAATAACGATGTCAATCTAATAGATATTCAAGCCTTTTTGTCAGACGAAATAGATCCTTATAGCGTTGTATTGACAAGTCATTATGAAGATATTCATTTGGGTATTTATTTTTAGATTTACGTTTGCTTTTCCGTTACTATATTATTTAGCACCCTAATTGAGCTACACACTATCAATCACAATCTGAATCATTTTGAAGGATATTGCAAATCCCTTGCTTCATATGTTCGAAAAATGTTTCTGCTCAACAACGTAAATAACGCAATGAATGTCAAAATCAAAACCATCGCTACTGATAGTGCGTTAGGCAATTACCCCACCCGGTTTATACTAAGTTTCAGTATACTTAGCCAGTTACGTTGAAGTCATTTTTAGTTCATAAAACTGATTTACATCCGTAAGGCGTCCTCGTAACATAGGGTCCAGTTGAAAACCAGCGTCAGAGCGGTTTCGCACTGAGTACATACATCCGATCTGAATCCGAGAAATGGCTGGTCCGAAGTATCCATAGTCCTATTTGTATGAGGGGTTGCGCACTAGATCCAAAATCTATCCGTTCGAATTTAGAACATTCCCAATTGAGATTGAAGTCGGATCTTTACTTCGGATTCGGATCGGATGTAGTGCGAAACCGCTGTCAAGCATTAGTTGTCCGACATTTATGCTGAACTGGGCCTATTTGGCGCAGCCGTGAGGCATACAATACTACATATTGTACTCGTTAATTATGCAACAGCGGTGCTGTTCTGCAAAAAGATCATCGTGATAACTTAGGTGAAGTGAGCGTGGAGTGAGCGTGGAGTGAGCTGTCAATAGTGTCAATTCCTAGCAAAAACAAACTCACTTCACCTAAGTTTTCACGGTGAGATTTTTACAGAATCGACCGGCTGTAGTATAATAAGGGGTATTAAAACACGAATGTGCAGTTTTTTTTTATTAACAACAAAAAAAAAACTTAAAATAGTATTGAGTGAATATTGTGTGCTTTACTTAAATTGGGTCAAATAAACTTATTTTCTTTCTTTCTAGTTTAAATCAAATTGATAAAACCGCAGTGCCCACTAATTATTTTTGGTCCTAATTCCATCTCTTTTTTGACCCTTTGCTTCGCATAGCCTTTGCTTACGCTAGGACCAAAGGACCGCTTGTGACGGATCATGGACGGTAATGGAAACAAACATCACAGGGATAAATAAGCCAACAGTCAATATATTTTTATTATAAACAATTTGCAGCGTGCAGTTGTTTATAAATTGTCACATTAAAAATGTTGAAGGTCATCTCTAAGAAATAAATAATTAGTTCAAAAGATAAAGATACTCTTTTCGTTAAAAGATTGAAAAAGTTTAGATTCATATTGAAATTGTTCTGTTAAACCTTTTTCTTCTGCCTAGATATAACGAATTTACACACAGGGTATAATAATATAAGTTAGTAAACACCCACGTTTTGTTTAATTTATATTCTTTTTGTCAAAATCTTGCATTCTGCACACATACAACATACAAGAAGTCTTTTAATTTAACTATTTTTATCCATTAGAAACACTAAATAGACAGAACGTAGCACCAAATCACATTATTCCTCAGTACCTACTTAAGTATGCAAAAAAGGCCATAAAATATTTTGGAAATTCACGCATTCTTTCGCACATTACCACTTCACCATATAATTTATCGCCATTTTTGACTTAAGGTGTCCAGCCTGTGCATTATTTGTGGCTATTCAACTTTCCGCTCACGCACAGTCCACTATAAAATTGTAATTTTAGAACTGTGTCAGTTTAAAAATAGTTTCATTGGTAAAAAGGTGGGTGCATACGGTAGACAAAAGGTGTTCGCGCCACGTGCGCGCCTCTCCGGCAGATGTCGCGACTGTTGCATGTGTGCGCACACACAAACACACGCAAGTAATCAATAGCTGCTTGCTTACCACACGCTCAACTAATTTTATGGTGAAATAGGTACGATTTGTGGTTTGGTTTTTGTTTTTTTTTTCTTACTTTGTCAAAGAGCTTAATTTTAGTGCTAATACACTCATAGCATATAATATTATTATTTTTTGTACAGTAGGTATACTAAAATGCGGGTGCATTATTTTTTTGGATGGACTCATCGTACTAATTTTTTTTTCTACTTACCTGAATTAATAACTTTTTTTTTTGTCGTTAACCTTTATTGTGTTGCACTGCTTTGCGACACAATAAAGGTTAATTAGGCTTTGCCCAGGCAAAGTCTTCCCCATTTTCCTTCCAAACCTGTCTTGAGCGATCTGCGGCCATGTTGGCCCTGCAAGCCTCGGTAGATCGTCACACCATCTTCGCCGTGGTCTACCTCGACGACGATGTCCTCCTTCGCCGCGTCCAGTGAGTGACGATCTTTGCCCATCTCTCCGGGTGCATTCGCGTGACGTGTCTGGTCCATTCCCACTTCAGCCTGGCTGTTTTTTCTTCAACACCCGCTACTTGAGTTGTGGAGCGCAGATAATAACGTCTTTGTTATTTAAAACCTAGGTAGAAGACTTCACATTACATTATATGTCTAAAGCCACCACCACCTAGATCCTCTTGATTAGGGAAAATAACATTATAAGTAACCGTCAAGTTATTAGTTCAAGTAAGATGGTGTTGTCTACCCCTGCATAATCCCTTATTACTTCTACGACACCCCTGGGAAGCGATGGGATGGCCCTATTCTTAACAGGGAACTGTGAAGCGCATAACTTACATTACTTGAACATAATATTGTATACCTTCTAGACCCTTCACCTGCAATTAACCCTTGATCACATGAGATTGAGAGATTAATAAATAAATATGCGTTAACGTATTAAACATTAATATGGGTGAGGCTCCATTTAGTATCAAAGCATTACTTAAAAGTACTTAAAATCGCGTTCAGTAGATGTATGATGGGCAAAAAGTTGATAAAATCGTACGTGTAATGACAGACTTGTACGATTGCCTAACTGCTACTGCTAGAGCAAAAAAACCTTTCCCTCAGACGACTTTTACACTGTGAATAAGCAGCTGATACATTCCACGTTTTCCTTTTACACACAGCTGATCAACGAAGCAATATTAACAAAAAAAAAAGCTTGTAATAAGAACAAATTAATAATGGCCTCAAAGAACATAAAAAAGTATAAAACGTAAAAGTAAATATTTCAACTTAAAAAAATCTGCAATAAATTAACACGAACAGAAAGCGTGACAAAACAAGTTGACAATAAAAAAAAATCTAAACAATAGGTACCTACAATATAGTTTTCAGTAGGTAGTTGTTCAACACTAATCGTGATTATCCATGAATGTATAATTAACACTAAAAATACTCGTTGACAAGTGACTGTGTCGGCACTCGGCAGCGATACGAACGTGAGTCACGAAGAGTTTCGCGCCGAACGGCTACAAACTTTGTCTCTACATTGTAATTTGAGTCTTATTTCATAATAGTTGAGTTAACTTTACAATGAGCATAAAAATGTGTGTCTCGAACAAAATATCTGGCATGTAGGTGACGTTAGAGCGGCATGGCAACATCGCGTCGCTGTGGCGTCGCGCGACCGCATGGCTCCGTCTCTGTTTGGCATATGAAATAAAGTAAGATGGAGGGAGCGCTGCGTGGCCGTGTGGCGCGTCAGTATACTACGAGTTGAGAGTAAGGTCACAGTGTTTTATCGTGTAAACAAATATTTTCTCTAAGAACAACTTTGGAACTGCAAACGTAAGTTTTATATTATCTTATTACTTTTATTTAGACAATACGCGCAGTTAGCCACATAATTAGCGCCCTAACTTCAATGTTGAACGAAAACAACGGTTCAGTGAACAAAGTGCCTACCAACAACTGTCAGTGTCACTGTCAAGTTTCATGTCGCCTGTTGTGAATCATATCTGTTGCTTGTGATTGGTTGACCAAAATATAAACAACCAATGAAATCATTGCTGCCAATTGCTTTGATCTGCACTCAAAACCATGAAGGTTTTAATTGTCAACTTGAACAGGTAGGTTTTGCGGCGGCGTTATAGCTATGTTAGTACCCTGTATTGATTGCATAAAGAAATCATACGTTAGTTTGAGTTGAGTGCGTATTTATTTCGTGATTTGTATTGAGACATTAGTAAAGTTTCCTATAATTTTATCTCGTTATTTAAAACTTATTTGATAGATACCTATTCAGATTCACAGTGTAAATAATTACAAAAAAAAAGTACTTTGGGTACCTATGGTTTACGTACAATATTATGTACATAACGTGTCATTGTTAAGAAGTAGGTAACTGTGAAACTACTACAAAACTGAAACAAGAAGGGGCAAATAAAATGATGGTTTTATCGTTATCGCCAAAATCTGTCTTTTATTACCTGCGGATTTGACAATCTGCGCATGCACATTGACTAAAGGTGTTGCCACCACATGAGTAGACAAACGGAACAGAGGCAAAGCTTCTTAAGAACGTGCAAAATTGTTACCTATTTTGGTAGGGTTGTCACAATTAGGTTAAGACAAATTAAACAAATTATTTGTTATTCAGTATGATAGAATACTTTACAAGTTACTTACTCTAATCATTTTCTTTTTACCGACTTCAAAAAAAGGAGTTATAATTTTTCTTTTAATACCATTACCGTTTATTCATTTACATTTCATCTGCATGTGGTTGCTATGGATATTTGAGCTTATTGACAAAACGTCAGATAAATAAATACAAATTAAAAGAAACTTAAAATATGGTTTTCTTTATCATAATATTAATAAAATAAACTTACTTACTTGAAAAAGTATTAATCAAATATTTACTTACCTATTGTAAGTACTCCTTGGGATAGTTGAAGTATGATATATTTTAATTTTTTCTAGTATTATTCATACACACAGTACAATAAACAACCATTATTATAGCGCTACCTCGAAAATCTACTAAGCGAGCGAAAGTGATGCAATTACTTTTGAAAGGCAAAAGAAGAGCGATGACTATGACTAACTTGCAACTAAAAAAACAAACAACGTGCGTCGCAATTCGCAACCCTGAGATTGTCAACTGGCTGTATCAGCGTAAACCGGTTTTTTCCAGTCTCGCCGCGTACGCGACAAGCGGCCAGTGGTCACGCACACATGCCCCGCGTGCTTGTAGTAGTGCAACCGATTCGCGCAGTTGTATGAAGCTTTGCCTCTGTTCCGTTTGTCTACTCATGTGGTTGCCACACTGCTGTTTAAAAATGTTTACTTACATTACCTAACATGAAAACCTTTCTCATTTCTGAAAAGTTTTTTGATTAAATGTTAGAAAATGTTTGTAAATATTTTATAACAGCAGTGTGGCAGCACCTTAAGATGTTTTTTTTTATAAGCAGCGATTTGGATCGCTTACCCTCCGTGTTGCGGGTTCAATTCCTGGACGAGACAAACATTGGTCTGCGGATAGGTTGTTCTGGGTTTCATTTTTTGTTCATGTAAAATTAGATTTAGGTATGTATAATGTTTCTAAAACAGTGTATTGACTGGTTTAAAGAACCATTACCCGTAATCTTGTAACAAAACAAAACTAAACAGTTAGGAACTTGTTTTAGTAAATTTGCAATAACAAACAAAATCACAAAAAAAAACAATAGGGCAACGGTGACGTATTTACAATTACAACCCACGATCTGTCAGATTGCAAAGAGTTTGAGATTGATTTTTGTATTTAACTCTTTGGAGTACTTATTTTAAACTAGCTTTTGCCCGCGACTTCGTCCGCGTGAAATTTCATCTTCCCCGCGTTCACCTTCTTAGGGGTTGAATTTCGAAAAATCCTTCCTTATTCCTTGTCTACATTATAAAAGGAACCTCTGTGCAAAATTTCAGCTTTCTAGGTCAAAGGGTTTGAGCTGGGCGTTGATGAGTCAGTCAATCAGTCAGTCAGGACTTTTCTTTTGACGTGACAACGTCTTAAATTAGGTTGCGGCTGGGAGTCACTTATGAAAAAGTGTAACGCTCGGTAACGTTACGTTCTTATTTTAAATTAGGTTGCGGCTGGGAGTCACTTATGAAAAAGTGTAACGCTCGGTAACGTTACGTTCTTATTTTCATTTAATTCCTTGTTCCTATTGTGCAATTTAATTATATTCATATCAATAAATATTCTACCGAGAAAAAGACGTTGTCACGTAAAATCTTCGCCCGTAAAACCGACTTTACAGGCAACCATTTTTTTTTAATTTATATATAGCCGTGCCCCGCGGTTTCACCCACGTTTTTCTCGTTTCCGTGGAAATACCGAGATAAAATATTGTCTATATTATAGCCTCCCTCAATAAATGGACTACTGAATATTTAAACAGTTTTCTTATCAGTATTTCCCGAGATTACCGCGTTCATAACAAACAACCAAACTTTTCAGCTTTATAATATTAAGAAATATATAGATTTAAGTTAAACTGTATAAGTCGCAGGCAATAGCTGTCTATCTGTTCGACATTCAGCCAGACACATAAGAATTACGACTACAGGCGGGAGTGTCCGTCCACTTTAAACCGGGTTAAAATATTATTTTAAACTACTTCTGAGTAAATTATATCTTTCGTTTTATTTTCTTGTGGCAGAAGAATATATTGATTGTTTCCAATGTTTCCGCAACCTGATCTTGATAACGCGACATATAGTTGGCCGTGCGAAAAACAGTCTTGCCGTAAATCTAATCCTACATATTTAAATGTTTGCCCCTGTGATTTATTTATCGTTACGGCAAAAGATAATTTAATTGAGAATTGGACTCTTTTAAAATGAAAAGGCAAATCATTTGGAATCATTGGGATCCGAGGTATAAGTACTGTTTGACCAGCAAGCTCCGCCTCCTCGTCTCGCCCGCCGCCGCACCGCCAGCGTCTTGTCTTGCTTGCATCAAGCGCGCGTGGATTTCCTTAGCAGAGTTATTTTAGAAATGTATTTATTATACTCTTCAAAGATCTTATACTTACAATCATCAACAAATATATTTCGAAAAAGATTATTACAGGATTTTATATGTTGATAAAAAACTCTATGGCCCATAACTCCTTAATAGGTACCAACTCCTAACATCTTACACACATGATAACTTTTAAACGAAATATCCGATTGAGATGAAACAAAAAGTATTTTACTTCTTCATAAATACTCTTGATAACATAATGCTTAATTTTGATAAAGATTAATATTACGATACATATTTAACGTAGTTTTTTTTCTTCAGACGATTTAATAATTATTTTGAACACAAAATCGGTTATTGTGATTAAACCATGATAGCTAGATATATATTCTCGCGGACTTTTTTATAGGTCTTAATGGGCTCTACAAACCCGTAGTACATCATTTTGTTCTATTGTCAATAGTTTTTGCAGCGCACGCAAAAATAGGTTTTCGATTTTACACCTTGTGTTACAAAATAGCAATTTTATAACGGATCCCTAATTTTGAAAAAAAAAATATATAACCTTCCTCGATAAATGGACTACTCAACACTAAAAGAATCATTCAAATCGGACCAGTAGTTCCAGAGATTAGCGCGTTCAAACAAACAAACAAACTCTTCAGCTTTATAATATTAGTATAGATTAAAAAATAAACTAAGTTGCTACTTTTAGTGACCTTTGAGCACGTGTCAGTGTAGGCGTATCACGAGTATCGGTATAAATAAATGTATGCCGATTGGTAGGGCTGCCATTCATCCGGGTTTCCCCGGATTTGTCCTAGTTTGGAGGGCTCCCGGGGAGCGTCCTGGCGGGATTTTTAAATAGTGTCCGGATTTCACACTTTCTGTGTTAGTGTAAATCCGACTTTGAATGATTTGCAATAAATCATAGCTAAAAATTCGCCGCGCGGCAAATACCTACCTACTCTTAAACCCGTGCGCTCGTGACAATTCATAATTTGCTTTTGATTTACGATTATTTTTTTCATGCCAAAAAGAAGAGCGGTCCTAATTATTTTAGTTACCAGAATACCTCTCAAATAGAGAAGAGACTATAATTGATTAGAAAATTAAGCGTTTCATTTGTATTGTTGAGGTATAAGTTGATTTTCTATAAATAAGCAAAAATAATAATGTGTTTATTTTATTATACATTTTTTTTCGACGGTTTTCGGGGAATATTCTTTATTTCACCCAAATGTCCGGGGTTTTTGAAGTTTTTATCCGGGGTCCGTAATTTAGGTGATGGCAACCCTAACTGTAGGTGCTACTACTATTAACTACTACAACAGTAGGTTGCACTTTTATACTTCGAAGAAATACCAGCAGTTTATAATAAAGCACAGATTTTCACGAACTAAGAAAATTTCAGGTTCCTCCTACATTGCTATACTCCATTTACAATAGCATTAGACAGAAGTTAAAAAAGACTCTTTTAGGGGCACACTTTGTAATAAAAGTACAACAAACATTATTACAGTTAAGATTGATGTGGAGTTAAATATAATCAATTTAAGTAACTGCTGTCACACTTATTTGTACCTAATTAACCTATCTACCTTCTCAAATTACAAGGCTTTCATCTAATATTATTTAGTTTTTACATCAAATATTGTCGTGTCAATGTTTAAAATCTAAAAGATTACATCAAATATTGTCGTGTCAATGTTTAAAATCTAAAAGAAGCAGGGGAGGACGACCGGGAACGTTTTTCATGTCACTATAACTAAAGTTGATAAAGTTGTTTTTAATAAACTGATTGTTACTAAAAAAATTATAATTTTATGTACCTATCCAAGCATTGTGACGAGTAGATGGATGTAATATGCTTTATTGTAGGCTATACATTGTTACTTACAAAAAAGCACTTAAATTATTATTTTATTAAAATTATTTGAACTTATCTTGAAAATAAAAGGTTTCGTACTCCTGCTTCTGCGAGCCTCTTTTTTCTAATGTTATAATAAATGGAGTATAGAGTTCAGTTACCAAAAGAGATAAGTAACCAGGGTCGTCGGATATAGTATAGTTGAAGTTTAGTAAAAAAAACCGATGGATGCTTCTGAATGAAATTTAATTTGATAAATGAACTATTCATTTAATATAATTTTATGGAAAAAATCGGTTTCTTACTATACTTCAACTATATCCGACGACCCGGTAGAGAGACGATTCGAGAGACGAGCAGGTAACTAATATCCAAAAACCTACCCAGAATATAGGTTAAATCTTTACACACTGGTGAAAATAGGCCTCTCTTTGCTAGTGCCAGCCTACCTCCAAAAAGGTTAATTCCGGTTCTTTATTTTATATTAATAATCTTTCACCAGAAAACTACGATGAGAGACAGCCAAACCTTGATGATCGAATTCGTGAAAATAATAGAACGCTACCCAGAAATCTACGATGCCAGTTTGGACACGTACAGAACCAGGTTTTCGGAAATGGCTTGGGTCAAAGTGGCGAACCAAGTGAGAAGCGAATTGAACGAAGAATGCACGCGTAAGTAATTTTTAGCCTGTACGAGAGATAATAGTACGTCCCAGCGTAACTAGGGAGCGCCGACATGATCTAGAACAAAAAATTCGAAGACATGTGACATTCACCAACTCGCACTGAGCCCGAGTGGTGGAACACAGATTCACAGCTCGCTCACAGAGCGGAGGTATCCCAACTGTGGCAACAGTTCTAGTGGGTCTGTGGTCTGGTGGGATTGATGACTCGCTAGTATATCTACTTACTACTGCACGAGTTTAATAAACTGTGAATGGTAATGTTTTTAGAGGGCAAATCAAGCTGGCCGTGTTTATCTTATTTCAAAAGGACCCAAGGATTCGATTCCCGAGTTGCCCAATGAAGAGGTCATGTGTAAAAGTTTATTTTGTAGTAGTGTGTTACTGTTTGAAAGTAGTTTCACTTTCTCAAACTACATATATACATGTGAGTGAAGTCGAAAACATTATGTCTTCTTCTATCGAATGCGCACGATCTTTATTATATTTGCCCTCTAAAAACATTACCATTCACAGTTTATTAAACTTAGGGCTGATTTTTTAACTGAAAGGTAAGTATTGCCGTTTGAAAGCTTTTTTATAAAAAGTATGTCAAACTGACATATTTATTCTTCAGATAAAAGTTATCTGACTGTTGAAAAATCAGCCCTTTGAGGTACAAAAAGAAAAAAAGATTATTTTGATTTATTTTTCTTCTAATTACAATATTCTTCAGATAAAAGTTATCTGACTGTTGAAAAATCAGCCCTTTGAGGTACAAAAAGAAAAAAAGATTATTTTAATCGGGGGGCACGGCAGTGCCCCCGCCAAGTCGAGCAAAAAGCGGCACGGCCGTACCATCCTTTTCTCGAAGCTTTATTTTTCTTCTAATTACTTTGTTCCAGTTGAAGAACTGAAAGTGAAGTGGAAAGGCATACGATCCTCCTACAACAGATACAGATCCAGAATAAATCTAATCCAAAATGATAGTGTCTGCAAGAAATATTACCTATATGATCACTTGAGATTTTTAGAACCTTTTTTAAAATGTAATCTTAAAGGGTAAGTGTAATATTTACTTTGTTAAAGTTAAAAAATCATCGTAGCTATCTAATTTATTCCAATTTATCAAGATTGACATGACGAAACCACAAATGCAGGCGCACCTAGGGCAGACATGTCTGCTACCACCCTGCTGCAACCCTGTCTAACCCATTTTTCTGAAATGGCATATGTTATAAAATTAAAATTTAAACATATATTGATTGATATTATTACAACTGAATAATATGATGATCGGGATGTGCTGTGGTAAGCCTTGAAAGAGAAATTTTTGCCCGGGAAGTACCTATGTAGAGTTAATTCGTGCTAAGTACAGTCAATCTCGTACCTACGTCCGGTCGGCTGCTGGCAATACCGACGAGTTCAGTGTGGCTGTAGGCTTGCACCAGGGGTCCTTACCTCTTCCTGTTGATTATGGACGCTCTTACGTCGGACATCCAGGAGGAAGCACCCTGGTGCATCTTGTTTGCCGATGACATTGTCCTTGTCAGTGAAGATGGACCTGAGATTCAGAGCAGATTGGAGAAATGGCAACAGAAACTGGAGAATGTTGGCTTGAAAATCAGCAGAACCAAAACCGAATATATTATTATGATCTGCGATTTTGGCGGTATTCTGCAGTTCTGAAGCCATAGCGCTTGATGGTGCACTTCTCCCAGTCTGCTCCGACTTTCGGTATCTCGGTTCACTCGTGCAAAGCGATGGCGAAGTAGATCGAACGGTTAAGCACAAAATTAGCACTGGATGGATGAAATGGCGGCAGGTCACGGGAACAATCTGCGACTCCCGCATTCCCCTTAAACTTAAGGGAAAGACATATAAAACCATGATTAGACCTGCTGTCTTGTATGGATCAGAACGTTGGACCACAAAAGGGATGAATGAAAGGCAATTGCATGCAGCAAAGATGAGAATGCTAAGAGGGATGTGTGGTATTACACGAATGGATAGAATAAGAAATGAGTACATAAGAGGAAGTTTGAAAGTGGCACCGGTAACTGAAAAGTTGTGTGGAAATCGGTTGACATGAATTGGGCATGTGTTACGGAGAAATAAGGAAAATGTCGTGAGAAGAGTTTTGAGTATGGATATCGATGGCTACAAGAGTAGGGGAAGACCAAAGAAACGATGGATGAAATGTGTGAATGATGATCTGGTTAGAAAGGGGGTGACTACCGAGATGATGACTAATAGAGAAGTATGGAAGAAAAAGACATGTTGCGCCGATCACAAATAAATTGGGGTAAGGGCAGGAGAATGATATGAATTATTACAACTGATAAACGTACGAAAGTGTGTGTGTGTGTGGGCAACAAACCATAACACCATTTAAGCTTTGTAATGCAGGTACAGATTGGTGAATCGTACCATGAAATGTAACACACGTTGAACCAATAGACCTCATCTATCGCTTACCATCAGGCGTGATCGGGGTCAAGAGCGGGCCCATTTAGTAATAAAAAAAAAAAAAAAAAAAAAAAACCAAATTCGCCGAGTACTTATGTTACATTTCATGTTGCATCGGCTCATTTGTGTTGGGATAAATCATGTTTCACCAATGTGATGTTATTGAGATAACGAACATTGAGATGGGATGACGTAGAGATTACGTATGAGACGTTTGTAACAAATATAATTTGTTTTCAGACTTGCTAATAAAAAATAATTCATTTACACTTTTAGATCGGCACAAGACCAAGACAAATCTGAAACATCAATCAATGAATCTTGTAACTACGTAAACGTAGATGGTATTGAAGAACCAAGCGAATATTCTGTAGAGGAATGGAACCACATTGAAATAAAGCCAGAAATTACTGGCAGACTAGATAAGCCACTTGATCCAGAGGCTGCTAGAAGCAGCAGTAGTGAACCATATGGTGAAAGAATAAAAAAGAGAAAATTCTCTTTCGAAGGAGAGGATGACAATGAAGACTTGACATTTTTCAAAAGTATCCTACCAGATATCAGGAATTTTACAATTAGAGAGAAGAGGAAACTTAAAATGGGGATATTGCAGTTAATTGATGAAATTGAAAAAGAAAAGGATACGTGAGAGTATTTCAAGTGTTTTAGGGTTCCGCACCTCAAATGAAAAAAACGGAAGCCTTATAGGATCACTTTGTTGTCCGTCTGTCTCTCCGTCAAGACTCTTTTTCTCAGGAACGCCTCGAGGTATCAAGTTGAAATTAATACAAATTACGTGGGTCTACAGTCCCTTATTGAAGTCTAAAAAAATCAAGCTTTTAAGTCAAAGCAATAAAAAATAGCGCCATTTATGCGACATATTTTGATATTCGCAAATAGATGAAAACCTACTTTCAGTTGATATAGAATCATGAAATTTGGTAAGAAGCAAGGTCTCACAGCACAAGTGAAGGAAAAAGACCGAAATTGGTTAATTTGAAGTTTCAGCACATAAAAAATACCTTATATTTTTGCGATTACAAACTCACATTTGCAGTTGAAGAATTGACCGTATATTGATGTATGGGAGAACATGTTTTTCAACTACAATGTTGAGTTTGCTTTTAGGATAATTCACCCCAACTACGAAACCCTTCATTGTGCGTGGACCGACATGCGCTTGGCCTGTTTTTATTATAGATAGGTCGTTATTTTAATAATTATAATTGCTTATGTTTTGTGTACCTATTTCTAAGTTCATAATTTTTAATAAATGATTGGAATTGTAACTGTTCACGTCTTTCTTAAGTACCTATAGCCGTAGAACCAATAACCGTCGGTGTTCTTGAGTGGAGACCTCGAATCGGCAAACGTAAGGTAGGACGCTTTCGGATTGACGATCTTTACAGGGTCGCTAGTAGCAGCTGGATGAGAGTTGATGAGAGGCAAGAGTCAAGCTGAATGGTGTGCAATTGTAGAGGCCTATATCCAGCAGTGGGCTGCTATAGGCTGATGATGACTAAGTACGGCATATTAATGTTACAAACATCGATCTTTACGTTATTATATATCAACAAAATAAAGTTTTAAAAAGCTAAGCAACCATGCTTTATATAAAAAACCAAGAGACTTGAAAAGAAAAACTTAGTTCCGATATTAGAGCGAAAAGTTGTAAACTCCAGCCCGAAGATTATACACCGTTTCGCTAATTAAGTTGGTTTGAATTTTATATAACTTTTTCATCGATTAGCGAGAAGGAATTCGCAGTGGAAAAAGTCCAGCAAAGATTCGATTTTGAATGAGTTTTATTTGTTTTTCATTAACAGCCGTATCCTCGTATCAAATCTAAATAGTGTGCGGCATGTCGAAGTCATTATCATAACGTATTACTTATCGATCAAGTATAACCCGACCGAGTTGTACGTCGCCGCGACGCCCGGCGCTACTGTTATCGCGTCTGCCTACCGTCATCTGATGTATAACAAGTCCTACCCTCATTTGCATGGAAATGAGATCCGAGAACATTCTCCTCGGCGCACCCCCCCCCGTCTTCTGACGCCTTCTTTGCTTAATTACAAAGACGACACACTGTGCGATTTTCCTCACACCATAACTCTTTAAAAATTTAAGAGTGAGTACCGAACAGTTGCAAGGAAAAGTAGTCCTTACCGGAACTTTGTTGATTGAGTTTAATGTAGGCCCAGTACGATGTATTTTGTAGTTACAGGTGGTCAGCGGCCGGTGCTAATTTAGTTATCTAAAAGGTCAGATCCGACACGTGATAATTAATTACTTCTGTTGATACTTAAAGGTCCATAAACATACTTCTACGTAAGCATTCTACGAAACATGTCCATAAAAAGTCCATTTGGATGATAAGTCCATCAAAAGCTCTTTGGAACCGTCCTATTTCCATAATCCATAATTATAATTAATCGCTATACAATTTCGCCTATTTCTTGTTAGCTAATGCGTGTAATATGGACAAATTTAGGCGTAAGAATAAAACAATTGTCTGCAGCAAAATGTCACAAAATTGTACTTGCGTATTAAAATTAAAAAAAAACGTTACAATTTTTCTTTCTTTCACTACACCGTAGAAAATTTTTCAGCGTTTTTTAAGGTTATCCAAAAAGGAACTTGACAGTTTTAATTAAATTGCTATGACGAGACCTTAATCTTGAATGGTCTTTTTGGTTTTTGGAAGCAAAATGGTCCTTCCACTTAAGCTAATAAGGACCAATTATGAAATTAATAATAATTAATGAACCCGTTAGATGCGAGAAGCGCCGAACCGGTCGAAGTGAAGGTGCTTGGGGGAGGCCTATGTCCAGCAGTGGACGTCTTTCGGCTGAAGTGATGATGATGATGATGAAACTAATTCATATAAAATAGTCAGACCCCACTTTCCATATCGTAAAAGATAAATATGGTTACTGAATTTTGATTATATTACTTTTTGTATCTATCTATTATTATTAAGAATTCACCAGAGTTATTAAAGACGTTGGAATAACAGTTTAACAAACTAATATGTCTTTATAAATTTTACATTTAACATGTATAAATATTTGTATGCCAGTCCTTTGCGAAACATGTAAGCACATAATAATTATATTTATTAGACCTTAATGTATCATGTTTTAAAGCAAATCAATATATTCTATCAAAATATATTTCCAAAAACCACAGAAAGCGATACAAAATAATATGCGATGCAATACAAAATGCGACGCATGATCAGCTAACTTCCTCATTAACAGCTGACGATAACATGATCTTAATAATTATCTCACCACTACTAAGTCGCTTTGTTTCCGACATAATACCAAGTACCTACTTACGTCTATACACATGCTTATACGGAATTCACATCAGTGTTTCAAAGCACGTGAATGCCCCTCCGCTGACCGCCTCCCCTTTCAGGGCAATACATACCATTACAGTAATTAGGATATGCTTAAGCATAATTAATGTAGTCATAAACAACGCACCTAGTGTATTGTTGTGATGAGGAATCCGAAATGTGTCTGCTTTGGTATTTGTCTCAGTTTAATTGATAAGAATTTGACTTTAAACTTTTTTAACAAACTAGCTGTACCTACGCGACTTCTTTCGCGTGCATATCGGAAAACTAATTGATTTCATGGGTTTTTTTTTGCCAGTAAAAGTACCCTCAAAATTGGTCCAGCCGTTTAGGAGAGATTAGCCGGAACAAACAGATGTACAGAAAAAAAAAAGATGTTTTTGTTATTACTTATACAGGGTTATTGGTAAAACATTAACAACCACTTAAGAGGTCATTGTACTCATCATTATGAACAACTTTTAGTATGGGACCAAACCTGAAATCGCGAAAAAAAAACAGCTGTTCCCTATACATTTATGTTCGTATAACTCGTCAAAATGTAGGGAACAGCTGTTTTTTTTTCGCGTTATCAGGTTTTGTCCCATAGTAAAAGTTGTTCATAATGATGAGTACAATGGCCTCTTAGGAGGTTATTAATGTTTTACCAATAACCCTGTATATACTTTCATATGCATTTAGTAAAAATCTGTTATTTGACATTACAAACAGACACTTCAATTGTATAGATTTCTACTACCTTTAATTTTCGGGACCTTTCAAGGAATGTTTCAAAAAAACTATTAGAAGATATCGGAATATTTCCGGAAATTCTGTCAGATATAAAATTGGATGGATATATTTTGACAAAGTTTTCAAGGTAGTTTTTCTAGAATGCTCTTAGTGATCTATAAAGTTTCCAGCTTCTAATACAAAGTTAAGTAGAATAGATGTCTGTACCTACTCCGTCTGCCATCATCACTTCTAGGAAGGTTTCTCGGCCACTTATAAAGTTACAACTAGTAGTTAGTTTATACTTTTCTACTAATTATTATACTTAGACATTATAAAAGCCTTGGATATAGAACTTTGTAGTGTTTTTAATATTTTTTTTTTATTCTTCGCTCTATTTCGTAGTAATAAAAATGGTTCTTAAGTGGCAGTCGTAGCCCACGGCCGCGACTGACGAGTTGTAGGTCGTGGGTTCGAACCGTTGTGAAAAAAAATGTGTAAATAATTTCATCACCACTGCTCAGAAAACGGTGAAGGAAAACATCATGAGGAATCCAGCATGTCCAATTAAAATAGAAGAACTAAAAATTCGAAGACATGTGACATCAACCAACCTGTACTGGCCCGCGTGGTAGATTATTTATAGCCTCCTCCGCCGCCTCTTCCCCAACCGTGGAAACATTATAGGCTATGAAAATGGTTCTAGTTTTTATTGGTGTTATGGCCGAAAGCTGCTAAACTAGAGGTTCCAATTTCGATTTGATAGTCTGTAAAATAATGTGATGGGTTTCCCTGTAAGGGAATTTTGGGCCATGAAATTTTAGTATTTGACCCTTAAATGATAGCTATGTTTCTGTTTTTATGAAAGATAAACCACTGTAGGTATAATGTCACAAGTGTATACCTACCCCAGTAGAAGAACTGGCAGTGGGATATACACCCATACATTTTGATCGTTTTATTCCTTAAAAGGGGTAGGTAATTGTACTCGTCATTATGAACGACTTTAACTATGGAATCAACCCTGAAATCGTGAAAAAAAAATCTGTTGATCCATACTTAAGGCGAAAGCGCCAGGGTAGCCCGCGAAATTCAATTTTTTTTAGGTTTTTTGCAATTTGCTGGTCAGTATTAAGTTCTACGTTGATTAAAATATGATTCGCGGTCGTAACAAATATGTATTTACAGAATTATTATGATTAAAGTCATCAACACAACTCTCTAAGACCATGTAATCCCCAAATGTCAAGATTTCATGAAATAGTCATTCTTGGGGATTACATGGTCTTAGAGAGTTGTGTTGATGACTTTAATGATTATAAACGTACAACTTAATACTGACCAGCAAATTGCAAAAAACGTAAGAAAATTTTAATTTCGCGGGCCACCTTAGAGGTTCCCCCTTAAGTCGAGTTATGCTAACATAAATGTATGGATCAACAGATTTTTTCTTCACGATTTCAGGGTTGGTTCCATAGTCGTTTGTTTCCATAATCATGAGTAAAATTACGTCTTTTAAGGATTAAAACGATCAAAATGTAACGGTGTATTAATCAAATTCCAAAGTCTTTGATTGTAAAGGCAGGTGGAATGAAATAAACATAATTGCATAGTTGTTAGTCGCTCTAATATATCTGAACGGTACACTAGTCTACACTAGCTACTAGTTCTCGTATCTCCATAAAGAGTAATTTACAAGACGCAAATAATTTATGAAAACTAAACGTAATAATGTCTATGGAGCCGGCTAGCGTATCTAACAGTGGGAGGCTAAAACGTAAATCTTGTCCGCGAGCTTACTCGTACCACTTAACGTGTTGTACTCAAATATTTATGTACGATCATGACACATGTATGTATGTACACACATACATGTGTCATGATCGATGATTGTGCACTAGCTTTTTTATAAGGGATACTCTGTCAATGATCTGACGAATGTGGTCCTTTGAGGTGGAAGGATCACAGTGCAGAGGAGGTCGGTCAGGCGTTTCTTACTCCGTATCCTACGAACATAAGATTACTTCTTGGCCCGAACTAAGAATGAATGACACGATTTAACAGTTGTCCCTAAACCTGAAGGCCAATTCCCGTACCTAATTAAAAACGTTCAAAATCTAGTCACAATCTCATCTCAGCGACAATTTATTTTGTTGCCAAAAAGTTGTCAAAAATGTAGGGTTTGAGGTAGGTATTTTTGACAGACTGAGGCTGAGATCAGACTGTGAACGTTCTTAAAATCACGAAGATTGCCCCTCTGATATGTATTTGCTCGTTCGAAAAATTTAATTTGTCACTTATTCATCAAAAAGGTATTTCTGTTGTCTTTCATATTAAAACTATTGTAAAAGTATATGTAGAGAAAATTTAACTAACTCTTTACATTAGATACTAAATTAAATGACTAACTTCTATACAAAAACAAAGGACACTTAGACGTCGAAGTATTCGGTGGTATTCGTCCGCATCGCAGTCATCCGGAAACGTGCCCAGAAGACTGGCAGCATTTGTCACTTGTTCTGATAGAGCAGGGGTAGCTCAATAGAGCAGTGGTGGCTCAATGGTAACGGACCCGATTTACCGAGTTGTAGGTCGTGAGTTCAAACCCAGGCAAGCATTTTACTTTGTGTAAATAATTTCATCACCACTGCTCTCCAAACGGTGAAAGAAAACATCGAAAGGAAACCGACATGCCCTTGAACCAAAAAATTTAAGACACGTGACACCTACCAACCCGCACTGGGCCCACGTGGTGGATTACAGCCCACTCCGTCTAGAAGAGAGGAGGCCTGTGTCCCAGCAGTGGGAATATTATAGGCTGATTATGCTGTCGTTTCTACTACATTCGGACGGGCCCGTATCTTCGTTGAAGGACTTAGACAGTAGATCGCTTAGTCTCCGTGTACAAATCGGAAGATAGTGCTACCCTGCTCTTGTTTACCATAACATAACAAAATCACGCCTGTTTTACCCGAAGAGTTAGCAGACGTGAACCTTATTTACCGTGTCGGCTATTATACTGGGTACCTTAATTTACTTATTGTTAACATAATCTGCTCCCCAAATGCTCTGAAACTAAGAACCCTCAGTCTTCTGAACCAATCCGATGCTCCTGAATAATTATCACAAAGTGACATTTTCTTTTCCATCGTTACAAAAACAAAACAAAAAAAAAAAAATTGCCGTCTTTTTACTAAAAGCCTTTTGGTGGATTTTGTGATATCAATTTCCTTCAAGATTTTCCTCCACGTGTAAGTCAACAATTAAACATTTACACTACAAAATCAACTGAGATTATCAAGGGTTATACTAATTAACAATACCAGTTCCATCCGAGTCGGAGCGTAATAGGCACTGCTAATTCGATTATAGGTATGTGAGTGTGCCACCCTGTACATAATCATGTACATGGCCTGCACAATGGCGACGGAAGATCAATACTAGTTCATTAGTGAGTTGAATGCATTACTTAGTACTCAAATGTCAACGGGTAAATTGGTATTTCTTGCAACTTATGCCTGCTAATGTTTACGCGGAAACCGTTGAGGCTTTGTAATGCTATTTGTTGCTGAAACTTTTGAAGGGAATTGGTTCGGTTTCAGTGGTAGTGTTAAAGTTAATGAAGTGTAGCTGTTGATTGTAGTAATAATCTACTATGATGGCTTCACATTTCGAAGGTCCATGCTTTGCTGGTTTCAGTTTGTATGATTCCAGTCGGTTAAGTTACCTGTCAATATAAAGTATGCACGATTTTAACATTTTCAGAGATTTTTAATAAGCAGCCCATACCAACAACACACCCCTGAGTACTTGAGTAGTCTTCTATAAGCATGGAACGTATCCTCAAACAAGTAGAGTTCTGTGATGGAGTTGGCAACCACAGATACTCACATTGGAGACCCTGGATGCCCGCCATTATCCTGATTTATTCAGTCTAGTACTAAGTTGCCATGCTGCCACAATTTTTTTTTTGAAAAAACATTTACCTTCTATCTTCAAGATCAAGAAAAATCTTTCCATCACAATCACTTTTTGAATTATCAGCTCAGAGGCATAATGATTAGAAAATATCACATCATTATGATATTCACCAGTTAGTTGAATGTGCAATACGGTAAGTTGGAGCGGTGAAGTGTGAAACCGGTCCGGGACGATGTCCTGAGTCCCGACATTCCTGGATGCGCGCACGCACTCAATTGCACTATTTCGCTTTGGACTTTTCGACGCGCGGGAGATTTGAATTTTGCAAATTAAACGTTCCTTGTTTTTGCTTCAGAAATCGTTAACTGTATTGCTTTTTTAAGGTAATGGTTTATTGCCAGGAGTTATGCTGTCTCTGAATTGTAGATGCGCGGCCGATTCGTATTTAGTGTCCAAACTTTTGTTCTTGTTGCGTAGGGCCACATTTGTTTTGCTTTGGCGCAACGGTGGAGAAACGATAATTAAAAAATATTTCGGGTACCTTTACTTTACGAGCAGTGGTGGTTCAGTGGTATCAGCCCTGACTTACAAATTCTGGGTCGTGAGTTCGAACTCAGACAGGCACTACTTTGTGTAAATTATTTGTATTTAATTTCATCACCACTGCTCTCAAAATGGTGAAGAAAAACATCGTGAGGAAATCGGCATGACATGTAATATCTACAAACCTGCACTGTGCCCGCGTGGTGGATTATGGCCCACTCCCTCTCACAAATAGGAGGCCGGTGTCCCAGCTTTAGAACATTATAGATTAGGATTGCTTTACGATAGATAAGCAGGTGTCATGATCTCCGATTATGAATTTAACGTGGAGTATGTAAACACATTTGAGGATAAATGCCTTTAAGCAATATTCGCTGCGATAGGAGTCAGTTTTCTCTCAGAGATTCTCGTCTTTTTGTCTCTTTAGTAACCTCGACATAATATGGATGTTGGTAAGGGCTTTTCTTAGTTGAGCAATAAGCTAAGTAAGCCATATAACCTTAACTTACCTACACGACGCGACGTATCAAGTATTGTTAGTTCAATACATTCAGAAAGCACGTAGGTAGAGTAATAATCTTAGTTTTCCTCAGTAGGTTGTTACGACTTGTGTGGGATGATGAATAACTGGTAGACGTACAACCTACACTTTTCATTCGCTTCTTATATACACGGCATCGTAAACCAGAGGATCTTCTTCTAAATTGTTTGATGTTATTTAATTTCGAAGTAATTGGTTGGGTACGAGATTTGCCGCTTAAATGCCAGAATGAATAAGTTTGCACATTTACAAAAAGTCGCTGCTGAAGTAATCGCTTTACTTGGTCCAGATGATTTTAGATATGCCCAGCCACAACGGGCAGGCAACTGGGATGGAGGATTATAACTGCAACTGGTTCGAAAAAGACAACATTTTCCTCTCACAAATGTAAACTGCCTTAAAATGCTGCCCCAAGATACTTAAATAACTGCCTTAGAACAACTACAAACAAGGTTCAGTTTCAAACGCGTTGGGAAAATGGATATTGCAATTTCTATTTGAACATTGAGGTGGCTACACATTTTTATTTGTGGGAAGAACGAGACAGAGCGTGTCTGTATAGACTGGTGGAAAAGGGATGGTGCTTAGCATTTATATTCTGGGTACGTGTAAGTTTCAGGCAACGGTCGCCGTGAAACTCGTAAATGGGAAAAAAGCAACAACGGAGAACTCAACTGTCTATAGTGAGGTGATCGACTCTGAAACGTTACCATAATTTTGGAAGACAATGAACGTACTTTTGTACCCCTCTTGTTCCATGTTCCATAACTTAATGCAGATCGGCATGTAATTGCAGCACTATGTATGCATAGTCTGGTTTAATTAAAGTGCAAAGTGGGTACAATTAATTTACATAGAGTTAAATGAGTGCCTTAAAAATATGGCTTCATTTAACGAAGCTTGGGAGTCATCTACCTTAGGTTGAATATTGGACAGGCTATAATTAGCTTAATGAAGTGTTCGAGTGCCACCGAAGGTTGATCCGTGACGAAAATAATGATTAATAAATCGGATCACGTCTGCTCGGTCTCAAGAGTGAGGTAAGAATTATATCGGACACAATGACACGCTATTGTCAAGTGCGTCGAGTGTGAGAAATACAATAGCAATTACTTCGCTGTAGTCACCTTCATTGTTTTAAGCGCTGGCAAACAAGTAAACTATAAATTATTTAAATTGAATCATCGTTTTACACTTCAAAATGTTTGCTGCTGTCGTTAAATAGTATCTTCTAGATGTTTTAGTATTCATTGGAGGTTATTGATATTGTTTTTTGTGGATTTATATTATTATTGCAACTATTCTCGGGTCATGTGATAGAGTCGTTAAACAAAGTGTTAATTTATACTTGAGCTGTGAAATGAATATTGAATGTTAGAACTCGTCCTGAACATCGATTCTATCTAGTAAAATATTTTGTAATTTTATGTGACGATAATAAAGACATTCTAGTTAGCCCATATATCTATCTATTCTAATATTTACGTATAATAAAGCTGAATAGTTTGTTTCTTTGAACGCGCTAATCTCTGGAACTACCGGTCGGATTTTTAAAAATATTGTTGAATTTGATAGCCCAATTCTTGAGGAAGGCTGTAGGCTATTTAACATCACGCTAGGACCCATAGAAGTCGAGCAAAAAGTAAAAAGTCAGAAAGAACCCTATACGAAAACGATGTAATAGCGCGGGCAGGCGATGCAATGCGAGGGGGTGGGTTGGGGTAACAAGTAGTCGCGGGCAGAAGCTAGTTGGACATACAGGCACAGAATTGGTTGTCTGACAAACTTCTATAACCTAAAAAGTCTTTCAGGCAGGTATTTATTTGCTGGCTCTACACGTGTTACGACGACATAATAGTATATTAAACGCTGCACTTAACTTTATTGAAGGGCAACCACAATGACATAATCCATGGCATACATTGTTCATGATCACAGTAAAACATTTCCAGAAAATCAAACGACAATTTTTTCATCGACCATCGAAAACAAAATACTCGGATTTTCATCAACAATCTGGGTTCCAAATATCGATATTTTGGAATGGCACGTCCCAACACTAGCACTCGTCATCAGAGCAAGAGCCGCGTTGATATTTCCACGTAGATTTCGCTCCGTAAAACCTTTGCCGTTTATTTTTGTATACATTTTGGCGCATCTCTTTATATTTACAACCACAACTGAGTTGTTCAGTGTTTGTCAGTTGACCTTATGTGTTATTCAAGCGATACCTACATATAATGGGTTTGCATGTTATAACAATGGGTAAGGTAATACGTACGAGTGTGGTACCTGTAGAAAATACGATTATGAATAATGATAATAATGTAGTACTTACAGGCCTATTATTCTTGGTTAGGTATCGTCAGTTAGGATCCAGTTCAATCCGCTTTTGCGTTACTTTATTGATTTCATGACTCTTTTCTCGTTTTTGTCCGGGTTTCAGTTAGAACCTTTTGTTTTATAGGCTTTTCCCGGAGTTTTAGTACCCACCCTCTCATTGAAATCGCGGAAAAGACTTTCATAGATGAGCTATCTATTTTGAACCTGCACAATTACAAATCATCTATGTAGAGTTAACCCGCACTGGGCCCGCGTGGTGGATTACGGCCCACTCCCTCTCACCGAAAGGAGGCCTGTGTCCCAGCAGTGGGAACGTAATAGGCTGATTATGATTTCAACGACGTCAAAATAACGTTTCATAATATGAAGTTTATTTTGTGTAGGTTCTACTTGTGTAGGTACATAAATGGCAACAAAGGAGGATTATTACATCGCTTTCATAAGTAACTGTTTGTTGGTACTCTCCACGTATGCTTGCCAAAGTTGTTGCATAAGTGAAAGACTGCACTGCACTGATTTCGTCAACGAATGGATGCCAGCTGTCATTATGTAAAGAGAAAGCTTCTCTTTTTATTATAATCTATGGGCATTATGACCTGCATTCTAAACAAGTGAAGAACTGTTTTTTTTACCTTTGAAGCAGATTTCAACAAATCAAAAAAAAAATCAAATTCAGTTGTTTTTTTTTGCGTTATTGTACGATAATACCATTTAAAAAAATACTCATAGTACGACGGGCAGTGCTGGGGCGGCTGCTGCGGAAATCCTCAAATGGCTAAAAGATTCCAATCTATTGGGAGTTATTTATGTTCGAGCCATTTTGGGTTGAAACACTAGGGCCACGGGGGACCGGGTGCCAACTAGATTTTTCAAAACATAACTAAGCCTGGTCGACACTTAACATGACCAGAGGGCTGGCCTATTTTTTTAACCAAAGGATCAGCATCGCCATACAACGTGGCAATGCTGCCAGCCTTTTGGGCACTTTTCCTGTTGACAGCGATGCGGACGAATTTTTCGATGACCTATGAACATTTCCTTCTTTTTTTATATAAGTACATGTACGTATTAATAATTAATATTATTTTAGGTTTGTTAGCTTTTATATTATTTTAATACAAAACAATAAAAAAAATAGATAAATTACTTACATAATCTAAAAAAAATACTCTAGTCTACGTTAAATCAATATGGTTTCAAATGGGATAATGGGTTACCGATGGAGTTTCATTTGCAAATTGTTCCCTTTGACCTAAGATGGAATTGTTGTGGATAGATCAACAAGTCATTCATCATCAATGTCCTAAGAGACCACTACAGGATCAATTAGTGGATTACATTCCAGAAGGAGATGGTCTAACATCTATTCCTGTTGATGGGGTACCATATACCAACTGCTATTCAACAATTTATTTTTAGGTATCTTAGTTTCGGAGTATTCATGACAGTGCAACTATCTGAAGGTAAGGGCAGTATATCGATTATAGTATTTGATGCTACTGGATTTGATACCTTTTTCTGGGACCGATAACAAAAAAGATTAAACATTATTATCATCTCTTCCAAAAGATGCCACTGCGGCAAAAACAATTCAGTGGAGTGATTACTTAAAATGGAAAAAAATACAGGGTGGCAATCGAAGGACAAACTAAAATCATGAAGTCGTCACATGATTCTAGACACCCTAGCGTAAAAACATTTCGTCAGTTATCAAAAAAAACTATCTGTTTCAAAGAAAAGAGCAATACCTAAGCGGTCACACAGACACACAGTATGGATCAGCCTGTTTTTTTTTAAAATAAGCGACGTAAAATTTCAACGCTCCTAGGGGGTTCGGAATTATATATATTATTGAATTCATGGTAACTGGTTGCGCGACAATGTCCCTGCCTACCTGTATATCATTTAATTTTACGGTTTATCATCATTAAATTCAGAAAACGTTTTCACTTTGATAGCTTTTCTGAGATTCACCCCTCAGACAGACGTCTTAATAAGAACTGTTTATTATATCAGTTCTAAGATTTTGCAGTTCAATACTCTGAAGTGTTTCTAAGTATTCAGCTAATCCTTCGAGGTTATCTTCGTAATATACAAACGTGTGTAAGGAGCAGCGCGTATGAGACGCCCGCGGTCGAAACGCATCGGCTATCGACGCAGACACCGCGCCTCACTGTGCGCCTATTAAATAATATCTAATACAGAGTAAACTAAGCCTAAAGTATGTTCCAATGGTAACTTACAAGATAAAAAAATTGAGTGATATCAATTCTTCTTTTTAGCGTGTCGATGGGATCTAAGTCAACCCAGATTTCGGGTACGTGTTTGGCGCCATCACTAGCGTCCATCAGTAACTGTAACGTGCAGCTGACAGGACACGCAGGACAAGATATTATGTGTCCCATCGTTTGTGGAACAGTACCACATTTACACTCCAAGGCCGAGTCGTCTATGAATTTGCACCTGTACAGGTTTTCCTTGCTTCGGCTAACCAACCAGGTTAACCGAAGCACCCACCTGAGTCTGTTTAAAGATTTCCAGGTTATCCAGGGCAACTCATGATATCAATTTGTTTCATGACAGCCCTGATGGTATGATTGTCTATGGAGTTTCTTGCCCGTTCTTCGCCATAGGAACCTACTAGCCTACTACGCTTTCGATTGGGCAACTAGCCTCATCTTTCTGACTGACCGACTAATTGACAGTTCAAAAGTGCCTGTATCATCTGCCTAGCCTTTTCCCAACTATGTTGGGGTCAGCTTCCAGTCTAACCGGATGCAGCTGAGTACCAGTATTTTACATGGAGCGACTGCCTATCTGACCTCCACAACCCAGTTACTGGGTAATACGATACCCCTTGGTAAGACTGGTTGTCAGACTTTCCGGCTTCTAACTACCCGTAATAACAGTCATAGGTGCACGAATGACAGACAGGACCAACGGCTGAACGTGCTTTCCGAGACACGGTATGTAAAGATGGTCATCAATCCACAGATCAACCTCGGCAAGCGTAGCTTAACCTGATCGATCGACCTGTGCGGCTGTTATTATTTAGCCACGGGCCCCTCTCTTCAAAAGTGCCTGTAATTGGTTTAATATTGAATTAAATGCTTTGATTTTAAGTTTGAAGGGAACCAAAATTGCTGGAAATATTTACTTTTCCCCTAACATGATAGTGACAATCTGAGTTCCCGTCCATGATAAAAGCAAAATAAAATCACAAGGCTTACGATTTTTTAATTTGCGCAACCTATTAAGAATATGACCTGACCTACTGAGTATCTAAATAGATACCCTGAAAAGCAGACGGTTCAGCAGTTTTTTTTTCTTTTTATGCTAATAGAATTAAAAACTGTTCTCGATAAAAAATATTCCGGTCAAGTTTTTCCTATGTAGGTATATACCTACCGAGTACACACTACTCAAGCGTGATTAATTGTCAACCACATCGCCACTTATCATCAGGTCAGACAGCGGTCACACGCAAAAACCTAACACAATAATATGTGGTTAGATAGGTACCTACCTAACAAATTTTTGTACCTAAAGGAAAAATTTGTAAAATACCTAAATTGGTCAAGTTCAAGTTCATATTTAACAATTAGCCTGCATGCAAATGTAGGCAAAGTTTAAAAAAATATAAGAATCAGATTTCCAATTATGTAATAAAATTCAGTAAACATTTCGCACTCGATTTTGTCACATTAAAACGGTACTTGTCACACTACCAACAGCTCCACAAATACTCATGTGGACAGATCTCGGAGCGATAGCGGGCGAGATGTCGGCTGCACTGTCGCAGCCTCTAACCCCCTCCAGCCCTGCCCCCCCCCCCTCCCTCCCTCACCGAGTGTCATTGAACGTCTTGGCGTGGACCGGCTTATTGCAATCTTAACGAATGCAAAATACAATGTGAGACTAAGGGCACCCTAATGACTTTCACGTCACTTCATTCGGCAGATTAAACGATAAATTTTATTGTAGTTGTTAGTGCTAGATGCTAGGTGTTAATATGCTATGCTGTATGTAGTAGGTAGCTATGCCATGTATAGGTACTAGATGTAAACAAGGTCAAATGATGTGTACCGACCAAGAATGAGAAAATCTAAATATATAAAATTCAAAGTCCTGCCTGACTGACTGACTGATATATCAACGCACAGCCTAAACCGCTGGGCCTAGAGACATGAAATTTGGAGGGAGTGTTCTTTGTGAAGAGTAGGTATCCACTAAGAAAGGGTTTTTCGAAATTCCACCCCTTAGAGCGTGAAATTTCACGCGAACGAAGTCGCGGGCATAAGCTAGTTAACAAAAAAAATGCAACTCTAACTTAACGTAACGTAACTTAATTCACTCCAGAAACTTTCTTTTCTCCGTAAACACGTCACAAAGTCCTTCCAACTTCGATTTTTAACCCATTAACATTAAAAAATGTGCTACCAACTATTATTTCTGGAACTTTCCAAAGCTTGCCTCAACGTAAAGCGAGTTGTCACCAAATTCTCGGGCATCAGAAGCGAGATAAAGCTGTATTCGACTATTGTGAGTCACACGTCGCGTAAGACGCACCGTACGAGATAATTTCACCTGACCTCTGCCAGTTCATTGACTGTGTCCTGCATAGTCATACGCATGTCTAGCATAGAGACGGATCTAAGTTGTGAGCGGGCAACCGGGCGTATTTGTAGTTTCTTGCCCGTTCATCTACATAGGTACCTACTTAGTACGCTTTAGAATGGACATCTAGCTTCAGTTTTCTTACTGACCGACCTCCTGACAATTTAAAAGTACCTGTAATTGGTTTATTGTAATTGGTTAGTTTGAAGTATTTAGGCCGATGCTTCATTGAGGTAGGTATAAAAGAGAGATTTTCTAGATATTCGATAAAATTTGTAATGTAAATCGATATCTTCTAAGGTCAAACTCACAATTAGATAACAGATTTGCAATGTGGTTGAAAGACGGCCTTACCAGCTACCATTGTGCGCCAATTTTTTCTACGTCGATCATCATAGTAGGACACTAACTACCCCACTTAAAAACCTTATTATTCATTCACCTCTTAATGGAAGATACATCAATGTTAGTTAAATGGGTATTTATTTGCTGAATCCTGTTTCCCTGAAAATACCCGAATATTTTACGTAATCCCTACGTACATACGTACGTACGTTACATATATTTATTTAAAACTAGCTGTTACCCGCGATTTAGTCTACGATCCAGGATGAAAAGCAGCCTATGTCCTTCTCCAGGCAATGGTCTATCCCTTTGCCAAATTTCATCCAAATCCGTTCAGCCGGTTTAGCACGAAAGAGTAGCAAACAAACATTACAAAACATCAAATATTTTCTCTTTATAATATTACTAGCAGCGCCCCGCGGTTTCAGCCGCACACGTGTCGATCCCTCGGGAAAATCGGGGTAAAAACTATCCTATTTCCTTCCCCGGGATGCAATCTAAGATCTCCGCCAAATTTTATCTAAATTCGTTCAGTGGTTTAGGCGTGAAAAGGTAACATACAGACAGACAGACAGACAGAGTTACTTTCGAATTTATAATATTAGTATGAATTAAGTTTGATAAAACGGCCAAGGTCATCACCGCACTGGTCTGTAAAGCACAAAAAGGGCCATGTCTTTTTAGTCTTTATGGGTATGAACCCATATAGACTAAAAAGACATGGTGTATTATTAGATTATCGCTTATCACTTGCACCACACCCCATCTAACCGAGAGCCTACTGCGTATAAAGTGCTTCAATGTAAAAAGGAGACACAGAAACAAGAAGAAAATTTATCTCCCAGCCTGTGGGCGTGGTACCCTAGGCTTTATTGTTTCCACCGGCCAATGATTCCGTAATGATGAAACTGTTATAGCCATTTATCTAATGTCGACTCGAGAAATAAATTAACCAGTAGTGACGAAGACCTGTGTTTGAAAACTATCGTTAAGCTTTGAAAGGAGTTGTATGTAGTCATATTATGGCCGTAGTAATTGATGGTTTGATGATGGTATATGATGCATAGCATGATAATAAGAAAGGCAAGTGTCCAGGAATGAGAATGGGAACTGTGTAGCAATGAATAGAATATAATTTATTGGTCTCAAGACTCTTGATACCAACTATCTACCTTGGGTGTAGGTACAATTATAAGAAAATGAAAATAATAATCTAACATGTTGTATGAACATAAAACTAAATTATGTACAAAAACTAATAATAATCCTACGAATAACTAATATAATAACTAATTAACTAACGACTAGTACGAAGTTCGTACTAGTCGTACGAATATTATAAACGCGAAAGTTTGTGAGGATGAATGGATGTATGTTCTTTACTCTTTCACGCAAAAACTGCTGCACGAATTTGGATGAAATTTGGCACACAAATAGTTTATAACCAGAATTAACATATAGGATACTTTTATCTCGATATCGAAACTTACGCGGGTGGAACCGCGGGGCGCTGCTAGTATTACATAAAGTGAATATTGAAATGCATAAGATTAAGTAAAACAAGAAAGTAAAATTCTATAGGCCATATATTCATAGTAATATTCTATGGCCTAGAATGATAATATTTTTTGGACAAATATATTATATTTGTTTCTTAACGAATACTTACCTAAAACAGTTCATTAACAGTAACTTTACGTAGGTAGTTGTTATAAAATTATCATCTGTTTTTCTTAATTTTGTTGGTAACTTATTATAAATTAGTATGTGCCGTGCAGAACATATTCTGCATCAACGTGGTTTGGCAAGGTACTACACATAAGACGAGGTAAGTAGGCGCTGAAAGTATTAAAACGTTGGCGGCATGCGCAGTCTTACTTCGCTGTGATTGGTCGAAACGGGAACTTACCTACTCAAGCGCAAAGCTCGAGAAAACCACGCAGCTAGAAAAAACTTAATTCTCGTGTCAAAAGCTTTAATGATAACATATTTTTAATAAACAAAATACTTATCACACATTTACCCCGTTATTCATAAACGTTGCTTTTTAAGTAGTGATTAGCGACTATAACCATACATTTTTGACGTTTAAACACTACTTAACTTTAAACATCGTTTATAATAAACCCCATAATGTCACGATGTTATTCTAAAATAGAACACTGTAAATGACAAAACGTTCCTGAATTCATTCCATAAAATAAAATATTAAATAATAAAAGCATATTCACAGCGAATTACCGTGGTTAAACAATAATGATGTCAAATATACAATAGGTACTACATATTGTAGTGGACCGGTGACCGATATTTGGGTCTGATCCCGCATGCCGAAACAATGGCGAATCAAAACGATCGATAGTTGATCGGCCTTTAACACTTTTAGGGCTTGCACAGACTATCGACTAACTGAATAACCAGTTTTGATGTTAGACGCTACTACCATTTGTGTAAGTTGAGTCGATAATGTGAGGGTTATACTGAAGCCTGTTATCAACTTAGTTGTCGTGTATAGGTACGTGTGTACGGAGCTTATATAATTAAATATTTCTAATTTTTTAAAACGCTTTCGTACTATTAGCACCTACGTCCCACTATGGTTAGTTGACATAAATAATCAAGTTTTACTTAAATCAGACAAACGAATGCTTAAACTTTCGGATATTCCGTTTCCGACTACAAAGAAAATTAAAAAAAAAAAAAAAATTAAGGATTGCATCTTAAATGAGTATTCACTAATCAGATAACGTTTAGAATAATCATGGTGGTTTGAGATTAATTATGTTCTATACAAAAACTATCAAACAGCCATTTTTATTCCTTAGATTAAAATTACAGATATAATCTGGATCAAAAATAAAGTACAGTGCAGCCGACGAGAGAATGAATTCTTGACATAATATATATCTCTGTTTCATACAAACGCATACATGTTTTGCGAATTTGATCTTTATTAGCTACTAGAACTGTCGCACAGACAGGTTTCAGGTACGCATTCTCTCGACGCCCAGACTAACTAAACGGAATAACTAAACAAACCTAAAGTAGGTATACTGGAACGCAAGTAAGTACGACAATTTTCTCCGAAAGTAACCCCAATTCGCTGAGCAGTGAACTACGGTATTCCACAATCATTTGACAGAAGTAAGTACCTGTTGATTAGGTTTAACTCCGTCTAGAAACCGGGCCCTAGTACACATTACATACAGACAGAAAGCCTTTCTATATATATTTAGTGTAACAACTGAGAACCGGCCAGAGCCTACCTCTAGGTGACCAAAGCGTGCTACAAAATACCATAGAACTATGAAGGTTTTGTGTTAGATATCTTAGGAATAATTTGTAATCAGGTCGGCAAAGGTCTGATTTAAAAAACAATAATATACTCTTATAAAAATGGAGGTCCTGGAAAGAACTAGGGGAAGGTCTTTGCCCAGCAGTGGGACAGTTTAGGTTAAATAAAAAAAAATCTTAGATCTTAATTTCTAGAGTTTCAAAAAGTATTCCAAGATATTTCGCAGTTGGTATCTACATGGTCGGGAGGAATAGTTCCAGAATAGTCCTGTTGTCTTCGGTAAACGTATACAATAATTGTATCAAAAACGAGCAGTGGTGGCCCAGTGGTAACGGACACGACTTACGAGTCGTAGGTTCGAACCCAGACAGGCACTTTACTTTGTCCAAATTATTTCATCACCACTGCTCTCAAAACGGTTAAGGAAAACATCGTGAGAAAACCGGCATGTACAGAAAGCGTCACTATGTCCTAACCCCTCAAGTTTTAAAATGTTACACTGCTACAACATTGAATTCCTTACGAATAATCTAAAGAATACTTCAAAAAGAGTCCATTGTGTAGACTCGGATTCGAACCATCGCATCACCGAACGTCGTCATACTCATACCGGCAGTTTGACGAACTAGCCAGCGAGCCCATATGAATTGCGATGAAATTGTTATCTACTATCGGCTGAGTCATTATATCTTTAGGTCCCTGTCTAATCGAAAGATGTTATAATTTGAGGGTATCCATTAATTTTACTTACTTACGTTGTCTTTATAAAATTAATCCATACCTTCAAGTTAGAACTTTGTATACGTTCACTTAAAACGGCGAAGAGTAAACGACTACTATTTATCAATTATTTTTTTAAATGATTTCTGATTTTATGAGAACTAAAATAGTTGTTCTGTTTGTTGTAAAATAAGATCATAGTTTTGTTAAATAATAGCAATAATAAATATTATTAAATGATTAATAAAGTATTTTATTTTTCTTGATTTTTTAATTCTTTATAAATAATTACTACTTAAAACAAAATAGAAAAATATATCAAAATAATATAATGAACAAAAAGCACATTTCGTGCCTATATAGGATTTGAACTTCCAATCTTATGCACGGTAAGCGGTCTTGAAACCTCCAGTCTATTTAGACGATGAATAAGTTGTCGTAAATGTTAACCCTATTATTGTTGCTTGTCGTCGCAAAAGTATTGTTTTATTGAAAAAAACAATAATAAAAACAGAATTTAAAAAAAAAACTTACTTAAACTTATTTATTCACTAAAACAATACATTATTTAAAATAAAATGTTTTTGCAAAATACAAAAACCAACTTGGGCCTATCACGGATTTGAACGCACATGTCTTTTGGTGGGGTAACTACTTAATGGAGCTGTGTGTACTTCTAGTACATGCCGGTTTTCTCACGATGTTTTCCTTTCTTTCCTTTCCAAAAATTTCCAAAAATTCGAAGACATGTGATATCCACCGCAACACGCACTGAGCCCGCGTGGTGGATTACGGCCCACCTCCTCTCACAGGGAAGAGGCCTGTGTCCCAGCAGTGGGAACATTATAGGCTGCTTATGACCTACTTGTCAACAAATACTTCTAAAACAAAACTTTAAAGTTTCACAACTTTTCAGTGATTTTCCTAGCTTGTGATTTGTTTTAGACCTATTGATATGAATTAGACATTTTATTATTTCTTTGTCTCACCATCCCATGTTACTATTTGCACCCATGATAAGGGTTCTGGCCTGTAGAAAGACTTCGAGACAGCATTCTACCAAACAGCAAAGACAATAGAGTCATTGGAGACATTAGGTAGTGAATAAATATAACTACTTAACTTGTTACACATCAAAACAAATTTTAAGTAACATCAGGGGGCCTAAAAAGGCCACTTTGGCAGAATCATAAAAGGATAATATTATGAATCATAATGGGCAATTAACTGTTAAGTTAATCGTATCAAATCCCATTGGTGAAGGATGTTTCAGTTATTTTGTTGGCTGTGCTAAAATACCAATCAATCCAATCCCAATCTCTTTGATTATACCTACGTAGTGCTGCGAAAAAAAGAAAAACACGGACTGTCTTCGCCATATTATGATTCGGAATGTTATCCTTTTATGATTCTGCCAAAGTGGCCTTTCTGTGCCCCCTGTTCCATGTAAGTAAATCAGACATCTAACATCTCCCTTAACTATTTAAGTACCAGAAGCTAGCTTACTAAACGCGCCGTCTTCTCTACTAGATTCGACGTCCTTCGAAGTCATTTGTGTTTGTGTCTCCGTTGTGAGTTTACGAGCGATGTCCTATCGTGCTCTCCGCAGCCAACGAAGATTCTAGATTCAAAACACTGGGATATTTCCTACCAAGTCTACCGGCTACTTTATATCTCGCCCGTGAAGTTCTGTACTAATAAAATAGTTTCCATGTATCTCATGCACGTATAAATATTATACATTAGCTGCTTTGTTTATTGGTGGTGTTGGTTTCATTTGAATGTTGTGCTTAATTAAAAATGTTTATGTAGATTAAAAGAAAAAGAAAAGAAAGAAAATACGCTTATTTGCGGTTAACATAACGCAGAGAAAGAACACAAAAAATAACAAGATGGGGGAAAATTAGCGTCATATCAACGCAAAACGGCCATCTCTCAGCATAATGCTACGATCCTATGCGATAATGCGAGACAGAGCCAAAGTGGTTTCTTATTTGGTACTTATCTCTATTCTAGTTTTAATAAGCGAGTTGAACTACATTCATGTCTAATTTAAATCAATAAGTGGGTACTTAGAAGTGTTCAGATCATTAATCTTTTTCTATAGATAGATGTCGCTAGTTTCACTTAGAAAGCGACCCCAAGAGGCGTCCTGGGAAACGTTGCATTTTTTATGAGTAAATTCTCAGTGCCCAATATGATGTAAAATGACATTGCTCTACTATTTTGGTTGCAATGCGCTTGCGCTGAGAGCAGTGGTGGCCAAGTGGTAACGGCCGCGACTTACGAGTTGTAGGTCGTAGGTTCGAACCCAGACAGGCGCTTTACTTTGTGTAAATTATTTCATCACCACTGCTCTCAAAACGGTGAAGGAAAACATCGTGAGGAAACCGGCATGTCCTAGAACCAAAAATTCGAAGACATGTGACATCTGCCAATCCGCACTGGGCCCGCGTGGTGGCCCTCATGTGTCACAGCAGTGGGAACATTATAGGCTGATTATGGTGGTGGCGCTTGCGCTTTATGGTAATGATTCCAACCAGACAACGCTCCAAGCGGAGAGTAGCGTAAACTTTCGGTGTAATAATCCTTGTGCTTTCTTGTAACTTACCTCTGAAGATATTTAAATGAAGGAAAAGTAGACACGCCATTTTAGCACTATTATAATCTTCAAGGAGACAATAAAAAATAAAAAATGGTTGCCTGTAAAGTCGGTTTTACGGGCGAAGATTTTACGTGACAACGTCTTTTTCTCGGTAGAATATTTATTGATATGAATATAATTAAATTGCACAATAGGAACAAGGAATTAAATGAAAATAAGAACGTAACGTTACCGAGCGTTACACTTTTTCATAAGTGACTCCCAGCCGCAACCTAATTTAAAATAAGAACGTAACGTTACCGAGCGTTACACTTTTTCATAAGTGACTCCTAGCCGCAACCTAATTTAAGACGTTGTCACGTCAATATAAAGGTAAAAATAAATAATCTTTAAAGTTATAACGTTTTTTTTCAATTTCGCGTTTCAGTAAATTCTAAGCCAATGTAACTTTAGTACCTATTACGTCACACCACTTGGTCGTATACCTAATCAAGGCGAAACGTGAAATTCACTGAAAAACGTGCTTTTTATACAACTAGGAAGACTGAGAGTTAAATTATTCGATTGAACGATTGTTAACATGTATTGTAAGGAATATAGTACCTACCTACCTCGCACTCGGTAGGTATGTACGGATGTAGATACAGACGTCAGCATATCAAGCTATCCGAAACTGTCAAATTTTCCCAATCAACTTTGAACCTTATATTATAGCGATATAGTTGAAAATCTATTCAAGAAATTTGACAGATTGTAGTAGCTTGATGTGCTGGCATCTGTACTTAGGTAGGTACTGTTAGTTTTCCTGGTAGAACACGGATATGGAAGTTATATAATAAAATGTATAATAAAGAGGAATACCTAATACCGATATGGAAATAATTGTTAACAAATAAAAATGATCAATGTTTTGTTTTATCGCAATAGTTTTATTCTTCCTACAGGTACCTACAGACGCCAGTAGATCAAGCTACTGCAATCTGTCAAATTTCTTTAATAGATTTTCAACTATATCGCTTAAGTATAAAGTTCAAAGTAGATTGGGAAAGCTTGATGGCGTCTGTACCTAAATAAATATTGAGGAAAATCATATCCCATATTGGATAAATTAAACAAATTCTCAGAAAAAACATTGGGTAAAAAGCACTTTACAGCAAAATTTAACTTTCCTGAAAACGTATGTGCAAGGAACGCGTCATATTTTTCATATCTGTCTCAATAGATGGCGCTAGTAGTTGCTGACGTTCAACTTAATCATTTTTCTTGTACTTATACATGATGATGATGATGATTACTGGTTTTACATTTAAAAAATGATTTCTTGCTAATATTAAGCAGGTATTTAAAATTCTGTTCTGGCAGAACGATATCAATGAAATGCTATAAAAATGGCGCGAAAATATTTAATTCAACGTAAACAGCTTTTGTGCATATAAAATTATTTAAACTCATAAATTATTTAATAAGATGTTGTTACGAAACTAAGCCGTTGCTGATCACTTCTTGTTAACTTCAAAGTAATTAATGTGTTGTATTTGCAACTATTTGAATAAAGTGTTATTTATAGTGGATAATAAAGTCATCGATTATTCAGTGAATAATTTATTACTCTTAACATTTTGTTGCTTTAGCAAATGTTTCACTTTATTACACCTACATTATATTTCAGCCTGCCTTTTTTACCGTTTTAATATTTTCTCAAGATTTCTTTGTGAATTGTCTGTGTATTGTGCTTGTATTGTTTAATTATGCATATTATCTGTTATATAAATACTATATTGTTTTTGTGTATTCAGATAATGTGTGCAACTAAACGATTACAATATGAAAGGCATATGGGGTATCTGAAAATAATATGACTTTCAATAAATAAATGTGTATAACTTTATAAATTGTTTATTCAAGTGAACTGTATTAAGTATCTAGTGTTATAATTGTTTATTTATTAAACTGATCGACGATTGCAATAATTTTATTTATTTTATAAATTTACTTTAGTATTATTTTCGTTTACGTATGCCTACTTGCTTAAATATTTTTTAACTATTTTGAATTGCAAGTAAAAAAACCGGCCAAGTGCGAGTCGGACTCGCACATGAAGGGTTCCGTACCACAAGGCATAAAACGTCGAAAAAATCGTTTCTTTTATACCCCTTTAAATTTTAACTTTATTTTATTTTTATTATTTTAAAAATACGCGCTTTATCGTGGAGTTGCGGAAACCAGCCCGTATTACCTATTACCTATTGTTGTTAAAGCAGCAAAAGAAAAAATCTGTGAAAATTTCAACTGTCTAGCTATCACGGTTCATGAGATACAGCCTGGTGACCGACAGACAGACGGACAGCGGAGTTTTAGTATTAAGGTCCCGTTTTTTACCCTTTGGGTACGGAACCCTAAAAAGACAAGCATGGGTCAAGCGCTAGACGCCTCGTCGTCCTTGAAGCCACACAATTATGTCCTTTGCAACAAAGCAGTTTCTAAATAGCACACATAAAAAAACTGATAATTATATTTGCATAGTACTTACCTATTTATTGAACTCGTTAATTTTATACCAACGATATTCGTAACAATGTTATCAAAGGCGAGCTAGCGCCAAGTGTTGCCATCATTCGCATATATTATAGGAGTTAATGTCTCCTGCCATAAAGGGTAATTTTATTTCATTCAATTTGTCTCTTTTGTCAGTTTCTGTCCGGTTTTTTCTCCATTTGTTATTATGATAACTCCAGTGGCCATTGGGGGCCGCCTAGTAGGTGTTGCTATGGCCAATATGCATAATTTTATGTTTCTATTAACCGATAGACCTGTTTGTCAGAACCCAAACCAAAGCAAGTTTTTCTATGTTTACCTAGGTATCTTAAATCAACTAAATTATTTTGTTCATTAATATTAATACGACATGATTATGAGTTTGATTAGATATTGTTGATTTAATATCCGTTAATCATGCTATTAAGTGTTATTAATCAAACAGTAAGATGACAGCTATGATGCTGTCAGATTTTGGACTACCTATTAAACAAAATTTTTGAGGTTATGACTTATAACAACGCTTGTTTATTTTCCCGCGCAAATGTCCGAGTACCACAGACACGAGGAATACTTTATGAATGTGTGCCTGCGGTGACTCGATGAGACATTTAATCTGTCATTGCTCTGTCATAACATCTTTGACTTTTATTTGGCTTCGGACAGGACAAAAACTTTAGTTACTGCTACTCAGAACTCTTTCCCTCTTAAAGGATAAAAGGAACGATTGAATCAACGTTGTGGGTAATTAAAAATCAAAATATCAAGAAGTCTAATTACGGAGCATACGACGTTTTAACATTAAGCCGGTGTTGTTAACAGAATAATAATTCATAAGTTGACAGCACGTGAATAATTCGCGACGCGAGTTGTTATCAGGCGCACTTGCGCAGTATGATCGCTCTCTTGTTCGCGCGTGCCGACTCCAACGCGAGCGTACTATACTCACAAACAAACCACCCACACTCACAAACCTTTCGATGAACGTGATTTACATTGACGCTTAACGTTTTCATCAACGTTTTACGCATACAAATCACACATTAATTCTAAACTAACATTAGTTATGTCACATTGTTAGTAGGATTAAGGCTGTTAGATAATAATATATACGTATTTGTTTATTTTTATTGTTGTTTCTTTATAGTGTCATACGTTACTAGTTTCATATACATAACACTGCACAATCATTAGTGATACAAAATTGTTGAAGTTAAGTTTTGAAGACAGTAGTCAATGTATAGCGAATAAGATTCCGCGTCGTTGTTATATTTGACGTGAGCCACGACTAATTGCCCGATAAGTCGTCGATTCGCGTCTCGTTTTAATAAGGTACGCTGTCTACATGTATGTGTGGATACCGATGGAATGCCACGGTCACGTCCCGAAGTGTGCGTGACTTGTGCATGTGTGAGAGTGACGTCTGCCGCACGCCTCATCGACCAGTTTCCCAAGAACTCCGCCCCTCCCGCAAACGTACGTTTTTCACGCCATCTCGGAGAAAATATACGATTCTAGAAAGATCTGCATCGTCTGGCCAGGTTACACTGTAACTATGTGTTCGTTGTTGCCACGTGAAGGCATACTGTGGTCTGACGCTTCTTGTGTGTAACCTCGATTCGGACACACTACGATCCGAGGCATTATGGTTATAAACACAGAGTAATTCGAAGAATATCATTATCCAAATGAATATCCAACTCGAGACGAACGGTCAATATTCGTGATTTGATTTGATTTTATGAAAGAAGTTGTATTATAAACCAATTAGTGGTTTCAATTTATATTCTTTGCATTTTTACAAACAATTAAGTAACAGTGATGATAGTTAGATTGAGTGTTTGAATAGGTTGATAAAAAACACGTGATTGCGAAAGAATTCGCATCAAAATAACAAATGAATGCTTTATGTTATACAGTTCACACCGTATACGCAGGCTTTTCCCACGGTTAGTTGAGTGTGTGCTACCCCCTCCCGCCCCGTCACATCGCCTGCCCCCCTTATTGGCCTGTGTTTGTAGTTCAGTACGGGTTTAGCATTCAAAGCGGTATCATGCTCCCCCGACATTATACTTTCATATTTATTGCTAAAACGCCTCGTTCTACATAATACCTAGATGCAGATTCGGCTATTGTAAAAGAATAAACGCAATAGAGTTTTACTTTCTGTTTACACACTGAAGTTATTTCTAATCTAATAAACTGCGATGTGTAGGTACGTACTCAATAACTTTCCGAAACAGATCTTAAGTTGCGGTACTAGATTTCTTAATACAAAAATAATCTCTAGAGGAATATTGATACATTTGATGGTGTATAATAGCCACATACTAATACAAATTGGACTTATACAAATTATTTACCTGCCTACTCATTTTATAAAAGAAATAGGTACCTATTTAGCCAACTTACCAAAACTGCGAAATTCATGCCTACGAAAGAGTTATCTTGGGCTAGATCCAAATGAAATCAAATATAAATAATATGTAGAACCGAGGAATTCTAAGACACCAAACAAATAAGCCAATTCATCAATATATAAATAAAATTAATTTGTAAGAAAGCGCGGGGGAACGACACTGTTCGTCTCACACGTTATTTTCGTCGCCACCTTACGAGTCGACAATTATTCGGGAATTTCAAAAGATCACCCTGGAGCAACGGGTCGTTGGCATCTACTGACTCACTCTTTTGTTTTACTTGCTCACCAAACATTTAAACCGAGCATAGAATCAAATTCGGATTAGGTTCCATCATTACTAATACAATCGGTTTCGTTTTCTTCCATCATAACAACTCGCTTTAATTATCTAAACTAAAGAGATAAAGTCGTTGCCCTTTCTGTGTGTGATTAATCTAATACCTACAATAAATTAGCCGCCTCTAGCTGCTTCAACAAACAAAAATTGGGAAATATTCCAAGAAAGGCAATGTTATCAACCCCAGCATGATCTTGTTATAGTCTATTTGAAGTCAAGATGCTAATACAGTCGATTTCCACGATTAGTTAGTCAAAACCTAATTTATATAAATCGTCGAATTAACGTGAATAATAATATGGCTAACAAAGGATAGAGGATCGATCCAGCAAACAAAACGATAGGTCCGAATCGAGTAGCCACACGTAACATCGATCTGGCGCAACACGTACACGCCGAGAGTAATTTGGATGTTGCTAATTATAGGTGCTATTGCGGTTATAATAAGATCCTCCCAACTTCCCAGAAACGAGGCCGGCGCGCTTTATTAATATTTATCCGATACATGCCGAATGCTTCGGTCGCAACCTAACTGACGCAGTCAAAGAAAACATGCTCGCCAGAAATAAAGTCGTAAAGTACCGGAACGATTTCAATCGATGTTCTGGGTGTATATCGGTTTATAAATGCGCAGAAAGTATCGATGGAGTACCGATTGAGAAAAACGTTTCGCCTTTATCGGCGATAGTGGTCGCGTGTAAGATTTTTTCTGAGCGGCGCACGTAGCGTGTGACGTAACGACTCATAGGGAATTATTGAAGAGGTTTGAAATATACGGGCGGATATATTTGGAGCAGCAGGTAATAAAAGATGACTAAACATCATCGAGGTTCGGTTCATTTTAAACATTTATTATACGCTTGGATAGGGATAATACAGATACAGAATACCTACTGTAGGTACCTACCTAAGTAGCCAATGTTTTGCATAGCATTCGGAAACCCTGTGTGTCATCAATCGAAAATGAGTCATTATGATATGATGCTCACAGATAGCATAGCAGATAGCAACTGATAAAACCTTTAAGTAGGTACTTGGACACAGCTGTTATTTACATTGTTGCTAGGTACCTACACTACATAGTTGTTAAAAAATTGATTTGTATTTAATAAATTAATTGAAATCTTCTTCTACCCGTTGGATGCGAGAAGCACAGAACCGGTCGAAGTGGAAGTGCTTGGGGGAGGCCTATGTCCAGCAGTGGAAATTATAATGTTGATGATGAATTAAAATCTTCGGAATTGTGATAGGGTTTTTCAATATTGGCAAGCAGAACTTACCGAAAATCAAAAAAAAAAAATGTACCATTGTTTTTCTTAAAGCTGATGGTTTAAAAAAACGAACGCTAGTTCAAAACAAAAGTACATAGTAATGAATAAACCAATTAAAATAATTTAAAACTCTACAAAATAATAACTTAACCTTACCTTATGGTTAAGAAATATCAAAACTTAGTAAGTACCTATTAAAATGAAAACTGAAACGATAAAAGAAAACTAAGACACGACCAATCAGTCGATTGAACGCGTATTTTAACATAAGTAGCATTTACAGAGCATTGCCTGTCTGAGAGAAAAATTGCTTGCTTTTATCTATCTTAGGAGCTATTAATTGATTAAAGGACCTTTTTATTTATTACTAGCTGCGCCCCACGGTTTCACCCGCGTAAATGTGAATCCCGTGGGAATATCGGGATAAAAGGCAGCAAATTTTATCAAAATTGGTCAAGCCGTTTGAGTGTGAAGAAGTAACAAACATATTATAAACACACACACACACACACACACCCCCACACACACCCCCCCACACACTCACAAACTTTCGCCTTTATAATATTAGTGTGATATACCTATATCTATATCTTACGCCACTCACTGGCAGATCTACTACACACATATCTTATCTTGATCAGATCAATCAAACTAAATAATTACCAAAGAGTCCCTAATTTTCCTCAACTTGGGCTCAACCATCGAATCAAAAGCAGACACTGCAGCCAAAAAGCTGGGTCCTCTAAATAAGGTTTTTTTTTTGTGGATGGGAAATCATCTAATGACCCCTCCCGCTCTGGGTGGAGCGGAAGGGAGTGTCAGACTCTTACTGACTAAAACCCACCCGTGCTCCTTCCTTAGCCCTTTATGTTCCGGGCCAGCGGTAACCCTTTCGGACAATCCCGCTGACCGGACAATCCCGCTAAATAAGGTGAGGCGGACTTCACATTTAGACAGCTTCTGGGTTTGTACAAAGCTCAGGTTCGTTCCTGTAAGAAGTATTGCAGCCACCTATGGGATGGCTCAGCAAAATATCAGCTTTCTGCACTTGACTCGGTGATAGGCGACGAGGGACTCGAGGCTAGGGTTCACAGTCTGCCTCATGGGCGTAATCTTACTTGCCTGTCGGTCATCTACTTCGAAGAGTGTACGCCTTTCACTACCGGACTACCAGACGTACTGCAGGGTACCCATCGGCACTTGATCGATATACCGACTACTCCTCCACATTTACATAATGCGCATGGCCAAGCGTGGAACTCTCTACCAGCGCCTGTGTTCCCTTCCACGTATAACCCATCTGCCTTCAAAGGAAGAGTGAACAGGCAACTTCTAGGGTTACTAGTCCCATAATAGACCTCATCCATCATTTTCCACCAGAGAGGTCAAGAGCTGGCCTATTTTGAATTTCCTATTTTGCAATTCAACAAAGCTGAAAATGTTTCATTTGCTTGGAGTTAAACAAGCACCACAACCTTCAAATTAGGCCACAGCAACGCAGCTTGGTGGTCGAAATCTTAGGGTCAGTTCACACCGAGACGCGACGCGACGCGCAGTTTTCAAGATAGAAATACAATTACAGACCTTATCCACTACACAAAAAGGTACACGATTCAGTGAGCTACGCCGCGCGGCGGCGGCGCCGCCGCCGCGCTGCGTAGCTCGACGTAGCTAGTAGACACTGAATTGTGTACCTTTTAGTGTAGTAGATAAGGTCTGTAATTGTATTTCTATCTTGAAAACTGCGCGTCGCGTCGCGTCTCGGTGTGAACTGACCCATAGACGTCGAAATGGGTATTGTACATACAAGGTAGCATGGACATCGACGCGGAATTTGATACCATGGATTGAGTACAAGATTCTGAACCCACTGCGTTGATTTTTTTTTTTTAATAATAAATTTAGAAACAGAAAAGCTGTTCCAAACATTTTGACCGCATAGGTATGAAAAAGCCTTTCTTTTAAAAAGTTTTTTTTTTTTTTACGCTAGGCAGCGTACGTACAGACAGCACATCAACCTACTACAATCTGTCAAATTTCTTTAATAGATTTGCAACTTTATTGCTAAAGCATAAGGTTCAAAGATTGATTGTACCACATGATTCCAGACCTAGCGTAGAAATGTTTCAGGGGACTGTAAGCATGAGGTTACAGTTTACGCGTCGATGTGCCTGCCACCTGTATAATACTTAGGTACCTACTTACTTCCCAGGACGAGCCCTTTCACAAAGACTTCGTAATAAAATACTACACAAGATGAATATTCAGTCAATAGCAGCAGCGCGAGTAAGATTTTTTTATTTATTTTTAAGGAGACTAGCTTATGCAAGCGACTTCGTTCGCGTAAAATTTCTCCCTCTTAGGGGTGGGATTTCGAAAAACCCTTTCTTAGTGGATACCTACTCTCCACAAAGAACACACCCTCCAAATTTCATGTCTCTAGGACCAGCGGTTTAGGCTGTGCGTTGATATATCAGTCAGTCAGTCAGGACTTTGAATTTTATATATTTAGAATATATTTTCAATAAATTATTTTCATAATGGTAATTTCATTTGAAGCAGAAAGATAATAGATACCTACTTATGGTACGAGAGCCCATGACCAAAATTGACCCGTCGTTTTCGAACAAAACCGTATAAAATCGATCGAAATTTTTCACGACACATCTGACTTGACCGCATAATTAATAGCGTCCAAAAAAAAAAAACCGAACCGTTTCATAGCATATGCCTCTGACCAGTTCAGTATTTTTTTTTACATAGCATACGAGTAAATGTGCCCCCTTATAACTGCACCGCTTCTGACCAATACTGCCCACTGAGTTCAGTTCAGAATCACCTATACTCGTACAAACGATTTCATACAGTTTTGGCCGTAAAACGATGTGGGCTGTCGTACTATATGTGTGACTACAGGTGTTAGCTTCCTAACATACAAGGAAAAGTAAACGCAAGTCTCCTTTTCTTTTAATTCATAAACATGCCATGGTTAATAATGTTTCACATGATATTAATCGAGATTTTTTGCTTTTATTGAAACACGTTCTTCACATTCCTAAAATGGTGATCATTTTTTCCCACATTTCGAATTCGCAAAATAATATAAGGATCATTACGTTTACCATAAAATTGATCATTGTATATTCGCTCATATTAGTTAATCTTCGCCCATGGCTTCCGAAGAAGCAGATTCATGCACGCATATCTCACAAACACGAATATTCTGAATTTACTTATGAATGACAAACATGCCATAGGGGAATGTAAATTCTTTAGCCTTCATTCAATTTGCATCATTTTTATTCCGTATAATGTTTTATCGAATTCCAGCCTCGATTAAGTTCTCGAGGAATTATTGGAAATATTGTTGTTTATCAGTTTAACTGTTTTATTTATAATTATTTATTGAAAACTCTAAAAGTAAAATGAATCCATTGAAACTACTAAACATAAGAGTGGCTTCAAGGAACAAAGCCGTAACAGAGCAAAACTTGACAAATAGCTGGAGCTTGAATCTTTAATACCAATTTTAGTCAAAATAATAAAGCTTACACAAATCAACGCAATGTATCATGTGTAGAACATAGAATATAGGAAATAAACAGAAAAAGAGTCCTAAGAGAGTAATTATTAGCAGCGGGGAGTGAAACCTACGAACAATGATTACTGTAAAGGGAGCATAATATACAAAACGCCAATCTTTCACTTGATTTAGGCGAAGACGAAAATTATCATATCAAGGAAGATGATAAGAAGTTAGTAACATACTTTAAAAAAATTAAAAACATAGAAAGGACAAAAATATAGAAGGGCACAGTTTTCTCAATTTTGAATGTTCCGTTTCCCATTCATATTCCTCTTTCTGTAATACCAAGTCCTTTGTTGAAACAGCAAACATTTAACTTAAGGTCATCTTAAAATCATTATATGCTGTAATGATTATATGATGACACACGTCATGATCGTATTTACGTATTTTATTAAGATTGCAAAACATTAAAGAGGTTTTACATTTAATAAAATCAAACGACAATAGTGTCAAGATCGTGTTATAATTATATCGTAAACATGCTTATTGACTTGTAACTGAATGGATTCCTCATTATTGTAAGAATTACTCTTAGCTGCATTATATTAAACCTTATTATATAATTTTAGATCAGTTACTTGCGATACCTTCAGATTTTGTGCCTGCGAATGTCTTTATAGAACCAGTTATAGATATAATTAGCTATATAATTTTTTTAAATTGTGCGACACCTTTAATTATTTATGAAAAGTTTTAATCTTAACTCTGTATCTTCCATGTTTTTCACGCATTTGCATACGTTTTAGACTTGTTGAGTTTCTCCAAAATGACACTATTTAGTCACGGCTAATAATATATCGAGTTTCACTCCATTTTGTAAGTAGAGAGAGACTAACATGGTTTATTAATGTTTATTGTGTGCGAGGAGGAAGTCTGTCTTGCGTTATTAATTACTAGCTTTTGTTTGCAACTTCGTTCGCGTAGACCACATTAGTAAGCTGACAGTTTTTCTTTATTTGAGCTTCCTTGCTAGTGGCTCAATGTCGTGATTCACCGGTAACTTTCCCACATTCTAAAAAAATAAATTAAGGTGGTGCAGCGTACTAAATACTCTAGATGCTGTTTATTGTAACATATACAACTATTTTTTATTCTAAACTGTTGAAACGTAGAAGGATCCTTTTACGGTTGAATTTGTTATTCTAGATGTATTGATAAAAAATCTACTGTGGATTTGGAAACAAATGATCTTGTAGGAGAAGTAACAAAGTGAAGATCATTATGATTGTTTCTTTCCAACTTATATGTAAGATTCTCCGATCTATTTGCCCAAACCAACAAAGGGAGATCACACATTCACTCGCGCTGTTCTGCGCAACCGCAACACATAAGGACTCTATAAACGATTCACCTGTATAAATCAAAATAGATGCACTCTAAACGTTTCGTGATTGATGTACGTAGTGTAGGTATTACGTATAATATGCAGGTTTGCGGTTGTCGGACAGCGGACGCCGCCTGGCCACTCGCCAATACTCCGGCCTCAAATTGATTTTGCCACTGCTGTACCAAAACTCTTTGCTCCCGTTGCATGCATTAGGAGTGTTAATTAATTTTCGGTCAGTTGTTGCAAGGCAATTATTGAATAATGTCGAGGTGTTTGCATAGATACACGATCCGGATTTTGATCTTAATGAACACCAATATGGAAGTTATACCAAGGTACACTGTTCCGCTCAGTATGATACTCGTAATAAATAAACTGTTCGTAGACTCTTTTGTGAATTGTAGGAAACGTACCGAATTGGGAGTGGTTTTGGCAAAGGATTTTGAAATAAAAGCAATAACGGAGACAAGGAAACAAAACTCGAAGGAAGATGCAGATACTACTTACAGTAGAATTGGAATTGTTGACGCATATTTCATAGAATACTTATTTCAAGCATAAACCGCAAACTCTGACTAACAAAAAGACGAATATCATCAAAGATCAAAGTGAAACGGATGTTTAAGTAAGAGATGATATAGTTGGAACACTTATCTGCGATGCCTAGCATTGTCGTAACCTAAGACCCGTTGGACGGCTGGCTTTTCGCCAGGTTACTTTGGTTTAAATTGCTTCCACCCCTCTCCCTCACATGCTTTTGGGGAATAACGTTACAACTTTTTTAAGTGCACAGATATGAACTTAAGGCAAATAGTGTGTGTTATTTGTATTCAGTTTTATCAACACAAGATCACACAGAGCGCATCTCCACCAACCCGCACTGCACACACTCACAGCGAGGAGGTCTGTGTCCCAGCAGTGAGAATGATATAGCCTAAATATGCTACACAGAGCTACCTAACTTTTTATTAAAACCACTATATGTTAATAGGTATAAGTCTCTCATGTTAAGTACTAAAACCTAAGTCTGCCTAAGGTGACTAAAGACCAGGAATTTAGATAACATTCCTAGTACCAGGTGCCAAAGAATGCGCGTACGCATTAGCAACACTGAATAAAAATGATCGTTAATAGTATCTACTAATAAAACACCTGTGATTTGTCTATATTCGCTTAGAAACCTTAAACCAAACAACCAAGAAATAGATAAAGAGACACGCTTTTATAAAGCGGAGAATACGAATATTGAATTTGATAGAAGGTATATAAAAGAAGGTAAGTAACTAAAGTGTTACCAACGAAATCATAAAGGTATATAAATATAAATTAAGTTGGTTAGATCACAGGCTGCATGTAGCTCTCCGGGTGTCGTAGCAAGCTTATTTCTACTGGCCAGTTGCCAATAGTCTCCGCTCGAAATTGCTTTTGCCGTACACCGTACCAATGATACCGTTGCACTGCATATAATACTTGGGCGTGATACGCGCATGGATACCCATATGTAAGGCGTAAATACCAACATATTCAATACGTTTTGGCTTGTCCAGATCTGTAAACGTTCCTGCCATTGTTGCTTGGACACATTTTGGACTAATTGTTGTAAACTTGGTGTTTCCAGTGTAAAATTGGGAAAGATCGTGTTGTATGCATTTGCATCTATACTTCAATCAGATAAATATATATTCTGCAATGCATCAATCAAGTCATCATCCAGATATTATTGTTGCCGATTTCTTGTTTCAAGTACGAATACTGGTCAAGGAATTGATTTTCCACCAGCTGTATGGACAGCTGGTGGAACCGATAAATGTTTTTGGTTGTTATTGTTTTAAGCTTCGCGTGACGTCTTGTCACCATAGACCTTGATCACTACTACCCCTTCATCATACAACTATATAATTTCAGCCTGTTCTGAGTAAACTACCGGCAGCTTACATCATAAGTGGAACCCTTAGTCAACAACATTTCGTAATGCACTTCCATAACAATGTTCTAGAAGGTAATAGAAACATCTCTTTCCTTCTCTAGCACATTACTGAGAAAGTTCCAAACAGTTACGAGTATCAAAATAATAACAGTTCCGCATGCTTATGTAAAATATTTGCTGTATTTTACAATTTTGACGTAAGCTGCGCGGGCGATGTACGATACGTAACTACTTGTAGCGACGATTCAATAATCGTGATTGTTGTATAAGCGTTTAATTGATAGTGATCAATCTGGGACTGGCAAGAAGCAGTGAATTTTTCACGTAATGTTTCTTTGACCTTATCTTTTGGTTGCTACTTGTATGAAAGCAAGTCCTAAAACCAAAAATTCGAAGACATGTGATATCTACTGCACTGGGCCCGCGTGGTAGATTTCGGCTCACTCCCTCTCACCGAGAGGCCTGTGTACCAGCATTGGGAACATTATTTGCTGATTATGCTTATGCTTGTATGAAAGCTGAAACAAAGAAGATCGCGCTATCTGAAAGTAGAGTTGGGCGTTTATAAAAAGTAGTAGTTCTAAAACGATGACCACGTCTTCCAAGCACTTAATAAAATACCTGAGCGTTTTAAGAACGCTAATATAACAAACAAAACTGGCGGTGCGCATCCGATCATTACGGACCCGAATTCTAATGACCCATTTGAATCAACTCCTTTTCTTTTTCGCCTCAAATTTAATCAAATTATAGGTTGAAGCGTATTATAATATTTCAATACATCTCGTCCTATACCGTTTGTGGAATTTTAGCTTTTTATTGTTCGAATCGGTTTCGTCTCGGCGTAATTTAGAGGGTCTAGACGGGTTAAAAAGCGGTTTCCAAAAAAAAATTGAAAACCAAATTAATCGCTATCGTTGGGAGTTTAAGTCTTTGTTTTAATTTCTCATGGGGAGGTAAATCAAACCCGAATACTGGCTTGTGTGAAAGACTTTCTTCTTGTTACTCCTTTTCCCTATAAATATAGCAGTGATTCAGAGGGGCAATTCTCGTAATTTTAAGAACGTTCACAGTCTGATCTCAGTGTCAATCTGTCAAAAATACCTCTAATTTCCCTACATTTTTGACATTGATTGTCGCTGAGATGAGATTACGACTAGATTTTGAACGTTTTAATTACGGGAATTGGCCTGCAGATGTTTTGCATTTGGCTAAGCTATTTTGTCTTCGGTAGTACCTATAATACTTGCTGAAGAACTCTTCAAAATGACTTCAAGCACTCACAGGTTACACATCTCTTGTGGGTGAACTCTAAGAACATTACAGTTGGTTGATGGTAACCTATTAGGTAACTCAATAGACGATACAATGATCGTGCGCTTAAAATGAGCGTATTAGGCAAATCAGTCTGTAGCAACAGTGGCAAGCTACCCTAGGTAACAGAGATGATTCAATAAGAGCAACGTTATCGAAATTGTAATGTCAGATACAAAGTGCGATCGTGTATCTCAATACGAAAATAAGTTTCAAAGTCGTTACAATTGGAGCGACAATCGTCTGGACTCTTGAAGGTGAACAAAAAATTACTTAGATTCATACGAAAATTCTAGTGCTAAGACCTTCTCAGTAAATAAAGTAAATTGTAGCAATACGTACACTCCACAGTGACTTAATGTAATATCGTCTCCTCTCTATTTACTCTGATAAGTAAAAGAGGGACAACATTTTCATGGCATTTTCATCTCTCAGCACAGACGTGATGGAACAAATAAATGAATATAATACTAAAAATCTAGAATTTATTCGTGCGTATCGAAAACCGACTCAATTGTACGTAATACAGGGTACAGATTGTTTTGATAGAATAAATCTTTTTTGAATTCCGAAGGTAAAAATTTCAAGGTGCATTCCATTAAGGACCTTAGTTTGTTAGTGAATAGGAGTCAAGCGAGGCGGAGAGTTTGTTGGTCTAAAGCCTTTTGGCTGTGGATGTTGGCGTTTTGTCTCTTTCTGTTTGGATGTGGGATGAGCGAGAGGGAGCGAGGGGTGATCCTCCACCTCCAGCCGATGCGGGAGGCAAAAGATTAACCCAGTTTTGTTATTTGTCCACTGTCAGTTGAGTACCTATTCACAATGCGGCCGGAGTCTCCTCCGCTGGATCCTTGGGCCGTTTAACGTAATTGTAAATGATTAATGTGTCTGTACCTCCATGTAATAGCAACAAGACATTGGGAACCGATGCTCTTGTTTTGATTTATGACCCCAACTTTGGTAATCAAAGATGTTCAACGGAATTTTTAAAATAGTTTGAGAGGAAAAATATTTGTTAAGTATTATAAATTAACTTTTTAGCTAGGAGGAGAATCAATGGAGCCTCCTCTAACAAGGGTTCAGTTACAATTTAGGAATTCTGAATTGGGTATTGTAGTTATCAGGTACCAATAATTGTTGTTTTGTTAATAACATCTTGTAAAAAATACTGTATTTATCTAAACAGGGTCGATTTTTGAGATGGGGCTGCCAGGGTAGCTACAGGAAAACGCTCTAAAGGGACAGTCCTTAACTTTTTGAGAAATTTTGATCTGCATTCACAGATTTTGTAAAAATATAATTATAGTCAGCAAGAAAATAGGCCATTTTCACTATGTTTTAGTGAAAATGGCCTATTTTCTTGCTTTATGATGCCAATATCGATCCAGTTGGAAGTGACGGATGTAAAATAAATCAAGGTCTAGGTTTTCCATCCACAATCGGACATTCACTAACAGTATAGATGTATTATTGCATAATATTGATTAAACTCCAAATAATTTTCAGATAAGACGCCTTGATGGGAATAAAAAGTTATGAGCACTCATATAAAAAAGGAAAACCCCCATTTCAATTGTTTATACCTACAGATTAAAAAACCTTAGGAAGATTAACTACAATGTTTTCCTTTACCTTATTTAAAATAAGCTTATTACAAGTAGCAAAAGTTTTCAAACGACCCAGAGTAGGTATTTTAAAATATTTTCTTTTCAGCTGAATTGAGGAAGACATAAAGAGAGAGAGAGCAGTATAATCAAAAAAAAGCTGAGCTTCCGCCGCGCGCCGCTTGCGCAATTGTTGGGGTAACTGAAAAAATTGATAAATAATCCCAAAAGCAAAATCTTTGTTATGCCCAAGAGTCGATTGCAGAAATAAAAAAAAATTGCAGATATTCTTCATGTGGAAATTCTCATGGATATCACGTCTGAAAAAAAAAACATGAAGAAATATTTTGCGTGAGAATAGCCCTAAACATTACATATGACTGTGCTACCACATGGTGACATAGAAAACAAATCTGATTAACTTAACTTGACATAGAACAAGAACATCGATTAATAATTCAAGTGGGTATCATGAATCGATTTATGCTAGGTAAGTATTCTAGCTCTTTTGTCAAGGTCGTTCAATATTGATGGGTGCTACTCATACTAATGTCAGTGACTCGAGCTTTTTCCACATAATTTTTATTAATAAATCAGTAGTTGCCAGTATCATGACCGTGTATTGTGGTAGAGGTCATTGCTAGGCCGATAGGATGGAAATAATTATGCTATAATGTACAGACGCCAGCACATCAAGCTACCCGAAACTGTAAAATTTTCCCAGTCAACTTTGACCCTTATGCTTTAACGATAAAGTTGAAAATCTATTAAAGAAATTTGACAGATTGTAGTAGCTTGATATGCTGGCTGGCTGGCTGTGCATCGTAGATAAATAACAGTCTACTGGAAGACATTGTGTTAGTGTAACCGTGGTTGCACTGCCAAAAAAAATTATGCAGCAACCATAGCAAAGGGTTTCTATAATTGGTTGCGCAACCAATACAACGTCAAGTAAGATACCTACTCAGCATAAGCTATATACATTTTATTGGAAGCGCAACCATGGTTGCGCTACCATGGTGTTCCAGTGTATTATAGCTCTAAGCAACGCTATATATGTTATAGCTGTAATAAACGTTAGCTGATGAAAGAGACAGAGAGAACGATATAAAGAGCTATCAATTCCTTCTATCAGGTTCCTGTTAGCCTGCATCATCTCACTGACAACCACAGGCCTCTACCCATGACTTCCAGCTCTTTCGATCCAGGGCTAAAGTGGACCACTGGTCATTTGCTTTCTCCAGGTCGTCCCGCCATCTTCTTCGGGGTCTGCTGCGATACCTGCTGGCTCAGGGCTCCATGTAGTTGTCATTTCAGACTTTAATTGACTATTCTTATGAGACGATAGAGTGATGAGATGGGTTTTTTCAATCGTTTTATTTTTGAGTTGAATGATATTGGACCAGAGCCACCAAACTAATGACAGATTCGTATGTAATCTGAGGTTAAACCAGTTCACATACTCTTGTAGGCCTCTTACGCAGCTCTTGGCATGACAACCGGCGCCAGATCAATTGAAATTCCTGACAACATCCTAAGAGTTTCAAAGAGATATAGAGATAGATAATCATCAAGATAAAAAGAAAGAGTGCTGTTGTAACACATCGTAATTTAGCAAGTCGTAAAGTCTACTGAACAAAACCTGCAAACAGTAAAACTCACGCTCAAAGGACTTTTATGTGGTGGCGTGTGGCGCAACTCGTAAACATAATTATAACGACCACTAAAAAATATTTTACTGATTTTGATGACAACAAAAAAGTTGCGAACAATCGGTTAGCAGTTAAACACATTCCAAACATAATTTTACGGGCCGTTTTTCAAATGTAAATGTTGCTATAGGAGATTAAAAAAAAAAAGAAACCTAGAAAGCTTTTAAGCTGAATAAAGGGGTGTCCATTCACAACTGTTTGATTTCATTCGAAACAAAAGACTGCACAAGAACACCGTATTCGGCGTTCGAGGAAAAATCTTAAGGAAAAATGTGACGTCCCTACATTTCGTCGAAATGTGTGCTGATATCAATTGCTGTGTACAAGAATAGTATGTAAATTGGACGGCACACTCAAAAAGGGAGACAATATTGGGTGTTTTGGCGCTTTAAAAACAGAGGGTCGATGGTAAAAGTTTACTTTTAGATTTTGAGTAGGTTATATTAGATTGTTTTTATCACCCCTATTTTTTTTTATCGATAAATTTAATGACACTGAATAAACTTATCTATTAACAAAAAAAGCGATCATTACCATAGTCAATTTCAATCAGATCATTTGAAAATACCTACATTGAGACTCGTTAACTAATTAACCACACTTGCTCAAACATTGAAAAATAAGCACTTAATACGAACAATATTATAGGAAGAGGCAGAGGAAAATATGATACGCACAGTCAACGGTTACCAAGCGGGGACGCGGACGGGGGGCAGCTTTTATACGCCGTGCTCCCGCGACTTAACCCGTCTGCGATTTTAAAAATCAGAAGGAGAGGGCCGTTGCGACCGGGCCGCCCCCTGTCTCGGCGGAGAGTGGGCAGGGGACCAACCCGAAGAAAACTGTTATTAAAAAACACGAGAGATTGGTTACAAGACTTCAGTTTTATAAATTTAGAAGTTTTAAAAATAATGAGTCTAATTTGAATGAATGAATTAGTAGGGTATCAGTCGCTGTTTTTTTTTTGTGGAAAATCAAATGTTAGATTTTCTGGTCAACTTCTTATGAGACAATTATTGAGATGTTTATTTTATGAAGATACGGCTAGATATTTTCAAATTATAAAAGAACAGGAACCGCATCCTAATCGCATTACACACTATCAATTTCAATCTGAATCATTTTAAGTTCGAAAAATGTGTCTGCTCAACAACGTAAATAACGCAATGAATGTTGTTGAACTGTCAAATTGAATCCCATTGCTACTGATTGTGTGTTATTTCCCAAGTTGTATTTCTCAATATAGGTAACTAATGAACATGTAATAGTAAAATGTTTCTTATAGATACTTAAACGACCCATCGGATAAACAAACCGTAAATACGACAATAATTACCATTTTCCTGTAAACAGTACAAAAGAAAACTGTTTTCTTTAATATCTCTTACGGCATATTTATGTCTAACGTGACTTGCATATTACCTGCTACTTAAATCATTGGTACTCAGCCTACATCCTGTAGTAAATGCATGCATGAATAGGTACCGCAATTTTCACATAAACAGATAAATATAATAATTTAACGCCTTAAACACGGGTCACCTCTATACACCCAAATAATGGATCAATTAATTCACTTAATCCTCGGAATCCGTAAGCTAAAATCACAGATGAAGTGACCATTCAAATCAGTTGAAACCGAAGCACCGAAACAAATAGAAGTGCTAATATTCAGCCCGGCCAATATGGCAGGCGTAATTTAATCCTGGCGCGGCGGGGCATCCAGGGAAAATCTATAAATCTACCGCCATTAGAGCGGAGAACTCCCCGGGACTCTTATTTACTTCGGGCACAAATTCAGATGACAATGTTTTAGGGGAAGGCGTTGTAACTGCCCTGGCAGCGCAGGGTTAGCGCGACGAGACAGCGTAAATCATTTCACGCGATATGTAAATTATTTTTATTACTCAAATTTGCACTTTGTTGCTTTGGAAAATAATGGGTGTAAACAAGAAAAAGTAATTTTAATAACTCTCCATCATCTGAATGAGTACCTAGCAGAAAAGGAAATAATTTAATGGGTTTTATATAGCAAAAGCGGTGACAGTGCACTTCTAATAATAAGTCCGCGCAAATATTATTTTTGTTAGACTTACATCCACAAAATGCCCTCTAGATACCTCAGTAGCATCATAATTTTTGTCTTTTCAAATCGTCCTTCGTATAAACAAAACCGTCTCCATTCTTCGCTCTGCCAGCCCTACGTAGGTACACCCACCCCCGTCAATTACTAACCCTGACCGATCCGAGGCGAGACTTATTGACGAACTGTTCCCTTTAAATCGTTGTCTCTGCATCTAGACGAACGCTTAGCCACACTTAACACTTTGGCTCTTTTAATACTAATATAACTTTGGTTGAACTTAAATAAAGTAGTGGTTTTATCGGGAATATTGGTAAAGTTTCGTACGAGTAAATAGATAGGAATGTTGATGTTTTAGAAAAGTTGGGCAAGGTCAGACAAACTAAAAGGCACGTGTTTCAAACTTTTAGTAACCATAAAGAGGTTAAGGAAACAGAATAAAATCTGGACGCGTGCACTTAAAGAGATCCTCAATACCTTTGTGGAAACAAACAGTAAACAAAGAAAATTAAAACACCGAATAGTCAACTAATACTTTAGGGAAGCTAATAACATCATACTGCAGCCACAAATATATCTGCCAAGAGTGGTAATTAAAAGATCGCAGTCACATGACCTTTCGACGAGGTGACTCACAGAAGGCCAATGTTTTTCAGTGGAAAATTTCAGATGCTAACAGAATTTTCCAAGCAAAGAAAAAGTCAACCCTTCTAAACTAGTGAGGGTTATAACAGAAGCAATGAAGAGTAATTCCATACCAAACCTAGGGGTAATAATAGAAAACCTAATGACTACTTTAGAGGATGGGTCGCAACTTTGTATATTTGTTGTCATTAAATCAATAACTCTTATAAAGCCAGAAGCAAAACTATATTTATCAGTAGCTATGAATAAAAGAATACTACAAACCTGTACACGAATATGTAAATCCAAAACGTATAGAGTTCATCTGTTAGTTTTCTATTTTCGTGGCATGTGCATAGAATTCGCGCACGCACGTGCATCGGATTCACACGTTATGTGTTATTGTGCACGTGTAAACATCAATCACAGAGTTTCAAGAACTCCTGCGTTGTTTGATTCAAATTTTCAATGAGATCTATAAATTTCGTACAAGCTTTTCCAGTCTGGTGGTTTAGTTTTTATAAATTGCGTGTATTGGTCTGTTTTGAACTTTTCTTGTTGTATATTAACTTTTCAAAAATACTTTAACACCCCATCTTAACTACTTTTTATCCACTCTATTGAACCTTATTACCCCTAATATCCGCAAGTGAACAGCCACAAAAGTGCCAAAGATGCGTATGTCACCCGCGGCGAGGGGGGATCTGCGAATCATTTCCAAGTTGGAATACCGAATGATACACCAAAACTCAATCGAAACGATATATTACGCCGATACGCGCGGCGGACGCTAATCCAGTTATGGATGCCAAAGATTATATTATTGGTGCATTGTAGGTTTACGTAGACAGCACGTTTAAAATAGGTTTAATTATAAACACGTTGTTTACCAACGTAGTACCGCAGCACGTGCTTCTTTGATTTTGGCATTCGATATTTTCTAAATGTCAAATATTTATGTCAGCCACACAGATGTTGCTTCCTGTTATGAAATAGAAATCTAATGACCGATACTTATAGTGAAAATGATTCGATTTGTACCAAAAACACCAAACACGCGGTCTAGCAAGCTGTGCGCAGTGCTTCATGACTAGCAGCATAATAATTTAGAGGTACCTGAATCCCGGGACCTCATCGGTTGAGCTAACTAAATAAAAGAAAGTCACCTATTCGTAATATATAACGGTGAAGGAAAACATAGTGAGAAAACCGGCATGTCCTTGAACCAAAAAAATTAAGAAATGTTACATCCGCCAACCCCACAGTTGTTGTTGTTGTGGCCCTCCCGCCTCCCGCGTTGTGAATTATGGCCCACTCCCTCTGTTATAGAGGTGGAATGTGAAGCATAGCATTATAAGAAATAAGCTACCTCACCACAAAACAACGACATAGTTTTAATTACCAATTCTTCCACGCGTAAGTTGAAAATACGGTGTGCCGCTTCTGCGACCCTTGAATCTATGCGCGCATTGCTTCTATATTTCATTCAGGCAGAGCAGTATTGGCATTTGAAACCTGTATCGCCCCAGCCACTTCGCATGAAACATGTATTCGCACCAAACACGCTAACTTGTTTAGGGTACTAACTCATTTTGAATAATAACATAATATAACTTATATAAATGAAGCTTGTTAGTTTGTTGTTAAAAATACATTAGTTATAGAAGCAGTAAGCATGGGTAGTAAATAATCTCGAGGTGTTTATGATAGTGGTCTATTATAGGTAGGTATGTATTTTTATCGAAAAACTAAAGGAATATGATTAAAGACAAAGACAGTCTGAAAGAACAGTGTGGTTTATAGAAAATAACACATATTCTGTCACATGAAAACAAAACAATAAAAAATTATGCTACCGCTCATTCTTTTGACGCCCAGTGTGTCCTAGTGAACAGCAGTTCACAAGGTACAATCGAGCATTTTAATGCTCCCAGAACCAAGGCTGAACAATCCGATTTGAAGATACCGCAGAAAACTATTTTAGACACACATCAAAATCTTTTATATGACCTACCAACTAAAACTGAAAATTATCTTCCAAACTAGACAAACGAACTATCCAATCACGACTCTGAATGGAGACATAAAAATAAATCCCGACCAGTACGTTAGTTGACATGATAATGGTGTACCTTCGTTGTGAAACCATCAATATTTCATAGGGCCAATATCGGCGGTTTAAACTGGCCGACTCGTTATTGCACATGTGAACTTTATGGGGCCTCACCCTCGGTACATAAATTTGAGAAAGTGCACCCCGTTTATAGGTACTTTGATACAACGTATTGATTTTGCAGATTGTCGGATTAACAGGTTTGATTACATGTTCATTTGTGTTTTTGTCGTTTATTTGTAGTGATGGGATTGTGTGGATATTACTAGTACTTCCATGATTATTAATTTAAGCTTATTGAACTAATTGTTAGTTCTGGTTTGTATAAATGTCTTCTTCGGTCACTTTACAGAATTTAAGACCAATTTAATTTAATTTATATTTCTGACTTTGCAGGATATATACTTGGCAAAGGTAAGTAGGTAAATAAAGGTTGAGGAAAATTCACGAGTAGGGAGTCACAAGTGCTGCTGAGCTGTTTCACCTTCCAAGGACTAGGAGGAATATTCGGAGTGGATGACAAACCTTCAGTACTTGCAGAGGCACCCGAGGAGAAGAGAGCTAAAATGGCTGCACTGACAAACACTGGAGACAAACTCTCAGTTAGCTCAAAGAGTCCTTTCTCTCTGCTATTCTTGACTCCATTCATACTTCTTGATTTCATTCATTCATCACAGTTATATAAGGACCAGCCAAAACAACCAAAATGCTGACAACATGCTACATGAGTCACCCGGTCTGCAACCCTTACCCCCTAATCATATAATCAAAAAAGCGATTCAATCACAAAGTAATTCATCTCCAAACAGATCAAAGCGTATAACTTCCACTAACGAAGTCACCGCAGCGGTATTAAAATATTAGCACGTATTGCACGCATCGCATGCATCCCACGCGTCGTATAACTATGTACCTACCTATGAAGCTAGCTTGGGTCCGCGACTTTGTTCGCGTGGATGTCGTATTAGAACTCGATATCCGTGACGTGAACTAAGCTTCAATTGTTGTAGGGGTTGTTACAGAAATCCTAGTATATTACCTACTTGTTCTTTATTTTGTTTTAAATGCTTAGTATTTAGACCAGTTTTCAAGTTATTATTCAGCAACAGGGGGGCATTTTAAGGGGTTGATTTTTACAAAGTTTTTGAAGTCATGTCTACCTGTCTTATTACCCCTTCCCCTCTAAGAAGCTTCTTCATGATCTTTGTATATTTCACGTTTCTGTCTTCAGTGCTTTGAGCGTTGCGTCGTTACCCAGCCATATAACAATTTCTCATCTAACCTATACGTAGGTATCTATAAATATTTTTCAACCCATTCGGCACGCATGCAACGTTGTAGGGCCGTCACAATGATCTCGCAGTCCCCTTTCAATCTTCGTTGCAATAAATAAAAGGGGCAGTAAAAAATGCGCGGAGGACCGCTCTGGCGCCCTCGCGTTTGCCATAATCAACGTCATTGAGGGTATTTATGTGTTGGACTTGCTAAATTTCAACATTCTCATATTAATGTTATGGGTTTCATAAATATTACTGCGTATGACCAGACGGGTGGTTGAATTGCTTTTGAGAGGGAAGTTTCTGCTAGGGATCGTTTGATGGCGGGAAAACTGTACCAAACGGGAAGTTTTTAAGAACTTTAAAAAAAAATAACTTGGCCAGGCAAGTAGATCATCATCGCCAAATTTAACAATTAAATTATCGTTGGTTTAAAAGGGCACACACATCAAAAATCATAACTTTGGATTTTTGATGTTTCATTTTTAACCGACTTCCAAAAAGGAGGAGGTTATGTTGTTTCCTTTTTTTGTGTCAAATTGAAAAATCTGTTACCAAATTACCCTTTTATTTAAAAGGATGTCACTACTAAATAAATGATATATTTTCCTTTCCAACCGGAAAAACAAACTGAGTTCAAAATACCCATAAAAATGACAAAATCGCAAATATAAAGTGTGGCTCACATCCATGTACTGCCACCCCCTATACAAGACAGATATTATGTAAAAACCTAACGGGAGTCTCTTCAATCAATACACGTTACTAGATGATGTAAAAGCTTTCTTCTCAACCCACAGCGCGAATTTAAACCCTAACTTCCTAGGTATAAGGTTAAATGTCTGATTCGGAAAAAATATATGATTTTTTCCTGACATCGTGAACAACAAAAATATCCTGTTGGACAATATTCGCTCTTAATACAAAGTAAAACAACATAAAATAAGTAGGTACGCCATGAACGTGTAAGAGGGTGCCCGCGGAAGAGTTAGTTTTTTTGTGAATATCAAAATATGAGCCCCCTTTTACAATCCCATTGTATCCGATATTGATCCCCATAATAGTTTGAGTCGGCTGGTCCACTGTCTTAATAAAAGGGATGAAATGATGAATGCGTCACTTTGGCCCACGATTTATGCTCCGATCATTTACGCTTAAAAACAAACAAATAAACGCTACGAGTGTTTTTAAAAGCAAATTAAAAATAAATGATACATTGAATTAATTCACACCGGTTATTGTATGAATCATAGTACGTACATTAATTTAAATTGAAGTTTCGCACATCAACACTTGCCAAACCGGAATGACGAATGGTTAATTCGTACTACATATATTCGAATTAAAAAAAAGTTCTTTGGTGTAATAAATAAATATTTTTATTGTTGTGTTTGATGGTGTTGCTACAAAATCTTTTATATTCTTTCTATGACACATTAAAGGCCTATTCCATGTCAAAACAAGGTAATATAAAGTTGTCAAAATATTAAAACTAACGGGTGTAAAACGCAAGCGTGAAAACGTTACAAACTCGATAACAGTTACACGGCTCAGTTATGTAGATCAGGGTTTAAATCTAACAAAACTACAGTAGTTATATAGATTAACACGATAAAACAATCAGTTAAAACAACAGTTTCATAATTTATGCTTAACATTCGTTTAGTGCAATATTAACGTACACACAAACAGAAAGAGATTAGATTCGTATCGTGTTTACATTAATTAGTTGTTAATGAAGTCAACGGTTTACAGTAACAGTTAACAAAGAATGAATGTAATAACTCATAGTCATTAACGCAAAAACATCTTTCATCCGCACTCAGTGTGTGAGTTGTGAAATTAATTAAATTAAATAGATCTAAGAAGACGTGATTGTAGGGCATCGAAACAAGCGGTGATTATGTTAACATTCGAGAGATGGTTTTTTAAGTCTTATTGTTCTTATAATTACTTCCATCTGTAAGGTTGACAAAAAATATGTACTGCATTCGATAGTGTATTGTTTTATGAAATAACTTGTTCCGATATTAATGCAACAACTTTTTTTTAAACATCACTACGGCGTACAGGGAGTATCGAATGTGGTAAATACTGTAGTATGTCCTATGCATATTATGCTTGAAGTTTGAAACCGGTACCAAACTGACTGGCCGGCTGTATCTATTCCTGAATTTGTACTATTATTCTATAGATCTTATTGTCGTGGGAAAGAGAAGGTGGTATGCATATTTCCGGATTACAATTATTGCCCATTCCCATTTCCTCGTCATACCGTGTGACGTAAAAGCTACATGCTCCTCTATGTTAGCTATAGGTAAGCTATAACCACCTTACCGTGATCAACAATCAGTAAGCTGACCATGGACATCACCACTCTAATTACGTAACACACTATCAATCACAATCTGAATAATTTTGAAGGATATTGCTATCCATTGCTTCCTATGTTCGTAAAATTTGTCTGCTCAACAACGTAAAGAGCACAATGAATGTTAGTTTGCTACGCAAAGGATAACCAGTCTAACTTTATCAACAATCACCGAACATCAATAATTGTTTCCGATTCCCAATTTATATCATAAATCGCTATTTCCGGGGCCTCCTTACATAAGTACAAACATGTTGAATTAACATTAATTTGAAACAACAAAAATAGCTAAGAACCGGTAAAAGTAACCATTATATCATAACAAGCGTTGTGGAGTAATTAGCATCGCGTCTTTTGTTAATTTTTACTCAAACGTACAAAATGTTGTTCGTAAAGTGACCGATAGATGGCGGGGAGTGTCCAACTTAGAGGTGATCCAAGAAACCGTGAGATTTCGGTATCGAATCGGTGACCCGACCAAATCGATAGCGCACGATAACATTGGCAGTCTTAACCTCTATACCTGCAGGGTTATTTATTTATTTATTTGTCCATTTATTTCAGGTATCAAGGCCCATTTATACACATACAATACAATATTAATATAACTTAAAAATACTATAAATACATACAACATTATATTTACACTAAAAACTAACGCACACGAAGTGTCTGCGTCGTGTGTATTATTGCGTCGTCCACTCTCAATGGCAATACCTTTCAATTTGACAATTCGACAAAACGTTGCATCATTTACGTTTTTCAGCAGACGAATTTTTCAAACAGATGAAGCTAATCCATTATTAGCAATTTCTTTTAAAATAACTAGAATTTTGATTACAAGTGAGTTACGCAATTGGAGTTAACTTTGGAGAACACTTTGGAGAGTCATAAAAGGATAAGATTATAAATTATAAAATGGCGAAGACAGTCCGTGTTTTCTTTTTTTCGCTGCACTACGTAGGTACAATCAAAGAGATTGGGATTGGATATGGATTGGATTGATTGGTATTTTAGCACAGACAAAAAAAATTACTGAAAAATACTTCACCAATGGGATCTGATTCGATTAACTTAACAGTTAACTGTCCATTCTGTTATCCTTTTATGATTCTGCCAAAGTGGCCTTTCTAGGCCCCCAGGTCTTTTAATTTTTTGCTTGCACTATTCTATGTGGTGGAGACAAAAGTTTATCAAGAGAAGAAAAAGAAGTTACTGAAGATGATACCTACTCGGATTTAATGGTAAGTACTATAAGTACTATTCTCTTCCTCTTTTTTGTTTTAGGTATACCTTTTTGCATATCGTAGACATCTGCTAATTAATTTTTCGTAAAAATAAAATAATAGAACTCTTTATTTCAGATACTACAATATAAGCAGGTACTTAAGTCCAGTTGCACCACAAAACACTAAAAACGTTTAGCGCTAATCGTATTTAAAACATTGCCCTGTTTCTGAATTTTCTGTCAATCGTTTGAAGATGACAGTGACAAAATTATTATGGAATTCCAGTAAAATCGTTTGACCATAAGATCCATCACTATTACCTAAAAATAAATCAAACTGTTAAAACAAACGTGTTCCGGAAACTCGTTACATTAATATGGTTTCATTAGCAAAAATAAAGCACTCACTAATTACTTCGGAATTTCCGTGTTTGTAACTAATTATTGATAAACATTTTTTACACTGATTTAAATAACCGGTTAATTTGTTACAGTTACGAGATAAGTAGCTACCTAAATTTATTTTTATGAATTCCAAAATACAAAAAACCGTTATTCCAAAAAAGTCATAAAGTAAAAAAAAATGACAAGCATATTAAAAAAAATTACCTACGATTAATATAGCGATTAGTTGCTAAACGCTGTGCTACGGGGTTGTCGTGAACGCGTAGCCGTAAGCTACGTTGTTACGTAACCGCGTAACGGGCCGGTCAATGAACCCGCGGCGACCTGCGCGCGCGCCTGTCGTCGCCCTACTCGACAGACTTGTTCGGTAGAATAGGTAGCTACGTAGATGTGTGTGTAGGTAGAAATGGTTCGGTGGTAAGTACTCTACTACTTATTTTTTGAGTACGTCGTGTCGTGACAGCTAATTGAGAGAGAGAACTATGAGAGTGCACCGGCGTCTGCGCACACACAAGAGCACTATAATATCTCTCTCTCTATATCTATAAGAATGTCCCTAACATTATGCAAATGCAACAAGACCTTATCCTTTTTGTGCTTTGAAAATTATTTTCTAACAACCATGTCCAGCTGCTCTTCATCACCTATTCCTCCCCGACCTCTCACATACGGAAGTACGACGCCCTTCGCGTCTACAGCTTACTCTATGGTAGTAGCACTAGGACGTGTTTCGTTCTCGTTAACAGATCAGCCCGTGCACCATAGGACGCCAAACATCGTGACGTTTATGGCTCTTATTGCGCCCATTGTTGGCCCAAAGCGGTGCCTTACGAGTAATTGCCTATTAATTTATTTGTTCGAAGTGCCGTGTTAAAATAACTAATAAGAAATATAGGAATGTGTGGATTCTTGGTCTGAACTCGCTTCTTTTTTTAAAGGTGACATTGAAAGTCCTTGGTGGAATGGATGCAAAAGGCGGAGGACAGGGTGTTATGGCGCATTCTGGAAGAAGCCTAGGCCCAGCAGTGGACTGCAATAGGCTGAGTTGATGAGTAAAACCAAAACTAAAATTCTTCAATGATTCTCTTCTGGCAATGTATGAATAGCAAGTGACGAAGTCTAAGGTCGGAAGTAACAAGTGAAAAGTGAGTGGTTGTTAGCCTGTCACCGAGCATCACATTAACCTGGTTTCTTCACTTGTTTTGTTTAGGACAGACTTACCTATATTCTATTCATATCCTTGTTTCCAATTGATGTTATATCCACTTAATCGAATACCTACCATATTTAAATTAAAATTAAGTTGACTTTAGAATGATTAACACCTACTATTAAAAATGTCACAAAAGTTACAGCGAAAACTGAACGTTATTTGTATTACAGTTATTTTTCCAAATATGTACACATATATATTTGGGAAATAAATTGCGAACGCACAATACCACATTGGTTTAAAAACAAATAGTAAAGTAAACAGTACCTACTTTTGAATCTAGAAGGAGAGTTTCATTTATTTTCCATAAAAGGTCAATCCTTCTCTGCACGAGAAGAGGCCAGAGTTAGAGGGATCTGCAATAAAAAAAATCTGGCCAAAATCTTTTGGTCTTGCCATATTTTTCAACAAAGAAAACAAAAGGCCCAAAAGGAGGTCTTGGACCCATAACCTATCAAAGTTGTGTAACTGAAGCGTGATGCCCACGGGATCACAATCCATAAATGATAAAGGGAACTCCAATTGATTTCCTTGTTGCGCTGGCGCAGCATCATCTGATTGAGCTAACCGTAAAGTTACGGCTGCGTTCCGTTTGCCCACTTAACGCCAAACTCTAGATAAATCGACGGAAAAAAAATATATTGACAATTTAATTCAAGTATTGAGATACCTACTTTTGATTTTGACAGTCGGCTTTCTATTTTTCTTTGTATTTAATACCTAAGGTTTTTGTCACCAGTACCTAATACCGGTGTTTATTATTAGTGTGTCATTAATTACAATTATCGGTATAATTAAATTTTGTATTTCTAAGAAGACCCCATTTTTAAACACGAACACGTAAAAAGTGAATAAATATAATTAAACCAACTAGATAATACCAACATTGAGGTTAAGTTAGTTACATAATTTGTATCTATTGAATAACAATTTATGCTGCAATTTAGCTTTAAATTAACCTTAAACAATAGACATAAAGATTTCATGGGCAAACTGCGCGAGCGCTCAGGGGGAAACACGACGGTATCCTTGCAGTAACATTGATCATTCTGTCAGTATATAACTTATTAACCAACTACATTTCATTCTTTCAAGTAAAAAATAAATTACGCAGTAAAAATACACGAAATCTTTACAGACCTTGCATGTTTTTTTCATATTAATCTTAACACACGGTCAAAATTTAAATTTCAAATGCATTATTTAACACCTTGTTTGTTTTGCTACTCGACGATTTTTTAAGTAGCATTAATTAAAATCAAACAGGATTTGTATCTTTTGTCAGTATTGTTTCGAAAGATGATGACATTCACATTAATTTTACTTGTCGAAGTGTCTTTAAACTTTATTTACTAAAATATTTTATTTTAAAATACCTACTTTTGAGATAGAACTGTCACATGGCCATGCCATAGAGGCCCTAACAGACGGTATTGGGTGGACAACCAGGTTAGTAAGACCATGTCAAGGCATTTAACAGAAACACGTGACAAGCTGCCAATAAGAGGAAATAAACGACTCAGAAAAGCATTAGCCCAACAATAGGACAGAATGGGTCAAATAACAACAAACCATTTAATACAGTCCAACGCAAAAATATACGACAATATAAGATTTTAACGGTAAACACAAAAACGAAAAAGCATCAATATAAATTATTTCCTCAAACTTGGCCTCTAAACTTATAAATAGCCAGAACCAACTTATCTAATCATTACAAGGTAAATTAAGAATAGAACGAGGTGCTAATTTTATCCGCAACTTATCTTTATGATCCACATCAAAAGGGGATAGATATAAGAATGGATGCCACGCTTTCACCGATTTAATTTACCGAAGTATTACTTTTGAACTCGTACAAAGTGATTTTATTTCATCTCACCGCATTATTTTAAATGTCCGATTGAGTTCGGGGCAACAGTCTGCTCCTACTTAACGGTAACACATAATTGACGGCATCTGAAAAAGTTTGGGTTCGAGAACTAATGGTTACAATACCGCTGTTACAAAATTTGATTAGCGGAATAGTCACGTCGGAATTCGTCTATGAACGTTAATAGTGAAAACTGGGAGGTGTGTTGAATATCGTGGATGGTAGATGCGGCATTTCTTACTTTGAAAAACGTGACTCGTTATGTATGCATATAAAAGAGACGATATTGAATTTAAGGCCCTTTGTACACTGCACTGTTTATATTCGATATATCTTTCGATTATATATTTCGATACGGCGGTGTGTAGACCGCGCTGTAGAAAAAAAGGTGTCTGTCAACAACCTTCCTTAATGATTGATCAATACCCGACGCACTGCAAATAAATCGTAGTTTTTCACGGCAAAAAAACGTATGTGTACAGTCAACAAAAGAGATAAGTATGCAGGATCGTCGGATATAGTTGAAGTTTAATGAGAAACCGATGGATGTTGTCGACTGAAATTTAATTTGACAAATGAGCTGTTTGTGTTCTATTAATAAAATTAAATTTTATTCGAGAACATCCATCGGTATCAATTGATTATAATCGACGGCTCAAATTCAAAGCTTTCAACAATACCACATCCGCGGCTGCCCCTGAGTCTCCTACCTCATGGTCGTTAGTTTCGTCGTCCAGGGGCAAGTGGAACGGTACTGCGGCCGACGACCCGAGATTGCCGCCGATAACTCATCGCCGTGTTTATTCACTATTATCGAATCGTGGACGGGGCAAGACGACACCATTGTCATTTGTGTCTCTTTAAATTTGTCATTGTTGTCTCCATGTTGACGAACACCTTCCATGTTTTTTCCGCTCATGCTGGTGCCAAGAACAGTCTTCATAACTTATTTGATAGGTCAAAATTGATGACTCTAAACTACATGCAATTGTCCAACAATGGAACCAAAATCTCCAAAACTAGTAGGTACAACGGTATTACTTGAGTAAAAAATGGAAGCAGACATATACGTGCCAGAATTAAAAAGAGTAGGTAGATAGATCAAATTTTACAATTCAAAAGTCTGTTGAACCTTATTAGTCTTGAGAAATAAATGTTGAAATTCAAAATAACTGTTCCCAGGTTTACACTGATGTAAACAAATAGATCAAAATAATAGGAACATGAGAATATCTGTAGTGTAACGGTGCAGACGGTTAGCTTATGGTCATAGAGGTCGCAAGTACAAAGGTTCGAATATCAGACGCAAACAAAATTTACATACCAGATAAACGTTTCTCAGATCTATCGTAAAACAACGAAGGAGTCACATTTTATATGAACAATAAAAACTGGTTTGGAAATGACCAGCGTTTAATAACATCAACATTCTTTGAACTCTTAGAGTTGTAGGGTCTACAAACATTCACTGAGTAATCATTGTGTTGGTACTAGTAATTAATTAGTGGTCGATCATTTTGAGCATTTATTGGATCGCGAATGGGTACGAGAAAATTAGCGGTTATTAATGCATCCCGTCCGGTTGGGCTCTCATTTTAGTTGAAGCGGTAGTAGAGAGTGCTGATTTTACATGATACAATCTCTACGCAATAGCTACTTAATTGACATTAGTGTTGTATGATCCTCGAATTCGAATTTATGCAGTCCTCTATTATTATCATTCTGTGGATGTCAAAGAAATTCATCGTTAATTCTTAGGGGGTAATTGAGTAACACACTGACAGTAGCAATGGCTTTCATTTTGACAGTTCAACAACATTCATTGCGTTATTTATGTTGTTGTACAGACAAATTTTTCGAACAAATGAAGCAATGGATTAGCAATCTCCTTCAAATTAGTTTATTATAATGGAAAGAGTGTTACGCAATTAGGTAGCTGGATTGTTTTTATTGACGAAAAACAGTTACTTTTTTTCTAATATTTAATAATTATAAAATTTTACAAGAGAGCCACTCTTGTAAAATTTTATAATTTCGTTTAGTAACGGTTTTACTTTAAAGATGCGATATAACTCCCAATCAAGTTGGAATATTTTCGCCGTTTGAGGTTTTCTGCACCTGCAGCAGCCGCCCCAGCACAGCCCACCGTGCTAGGAAGATGGGATGGCGCAAGGGTGTCGACACATGTTGCATCCCACACCAAAGGTCTGCCTAACTTCCAGTGCATTATGGTCATTCCGTCTGGTCTGTTCGCATCGTCGCGTGCCAGGCCATTGGGTTCTAAAACAGCTGGCACCCCGGCGGTGACAAGAGCATGACGGATGATGTCATTAAGACTGGTGTGCCGTGCTATCCGGCCTGCGCTCCTACTACAAGATAGGCCATGGTGTCCGAGGCAGTCGACAGCTTCACCGCACTGACAGCGATGCGGAGCCCCGCAAGGAGCGCCCAAACGCAGACAGGTAGCGAGCCGGAAGGTGGTGTCACCTAGCATAGTGCCTATGTTGGGTGACGGGAGTGCTTGAAGCCAGAGCCCCGAGTCCCACTCACCCACAGCTAGCAGGCGGGCACGCTCAGCAGAATTGGTGGACGTATTAATAAGATGATTCCGTACCAACCTGCGGCTCATCCTACTGTCTCTGGGATGATGGGTTTACGGGCCGATCTGTAAGTTATAGGTACTACATACTTGTTACGGTCACAAGTCATATTTTGACAAACATACAACCTAACACTGACCTGCAAATTGCAACAAATGTAAGAAAATTTGAATTTCGCGATCTACCCTGGCGTTTCACCCTTAATGAGTCTCTCCCTAGTATATAATAATGTAGTAGTACATAATATGGTATAGTATATAGTAGAGTACATATATGGTATTATAGTAATATACTAGGGACTCATTTTCTTCCTGGTAAGGAATAATATTTTTCCAATTTAAAGAAAATAAATCTGCATTTATCTGTATGCTGTCCCATATCAGTTTTAACTATTCTCGGTACACTAGTTCCTAAGATATAAGACAAGCTTTAAGATTAGAGTTTTGCTTCATATTTTGATATTTTACATGACTGAATTTGATACTGAACCTCATATCAGACAGTAATACCTGCCACAAACGGCATGATATTTTATATGGGTAACGGCATTAGACATGGTTTAAACAAGGGTCTATATTTATGTACACGTAGTATTTAGAACAGCAGGAAAAAGAACAACTCGTATCCCACCAAAAGGTAAAATCACTTGAAAATTTCACCGAAAATGTTCATTCACCAAAAGTACTCGTATTGCATCACAACGTCCAAAAGCTCAATCAGAAAGCCCTAAAATTCATCTCCGAAAAACATAAAGAGGTGTGACAAATAAATTGTAAACTTTATTGTATACACTTTATTGCAGGTTGGGTGTGATATTGAAATGTTTAAAACTGGTTTGCCTCCCGGGCTAGCCAGCTCGCTGACCCCGGACTCCCAGGGAATACGGAATCGCGATTCAGGATCAAACGCGCCTAGAGCATAGGAAATTAGAAGTGGCGCCGAGCGCGCTATTTATTGTTTTGCACGTTCACCGTTGTGGATTATGTGCTATCGGTGGTGTCTTGCACGCGCTAATCTACATGCACTTGCCTATAATAAATAGTTGCTGTTGTTTATGTGTCGAGGGTTTGAATAACTTGGTGTTAAAGTTGAATGGCCAAGCGCTATGGCCGAGCTGTTCAGTTTACTGAATTTTCCTGTTCTAGTCCTATTTCTATTATATCGTATATTGGTATCGTATTACCCAGTGACTGTGTTGTGAAGGTCAGATAGGTAGACGCTCCATGTAAAATACTGGTACTCAGCTGCCTCCGGTTAGACTGGAAGCCGACCCCAACATAGTTGGGAAAAGATAGGCAGATGATGAGTCCTATTTCTATTCTGTGTACCCACTTAATAGTACTGCACTTCATTTATGTACTTTTATATCTTTAGAAATCAGCCCTCATTCAAACTCAAAAGTGTCGCCTCCACATTATGTAGTCTTCAAGCGACCTAAATATGTACATGTGTGCCAAACCATTATCATTTGTCCTTGCTACCTCTCTATCAAGGTCAGGTCAGAACAAAAAGACACCTATCCACCACAAGTCCCCACTCACAGGTAAAAAATGAATGACAAGAAGACCTTAACTTTGATGTTGTTAAATGGCAATGTGTGTCCTCAAAAACAGATAAAAAGTAAATCTGCAAGGTTGGCGACGTGAGTTACTAAACTGCATCTTTATAAACGTAAAAAAACAAATTAAATTGTTTTTCTTTTGCATTGCAGGTTCTGTTCGGGGTTTCAGAAAGGAGTACTATATCACGCCAGCAATGGATGTTGTTCAAGACGTTCTTATCGCCTAAGTTACCTGAGCTTTTCTTGCATTAAACGTTTGCCATATGCCACACAAGAAATTTTAAACTGCGATCGTGTCATCTGCGTGTATTTTAATTATTTTTTATGAGCCAAAATTTTTCTTTAATTAGTTCATAAATTACTAAGAATAAGGTATGTTTAATTTGTATTAATATTGGTTACATTTGCCAAAAACAATTGCTTTCTTGTTATAATCCATTTTACACAATTATTTTCAGGGTTGACACCAAAGAAGCGTTGGCTGCCAAAGATTTGTTTTTGTAATCGGTTTCTTTTTTTTCAGCCGAAATTGAAGAAATAAATAAAACAACAACTGGCCAAGTGCTAGTCGGACTCGCACACGAAGGGTTCCGTGCCACAAGGCAAAAACGCCGATAAAACACGTTTGTTGTATGAGAGCCCCCCTTAAATATTTATTTTATTCTGTTTTTAGTATTTGTTGTTATAGCGGCAACAGAAATACATCATCTGTGAAAATTTCAACTGTCTAGCTATCGCGGTTCTTGAGATACTGCCTGGTGACAGACATACGGACGGACAGACAGCGAAGTCTTAGTAATAGGGTCCAGTTTTTACCCTTTGGGTACGGAACCCTAAAAAGGTTCTATCTATTTTAGTGACTAGCAGTCGAAGCTATAAATATTTCAATGCTGGTGATATAGCAATGACATGAGTTGAGGAAAATCTTGCGACAATATGAGACAAGGGCATATTGTACAACACAAAGTTCTAGTAAACAATTATCTAGGACGTCCTTACGTCAGCGTACTGTTTACCTAATCTTAACAGATTTCTTAAAATAGTAGTGTTGGCATCTCGTACACATTGAACAGAAATCGCACAAAATTAAGAGATTTTGAAGGAGACAATGCTTTTCTTAACTGGGACACATACTAGTTTTTTTTTTTTTTTTGCGGATGGGAAATCATCAAATGACCCCTCCCGCTCTGGGTGGAGCGGAAGGGAGTGTCAGACTCTTACTGACTAAAACCCACCCGTGTTCCTTCCTTAGCCCTTTATGTTCCGGGCCAGCGGTAACCCTTTCGGACAATCCCGCTGACCCGGCAGGCTTCGGCCCTATGGGGCCCCTCCTCGATGCTGACATCTCTTTGAGGCGCGCGTGGAACACGTACGCGCCGTCCGGCACGGGCCTGGTCCTGATCGGACGGTGAGCTACCCATTACTCTCCGCCCGCAGGCCCGCGCCTACGGTGGCCGGGAGTCGTCGCGCGGCTCCCGACGCCCGGAGCGTCTCCCGCGGCGGCTGGGACGGGAGGCTCTCTCCCTGAGCCGTCCCGCCACCTCCTTCGCTAGCATGACTGCTTCGCAGAAGGAGGTGACTGCCTCCCACTCCCTCTCGCCCCGGACCATGGCTTGCACCAGGGCCGGGCGCGAGAGGTCGCCGCCGCTGCCGATCGCCTCTACGAGGACACGGCGGTGCTCCGCCCAAGCGGGGCAGAGACACATACTAGTCCAGTCACATAATAGTATTTTGACTTGGTAGAACGCAGAGCAAAAAGGCTTATAGGTGACGAGAAGTTGGTGTACTGTTCGTCGGAGAGATCCCACCATCGCCCATCTCCATGATCTGATCCCACCGTCGCCCTTTTACTACTAGACTAGCAGACGTACTGCAGGGTACCATCCGCACTTGGGTGATATCCCGACCAGTCGTACTCAGCGCTTCTCCTCCACATTTATTATGCGCACAGCCAAAGTGTGAAACTCTCTGCCAGCGTCTATGTTCCCTTCCACTTTTCGTCTGCCTTCAAAGCAAGAGTTAACAGGCATCTTCTGGGCACCATCATAGACCTTCTTTTCATCAGGCATGACCGAGGTTAAGAGCCCATTCAGCAATAAAAAAAATAGTTTTACAGTTCTCATTTATTCAAATATTGATTACATTTACCTACGTAATATTTTCAAAGCTTTAAAGTTTAATCAACCATCTTAGGCTTCTGGGATCTGTATTATGTTTCAGTGTTTCGGTCAAATTTGCTTTTATTTTGGTCCATTGATGGATCGAATGAAAAGCAGTACATTTGATTTTTCTTGCGCTAATAACCAAGCATAGTAGTAGCTTTCAGGTGCATATCCAGCACAGACGGGTACGGACTGAAATAATCTGATGATGAAGTATCCATAGCCATCCTTAAATAAAACATCATCAGCCTATAGCAGCCAACTGCTGGTCATAGGCCTGTACAATTCACGCCATTCAGCTCGATTCTCGGCAACTCTCATCAAGCTGCTACCAGCCACCCTGCAAAGATCGTCACTCCACTTATCCTGAGTTCCTCCTACCTTATGTTTGCCGATTTGCGGTCTTCACTCAAGAACACGTCTACGCCATAAATAATATACATAAACAGCCTAAACAGCAAAAATATAAACCTGATTACCAGATAAATTATCACTATCTTCCACTACCACATTACTTATGCTCACAAAATATTAATTTCGCAAAATAATGTTCAACCCTAACAGAATTGCGAATGTGTGCGTTAAAGCTTGCGTACACATACGGACATTGTTGGATGTGTTGTTGTGTTGGTAGCGTGTGTGCGTGGGTCGGACAACAAGCTATGCGTCGGTATTTATCCCACATTAGCATGCATCCGTACCATTGATCCGACCTCTTTGTTCACCCAAGCCCTTTATTTGGTGGATAACCCAAAAATGGTAACTACAACAACATTATCTTGCACTTAAGTTGTGGTCACGGATTGACACAAAATTATGATATGGCTTTATTTTCTCACACAGGTGTGCTTAGCCGTCAATCATGTGGTGAAATTTCTTGTGCTTATTGTGTACAGCGACAGCCGGTCAGCCTACCGAGTGTCCCGATTATATTGCAATCTTGTTCACTCTAAAAGGCACATAATTGGTCACTTTCTAAAAGAGTTTTATGAGCAAAAAAATGCTTCCATTGTCACATAATTACATGCCTGTTATAATCCGAAGTTTGTCACTTCATTTGTCTGTTAAAGATATCTCGAACACTTCTGAACAGAATCTGGCACAATTTTCATTACCAATTTTACCAGGAAGCGTTTTGCTGATTAATTCTAGGCGCGCACCCAGGCGGCCGCTATCCAGGATAAAGGGAAACAATTTAATAGGCTAGTAAAATATTAAGTAAAATGCAGTCATAACGCTGGAATAGGGACGAAATGAAAGCAGCTACGGGTAGTAAATATCTTGTGTGTCGTCTAATGGTGCCGACTTGGCGAATACCCGCCACCGCCGCGATATGAACCCTCATGCTTATGCGAATCGAAATTATAGTTTTGTGCTTTTGATTATTACACCACTAACTACATGTACTTCCTGAAAGCTTTTGTATGAGTAGGTCCTGCAGAACACTAGCGCGAAAATGTATAAGATTGCGATTGCGTAGGTAGGTCGCCATAAAGTGGTTGTATAAAGCATGTAATATAGTTTCAGCAAAGTCTGCCATATTAGAGACTTGCTCTATGATTATATCTGTGACATCAAAGCCAATTTACAACTTATACAAATGTAAAAGAACCCACTTGACCAGGATCCGAGAAGTAGGCAAGAAGAAAATTGTGACCCAAAACCTATTCATTAACATTTGAAAGTCGAAAGCTCAAAATAAGCAAAGGTACAAACGAAACGAAGATTACTAGACACGTTTAGTTTTCTCAGTACATATTATTGGTAACCCGACTAAGTTATGTGGTACTTGGTGTAGCAGTGATTCAGTGCGGATTCCTCATGATTGTATTTGGTCGTGTTACGCCGAGCGGGCATCTGAGTGTGGGTTTATGACAATAATGTAACCTGTGCCCGGCCGTCGGCATCGGGCAATAAGTTACAAACTTTTGTTTGTTGTTAAGCGTTTAAAACTATAGAACACTTGAAAATGTGACATACATTTGATAAAATTTTAAATAATGGTTTTTCCTTTGAATCTTTCAGAATCTACAATGATATCCTATATGAATGCAAAAAAGAGTTTGATATTACAGTGCATATTTCTTTAATGGTTATGGTGTAAGCACAGCTTTAAGCCCCGAAAAGCCAAGAAGAAATGTAACGATTTTTAGTGGTATGTAGCTATGAATCGCGTCGACGACCAACATTGTAACCCATTTTTTCAGCCTCAAGCGTTGAATATATCTCGTCGGGCTGCAGTTATGTGTATGACTACGTTTCCCTACGTATGACTACGTTCATATGTAGGGAATTGTTATTTATTTTATATAGATAAGGCTTTATACATGCAAATGTTACTTAGAATCTATTTAATTATGTAATCAAAACAAGCTGAAGAAAACATTGTTATAGGTACTTAAGTCAGACGGAAAACGACATTGTATTTCTTTTTTTTATAAAAATCCAGAGCTAAGTTTCTTAAGCATCCAAAGAGAGAAAACACAAAATGAAGGAGAAATAATCAAAGCACTTAGTAAGTTTGAATTAACTAAAACAGCGGCCGACTATTAGGTTAATAAATGTAGTTGCTCTTACAGAAGGCAAGCTACTTAATTAGCCTAGTTTACAAGCTACATTATAATGTACGCTTATTTGATTTAGTTAACCATTTCATGAGCAGTGGTGGCCAAGTGGTAACGGCCGCGACTTACGAGTTGTAGGTCGTAGGTTCGAACCCAGACAGGCGCTTTACTTTGTGTAAATTATTTCATCACCACTGCTCTGAAAACGGTGAAGGAAAACATCGTGAGGAAACCGGCATGTCCTAGAACCAAAAATTCGAAAAACATGTGACATCTGCCAACCCGCACTGGGCCCGCGTGGTAGATTACGGCCCACTCCCTCTCACCGAGAGGAGGCCTGTGTCCCAGCAGTGGGAACATTATAGGCTGATTATGATGATGAACCATTTCATGTAAACTATGTATTCGATGTTTTTAATGTCACTCCGCGAGACGTTCACTGTGACATTTTATGAAACGACGAATAGGTGTCAGTTAGCGCATTTGCATATTCGCGTTAAATCTTGCTTGTAAAAAGTTTACGGTTATTTCTTAACTGTTTGAGTAAATAGAGGTATGCAGCATTCTGTTCCATCTTAAATGGATTGAACCCTGGACAGACGATGTAGCGATAACAGTAATGTTCTAACACACACCCACACGCATAATACCAACGTATCTAAAGCATCGCAAATTTTCCTTTATCCTACAAAACGAAGCGCGTACCGATTAAATGAGGTGCTCGCGTTTCTCCAGATAGCCAAGCGTGCTTCTGTCTCACTCCCACTTACGAGGACACTGCAATCCGTCTCTTTCCCACCAGCTTGCGCAGCCTCATCTCGACGGCACCTCGCCGTCGCCTTCAAGTCACATATTTTATTTGTGGAGCCTTCCTGCATCCAGAGGGGACTAAAGCCTCCCATGCACAAAACGATCTCTCCTACTGTTCAAAAACGAACCTTCGGTACGGTAGATTTAAATAAGTAAATGGAGTTCAGAAATCAGTCGACTAGTGAATGGTAAGTTTACGTTAGTCGTGTCGGAGACCTGCCAATAATATTCACCCACACATTCACCAGGATGCAATAATCGTAGCCGATTTTATGCTTATGGGTGTGGGACACACGCGAATAGGTGACGATACGACGAAGGCTGTAAATTGTGATGCAATGAAACCCTGGAATGTTGTCACGTCTCAAATACATTCAAATGCATATTGCTAAAGATTTTATTGTTATTACATTGTGAAAATGACATTTATTAATGTTGGAAACTAAAGGTGTAATGAATGCACTCAGAATCATATTCATGGCGGTGGCGCTTACAATTTTGCATTAGATACTTGAAGAAAAAATGGGTTAATAATTATAACAGCCAAACAAAAATCTCAAGCCACATTACTCTATATTTAAAAGAAAGACGGAAATAAAAATGAAATTCTACTCAAAACAAGATGACAAACATCTCATTATGAAAATTTAATTAGCCATAAAATCATTCAGAACTTTTAACGTACACAGCATTACACTTAACACTTAAACAGATATTAAGAGGCTTTAAAAATAAGATGTAAAATATAAGGAATACGTTACAGAGGTTAATAACAAAGACAGCTAAACGATTGTGGGTATATGACCCGGAGACGAAATGCCCGCTCTGAATCATTTCGCGAAAAAAACATATAAAAAGTCTGCGTTAACAATGTCGAGGAGTAATTTAGTTTAGTCCCGCTATTAAGTTATTAGCTGTATACAACATATAACAAGTTAATATACTGTAGATATATCAAAATCAAATAGCTATAAAAAATTATGATGGGGCGGATTGGTGAACACAGTAAAAAAATCTGAAGATACCGCGCATGTAAGTGCTGTGCTCAGTTTCTACGGGGTCAAATTAAATCAGTTAGCAAAACTCCGCGGACGTGATGGGTATCGCCATCGCAACCTGACTAAACTAAACAAAACAGATTTTTCTCAACTCATACTTCAAGTAACAAAACATGCAGCAGTCCTTGAACCTCACAAAAACATCAAATCATTTTTGTTTAATTTTATATAGTGTATTCTCATTACGTCTGTAGAGTTTCGCTAGCTAATTTAATTTGACCCTGTATATCTCAACAACGCGGCAACGTCGCGTTGCTTTAAGGCTCCTTCAAATAGGCGCGACACGCGATAAAATCGCGCGCGACACAAAGGCACCGCAAGTCGCGCAACCAGGCAGCGCAGCGGTGACTTTGTGTCGCGCGCGATTATATCGCGGGTCGCGCCTGGTTGTGCGGACTATCAGTATACGGAAATGCCACTTTTCGCACGGTAGTTTTACGCGAGACGAAGGTAGTTTTGAACGTGGTCGGTAATTTATAGACCAAACCAAAGATATACCACACTGCGGTTTTCACATGCAAAAATAATGCTTTATGTAAATTACATAATATCAAATATTTAACTTTATATGATAATTAATATCTAAAGCGGATATCATCACAATAATCCATGAAAGTAGTCATTAAATATTCGGGGATGGTTTATTATAATTAAGTAGGTCGCTTTTGTCACGACATTAAGGGATGCAAATTTTAAAATCCAACCGCCTGATAATAAAATTCATTGAAACTGATATGACGTCACCATCCAGTGAAATTCAAAAACACATATAAAATTAAGCGGTACAAAACCGGGGTTGCTAAGTTGAAAAAAGACAAATAAAACTTACGTTCCTTCCATAAGCCGAACCATGATTGTCGCGGCCGATTTTACGAGCGAACCACGATGAGTTACCGCAACCATTGGATCATTTGCGCAACTTACAAAGCTCTGTATTCATTAATTTACGTGACGGTTCCGAAGAAACCCTTTAAACGCATATCTCTGACGTGAGTATAGCTGAGAAAGTACGCAAATTGCAAAGGCAAGTGTTCCGTTTCGAAAATTCCCGCATAACAAATTTCTGGTCCTGATATCCGAATTTAAGCCTTATGGTGTTGTTATTAGGGCCAGGTAAAACAAAAGCCAACTCGCAAATCTAAGTTGGCTCATTTGTTTCGTGTTCATAATATTGGTCCTTCGAGTGTCTTATTTTATTTTCGGTATGTAAAGCATTTTATGGTTCAACTGTGTGAGGCTTGCGTGTCTCTCTTGGTTATGTATTTGGGATCATTCTTTGAATGCCACATTACGAAATCGGATTTTTACCTTATCGATTTACATATTTTCTTACTTAATTAGGGCGTAAAACGTACTATTGTATAGATCCCGCCCGAATTTGGTCAAGTATTTCTCCTAACCCAAATAATGAGACGCTGAAAATGAGAACAAAGTGGAAAATATCTAATTTGGACGTGTCTTCTCGTAGTGTCTCGCTCTATTTGGTAAATCGCGACCAAAAAAATATTATTACTTCGATAAAGCTGGTATTTTCTTATTAAAAAATGTTGTAGGCAGCCTCGAAGCAAAATAACGACAAAGCTACCGAGATGAGCAGGAAGCCGGCTATATTAGTACCAAGGTACCAAGACAAAGAGCACTGGCAAGCGCAGTTCACGCATATTTAAATAAATAAACCCAGATAGAACGTTGTGAGCCGTACGCGCAGCTACGCGGGAAATACACTCACTTGCAAATGTTATGGATGCGGTGAATATGTATATCCAGGAAGATTTTTTGATAGCTACCTATAATAAAACTTGTGTTATTTACCAGGGTAAATTGCATCTGTGGAGGGACCCGTGGCTAAATAATAACAGTCGCACAGGTCGATCGATCAGGTTAAGCTACGCTTGCCGCGGTTGGTCTGTGGATGGGTGACCATCTTTACATAACGTGACCCCTCCGTGCTTCGGAAAGCACGCTAAGCCGTTGGTCCCAGCTGTCATTCGTAGACCTTTGACAGTCGTTACACCCAGTCAGAAGCCCAAAAGTCTGACAACCAGTCTTACCAAGGGGTATTTGTGGAGGTCAGATAGGCAGTCGCTCCATGTAAAATACTGGTATTCAGCTGCATCCGGTTAGACTGGAAGCCGACCCCAACATAGTTGGGAAAAGGCTGGGCAGATGATGATTGCAGCTGTGGAAAATGTTCCATTTTAATTTCTCTACTTCCGGCCTGACTGAACGCAACGATTATAATTAATAAATATACATTTCAAGAATACTCTAGAATAAGGTTAATATTGATTGGGAATGAGAGGTTAAGTATAATAAAATTATATATATAGAATATAATTTATTAATAGAATTTCTATATAAAAATATATAGAAATAACAGTTGCCATTGAGTAGTAAGTATAGTCTTTTGTCATCACATCCACAAGGCTTTCCTCAACTATGTTTAGGTCGGCTTCCAGTCTGAACCTAATCTACTGCTCCTTGATTCTTCTTCCTTTTGCGTCGATGACTTATATGTTGTCCTGTCATTTAAGTACTGGTTCCCTTATTTCGCCAACTTCACATGTAATAAACGTAAAAATCTCATCTTTTTTTCATCCTTCTCCATTTTACAACCTATATCAGAGTCTCAGCCGCGAATACGTATCAGCTTTGACCGTGAGAATCCGATATTTCGTTAAGAGAGCTGTGACGGTGACATCTGTTTATTTGACGCGCATGCATGTAAGTCTGTTAATTCATTGTGTGTAAGTGAGCCTTGGTCAGCTCTACCTGCGTTAACGTGTACAAGGCCTTATTGTTGTGCCTACTTTTTTATTGGTAAATTATCCGGTTGGCAGCGGATTTTTCCAGGCATATATTTTAGATGACAGATGAAATATGACATTTATTAACAGCACTGAAGCTTTTATATGTTTCAGGGTTGTTGAGAAATGTCGTCTCTAAGGATGTATTGTGCAATCATAAAATACAGTGCTACATTCTTCCGTCGACTTTAAGGAAACATTCCATGCTTACGTTAAGTGCTAATTGTTCGGTAAGTTAACTAAGATGCATTCTACTAATACTCGGTTTCTATAAACAATCTTTTAACTTACCAATGGTAGCATTTTTTTGTTGCCAAACTGGGCATATAAATATGTAGATTCGTAAGCTAATTTTACCTGTGATAGCTACTTCCATAGGGAGGATCTACTGTGCAAAACTACGAAGTCTTTACTTCATTATTGGTAAATATACAAGAGTCTTAATTTTTACCAATTATTTTTATTTTATTTTTTTAATATTCCACAACTATCACACAACGCCGTCTAGTCTCAAGCTAAGCAGAGCTTGTGTTATGAGTACTAGACAACTGATAAACATACTTATATATTTCTAAATACATACATATATAGATAAATTACACCCAGACACAGAACAAATGATCATGCTCATCACACAAACATTTGTCCTGGGTGGGAATCGAACCCACGACCTCCGGCATAGCAGTCATAGTCACTGACCACTAGACCAACAGGCCAGTCAAATCAAATCAAATCAATTATGTTCGTAAATTATAGGAATCGGTCATAAGTAGGTACCTACACATTTAGGCAAATTCGCTAAAGAAAAACTCAATGATATATTATTTAGTTTGCAGTTTAAAAACCTTTTCACCCCGAAATCTGTAAAGCATTCAAATCTTCGTTCACACGCCCTTAAACATGAAAGAGCTACTTTAACTCCCAGTTCATCACGAGATAGACGGCTTTATGTAAGTATAAAACAACTTTTTTAATATCCACGTTATGACCCGCTAGTTTAAGTAAAAAATATTACGGTAGTCGTTACGCTTGAAAGAGTTGGTCCGTCGACTGTGATTACAATCACCTTTCATAAACTGTAAATATAAATGTTGGTTCAATTGTACTTGCAACTTGCATAAGGATAAGAAAGTGATATTTTAAGATTTTATATGTCTGTTTAACTTCCGGCCGCGGCTTCACCCGTATACCCATACCAAACTTCTTCTAAATCGGTCCAGCCGTTTCGGAGATTAGCCGGAACAAACAGACAGACAGACAAAAATGTGGAAAATCATATTTTTGCTGTAACTACCGTATATACTTTCATATGCATTTGGTGCAAATAGTGAAAAGCTGATTATGACATTACGAACAGACACTTTAATTTTATTTATTTGTATTTATGTATAGACTTCACTTCACCGTGGCTTGGTCACCCACGGTGAAGCGAAGAGGAACCCGAGGAGGGGCTGCTCGTCAGGGCTTTTGCCGGTAAGCCGACGACGTAGCGGCCAACAAGTAGGTTGCGGTGCCGCTTGCGCAACATCGCAACTGAGGCGGGCCGCGATGTCGTATGGGAGGCATCGCAGCTGAGGGTTGGAGGCCGCTGCGGCTCTCCCTATCCTCTGCGGTCGAAAATTGGCAGGCGGCGGGGCCAATGACCTGACTCGTCGCAGGGGGACCAAGGGTTCCCAGACACAGGGTCGTCTGGCGCCCATGTGCTGGTTTAGTCCCAGCAGGGGTAGTCACGGCGTGCTATGTGTTTTGGTGCGCCGGTGATGGGGAGTAATCCCCAGAGGAGGGTTTGGTGACGGACAACCGCGGCGGGTTCACGGATGAGTGCTAACGCGTGCCCGTGTTCCCGCCGTAAGCGGCAGAGGAGGACACCGTGGAGTTTTAGTGGGTTAGAGTCCCACATAACACCACTATCTCCCCGTGGTAGTGCAGAATGCATGAGCATTTCCCCAAGAAAAAAAAAAAGAAAAAGGGTTGTATTTGTACCTACTGTATGTAGGGTTAGGAACACTTAGAACCATATCTAACTAGGACACCAGTGGTGGCGCAACCAGTCGAGCTACCAACAAAATTAATACATCTCTATAGAGCGTGCCTCTCCTGGTAGCCGCTTAGTTGCTCGACCAACCATACATTTTTGACAACGCGACCATGGTTACGCCACCATGCTGTCCTAGTGGGAATAAGCCTTAGTAGATGGACACCAAAAACCGCTTGATATCCTGATCACATCATACTACGATCGATCATCATTACCGTATGTCATGCATTATGTGTATTAATATGATCATGTTCTTTAATACCTCCTTGATTTGGGCCCTCCCAAATGTAATATCTCTATTCAAGGTCAATGTCAGCAACCGAATTTAAGAAACAAAAATGTTATGCTCCGACAAATACGGCAATTCTCAAAGCTGTTTTTTACAACAACTTCTTATTAACTCAACATCAAACATTGTAACATGCATTGTTATTTATATAAAATATTGTTTACGGCTTTAAACACTTAAAGATTCTTAATGCTCATCGAGGCTGTATAAATTAACGAGACTATTGCGCATGTCGTTTTCAGAGATCGCAAAATTACTACATATTTTTGCGTTATATTTGATATTTTCTGAATATTTTAAAAGAGCAATGGCAAGCGCTCGAGTGTCATAGTGTCAAAGTCCTTTTACACTTATTGTACCTGCAGGTATTGTAGGGAAAAGAACTTTGATACCCTAATGCATACATACTTTCAATCACCATCTGAACCATTTTGAAGGATATTGCTAATCCATTGCTTCATAAATGTTCGAAAAAATTGTCTGCTCAACAACGTAAGTAACGCAATGAATGTGGTTGAACTGTCAAAATGAAAGCCATTGCTATTGCTAGCATGTTACGCAAATATCCCTCTGTTCCGTCCCGGTGGGTCGTTTTCAGAATCGAAGGAGTAGTAGGTAGGGGCTGGTCCTTCGATTCCTAAGACTTCAAATTAAAATTCAATTCATAATATGACAGCTCAGCAATCATTTACCAATGCAATTTTAGAATTATCATGTCTGTGAATACAAAACCAGACAGTGTTGATTGCTAAACACTATATGACGCTATACCTAATAATTCAAGTGTCAACTCTATCACCATATATCAAAGAAAAACTCATGAATGTATGAGGTCAAACACAGACTTCCAGATAGAATTGCACAGTAAATAATCCTATAAATAAAATAGCCAACATGTAGATGATATTACGAAATGTCATACGGCATCTGCGCTTGCGACTTGCGACTGCTTATATGTGCAAGCGCATTGCTACGTAAGTATTCAATTTAAGGTAATGAGGCCTGTACGTTCACACACAGCTCGTATTAAATGTAGGTCTTAGACAACCTGTCTAATTAATATTATGAGACATAGGTATATTTGTGGCGGAGGCACTGCTGCGACTACTAGGACCAGTTTTCTTGGGATTTAGAACCTGCACGCTGTAAATCCTGTAGCCTTGTTTGCCAATTAGATAAATTGAATTTCTAGTTAAAGGTCAAGTTATTTTCGAAATTTGCTGCAACTCCTGTTAGGTACTTTGTCGTGGGTAGGTTCTTTCTCAAAAGGGAATTATTTTATACAGAAAGTATACCGTAAAAGGTTAACAAGACTATTAATACGATTTTTGTGCATAAACCACAAGCAGCTCAGAGAAACCAGTCTCGCCTAACCTATGATATCTTGCCAAACAGTTATAGACCATTGATTATTACCACAACTAATTTAATGATAACTACTATCCGATAGCTTGGCAAATACTGTACAAATACCACCAAAGTGTTGGTAATTAATACGACACAACATATAATTAGGTAGCATTTAGATATCAGAGTGCCCATTTGCATAGCTTTTAGATTTTAGTAATTAGACAGAATTGCAAGCGAGTTAAGAATTTCAATTGCAAGAAAATACTGGCACTTAGGAAGTTTTATTTGTGTTATGCTTACTTGACTTTAGAAGGATTTTAGTAGAAAGTAAAACCCTTTCGTCACAGTGTTTTGTTTCGTCACCTAAATGGTCTAAAAATAGCAGAAGCCATACTCAAGTGGGTGAAAGAGGTTGCAAGCCAAATAAAGTGTGTTTTGTAGTGTGCATCTCGATGACCAGTGTCACAGCAAGGCTGCCGCTTATGGCAACACTGAGAATCAGTTTTCCTCCTTCCTACCCAGAGCTGAGCGGAACAACCTTGCTCATCGCTCAGAGGTCGCCACCCAAATAAACGTAAACACTTTTTGTCGTTCTTTGTCATGTCACGAAAAATAATATAATTATACCTATAGGTTTAATATACATTGATTCGGCAATAATATTTATTTATTTAAGAGGATAAAAATACATTATGCACTGAATAAACTTCAACTTCTTATAGTAAATCATCCACAAATTATTAAAATAAAAAATATAATAAACTAACCTAACTAAAACCGTTAACAAACTAAAATACGCCTCTGTACATTTATGTGCTTGAAGTATTAAATAAATAATAATAAATAAATATGGCGTCAAAAAATTCCTCCGCTTCGCTGTCGACTGGTACCCAAGAAACTAGCAGCATTGCCACGTTGTATGACAATGCTTAGCCTCTGGCCAAGGTAAAAGCCAGCCCTTAGGTCACGGGTAGTGTCAACCAGCCGTTTTGTGATTTCATTGAACGAACCATGAGTACTCGGACCCCACGATCCGAGGGTCACAACCCCAAACGGCTCGAAAATATAATTACCGATGAGCCGAATCAAAAGTAGAATAAGTTTTGATTTGGATAATCAAACTCAAAAGACAACTAGGTATCCAAATTAGGCAGAGAATCAACACTTTTCGAAAGTCAAAATTACGGACAGTCTCCCAAAACGCCCGCCCTTCACCAGTTCCTAGTACTTTCGCTGGGCAGAAGATGTAGCGCAACAAACTACCCAGCAGCACAGCTCTCTGTGCAGTTAGAAAAACTTACTTCTAAACAATAGTAGGTATGCATAGTTCAGGCTGAACTGAGGCTCTCTGTATACACCACCTACCTCACTTACCAAACTGTTGGGTATTAGTCAGTTTTTTGTTAACTGTGTATATTTCATCTTTTTTATTACTCCAACAAGATTATTTGTTTGTTAATGACAGTTTTTTTCGTGTTTAATTCCGAGACGTTCATAAATTAATCAAATACTTCTTTTCAACTCTTCACCTTGACGTCATTCTGTCGTAGATTCAATTATTTACTGTCAATTATTTTCTTCAGACCACCCGTATTAGTTAGTTACTACCGGAATACTCCCACACTGTTTTGATCGCAGCATTTATACGAAGATACGTCTAATTTAAACGCTGCATTTGAATACAGATCTGGAGTGTGATACTAATAACATATTATTGGGAACATGTCTCTAATGAAATAACTTTTCCTTCATGATCTGCAGCTTTCATCTTTGTGTGGTGCTCCAAATGAACTTTTTTCTGATATCCTGTAGGTGTTTTAATACATAAATAAGACTTCATTCACCGAAGAATATAGCAATATTTAGACCAAAATCAACGATTGACTATAGATTTTGCTACATAATCAGCCTATAATGTTCCCAGTGCTAGGACACAGGGCTCCTGTCAGTGAGAAGGAGTGGGCCGTTATCCACCACGAGGGCCCAATATAATAATAATAATAATATATTTGTCGACATGTGGGATGTGGACTCCGCGATCATTGTGCCGATAGTCGTGACAGCCAATGGTCTAATAGCCAAGAGCCTCGACCAACACCTGAGGAGGCTCTCGTTGGGCAGCTGGATCAAGGGCTTGATCCAGAAAGCGGTACTTCTGGACACGGCCCGAATAGTTAGGAGGTTCCTCTCTCTGGAGCCCTGACCGCCGGTAGCTTGGACCCTGTTCCCGATACCGGTGGGCTACTATTTTTTTATATTTTTAAATGTTTTTATATTTCTTTATACTAATATTTAAAAATATAATTTATAAGAATTTATTTGAATAAAGGAGATAATAATAATATTCCACAACTATCACACAACGCCGTCTAGTCTCAAGCTAAGCAGAGCTTGTGTTATGAGTACTAGACAACTGATAAACATACTTATATATTTCTAAATACATACATATATAGATAAATTACACCCAGACACAGAACAAATGATCATGCTCATCACACAAACATTTGTCCTGGGTGGGAATCGAACCCACGACCTCCGGCATAGCAGTTATATGGTGAACTTATGTTCGTAGGTGTCACAAGTCTTTGAATTTTTGGTTCTAGGACATGCCGGTTACCTCACGATATATTCCTTCACCGTTTTGAGAGCAGTGGTGATGAAATAATTTAGACAAAGTAAAGCGCCTATCTGGATTTGACCCTACGACCTACAACTCGTAAGTCGCGTCCATTACCACTGGGCCACGACTGCTCGTTTTTGATACAATTATGGTTTACTGAAGACAACAGAACTATTCTGGGACTATTCCTCCCGTAAAAATTGAAGCAAATTCACTTTAAAAAGAAAAGATTGGTTTACTCTTAACATGAAACTAGTCGAATTTGGATCACAATCAATATTCTACATGGATCACTTTATAAAACTATAAAGCCTAGCTGTAGTGGCAATAGACGTTTGAGTTGATTGATTGAAAGTTTACTGTTTAGAAGGCCGACATTTGCATACAAATACTCAATTTGATTATACAAATAAACAGTTTTCATTGCGTGGTTAGTTGGTGAAATCAGCGTTTACGTCCTATACAGACGAGGACACATTATACACTTTCTTATTTTCCCGACTTCACAAGGTAATCTAGTAATAGGCAATCTCAGGGACTCTCTCCTCGCTTAAACGCATGGTGAAAGTGGATTGCGTAAGCGCCCTGCCGTGTATACCGCAAATCACAGAATTGACGGATAGTGTTGCAAGATTAAGTGCATTTTCAGTAAGATTTAAAGTTTTTGAGTGATTTGGGACAATTGTGATTGTATTATGAAGCAGTGTGCGAGGGTTTGCCTTCCTTACGTGGTGACTGCGTAGAAACCCTATTAGCTTAAGCACAGCACAGCTGGGGTTCCCAAAAACAGGCGTTTTAAATGTGTTAGAAACTTTAAGGGCAAGTTGATACGTACGTAAGTTGAACCCAGCTCAATGTAAGCATAGTACCTACACAAAAGAAACAAAACAGAACAAGTTAGTCCAAAATACAGTTTTTATTTTTAAATGCTCATGGGTACTTTTAAATCCATACTCTGGCCACATTACATTTGCCCTCTGTAGTGTTGCCATGATTGCGAGAAATTAACACCACGCGTAGCGGCCGTGTGAGGAAATAATAAATAATCGCGATAAAGATGGTTGCCCTAAGAAAATGAGTGTTAGGCAATAGCTCTGGGCATAGATGAATAGGCAGGCATCGTAATACATGTTCTGAGTTTTGTAGGGATTTGGTATGATTAAAGTTTGTCAGTTCTAAAAATTGTAAAAAAAAAAAAACTAGCATAATCATCATAATCAGCCTATGATATTCCCACTGCTGGGACACAGGCCTCCTCTCAGTGAGAGGGAGTGGGCCGTAATGAACCACGCAGCCTAGTGTGGTTTGGTAGATATCTTCGAATTTATGGTACCTACTTGGGCATGCTGTTTTCCTCACGATGACTTTCTTCATCGTTTTGAGAGCAGTGTTGATGAAATAACTTACACAAAGTAAAGCGCCTGCCTGGAGTCGAAACCTACCTACAACTCGTAAGTCGCGGCTGATACCCGTGGGCTACCACTGCTTCTTGTTTTTCCATTGAACTTTGTCTAATTGCACCTGTTTCAAGAAGAAATGCAACACATTCATCACTCATTTATTCTACATTATTTTAGTTACAAGGGTGGTTCATAACTTTCTTGTAAAAGCTTCTCATGAGAAGCTCTGCGGTGAATTTTCTTCCAGGGAAAGCCCGAAGTCCTTCCTAGATTTCTACTCCTGTTTTGTTAAACAATATTAATACAGGCAGACTACTTACAAAACTGTACTTTCCCATAAAAGAAAAATACCTCATAGCTACTTTACTTCGTAACAGGCGATATCAAGGTTGGTTATAGCAAGAATATGACCATCAATGTTCGCCTGTATGCAAATATTGAAGTATTCCCCTTTGAGCACCAAGTTAGAATATTGATTGGTGCTCAAATGGGAATACTTTTGGTACTCAATGCATACGTGCTCAAAAAATAGGTGCTCAAGTGGGAATACTTCTTATCGACATAGTCATTATTATCCTTAATTATACTAACAATAGTGGTTCTACAATGGACCAGTGGTGAAAGTAAACATAGGAAACCGGCAGGTACTTGAACCAAAAATTCGAAGACATGTGACATCCACCAACCCGCACTGGGCCCGCGTGGTGGATTACGGCCCACTACCTCCAACAGAGAGCAGGCATGCGCCCCAGCAGTGGGAACATTACAGGCTGATTATGCTAATCTAACAATAGTGATCAATATCCCAAAACAGACACTACGGATTGTTGACGCATCAAATCGGAAGGGACACCTGAATCGATCTTCACAAAACCGATTTAAAAAAAGACATTGTGTCATTATACGTCGTGACAATGTTAAGAGCCAAATAAAGATTTGAGAACCGAAACCTTTTAGTATTTTATACGAAGGACTGAGGAACCTTTTGCTGCCTATTGTTAAGTGAAGGAGTCTGATGTAAGCGAGGGATAAAATGAGATGGATAGGATTTGTGAATTGTGAAGTACACATTTTTGTTATATATTGCTATATGTATAATGCCTTTGCTGTAAGGCTTTTTTACAGTTCTATGCTGTTTCATGAGCCTCGAGTATCTCATTTAATTATTTATTTATAAAGGTAAACCAACAGCTTCTGTATATAAGTACCTACCAGTATCTTTAGTGCCTACTGCAGGTCCGTAGGCGAGGTAGGTGCATCTTATAGTTGTCCGAAATAAAATATTTTTATTTATTTATTTGTAGGTAAATTCGAAGACATGTGACATCTGCCAACCCGCACCAGGCCCGCGTGGTGGATTACCGCCCACTCCCTCTCACCGAGAGGAGGCCTGTGTCCCAGCAGTGGGAACATCATAGGCTGATTATGTTATGTTATTTATTAAGGTAACAATACCCTCGGACCTACACAATCGCTAATTAATAAAGGTTAGCCAGCATTCTCAGCAGTGGCAGAGCAATGGTGACACAGTGGTACGCCAACTTACGAGTTGTAGGTCGTGACACATTCGACGTATATGAACTGCCCTATGTCACTTCAGCCAAGCCCACTGCAGCGATGCGTGGTTTGGGGCATATCATTGTATTGCAAAGATCGTAAAAATAATACCTACTTATTCTTATACAACCCAGACGATTAAAAAATCTAGACAAGGATGAAATTGGCTACAAATTGGAAAATAAAAAAATAGGTACCAAATAGTTCACGTCCACGATGTAGACAAAAACCAGTAAGTACGGTTTAATACAAACCGACCTTATTATTATAAACAATATAAGATTTCACAGAATGTCATGAGATTTTTTGATAGATTTACTTGATAATAAACCATTGTAATACAATACTAGAACGGAATAGAATTTGACTGTGACTTATTAGGTCGACTAATTAAGATAAATGTCATTGTTTTGTTGATTCTAATAACCAGTTTGTCATAAGGATGAATATAACTTTGGTATAAGGAGTAAAGTACAACAGAGTTTATTACTTTGCTTTTGCTTATTTTCACACTATTCTATCTTTTCCGTTATTATTTTTTCATTCTTGATCGCGTAGAACCTCTTTTGAATATGAGAAGTGAAGTCCAAGAAATATTTTTATATTGTCAGTTTATTTATCACCTTTTATTAACATAACTTTAGTGTTGTTCATTATTATTACTCGTTTTTGTTTAATAGTAACGTGCAGTGGAGATCACTATATTAAATGAGACACTTGGATGTCGCCGATGTCAACAAAGATTTATTCAACACCGATTAGGAATGAAACATGGGGGTGTCACTTGCTTATCATTCCACGGGTTCCCCACTGGACACCTGAACCAGTAATTTTTCAGTATAATGAACCTTCAACCTAAATTAACTTGTTACATGCTGACCGTACCCCTCTCGTTGTAGGTCTGATCCTACTTTAGCTATTTGTAATCAGTGTAATTATAAGATGATTTAATTAGGTAACAACTAAGATAAAGACGCAAAAAGGAGAAAAGGCGCTAAATATGCAATTCCATTTCTAGGAAGTGAAACAACTATAAAGTACCTACTTAGCTTTATTAAGGTCCCTAGTTAAAATATAAAAGTTAAGTAATTCGCAGAATCATGACATAACTTTATAACTAAAACCGCCAATTAACAATCTAGCTAGACTATAAAAGGTCTTAACGTAATCATTACATATCGTATTCTATATTTTTAACTTCGTTACCGATCCACGTTTGGATAACATTTTTGCGTTGCAACATCCTACAGAGCGTGACAATAGTTAGCCGACCGAAATGACTGTTAAAGGAAGCGGGGTTATTATTAACAAACACGTAAGTATGAGTCAATATGACGGACAAGTCGGGACGGGTGTTTCTCGGAACCCTTTTGTTGCTGCATATCATTCTCATTGCCCTTTATGACAAATTCGGCGTTTGTACACTTGCGTGCGGTTGACGTGCGACAAACGCGGCCGGAATGTGTCTGGATTATTTGTGTATTTTGATACGTTGGCAGGATTTTTTTGAAACATAAATTGTTTGATTTTTTAAATCTTTATTGGTCACCTAACCCATCGAGCTTAGCAAACTATACCTCTGGAGAAGCCATTTTCAATATAATAGTTAATTATTTATTTATTTCAGGCATCAATGTCGTGTTTCGCTGACTGGTGTCAAGTCAGCCAGCCACGAAACCGGCGGTACACAACACCCTTCGGCCAGAACTCTTCTTTCTTCTTCTTTAATGGATTTATAGTGTGCTTGATGTGTGTGTGCTAATTTGTATCCGTAGTACAGATGCTTATTACTTTAATAAACGTTTATTTCCTTTATTTCGAGGTTAACATGATTACCCTAACCAGCTTTAGTTTAACTTTATGATATTTTAAACAAAAAATCCATTATTTTTAAAAGTAGGCGAAATCTCGATCTCGCTTTATTGCCGGGAGAGATATTGAATGGCCAGTCTCGACACTAGACTTAGCACGCGAGATCTCGAATTTTCGTCTCGACTCGAGATCGCATTTCCCTACTTGGCACCACATTAAGTTATTAACAGTATTTTATATTAAAATCTAACATATTAGGATAAAATATCAAAGTCCCAAAAAATATTAAAATACTTCATAATCTCAATTCACTTGCGAGTTACAAGTACACAAATAGAGCCTTAAGTTTGGCATACAACCTCGTTCTTATTCGCAAAACAATTAGGTATAATAAATAAAACATGCTAATTCGTGAACCGTTTAAAAACGCACGTTTGAAAGGCGGAGCGCGTCGGTGGCGGTCGCCGGGTCCCGTGAGGCAGGTAATGACACAAAACGATGCGCGTGACCATCACATAACTCACACAAGGATCATAACAAAAATACACTGCATACCACTGATGATAGATAGATCTTCGTGTCGCCATGTTGTGGGTAGATCCTGTGCTTGCGCTAGTTTAAAGCGGAGGTGTCTGGTTTGACTGGATCATTGTGGAGTTTGTTACTGGATCGTCAACAAATGAGTAAATTAGATAAAAGTGCAAGGGCGATTTATTATATAAAATTGTAATGTAGTAATGAACTAAGTGCTAAAGGAAGGCTAATGTCTAGCTGTGAACGTCTTTCGGCTGTATGATGAAGATGAACTTTAAAAGTTAGCTCCCCACTTAATACTACTTCTGGTAAAGTTTAAGTAGTGAAGAACATTTTGACTTCAACGAATTCGAAAATCGGGGCTACTAACCAACCTATTTATCTACTAAAATCTTATCCACTAAAGATACATACATTAATTAAACAAATCCATAATACGAAATCCATACCCTATTTGTGCCTCTGAATCCGCATGACGACCAAACTCCTAGATTTATGTGAATTGCTCTAATGCTAGACGCCGCACTGATTACTATCTGCTCATATATGTCGATGATCGGCCGATGACTGTTAATTAAGAGCCAATTTAACAAGAAATAACGTGCTACTATGCCGTGATAGACACATTAAAGTATATTTAATATGTTTAGTTTTTGAGGTTTTTGCTGAAGAATAATGGGCAGTCTTCTCTTGGTCACACCGGCATAGAAAAATGTGATGACATCAGGTTTTGTGGACGTGACTATTAAGTTCAAGTAAGATGATTCAGGCCCTTAAATTATCTCAAGTAAGGTTTAAGTACCAGAGAAGGCAGGACCTTTATAGGTTATTAATTATCTACAACTATAAATTGCCTATAAGCAGTAGCTTAGTCACACGAAGCTCCACAGATTACGCACACACCACTATTTTTGGTCTCGTCCGTCCTACTTGCACAACTTACTTTGTTTAAACAACACGGTTAAGTACGTAATATAATTATGGCACCTTGTTGAACAAAGATGTCAAAACAGAATTATTCATTCGGTACATATTTGTAACTGGTTTTTGCGCAATAACCACGCTTCGTTGAATGATTAGATGCGCTGGACGACCTTTGGAGCGGGCTGCGTTGCCTAACTGTGACGTCACATAGGCTCAGGTAATCGATCACAGTTACAATGGGTTCTATGCAAAGATCAGGCTGTCTCCTTTTATCTGCGTAGTGTTTACCTGCCTGTGTCAATGTGTTGCGGTAATTCATTCGTTTTGGTGTATTGGATGGATGTAACAACGTTCTTCTGAATCCTCTTGCATACATACTCTTACATACATAAAACAAGTATCTTTTTGAGAAGGGAATTATGTATTTTTCAGTGTCAACCCAAGAAGAAAAACATGTTGCATGCACCGAGACCGCGTATCGAGACCGTACCTATATTGAAAGTTTTTTTTTTTAGGTACCTAATTGCATTTCGTATTTGACTTTGAGAAGTCGTGACTACTTAACCGGACTATCCTGTGGTTGCCTTAAGTAAACTCAAAGCCTCCAGCCAGGGGCAAATATCTAGTATACTAAGCGACTACACGCTAAGAGCACCCCCTGTGGGGTACGAACCTCGGCTTAGGGCGTCGCGTGTTCCACGCGCGCCTCAAAGAGATGTCAGCATCGAGGAGGGGCCCCCTTAGGGCCGAAGCCTGCCGGGTCAGCGGGATTGTCTGAAAGGTTACCGCCGCCCCTTGCGTGGCTCCGCATCGCTGCTAATGCGGTGAAGGTGTCGACTGCCTCGGACACCATGGCTTATCCTGCAGTAAAAGTGCAGGTCGGATAGCACGGCATGCTCTCCGTCGTGCTCTTGTCACCGCCAGAGTGCCAGCTGTTTTAGGACCCAACGGCTTGGCACGCGACGATGGGAAGAAACCATACAGAATGACCATAATGCCTTGGAAGGTAAGTAGGCACTTTGTGTAGGATGAAACGTGTGGCGACTCCCTTGCGCCATCCCATCTTCCAAGCACGGTGAGCTGTGCTGGGGCGGCTGCTGCAGGTGCGGAAAACCTCAAACAGCGCAAATACTCCAATCTCTTTGGAACTTATATGTTTGAGCCGTTTAGGGTTGAAACACTAGGACCATGGGGCCCCGAGTGCCCCCTTAGTAGTTCTAGATATCGCCAAACTGAAAAAAGGTAAAAATATAAAAGTCTTCATTAAAACTTAACAACTTATTTGACACTTGTAACAACTTAAACACTGTATTAATTATTAATTATTGTATCATTTCAATTAATTTTTATGACGTGCTGTACAGCCTATTTAATGGCTAATAAATGTTGAAATAATAAACTCTTTAAAGTACCTACATTAATATGGGGTGCAAATTAAGAAATAAAAATGTTAACGCCTGATAAGTAAGCTCTTTACATGATTAGTTTACTGCTTTTTATGCCCAAATGTAGAGTCAAAAGGATTAAAAAGAGGGCTGTTGACGAGACGAAGAAAATGCCCTAAAAAGGTATTCGCAGCACATGAAACTTTGCAACTTCGTCAGCTTTGGAAATCTCCTTTTACCTTCTGTCTATAGACATCGTGAGGAAACCGGCCTGCCCTAGAATCAAAAATTCGAAGACATGTGATATCTACCTACTAACCCGCACTGGGCCCGCGTGGTGTATTACAGCCCACTCCCTCTCACCAAGAAGAGGCCTGTGTTGCAGCAGTAGGAACTTTCTGCTGCTGCTACTAGTGTCTATATTGAGCAAAAACCACTTCCCAATCAGCAATCAGACTCAATCAGTCTGAAGTCAGAATCTTTTAGGCAATCAGACCGGCTGCCAACCTGAGTTGGCAGCCGGTCTGATTGCCAACGTACATAATTATTTTATCCCGATGCATTTAAGTATATTTACAGAAGAACATATTACTTAGAATATCTTAGCTCAACAATAATTACCAATTAAGTAAAACCATAATTATGCGCTCAACTTCATTGTTAAATAAACTGTTTACAGATGATTCAGATTTAAACAATTACGTACCAGTCATCAGTGCAATGGAACTTGCAATATTATCTCTGCAAGGCCATCTCTGTTAAGAAGTTCCGACACTTCCATTCGCGTCTCTTAAGAATACCAATAAAAAAGTAAAACACAATTAGCTGGACTGTCAAACGTGGGAGTAACAGACTTGGGTCTTAATATGACCGCAATTACGTACATTAAAAGATCCAATACAAACTCGTGTGGGCTCCAAGGTCCCGGACCATATTGGGGAAAATTGTCTCACTGGCATATCAACTACATAACCCCTTTGTGAAGCCGACCAATAAATCTGTTGACATTGTTTAAACATGTGTTGTTCACGGATTTATTTTAAGTTGTGTTTGTTTAAGGTAAATTCAATTAAGTAAAGGCACTATAAGGGATTGTACCTACTATTTTTGTAAAGATCAAGACCCAGAATGCTTCCTTGAGAAAACCTATAAGTAAAGAGTACACATTGTTAAGAAATAATTAGATTAGTTGCACAAACGATGGGATACTAAGGTAATATGGTTCTTGCGTGTCCTGTCGTCTGCACATTACAGGAACTGATGGATGCGCCAAATACGTAGCCGAATGCTGGGTCCAATTCGATTCCATCGACACACTATGAAGAAGAAGAAGAATAGACTAATGTTCGACACAGGATCATCGTGAAGCTAAATTATTTTTATAGATGGATACCCAAAAACCAAGTTCATGGTGGAAGCAATACACACGCAAATAAACAACATAAGGACTTCAGTGATAGGTATCGTTGACTTCATTATTGCAGAACAAAAGATAATTCTAAAGACAATCAAGCTACAATAAGACTTTATCCTCAAGGCATGAAGAGGTGTAAATAAATAAGTAGGTACCATCTTTTGATCTCGTAGTTATACAAGACACGTGTAAACATAAACTTATCTGCAGACACAACAGTGTAATTATAAGTAAGTAGACATAATTAAAATGATTTTAATCGTTTCCATTAAAACAATGATAAATAACTTACAGCTCATAAAAGTGGCGAGAACAACAATATACTCGTACTAACTGAACTGTTTTATTTAGGAATCGACAAAAGCTTACAAAACGCTGTGAAATGTGGAAAGAACATGAAGAAAATAAAAGCTGTAAAGAATCAATAAACGTTGTAAGTACCTACTTAATTATTGTTTGTAATCGTCTCGTTAATTTTTATAGATGGCCAGCAAATTAGTGATATGCATGACTTGGTGAAGATTGTAGGAATCAGCTGGACGAATCAAAGGACCATTCGATCTTCTTCTTCTTAGGGTGGTAAAAGCAGGTCAAAAAAATAATAAAGCGTTTTTTAAACTTGTTTGGCACAAAATTCAGCAACGCTGATACCGGTCGCCATGGTAACATGTGCCCGAATGTTAGACTCTCTGATGGTTTAATAAAGAAATCAGGAGGAAAAGCAGTTCCTTCCAAAGATCATGTCTTCCCGTGGAGTGGCTGCCATCGGCTGGACTCACGCACCCAAGAAAAAGCCTCTGTGGCAATGGATTCAAGTTGTGCATTGACTGGCTTGGGTAATCCTGTAGCTTCGCCCTCTCAATGGGGCTGGCTATAATCCTGCGAATTTCTGGAGGCGCAATGCCAGTCAGGAGATATGGCATTCGCAACAGATGTGATGACGATTACGGGGCGGCCTGCGTCCCGCTGTCGACGGCTTTCAGCTGAAATGATGATGGTGGTGGTGGTGGTGGCAAGGAGTCTTTTGCCGCAATCTGTGAAGAGGCTATATTCAGTAATGGATGGACGGTGACATGGTAGTCGGCAACCAAAGACTTCTAAGAAACTGTAGAGAATTTCTCCTTACAAGGCATCCATACCAACTAGTGATACATCAACCATTCCCAAATTTAAAAAGTACAAAAAAATACAGAATTCGCTACCTACGTATAAGACAGCGGATACGACCCGCCCACTGTGTTATTTACATATATGTGTCCAAAGTACAGACGGAAAAAAAAACTCGCACAGCCATTTAAAGTAATAAGACAATACGGTTCATTAAGTTAGCTACCTCCGCCTACTCTATGGCACCTTCGTCTCTCGATTTAACGAGTCTACGTAAAACGTAACATTTAGATATGGTACACAGAGTAAAAAAAATTTACGTGTGTGTTGTAGGTACTTGTAATTAAAAGCTTTGGTAATGTTGTTTGGGTTTCTTAAAGAAAAGAAATAAAGACAAACCTTTTATTTGCGGTAAACATGACAAAGAAAGAACACAAAGTTGGGGGAAAATATGCGTCAAATACATGCGTAAGGCGCACAGCATAATGCTACGACCCTATGTAAAACAGAGCCCCAGCGCTGGTTTTCAGCGGCACTCGGCGTTAATGAGATGACCTCTACCGGTGCAGTATAAGATGAGATATAAATAAAATAATAAAAAATAAAATCAATAACGATGAATGAATGATGTGTGTGCTGCTAATTAAATAAATATATATTTGCAGAAACATGTTCGAAAGATTAATATGCATTTCCCCCCACAAAATTCTATACTCAGGGGGGCTAAGAAGACCACATTGGCAGCATAAAAGGATAACATTATGAATCATAATATGGCAAAGACGGTCCGTGTTTTTCTTTTTTTCTGCACTACGTAGAGGTAGGTATAATCAAAGAGATTGGGATTGGATTTCGATTGGATTGATTGGTATTTTAGCACAGACAAAACAAATATGTAACTGAAAAATCCTTCACCAATGGGATTTGATACGATTAACTTAACAGTTAACTGTCCATTATGATTCATAATGTTATCCTTTTATGATTCTGTTAAAGTGGCCTTTTTAGGCCCCCAGATCTCCATTCCTCTTTTGGATTTAAAGTTTTAGCCACGGTTACTAGTTATGGATTTGGCAATCATGAACCTTTTAGACTTAGACCAGTATTACAGAACCTCGCTCCAGCTTCAAACATTACTTAAAACTAGTTTCAACCAATGTCTTAAAATAAAATGACTTTAAATGACGATGACTCTTTTTTAAATGGCTTATTTTCAAGTAATGCTTGAGTCTTGAGTGAGGTTCTATAATATGGGCCTTACTGTAATGCACTGCCTTATTTTCCTTAGATATAAACCCACTTTGTAATACCACTTATAATGTATTACCATCAATAATATATGGCCCCGTTGGTCTAATCATCTAATAGGCGAAAGCGCGATTACTGAGGTCCTGGGACCATCAGTTTCACCATCTTATCCATCAGGAATTTCAGTAGCACTTCGAACTCGGGCTGTTAGACTCACCTGCTTAACATGGCACTGACATAACTGGCGAAATGTGGGTGAGGTGTACGTATTCTATATAAATAAATCAATTTACTTATAGGCGACAGAGGCCCATAGAATAATATCTTAACCTAAACATACATATTTTTATTGTATACAAAATTGGCTATATGTTAGTAATACTTCACTTTGTTTTGCTTTTATTAGGTATGCTAATGTGCAGATGGTGACTGATTGTGTTTTTAGTGAGGAAAAATCCCGAATGAAATCCCGATGGAATCTCCCCGTTTTTATCCTCAAAGCCTAGGTTCCCTTTGAAGGTTTCCTCCTGAGAACAATAAAAAAGGTACCTATTATGAACCTCTGCCTAACTCTTCGTATAATACAGAAGATTAGATCAGATATAATCAGATTAAAATACAGCATGCAAAGCTTTAAGGCGAAGATAGTACAGACAATTTAAAACCATTTAATTCATGGTTGTCTTAGACGAAGTCTTACCAATTTTTTTTAACAAATTTTAATTTTTTGTCGAAAATTGTCAAAATTTTAAGTAAACTGCTTATTTATGGCCAATTTGACTGATAAATGAATTCATTTTTATTTTATTTAATTATAGTAATGTGTAAGCAATCTATCAAAACATGTTTTAGGCCTCTGTGTCATTAGACATAAAATACATAAAATTATATATTTTTAAATTGGTAAGACTTCGTCTAAGACAACCATAGCTTAAATGATTCTAAATTGTCTGTACTATCTTCGCCTTAAAGCTTTGCACCCATCTTCTAATCACCCTGTCATCATCATCATCTGCTTAGCCTTTTCCCAACTATGTTGGGGTCGGCTTCCAGTCTAACCGGATGCAGCTGAATACCAGTATAAAATCACCCACCACCACCCCAAATCACCACCACCAAAAAACACCCAATCACCCTGTTGGGGTCTAATCACCCTGTATTCTACAAAATAATAAATTTCCAGGGACTATCAAACCAATCACCGAACTAAAGGCACAACGAAGTTACAAGCTAGATTACACAAGCAACAGCTACTAACCGTTTGAGTTCAATATACTTCTCTATTCCAATTAACTGCTAACGAGTAAACATATCGACTGGTCACCATTACTCATTCGTGTAGGTTTTGTTCATCGGCAATACTGTCATCGATATATTATTATTTCTTAAATTTTGGGTCTTTTAGATTATTTATTTTGTTTGTTTTATGGATAAGTCTTACCTAAGGGTCTCGTGCAGTTTCGAATTCCCCAGAAAATAATGCGCATACTCCTCGTATGCGCATTATTTTCTGGGGAATTCGAAACTGCAGTGCAGTTTTTTCTTTGTCTAAAACGATTCTGCTCAATTCCTGAAAGTAAAAAAGAAAAAACTTTATAGACAATTGATGTCATTCATTAATACCTGCATTCGCAGCTGTCATTTTAGTCTAGCAAATAAAAAATCTGAGTATGAATTATTTAAGGTTACACTTTTTGTGGGTATTATTTTTAAAGCTTATATATGTATGATGATTTGATAATTTGGGCACATACGAAATTCTTTTCTGAACTGTTAGCCACCTCTTCATAAGGTCTAATGGCATTGCCCGTTCAAAATCTAGTCGCAGTCTCATTTCGGCGACAAACAAATGTCAAAACCTTGTCAAAATATAGGAAAATAAGAGGCATTTTGGACAGATTGAGCCTAAGATCAGACTGTGAACGTTCTTAAAATTACGAGAATCGCCTCTCTGAAGACCACCATTATATTGAGTAATTTAGTTTTGAAAGTAGGTCCTACCATCAGATATTAAGCGTTACTTATAATATTTTATCATCATAGCATTAGCCAATGTTTTGATATGTCACGTCTCCGTCAGTTCTATTACCGATTGCAATAGGTTGGTGTGACTTTGTTTAATTTGCATTTATCTTTGACATTAAAGCAGACATATTTTGAGTATCAAGAACTGCGACCCCCAGATTGGTTAACATAAAGCGAAACTTTCAAGACAATTACAAGTTATTTTTTAATCTAATAATTGCTTATCCAAAACGATGGATGGACTATGTGAATAATGGTATGGTTAGAAAGAGAGTGACTACCAAGATGACGCCTTATAGAAAAGTATGGAAGATAAAGACATGTTGCGCCGAGCCAAATAAATTGGGATAAGGGCAGGGGAATGATGATGTTGATATTCATCAACTTGCTTACCCAAAACGATTTTAGTAGACGATTCAGGTAAAGAAAGAAAGAATAACATCTAAACAGGACTTTGAAAGCAGAAAGCGAGAAAAGTAAAGTTCTTAATTGAAAATAGACCACATAGAGACTCGGGTTTAACTTCAGTTTTTGTAATAAGAACTTTAAATTTGTCGGATCAGGTATAGTTCGAAATTTAAAAATGGTTCGATGGTTTAAATCTGGGTCTAAAGGCCTTGTTTTGTAATAAGGTCGTTGGAGTTTCTTAGTGCATACTTATTTTGTGCTTAAGACAAGCCCAAATATCAATTAAATTTTGCATGTAATCGCCAACCTTGAACTGAGTTAAAGTTTATGAATGGATCATTAGAAAGATCACGCTAATCTTCATTATGATGGACATTGGAAATGGAATGATATACTTGCACAGCCTTGTGCAAGTTTATCATTCGTTACTATTCAAAACAAACTCGTCAGAATAATCAACTATTTTTCAGTACCTACCTACTTTTTTATGTGATTCCTGTACTCCATGACTCGTATACCTACGAGTAAAATTAGCTTTTTTTTTTTTTTTTTTTTTCGGATTGGAAATCATCAAATGACCCCTCCCGCTCTGGGTGGAGCGGAAGGGAGTGTCAGACTCTTACTGACTAAAACCCACCCGTGTTCCTTCCTTAGCCCTTTATGTTCCGGGCCACCGGTAACCCTTTCGGACAATCCCGCTGACCCGGCAGGCTTCGGCCCTATGGGGCCCCTCCTCGATGCTGACATCTCTTTGAGGCGCGCGTGGAACACGTACGCGCCGTCCGGTACGGGCCTGGTCCTGATCGGACGGTGAGCTACCCATTACTCTCCGCCCGCAGGCCCGCGCCTACGGTGGCCGGGAGTCGTCGCGCGGCTCCCGACGCCCGGAGCGTCTCCCGCGGCGGCTGGGACGGGAGGCTCTCTCCCTGAGCCGTCCCGCCACCTCCTTCGCTAGCATGACTGCTTCGCAGAAGGAGGTGACTGCCTCCCACTCCCTCTCGCCCCGGACCATGGCTTGCACCAGGGCCGGGCGCGAGAGGTCGCCGCCGCTGCCGATCGCCTCTACGAGGACACGGCGGTGCTCCGCCCAAGCGGGGCAGACCGCCACCGTGTGCTCCACCGTGTCCTCTGGGCGATCCTGGCAATGGTGACACCCGGTCGTTTCCTCCCGCCTGATGATGTGCAGGAACCTCCCGAAACTTCCGTGTCCGGTGAGGACCTGCGTCAGGCGGTAGGTGAGGGCGCCGTGGCGCCTCGCTAGCCACTCTTCAAAGAGGGGTCCCCTGCGCTGGGTTGCGACAGTCGCTCCTTCCATGTCGCCATGAGATCGCGCCGGAGTTCCGTCCGCTCCGCAGCAATTTGCCGCGGAAGCGGAACTTCCCCCCGGCGTAGTGCCTCCGCGCGCCACTCATACAGGCGCGCGAGGACTATCGCCTCCAGATCCCATGGCGGCAGTCCGGCAATGAGGCTTGCCGCCTCGCCAGAGATCGTGCGGTAGCCCCGGATAAGCCTTATGGCTACCACCTTCTGGGGCGCGTTCAGGTAGTGGGCGGCTCGCCACCGCAGTGAACGCGCCCACACCGGGGCCCCGTATAGGGCCATGGACCGCACGACCCCCGCGTAAAGCCTCCGGCAGGAGGCGTTTGGCCCCCTCAGGTTGGGCAAGAGCCGCTTGAAGGCGGCCCCGGCCCGTTCCAGTTTGGGGGCCAAACGTCGGAAATGCTCGACGAAGTTCCACCGGCTGTCGAGGACGAGACCCAGGTACCTCATCGTTGTCTCGACGCCGATGTGAACCCCTCCTACCGTTAGTTGGGATCCCGATGGTGGCGCGTCATCGCGTCGGCCGCCGCCTGATGCGACCTCCCCTGCGCCAGGACCAGCGTGTCGTCAGCGTAGCAAACCACGCTGACGCCATCAGGGAGGTCGGCCCGCAGCACCCAGTCGTAGCCGATGTCCCACAGGAACGGCCCCACGACCGATCCCTGCGGGACACCGCACGACATCTCTCGCCGGTTCCACTCCCCATCGCGACCGGGGTAGCTGACGGCTCTGTCCGTCAGATACGCCTCGACTATTCGACGGAGGTAGGGCGGCACCCGGTGATACCGGAGTGCCTCCACAATGCAGCTCCAGGGCAGGGTGTTGAACGCGTTGGCGATGTCGAGTGACACCGCCACGACGACCCCACCCTGGGACACCGCGTCCCCCGTCGTGAGGGCTCTCACGCGCATGATGGCGTCCACCGTCGAGCGCCCCTTGCGGAAACCAAACTGGCTGTCCGCAAGATCCGGCCCCGTCCTCACCAGGTGCCCGACGAGGCGGCCCACAATCACTCTCTCAAAGAGCTTGCCGACCTCGTCGAGCAGCACGATGGGCCGGTATGCGGACGGAGAGTCCGCAGGGCGCCCTGGCTTCCGAATGAGGACCAGCTTCCCCGTCTTCCAACGGAGTGGAAACTGGCCTCTCTCCAAACATGCGCTTAAGAACGCCTCCAGTCGAGGCCCAAGAGCCCTCGAGGCCAGGACCCAGGCTTTACCCGGCAAGCCGTCGCCATATCTTTGGCCCGCTGGACAGCGCATCCAGCTCCTGCGACCACCAGTACACCTGACGTCGGGCGCGTCCTGGCCGGACTCGGGGCATTGCCACGTCACAAATCTCTGACATGGCCTCCCGGAACCACTCCGCCTCTTCGTCGATATCGGCAGGCCTGTCCGGTGATGACACCCAGGCCTGCACGATCGAGGCTTCCAGGAGGAGCTCCCGGTCCAGCTGCTTCAGCGCCCACCGCGGACCACTCGGGGCCTGTTGGACCAGCGCGCTAGAGTTCTGGGCGGAGACGTCGAACCGGATATACCGGTGAGTAAAATTAGCTTGGTTAAACTTTGCGAATTGATCAACATGGAGTACAGTCACGAGCATAAGTATGTATACACTTGGCTTTATTCAAAGGCGATTTTCTGCTTTAATTTTGAATGAAATTTTATGTTATTACGAACATAGTATTTTCGAACCCATAGGTTTATGTAAAGTGTCGTATTTCAACGTTGCATTCGTTATTTCACGAAAAAATCGCAATTGAAAGTTGCCAAGTGTTGACATATTAGTGCTCGTGACTGTACATGTTGAAGAACATGTTGATCAATTCCCAAAGATTAACAAAGTTGATTTTACTTTTGAGGACAGTGGGTGATAGTATTGTAGGTTGGTACGATCATGTTAAGCAATTATCAAATAAAATCTTACCTACATATTGGATTCATTCAAAATGTTGGCAATGAAGTAGTCGAAAAAATAATAAGGTGCGACAAAAAACATGTTTTGTGTGACTATATACCTAATAAATAACAATGTCACGTTGACAAAAAAAGGTTGATCACTGCTGTCTAGCAAACTAAAATCAGAGTTTAGGTACTTACTTAACATAATTATTCCTGGAATGTTCGTCATTAAATTTTTAGGTAGGTAAATAGAGATATAAAAAAAATACCAAAAAAGGTATCTAGAGGCAAGTCGGTGTGTGGTGGTGTGCGGTGAATTGGTTGGAATAACCAACGACGGCCGCCATGAGCCATGGCCCCACGCACAATTTCACAAACCTTACGGACTAAGTGTGGAAACCAAACCTTCTAACAACATAGGTTATAAGTCGATACAATTTTGCGTTAGAAAAATTGAAACTAGCAGATTTCCAGGAAAATCTAATAAAAAATCCTACCCTGATGTTATTCTATTTGACAGGTGGCTCTCCGGGCAATTGGACGTCTCTGAAAAAAATAACATTTAGTTAAAGGAACCAAAGCTGGGGCATATAAATAGCAAAAAGCCAGAGAGCTGGGAATTAATCTGGGCCTAAACAAATATATTCTATCATTGATAACGAACGTAAAGGTGTGTCCAGATCTGGCGAATGCGCCGCTCGCGAGCCACTTGCGAACTGCGCGCGAGTTGCTCAAAAAAAAACAGTGGAAGTGCTATTAGACTTCCTTAGTACGGGAACCAGATTCCTGATCTAATTAATTGTCAAGATAACTGAAGAAATACCTATACCTACATTGATTGATTCATATTCTGTCAACCTTAAAATATCATGTTTCACAAAAAATATAAATTTTGGTCTGTTTCTGTACGTACTATATCGAATTAAAACAAGAGGTACAAATGGCGAAACAATTACTAAAACAAACACACGAATATTAAAAACAAGTCGATTACCGATTAGTATACCTACCGAGTGTTCGGTAATCGATTTAACTGCAGTTACGAAATGCATAATCAAGTGTTTGATCAGACCGTCAATGCAGTCAGGTAGTTTGAGTGGGTACTTGCACAGGCCAAATACGGTACAGTTACTTAAACCACGAACTTCAGGCAATGTTTCATGATTTTGGAAAGAAGGTCCTACTGTAGAGATTATAAGCCTATTCGGTGCTTAAATGCAACCTTTATGAATACTTTGAAAAGTAGATGGCAGAAATACGAGAAACAAATTGATTTATAAAAAGAACAAGAAAAAAACAGTAGGAAACAAATTTCACTGACAAGCCAGGAGTTAAGGATAAAAATGTAAAAAAACGTAGAACCATCTTCTAGGAATAATATTGAAGTAATACGACAAACTGTGGTTTTATTTACTTGTTCCGGTACTGAGAACTCGTAAAGCTCTCACAGTACTTACCTACATTTATATTAAACTAAATACGTGTCTCAGGACTTGTTTTCTAAGGAAAGGATTTCAATATGAAAACGTAAAAAATACTTGTTCCACAAACTCATGTAGCATAAATATTAATTGATGCTAGTTTGTTGATTTGCAAAGATGTTGCTGGAGATGTGGGACGCAGTGGCAAATGACTAAGTTGTCAATGGATTTGGTCTTTTGGCGCGAAGAGAAGACGAGCATAGGTATTATTGGTGTCGATTAGCAGATGAACCCACCTATTTGTGATCGCTTTGTCGTTAGATCACAGTAAGATGCTGAATGCTCTTAACCAGCCAGCCAGATATAGGTAACCCCCTAACCCGCCTTTAATTTAACGCATGAGTGCAAACTAAAACATTTGAAAAACTCTTTTTTGTCTTCAACATCCTTGGTTTCTCAGTACTGTTTTATTACATTTTTAAATTACTTACTTCTTAATTTTAATTGTAAATGAACAAAATATGAACACTCACGGAAGGCTTTTGTCCTTTAAAACAAATCAACATCATATTATAATAAATCATTGACGCGTCGAGGAAACTACATACACGTGTAAAAAAGACAGGTAAGTACATAATATATAGCTATTAACATATTTGGAAATAGGACTCATGAGCCATGACTCTATTTCAAGTATAAAGAGTTAAGTCTAAACTAATAGAAGTTTTATAGTAAATACGTAATGAGCTGGGAACGTAGCGGTGATCGCCGAGCGGCCATTGTCCGGACTCCAGGCGCCTTCCGCTTCCAAATAACCATTCACCACAGGCCCCCAACTTTACACTACTCCTCTCTTCATTACTATCCATACTAGGTGCATAAGAGGGGCATTACAGGTCAAGCAAGCCTGGTTTAGTGCATGTATTAGTATAGGAAAGTATCGAAAGGCGGAACGACGCGATTGAAAAATAGAAAACGTGTGGGTGTACAATGTCTATATGTAAATAACTAGACTGTCACCGTTTATGCTATGCAGGAAGTATCTGACGTGATTCGATTAAGCTGTCCTGCGATTTATAAAAAAAAAAGGATTTAGACATTTCTCTCCTGGACGTTTTTTATTGAAATTGAAATGAACGATGTCTGGTCTGCAATGCTTGTCTATGTCAAAGATTGATGCTGTTTTTATTTTGCAACGTTCATTGTAAGACTGATTGCCTGGAGAAATGGAGTTTGCAAAATAAGTTAACATAGATTTAGGAAAATAATAATACAACATACAATTACATCTTGCAGACGAGACTATTTTGATACGCTCCTAATTTGCCTTTTACAGTCCGTCGAGCACCTTTGGAGGCATTTTACAGTACTTATGTGTCTCACTATGCGATTGGATTGGATTGGTTGTAGTATTTCCCTACATCAGTATAATAAAAAATGGTCAGATTAAACCATATTCAAGATCGCCCCCTATTAAATGGGACTTAAACATAACTGGTAAAATGTGGGTGTACCTACTATGGGTACACCTCTGCCTAAACCTTTGAGGAAACAAAGCGTGATGTTATGTAAATCGTATTTCACTACGATATTTTTTCAGTGGACTTATCGGAAGTAGGTGTAGTCCAACAACTGTAGCTGAAAATCAGTACCTCAAGCGCGCTAATGTAACGTGAAGATGGTCTCTAATCATTATCATCACAATCTGCCCAGCCTTTTCCTCACTATGTTGGGGACGGCTTTTACATAAAGTGATTGCCTGTCTGACCTCCACAAGACCACAACCCAGTTACTTAGTAACACGATACCCATTGGTAAGACTGGTTGTCAGACTTTCGGGCTTCTGACTACCCGTAACGACTGCCAAAGATCTGCAAATCACAGCCGGGACCAACTGCTTTACGTGCTTTCCAGGGCACGGACGGGGCTCGGTATGTTATGGATGGTCACCCATCCACGGACCAACCTCGGCATGAGTTGCTTAACCTTGAAGATCGACCAGACCACAAGTCCCTTCACTTTTAATCAATATGATCATCATCAGCCTGAAAACATCCACTACTGAAGTTGGTCCTCTAATTAAACCACTTTCAGCTTATAAAACGCCTGAAGACCGAAACGGTGTTCATTATTTTATAATAAAAACAATATCTACAATGACTAATCTATATATTGTTAGAAACCGCGTGGCGTGAGAGTATGAGGAGACATCGGCCGCCCTCCCGCTATGCGCCATGCACTATATAGCCGCTTACGTTTGTGAGAGCGCATCGGCCGATCCCACTCTGTATACTGCTAAAACTGTGAACATCGGAACATTACTGTTTATTTGTTTTACTAATGATATTTTTAAAGGCTGTACCGACTACTTACTTGTACCGTTCAACTGCCATAGGTACAGCCCTGCCTAGATCAAATATGGTCACATAAGTGACTTTGTTTGACTCCTGAGAAGTTTGTTGCGCCACTTCTTCTTTCCAGCTAAAGCACTAGGAAGTGGTGAAGGGCGAGCGATTTGGGGCACTGTCTTATGTTTCTCATGTCATGTGTGTAATTTTGACGTTCGAAAAGTGCTGATTCTCAGCCTAGTTTGAATAACAGATGTTTTGATTTTTAAAAGAACTCGACTTGCAGTTGATTTGTAATAAAAAGTAATTTAAAAAAATTAAACCGACTTCAAAAAGAAATTAACTCAAAATTATGAAATAACTTTAATTTCGGAAGTCGGTGTCTTGGGATCTGTATTTTAGTTTTATGCCACCGACTTCCGAAATTAAAGTTATTTCATAATTTTGAGTTAATTTCTTTTTGAAGTCGGTTTAATTTTTTTAAATTACTTTTTATTTCGTAATTTTTAGTTTTTGCACTAGTATTTGACCACGGTTTTGAGATGTTTTCCCTTTGACACTACACCCGTAGCTCTTATCAATAAGCCAGGCCGTCACACTTACACGTATTAGTTCATATCTTGAAAATTACTGAATCGATCTTGATGAAACTTGCACTGTTCCCTAAGTTGAAGAAAATGTAAGCCAATAAAAAAAAATGGTCACGATCCGATTAATAGTTCCGGAGATATGCGTGGACAAACATACATACATACATACATACATACATACCTACATACATACATACATACATACGTCTATGAAATTTTGTATATTTGTTTGGAAGCCCTAATAGATCATCATATGTGAATATAATGGAATTCCAATAATATTACATACATACGTATCGAATTGATAACCTCCTTTTTTTTTTGAAGTCGGTAAAAATTGATAATTGTACTAATTTATTTATTTATTAAACTTTATGCACAAGTAAAAACTGTACAAAGGCGGACTCAATGCCTTGGGCATTTTCTACCAGTCTACCTTACTAATCTAGGTATGGATTAAGGCATGCTACATTAAATTGAGGACTGTTGTTTTGCTCATAGTTGCTATTATCAGTATCTGATTCGTGTTTACTCTGTGTTCACAAGAGGAAGACGATCTTTTGTAGATTGTTGCTATATCTTTATCCATTGACAGTTTTACTGCAGTAAAAGTAATCGAAACACCGAAAGAGCAAGGACGACAAAGTCCAAGACAATTAATATAATGAGCAATACCAATTACAAGGATTTTCTTTTTTTCACACATTCAAAGTTATATGCTTAAACGTATAAAGGGCCTAGAAGGTCAGTGGCATAATTATCTACTGTCGCACCATTTTTTTTTTCAAATGTCTGCCACGCATGAAGCCTATATAAATCGATAGCTGACATCAAATCAAACAGAAAACATAAAATACCAAACCCCGTAAAGCGTCACGTTTTCGAGATAATAACGTTCAAAGTTGATAGGTCTCATGCGTATCCGCCATTTTGAAAAAAAAAAACAAAATGACGCGAGAGTAGGTAGGTATAAAAAACTCCTCCATATAAAAAACTTCAATCCCCTTTGTACAAGGCTACCATTTTGTAGCAGACAGAATGAAGCTGGTGTTTTACATGGTCGTAATGTAAAAGTTATCCAACTTTGTATTTCTTTACGCTCACTACCTTGATACAAATAAAGGTACAATAGCGGAGAGGCATAAATAGGAAATCGTCGCTCCACTGGCTCGAATAATTCACTAAGAACCAGAGTTTCACATGAAAATCGTAATTTTGTATGCAAATTGAATTCACCGCGGTTACTTGACGAGATTAACCTTTTATTTACACTCTGACATTATATTCGTACGTTCAAGAATGTGGTTACGTACCTAACAATGACCTTTTTGTCTTAATGTATAAAAAGGAGGAGGAATTCGCCTCGCAATGTATGTTTTCGAATGTTCAAAAGTGCTAAATATTTGGAGGTCTCGTTTGAATACAGAGAGTGAAATAATGATTATCTAGTAGATTTGTTTACTAAACCAATAGTTTAATTTAACTTCAGTGCCATCTTGAAGTTAAAGGAGATACCTACTCATCTCTTTTCTCTTCAAGTTGGCAATTCACTTCACTTCAGGTGTAAGGTCTCATCGCCGTACATGTATGGAAATACTGCATACTGCTTAAGAAGCGACTTCCTAGGAACATAAATAGAAAGCAAACTCATGAAGACATCGAACTTCAACCAATGGGATCTCGACAGCAGACTACCAGAGATGAAAACCAGCAGGCGCCCACGGACGACTGCCACGTGCAACCTCAAGGATAGGTACCGGGACAATAGATTTGTTTACTTTTACTTTAATGATTGACTTTGTCCAGGCGTATCTTTCTCTCCTTCTACTCATCTTAGCTTCTTTAAGGGTTGCCAATATTTACGGTCTCATCGCCGTACATTTTTCTGCTGACTCTGTAACCTACTTTAGGCCAACGATACGCGTCATAATTTAGCATAAAAAAATGACACGGCTAACGAATTAAAATATAGGTAGTGAACTTATAAGTGGGTAGCTATCAACAACTGAGTGAAACCAATCGCCTGCCATTCTAGTACTGTTACTTACTCTTATCGTACGATGAGAAGACGAATGGTGGAAGTGAATTTATAAGTCCGTAGACCAGGACGCGGTCCAGAACTCCTCAGACATCACCGAGTAGCTCGACTCGTGAACACGCCAGCTGACAAACTTAACTACTTAGTGCATCAAAGTGGAACGTGTTTCTCTATACTAACTGAACTTCCCAACCTTCACGACAAATCGGTGTACGGAATTAACTACTACAACCCGTACATCAGGTATTTACTATAATGCTGCTTATAGTCGTTGAATCAATTGTAAATAAAATGTAATGCAAGCTTCCAGTCCACTTAGACACACTCCGTGTCTCCTAGTTTTTTTTTTGTAAACTCAAGCATAAATTAGAACTTTACTAGCAGTGCCCCACGGTTTCACCCGCATAAATGTCGATCTTTAAGTGGCAGTGGGCAGGGCACATTGCTCGCAGAACAGATGGCCGATGGGGCCGAAAGGTTCTGGAGTGGCGACCACGTACCGGAAGACGTAGCGTTGGAAGGCCTCCCACAAGGTGGACCGACGACCTTGTGAAGGCCGCAGGAACCCGTTGGATGCGAGAAGCAAAGAACCGGTCGAAGTGGAAGTGCTTGGGGGAGGCCTATGTCCAGCAGTGGACGTCTTTTGGCTGAAATGATGATGATGATGATGAAATGTCGATCCCGTGGCAATATCGGAACAAAAGTATCCTATGTGTTAATCCAGGTTATAAACTATCTGTGTGCCAAATTTCATCCAAATCCGTTCAGCCGTTTGTGCGTGAAGAAGTAACAAAAATACAAACACACCCACAAACTTTCGCCTTTATAATATTGGTGTGGATACTTTCATCAAATCTGGTGCACTTTGCTACTTTGACTATTAGCATCAGGTTGTCTCAACTTGCCACATCCATTCAAGGGTTCGATTCGATCCATTAGTCACTTATCAGGCATTAGTAGAGTTAGTCCAGACCAGAGTCTTTTCAGACTTCTTTTCAGCCGATTCTTTGAGTTGTTTTTGTGAATCAAGCACACACAAATATTACATTTCCTGAACAAAAATCTCAAATACAACTCTATCATTGAACAACCTTAAATAAACATTCAACGCCAGTGAAAAAACGCGCACGAAACCAACAGAATTGTACAAAAAAGTCACAAAAAAAGGAATCCAATCACAATAATATTATGTTTATTGTATGACAACATCATAACGAGACAGTTAATTACACGGAAGATACGGTGGAGCGCGACAATATCATCGAGTCTTACGTTTCATACAAAGGTTACTTTATAAATATTCCAGTCATGTACAGTGCGTACACATCGTGATTGTACATAAAGCTGTACAGTAATTGGTCAGGCGATTAGCTCAGTTTCAACGACGCAATTATTGTTTTTAGTTACTATTTCAATGTTATTATGTGTTTTGTTACGCATGTCATTTTGTATCCAAATACGTCGATTTGGTCTTCCGTCCTTGCTAAGCAAGATTAATTATTAGTTTTGGAATTATAGTAAAGATGATCGGGGAAACTCTTTGCGACTTATTACAAAACGAAATCTAACTTTAGCTCTAGCCTGAACCTTTGAGCCATTATTTGTATTTAAAACTTTATTTCGATTTCGGGCTAGTTTTTCCAACGCCAGATAATTTTATCCGAGGAATAATTTTGACAGTTCTTCCCATGTTCTTCCACACAAAAACTGTCAGACGTCAATTCTATTATTGTTAAAAAATATCTGTCTATTGAAAAATCAGCCCTTAGGCAAGATATTATGACTAAAATGACAACTTAGCACGTACTAAGAACATAACACAACAAGCTGTCATTTTTGTGTAAAGAACTGTATATCTAAAACAGAGGTTCTTAATTAAATAACTAGCTCAGTGGTTTAAGCCTGAGGTTTTAATTAATTGTCGTAATTTTAAGAACTCTGAAATCTCAAAAATACCTCTTATTTTCCTACATTTTTGACATTTGTTTGTCGCCGAGATGAGACGGCGACTACATTTTGAACGTTTTTCATTACGAGAATTTGCCTTCTGATCTAAAGAATAGTCTTGTTTTGTAATAAGGGGGCTTTTGTTTTAAGAAAGACTTTGAAATCACGATATATACGGCTGTGAAAGAATTTGCAAAAGAAATCTTGACTTGGATACTGCTTAGAAAAATAAAATATTCAAAAAAATATAATAATCAAACCATTTAAAATCAACACATCGTAAACGTTGGGTGGTCTACAACATGTTGTGATTTGTGAACAATTTGGACTACTCTCACAACCAGTTGATAGATTTAAATAGATACGTTAAGTTATGAATAATTAAATCTAAAGCAAGTTTTATATGACAAAATAACATAATAACTGTCAATAAAACGTCCAACAGTCGCAATAATGATAATACTAACAAGTTGTTGGACATCTGATACCTGAGTTAGGTTGTAGTTTAATTTATAAGAATGAAGCGGTTTATAATTTCTTGATTTTTTTTAGGAATTTATTTTAGATTTTATGGCATAAAAGTGTTTGAACAAATGAGTTGATTTAGACTTGTTATGACTTGTTGGTGTTAATAGTGCAAGTGCAACTGCTGAGGAAGGGGTTTAAGGGGTTTGGGGGGTTTGATTATAGAAATAATATTGCGATGATGGAAACAAACAAGTAGAGGGTATTTACTTACCTACATCGCTAAAACCGGTGAAAAAATTAGGTATTTTGCTCAATCTACAAAGAAGCTAGTTCCAGTTTGTCTAACTATTTTTAACTAATAAATAAAATTAAGTTTCCCTGATTCCACTGATCCTCCGATTAAAAACTCAAATCTCTCTTCTTTCCGTTCAATCGTTACTGACGTTTATGTGACATTCAAAGAAATGCCTGAGTTTTTATCGATATTGCATATTGCACTCTATGCAACTGAACTATTACGCTATGTAATCAATCAACGATATTTAGATATCGTTAATATATATCCCGTACGCAAAATACGCGCATTGACGTGGAGTTGCGGACACCAGCCCGTATTACTTAGGTACAGTCAACAAAGGAGTTAAGTATACAGGAGCGTCGGTTATTGTTGAAGTTTACTAAGAAACCGATGGATATTCTCGAATAAAATTTTAGTTTAATAATAGAAAACAAACAGCTCATTTATTAAATTAAATTTCAGTCCAGAACATCCATCGGTTTCTTAGTAAACTTCAACTATATCCGACGCTCCTGTATACTTAACTACTTTGTTGACTGTACCTATCGCTAAGAGGTCTCATATTCAAAACTCGACTCTCCTTCTCCCTTATGTACATATGTATATATATAAAATTCAAAGTTCTGACTGGCTGATATATCAACGCACAGCCTAAACCGCTGATCCTAGAGGGTGCGTTCTTTGTGAAGAATAGGCTTCCACTAAGAAAGGGTTTTTTGAAATTTCACCCCTAAGAGGGTGAAATTTCACGCGGACGAGGTCACAGGCAGAAGATAGTACAGTCACGAGCACTAATATGCCAACACTTGGCAACTTTCAATTGCGATTTTTTCGTGAAACAACTAATGCAACGTTGAAATACGACACTTTACACAAACCTATGGGTTCGAAAATACGTTGTTCGTAATAACATACAATTTCATTCAAAACTAAAGGAGAAAATCGTCTTTGAATAAAGCCAAGTGTATACATACTTATGCTCGTGACTGTACCTGTATAAAACAATTTTATTTCTCCCGCTTACGCTTGTAAGTGGTCCCGCACCCCGGCTGAACAGCGGTTAGAAGTCGGCCGTCAAATCGCGGCGCGCGAGCGTCCTTCACGGTTGAACGGGCGAGACGCGAAACGCGCCGCATGCACATAGCAACGTACATTACATACATACGTAAAATAACAGCATTGTTTTAATCACCTGTTTTCTATTTCTCATTCCAACTAAACTCCTGACGTCAACGGCTAAGTATTTAAACATGTACTTATTTCCTTAATTACATAAGTCTGTATCGCTTTACATGCGCATGAGAATGATCGTTGAGATCGTAACAAATAACCTCACTCTTGCTTCGCTTTATAGTAGAAATAATACAGTAAAACACTTGTTCATCATCTACAGCCCACGTTCACTCACTGCTGGGCATACGGCTGCAGAGACTTTTCGTGTGCCAATCCCCACGCCCCTGTGCCAGCATCATCCAGGTTTTGCCCACTATGGCAACAATGTCGTCTGCCCATTTCGCCGACGGACGACCGACATCGCTTCCTCCAGTCCTTAGACGTCACTCTGTCACAGCCAACTCTGCCTGTCGTCACTGCGCCTTGCCTAGTGTCCTGCCCAACTCCATTTGTTTTAAGGCTAAACCCTCTTTTCATGGATAGTATCCATGCATCAATAAACCACGGAAACAGTTGTTAACAAATAGTAAGCATACTTAGTATGATTGCGTTAATAAATATTTACCTACCTATGAATATTATTAATTGACGATCCATGTTCTTTGGAATATCCGCGAATCCGTATCCGGATATGCTGACTTCATTATCAGCGTCATCATCTTGCGGTGTAAAGCAAAAATTACATATCCATTCCATAAAGATCATACCACCATAATTATGAAAAATTCCAATGACGATAGATCTCAATTAATTGGACTCAATTATTACAACGCAAACCTGCATCCTAATTATGTAACACTCTATCAATCACAACGTGCAAAATGTTTGAGGATATTGCTAATCCATTGCTTCATAAGTTCGAAAACTTTCTGTCTGCTCAACAACGTAAATAACGCAATGAATGTTGTTGAACTGTCAAAATGAAAGCCATTTCTACTGTTAGCGTGTTACGCAATTACCCCCCGCTGTAAATGTGCTCTTTAATAGCTGAAATATCTGTTCGGTGAAAACTCCTGAAATGTCTATTTTTTTTATATACCTGCCTTTGACAGGTGCATTCATAATCATCATATGGTTTTTCAATACCTACCCGGAAAGATGCGGCAGAACATTATTGCCTTTTACAACTTTAACGGCTTACGGTTGACCTCTACAACCAAGGGCCGCAAACACGTGTAAAATGCATTAACGCATCCAACAAAATCTAAAGCAGCCATCATTTCCCAATATCGTTGTAACACCGTGCGCATGATTACCACAGGTGTCCCCAGTCCCACATAATGTTCAAACAGGCCACATTAAAACAATCCAGTTTTAGAGATCGGTAAAATTGATCTATTCATTTGTGTGCCATCCAGGAAGCGAGAGGTCTTTGGCTCCCACCGGAATGCGCCCCGCGTGGGTGGACGAACCGATCCCATACACTGCCATACACTTTCATGCACACGGCTTTCTATTGATTTAATGAACACTATCTTATCTTGGCCAATAGGCTTATTACGCTCACTTTACGCGTTTCGTGGTTGATTCATCCAATTAATGGTCGAAACAACGGAGCTTGGGGCAATATCGAACGGATCGGGTAATTAATCTACAGTAAAATAGAACATTAAAATTATACTTACATGGGTTTTCGTAATAATTGCGATATAAATCGTGCATTAAAGCGATAACAGATGGCGCCACGCGTGTGCTCGGTCCGTTTGTGTATACTTCATTTGAGGCGGGTCGAGTACGTACTAAATAATATAACAGTCTATTTATAATGAGATGAAGATAGACCTCAATGTGTTTAACATTTACATCAATATTGAGGTAGTTGAATGGTTCTCATGCATTTTTGTGAATGAATTTTATTGGTTTTTGTTTTAAATTTTCAGGAATCGAATGCAATGCAATCAATTTAAGGGGACAAGTAATTTTTGCTCGTATCATGTGGTGGCTTCTATGGTAGGTCTTTCTTCTATGGTGGGTAAAATGCGGCAATTCAATCTGAACAGGACCAGCAATTGTTTTAGATGCATGCTGAAAAGTCAACTGCAGCCGCTGCACAAATTAGGTAAAGAGAAAATTTAGATATAATATTACTAAACTTAAACCCAAGTACAACCATCGGGGTAATTGCTTCTAACACTAACAGTAGCAATGGCTTTTTTCATTTTGACAATACAATACAACAACATTCATTGCGTTATTTACCTTTGAGCAGACAAATTTTTCGAACATAATGAAACAATGAATTAGCAATATCATTCAAACTGATTCAGATTATAATTGAGAGCGTGTTACGTAATTAGGGTGGTGGTTAACTGGCATAAACATAAGATACCGATCTTATCAACCAACTTGCAGGTACAACAATAACATTGAAAAGTCTCTTGCAAAAGAAGACCCAAGTGCGACAACACCAATATCGGATTCAACACAAAAAGAGCTGAGCCGTGTAGTAACGAGTATGTTGCCTCTAAACGATATTGTAAAGTTATGCTCAATGAAGCTCATTACCGAGCAATTTCCGATGGTTTAATGTGTCCATAAATTTGCTGAGTCCGGGACAACGGTTTGATTGCCGATAAAACCTCGGCCACAACGGCAGTTCTGTATTAAAAAGCTGTTAATATAATTTGCACCTCGCGTTATGATCGAGAGCTCGTCCTGAGAATAACATAGGAAATTAACGCGTCATGATGTTAGGTCTTATGGGTTCCGTTACTTTGTGGTTGATGGAATTAAGGCTGTCTGATATTTAGAAAGAAAGAAAGAAAATATATTTTTTGGGACTCTCACAAGAATATCACAAACTAAACTAAACACACCCATAGAAACAAAAAAAAAATAAAAAACCAAAGTAAAATGAAAATGTAATAAATTACTTGGGATTGCTATTTTTTTTAATTACTAAATGGGGGCCCATTTAGTAATTTAAAAAAAATTAAAAAAATAGCTCTTGACCCCGATCACGCCTGATGGTATGCTATTTAAAATTCCAAGTGCCTAAAACCTGACGATCATAATACAGGACATCTATATCTTCCAATGCGTGTTTTGTAAGGAAGGATGTACATACAAAAAATAAAATATGTGGTTTGGGTGGTATCGAAGCCAAGTGCTAAGCTGTAAGACTAATTTTAACAAAGGTCATATTTTTTTCTGTAATCCCAAAATCTAAATAAGGAAAAGTTATTATCGTGACGTCAATATCCTATCTCTATTAAGTTACCGGAAAGTCTTTTTTCAGACATTGAGAATTTAAAGGATCTTGTGTAACTTGCTGTACATTAAGGATAAAAATTTACAAACTGATGTAATAATATACAAAATAGGTAGTTATGAAATAATAAATAACTTTTAGGGAAAACCGAATAGGTAATACAACACTTAACAAATTCGTGCGTTTATCGTTTTATCAATGAAGGATAAAGCTGATAACTAATCGGGAATGCCCAACTCTGTTCCGCTGGAAATAAGTCACTTGAATTCAAATACTGCTAATATTGAATGAAAGGTTGATGCAGAAATCCACATAAAGGAACCATCCGTTAGTGAGTTTCCTTTTACATAGGAGGCAGAAATACCAAAAGACAACAAAAGCAGGAAATTTTGATGACACAGAAAATGTGCACAACGCACAATTTCCAAACAGAATTCTCATTTTCAAGTGGGTAAGATAAATAATTTGGTTTATCCTAAGATAAGAAACACTTGATCTTGACTATAAGAGATAAAATATTTTATATCTGGGCATCTCGTACATCGATATCATTATTTAGTTTATACTTTTGTTTGCTAAAATGCAGTTGTCGGTTGGAGTTATATTCCTTTTAGGTAAGTGAGCATCGTTTAGAATCCTTGTTTGTGGTTATTTATCATCAATTGTTTTGTATTTACTCTTTTAGTGAATTAGACTAATTCACTAAAAGAGTAAATACGTGTGTTATTCATTATTTTTTGAAACCCGAAAGATTATGTAACTTATGTCCAATCCTGCCATACAATTGTTAAAGAAACCAAACTTTTCCAGCTTGCTTCAGCTATGTGTTAACGATCCCCTTATCTGATATCGCTGAGTCTGCGAGGATAGTGAATGGAGTCGCGGTGGATATCACTCAGGTGCCATACCAAGCTAGTATAAGGAGGAGGGTCCTATCAGGATGGGCTCATATGTGTGGTGCAGTTGTAATCAGCGATAGAGGAATTCTAACTGCTGCCCATTGTGCTGATTCGTAAGTATTAAATAAGGATTTTCTAATGATCGCCTAACATTAGATACCATTAAATGTTCGCATCTTAGCATTTCGCATTTCTAGAAAGTTTGATAACTATGGAAAGCTAGATTATCGTCCTGACTGTTTTATATCGATAAGTCTTGGATATTATTTGGTTTGTGGTGTTCTTTTATATTTTTCATCTCCTCCATTATGGCTCCTCCATTAGTTTATCACTTTCAGCCTACAGCAGTCCACTGCTGTACATAGGTCTCTCCAATTGTACGCTGTTTAGCTCGATTCTCGGCAACTCTCATCCAGCTGCTACCAGCTACCCTGCTCTACCTAGCCAGAGGGCATCCTACCTTACGGTTGCCGATTCGCAGTCTCCTTCATAAGTTGTTCATTCGTTATTATTCTTAATTAATGGCCTGTTAGATTTTATTGTTTTCAATGAACAGATAATCATTTCCTCAATGTCATAACTTTCAGATACGTATCGCAGCCATCTAACATACGAGTCACAGTCGGTACTTCGTTTCGAATATCTGGAGGCAAGAGTTACGATGTTTCCGTTGTCTACATCCACGAAGAATTTACTACAACGACCTATGAGCACGACATTGCATTACTTGGGACTGCAAAAGCTATTGAATTTAGTCAGTATGTTGCTCCGATAGCAATTGCTTACGTACATTTTGTTCTACCAGCTGGAACTGGAGCGGTAGTTTCTGGGTTCGGAACTACGTCGGTAAGATATATTTCATTACTTGTTATCACAGATATAACAATTAAGACCTAACCTAATCAGCTTATTATATTCCCACTGCTGGGACACAGGCCTCCTCTCGGTGAGAGGGAGTGGACCGTGATCCACCACGCGTCTTATTATGATAGTTCTTGGATGTGTCTTGAAACTTACAAAGAAACCTCTTTCAATATTTCAGTACCAAGGCTCGTCACCTGAGGTTCTGATGGCAGCAAACGTCACCGTCGTCTCCCAAGCGACATGTGCACGGGCATACCTACGCATTGCCACCATCAGCACTGGAATGGTGTGTGCTAATGGCAATAACCCACCACGAGACGCATGCCAAGGCGACTCTGGTGGACCACTGGTGGTAGGAAGCCATCTTATCGGTATAGTATCTTGGGGCGAACGCTGCGCAAACACCAATTACCCCGGAGTGTACACTAGAGTCTCTGCATACAATTCCTGGATAACGCAAAGGTTACAAGCACTACTAATATAGGCGGATAATAGATAATGATCTATATACAATGGAAATGTGAGGTTTGAAAAAGAATGTCACATCACGGTGATTATTATTTTAAGAATGGACTTACTATGATAACGAATCAATGAACGAATTAAAGATAATAAATCAGAAACTCAGAACAAAAATTTGCCATAGAAGAAGATTCGAAACCTGTTAAAAAATAATACTGTTTTCTAATCATTATTGTTTAAAATCCAATTGAAACGAGTGGAAATCTTGTGTGTTTAGAATTTGTTTGTAAATGCAAATAATTTATGCAAAATTTTGAAAATAAAATTTATTTTTTTATTTCGAGAAGTTATCATTGAACTTGCAGTGCATTGTACGGACGGGGACTTATTTAAATACAAACAACTTTCTACAATAACAATGGTTCTTACGGTATTTTCTAAGTACGTGTCAATGACATTTTACTTACTGATAGTACTTATTTTGTCACTTGCAATTACCGTTAATGCTCAATAAGATTGTACTGGAAAAATGTGAATTCAAAAACCAACGTATAAATGGATTTGGTGTTTTTTTCACGTCAAGTACAATTTGCCTATTTGATATGATAATTCTTACACCGATAAAAAATTTATGAAAGGCATTCACCGCTTCTTATCGTTGACATAAAAAAACGAACTGTTTACATACAGGTACCCATGAATTCAGCACATGATTCTCAACACCTAGGGTGTTTTGAAAAAGAAAATCTGTTGTACCTATCATAGTGCAATACCTTCAGTCAAAATCTAAGGAACAGCAATTTTTTTTTATTAACGGACGAGTAGTTTCAACGCATAGGGGTCCAGAATCATGTGGTGAATCCACAGTAACAGGTTGCGCGTCGATGTCCCTGTATGCAATGTTAGTGAATAAATAAATATTAATGCTGAAAAAATGCAACATTAAACCAGAAATTAGGCAACAAAAAGCAGTAATAATAATAATATAATAATAATATTCCACAACTATCACACAACGCCGTCTAGTCTCAAGCTAAGCAGAGCTTGTGTTAGTAAGTAAGCCATATCTGTAAAGTGCATAGTCATTGTAAACAACAGACGCTTAAAGGATGATCAGGTGATCTATCATAGAAGAATGAAACAGCTAGCCTAATCATCTAACAGATTTGTCACTGCAGCGTAATTATAACACAAGTCATGCTTTTAAAAGAAATAAAAGCAAAATAGTTTTCACCTCGATTGAAGCTTAAATAGATTAATTATACCTTATATAGCGATGATTATAGCGCTTTATAAGCTGTCTGGCTAATTGAGATGACGCCCGGAGTAATGCGGAAATGCAATGAAAATAGTTAGCATTGCTTGCACTTAGCATTGTTCTTCTTTAGCGGTTTGAGTGCAGTTCTTTGGATTTGAACAAAGAATTTTTTAGCGCTTCTTGTTGTTTTAAACAAAATGTGTTTCTCAAATCTTATGGGTGTGTAACCTTTTTAACGCCTCTTTAACTTCGGAATCATGATAGAAGAGGGCTGCGTGTGTCAAGAGACGTCCACCTTTTCATATTGCCACTGCGTAATTGCTTCTTGTTGGATATTCTTATTATAACCATTTCCATGGTCTGTAGGTACCTAATGGTGGTAGTTCAGCCGATGGAGCATCACCAATTTCAATTTCAGCAGTAGGGGTTTTCAGGCTGTCATTTGTTTCATTAGTTACATCTAGAAAAAAGAAACTAGATTGTTTTAAATATTTTATTATAATAGGTACTTTGTAAAACATTAACAATATTACGTCATAGGTTAGTTTCGGTCCTTTGAGTGCTTTGGTGTAGTGTAATAGAGGAGTTTGTTGTTGTCCGTCGTTGTAAGTTTTCCTTTCCAAGATTTATTGGAATATCAAAAGTAGGTCTTCTAGTCACGTGCAAATATTTTTCAACCTTTAGGAATAAAAGATCTTGAAGTGAGCTGTAGGTATTAATTACCTAATGGAAATATTTGACTGTATTAGGTAAGTTTTTTTTTTCGTGAAACTATAATGGTTTTGAAAATTAGTCATTGTCATTTGTAACTTTTATCTTACTAGATTTAAAAACTTTTTAATGATTTTTGATTGGCTCCATTTTTAAGTGTTTTTTTTTTTCTTCCAAGAAATAATTTTATTTTACTCTACGTATACATACGCTAAATCTGTTCAATAATAAGTTATTTAACACAGCACCCCTCTAAAAAACTTGGTTAGGACAAAGACGGTTTTTTGCCGCCATGTCACCGCGCGCTGTGCTCTGATTGATCGCTTCATTTGAATCCAGTCGAGATTCGATTTGTGATTAGCACCTATCGGATTTGAGAATCGTCCCTTGTGAGCGTTCGACAATGAGGGGTTCTAAGTTCAAATTGTTAGCTTGTTAAATCGGTTTGAATTTGTTTGTTTAATTGTGACGGTTTTTCCTGTACTTAATTAATGTAATTTGATAACTGGCCTACTGGGTAAGTTTAATGAGTTAAAATTCTTATTTATATGAATGCCATACAATGTTGTTTTAATTTTAAGTAAATTTAAGTAATACCTAATGCACATGATAGATAAGTATATATTATATATTATTATTAGATAAGTATGTATTTACTTAAAACATTCTTCTACTTTTGAGCACAGTATGCGTGTGTAGTTTAATTGCTAATAAATAAAAAATCTGTCGAATAAGGCAACTTGAGCCCATTAAATCCGGTTTTATGGGTGGTTTTATTACAGCACATAAACCAGTAATTAACAAATTAATCAACAAAACAATCAACACTTATGTAAACATAATATCGAAAAAGTATTGTAATCTACGTTAAATACGGTGAAAGCTTCCGACACTCGCTCGTAATCCGTTTCCTCTTTCTAGACTACCACATTGTTCTTTAGCTTTTGTTAAACAAATGAATATGAACTCTACCACAAGCAAAACAAGGTTGGATTTACCACAACACAGCCCTTGATTAAAGATCTTTGAAACGTAAGCGCAAAAATTTATTTACGACACCCCCTCATTTAACCGTCTTCTGTCTCCCTCATTAGTGCGTATCGATGGTATGTTTTGTCTCGCTTCGTCGACCCACAATAAATTTCGGGACGATTCTGAATTAACAATACCAAGCATAATTCGCGAGCCTGTTGCGACGCGCTCATCGGGATGTTTAACGATTGTTTTAATACTTTATGTCATTTTAACCATTAGGTGGGTAGTTTGCAGTTAACTTACTTCTAACGTATTATTTATTACATTATCATTATTATTACTTTTATACATTATTTGTTTAGTGGCAACATATTATTACAATACGACCACATCGATGTCAATAACAAATACAATTTAATAAAAAAAACTAAGACTAATAAAGTACTTTAATACTATTTAACCTTTAAATATCACCAATATTTGTTAACATTGACATTAAACTAATTTAAAACCATCATGAAATATCAAAAATTTAACCAAACCAAAACTGTCGATAAAACCGGTCCTTGTAACCGTACATCACTATCCAAATGACGGAGCGTACGCCACTTAATTCAGGGGTGGCATTGCTCAGACGGCAATAACGTATACACGAATAGGTGTCGAGTTGGGCTCCACTGGCGTCTTACTCGGATCAATTCTAATCTCTGTCGTCACGCCCGGAGCGACGCGCCGCGCCGTGAGCCCGTGACACTTCGACCAAACATCCACTGTATCAATATTTACGTCACCTAATCATAACTGAGCTTCTTTCTTCTCAAATTACGGATGTTTTCGGAGTTTTTTGTTGTTTAGAGATCCAATTGTTGCTCTTCTTGTTTTTTTTTTTTCAGATTTATAATTCGATTTTAGATTAGGTGATAACTTTAATTAAAATGTACTTGAACGTGCATTGCTTTTGTTTTATTTTTAACTACCTACCTATTCGTGTAGCTTTATAGCAGACAGGTACAGGTGTTTTTTTTTTATTCTTAGTTTAACGAAAAAAAATGTGCCGAAAGATGTTTAGTTACGAGTATAAAACAAACCCATGGTATTTGGTATGGTATAACCCATTTTTCATATAAATGTTAATAAAATAATAATTATTATTATTTTAAATAGGTATTAACCCATGGTAAATCAATTCAACTTGAAACAACCAGGCCTCAATCACAATCCTTTAAAAATTCAAAAAGTCAATACGTCGCCAATATTCAATTCGATTAGGCCGTTGAGCGTCTAAACCCACCGATAAGTAAGTGTAATGCTATAGTCCCTCGGCCTATTACCTGGCAATTTCACAGAACGATCTACGTCGGATCGCGTCGACAGCACACAATGATGTGACACACACGGGCTTTGTAACCGAGAGGGACGGCACTCGCTCCCGCGATTTGTTTACACAGTGTAGCTTTCCCTTTCGCGGCGCGCCTGTGTGCGTGACCATCTGGCGGGCGGCAAGCGGCAGCCCTGCGCCTGTGCTAGTGTTGTGCCCCCACACCGGAGCGCACCCCGCTTCGGGGTAGCCTGCCTACGCTTGTATGCGTGACCCAGTCGAATAAATCTAATATTACACACAAACATATTGGTGGCACGGCGTGTCATTTTTACGCTTGTGTTGTCGCTACTTGGGGTTCTTTATGCGGCACGATGATATTATTATTCTGATGATTACGACATCCTTTATGCTTACAATAAAATAATTAATAAGGGATGAAGTGTATTGTTGAGCGGGAGTTTGTGATCGGTATCGGGCCACTCGGCTCGGTCGAGATTTAAAAAGGTAACGATAAAGTTTATTACCATCTTCACGGTTAATGGCGGCGGCATTGTTTAATTAAAATATTAGCACTTAGGTATTTCGTTTACTGTTTAAAATCTATTGTACCGATGAGAATTGTTTAGTTTATTGCAAGGCTCACAAATTGCGTGTTGGTGTATAATGAAAATTATTCGTACTAAAATCGTAAATTGTAACAATAAAATTTTGTATAATTATACTTAATTGCTTACAACACATTATAAATAATGGTTTTCATTTTAACACAATATAATCTGACTGAAACTTTAAATAAACACACGTAATACATAATTATTAGCAAAACCAACAAAAACTAATATTTTTATTCACGCGATCATAATTTTACGTTAGTTCTACTTGCTAACAAACCGGCTCCATGAATGAATCCGGCACACTGATGTCGCTATTAGTGATGTCAAAGATCACGTATCGATAACATCGACAACACTTATTTTTCGGATACCTACCAATATTTTTCATGACGAATTCTTCACTTATAAACGTCATATTCAATCAAAATAATATTACGAAGCTATTGATGACCTAAATATCCAATTTCAAACAGTAACTAACGTACAAAAGCGTGTTAATTAACCAGGTTGTAGGCACAAAATCTCCAAACATTCTCAATTACTTATTCTGTGACGGAACAGTTGACAGGGCGCTCAACCCCCGTTCAGTTTAACAATTACGCGGCAGGGCTCATTGTGGCGCGACCCTACCACTCCATCCATTGTGGACACCACTATAACGTGTCCAGAATACCCTGAACCCCGCCGAAGCACAATCATCCCCCTCTGTGATCCCCTCTAAAGTTTACGCGGGAAGGTAATCGGCTCAATTTACACTGGGACGTAATATACAAATATTATTATCCAGCCTTTTCACAAATATCAATAACGTATTACCAGCTTCGGGACAGATTTAAAAGTTAACCAACGTGATTTTTAAACGTTTAAATGACTTTATTTGGTGTTAATTTGAATAGGCTTCCGTTAAATGACATGTCAGTTTTGATTTTTGGATATCGTAACGTGGTAGGTACCATGTCATTGTTAATAATCATGTTAGGTACATGATCAGTTATTGTGGATGACTATTATTCATTAAGTTATCAAAGATAATTGCAGACCGATGATAGACAACCGTTCCAGCTAATAAACGTAATCTTAACACTTCAAACGATTCAATGATTAGTAAAGATTAAAATTAGCCGAACTGTTCCAATGAGCTGAGATAGAAACTTGTTGAAATTTTAGAAATATTTCACTTTGAGACGCGCCTCAACTTAATTATAAATTGGGTAATTTAATTAAATTTGTAAGAGTTTTACTTGTTCTCGGCTTTCTGACCTTTATAAGGGTAACGTCAGCATCATAGAAACCATGATTGTAAAAGTTTTTCTTCAAAGTTTCAAGTATATATTTCGCATATAATTGTGCAACAGATCTGGGATAGGTACAGTCAGCGTCAGAGAAATGGAACCCCCCCAAGACTTAAAGACTATCGCCCGAGCACGCTCGGGCCCGCCGCCGCCGTCGCTCGTCGCTCGAGCGACGCGGCGGGCGGGCGGCGCGCGGCGGCGCTGGCGCGTCACGTGAGCCTTGAGCAGCTCCCTCCCCCGCCCCGCCGCCGCCGCACCAATCTCTGCCCGAGCGCATCCAACGGTCCGCCTCAGATATTATTTGCAAGTTTCATTCAAGTTTTTAATAATTCTTTATGGTATTTTTTCGGCTTCCTTCTGGCCGAACCGTATACCAAGAATAACTTACAAAAAGACACTTTGCGTGCGATTAAGATACGAACCCGCATCACCAGGCGCCAGCCGATCATCGAGACCGTGTCTTATACTACTAGGCTATTGGCTCAGTTGTCAACCTCAACGAAAATTGGAATAGTATTACTCCTTATAACCTAATGCCTAATCTTCTAGATAATAAGGTTTAAATTTCAACTTTCGTTTTATATTTAATACCTTAGTTTTACAAAATGCAATACGCATTAACTCCTCAATTAACTAAAAGATAAGGTTGAAATTAGCATAGATTTCTTGTTTGGTTGAATATAATGTGTTGATTCCGATTGTTGCACTACCGTCATTTTACTTCAGAAACTTAACTGCTGTATGAACTGCGAGTTAAGGTTGAATTTAGAATATTTCTTCGCTTTATTTAGTAAACTGTGATTGAGGGTATAATTATTTTTTAAATGGTTTCGTTTTCGTGCCGATTCGCTTGTGTGTAATTATCTTCGTCGTAATATTATCAAATTTATTAAGTTTTTGACCAGTTGATTCTATTAACCGATGGTATGGTTTGATTAACAACTTTTTTGAAGGCTAAAATTGTTGTTATCTGGGAACAGGAACAAAGCATAAAGAAAATAGCACGAGTTATGGGCATAACGGTAAGATTTATGTTATACTTCCACATATTACCTATTTATTGTTGCAATAATGTTGCATTATTACTTACTAGTTGGATGTTTTTATGTATTTCTAATATTATTATTTTCATTGCAGAGAAAAACAGGTCGTAGATGGATACAAAGGTATCAAGCGACGGGTGATGTGAAATGTGATCGCCAAGGCCAGAGAAAATACAAATGGAGCGACAACGTAATATTGTGAAAGCTCATTTAGTGGCACCCTTCAAAACTTCAAGAAGTTGAAGTGTCACGGGTATATCAAATAAAAACTCACTTCAGATAAAATAATCGGTTGTATTTCTGCCTACCTCGGCACTTCCTTACAATATATATAAGCTAACAAAAGTTACGACACACTACTACATTATAAAAACTAGATCAATGCTTCAATTTATAGATAGGAGTAAAAATGAATTTTATAACAAAATTCAGAATATTCTTGAAGGAAAAAGAAATGGGAGGATCTAGAACTAGAAGCTATAACGAACCGTTGGAATAAGGAGCGATGAAAAACAAAAGTTGCCTTTTATAGTAAATCATCATGTGTGATCCATTTCACTTGTTCAATGCCCATTCCTTTTTACAACATATGAACCTATCTAACTAAATAGATGTGAAGTGTAAATAATTGTTAAAATAGCTAAATATGTTTGTAAGTATTATGTTTGTTGTAAATATAGTAAATAAATAATTGTCGTGGATATAATATATTATTTTGTTAGTCAAGATTAGATCCATAGATAATGTTTGCTTGCATTCTCGTTCGTTGACTATGATGGTTGAACTGTCATGTGACAGTTGACATGTTGAACGAGAAATTATTATGTAAGGTTATGAATTATGATACAATGTGTTTGTGTACTGTGTAGTGTTTACAAAATGTTTCTTTATTGTTTATTTACATAATGAATAACCGCTACATTACTCCCCCCCTGAGACCGTAGTTACAAAATTACGGGCGATAGTAATCCGGGAAATGTACAGTTCGCCCGGTGCGGGTTTTTCTCTCGGCGGTGATGCTTGCTGGCGGGACTGTGTTTGTAGCCGATGATGTTGCCGTTGAGTCGTGAGCGTTGTCGTCTTCGCTGTTAAGGTAAGCGGGCTTCAACCTATCTATCGTGACGGTTGTTTCTCTACCCTTAACCTCGATTTTAAATGTTTTGTCGCCCTTTTGCAGCACCTTGAATGGCCCCGTGTACGGCGGGTCGAGTGGTCGGCGCACGGCATCCTGACGCAGGAAGACGTGGGTTGATGACACCAAACTGTTGGGCACGTAAAATGGCCTCTCGCCGTGCCGGCTTGATGGAGCTGGCGACAACTTCGCCATTTGATGCCGGAGTCTCGCCGCGAAGTCTGTGTAGTCTACGGTGCCGGTGAGTGTTGGATTGATGAACTCGCCCGGGAGTCTTAAGGGTTCCCCGTAGACCAAATCGGCTGCTGACCCGTTTATGTCTTCCTTCCAGGCGCTGCGAATGCCCAGCAGTACCAGGGGAAGTGCTTCTGACCAGCTGGTGTTGGTGTGGCATCGAATAGCCGCCTTCAACTGACGGTGTAGGCGTTCGACCATGCCATTGCTGGCTGGGTGGTACGCCGTGGTTGGTCGATGCTGACTGCCGAGGAGCGCTGCGATGGAGTGGAACAGCTTGCTCTCGAACTGCTTGCCCCGGTCGGTAGTGATGCGATGTGGGCACCCAAAGCGTGACACCCAACCAGCGATGAAGGTGCGGGCGCATGTCTCAGCCGTGATGTCGGCAATGGGATATGCCTCAGGCCAGCGGGTGAAGCGATCGATGACGGTGAGGCAATATCTGTAACCATTATTAAGAGTAAGTGGCCCTACGATGTCCATGTGGACATGGGAAAAACGCTCAGAAGGAACAGGAAATGGGGAGGTGGGAGAGCATGTGTGCCGCGAGACCTTGTTTCTCTGGCACTCTATACACTCTCTGGTCCAGGCCCTGCAGTCCTTCTTCAGGCCAGGCCAAACGAAGCGAGTGGAGATCAATTTGACCGTAGCCTGCCTGCCAGGGTGGCTCAGCTGGTGAAGTTTCTGGAACACCTGCCTTCTGAAAGGTTCTGTAACATAAGGGCGGGTGTTACCGGTGGACATGTCACAAACCAGTTCCGTATCAGCATCAGGGAAGTGCACCTTCTGTAGCTTAAGCGATGTGTTGTTGCTCGTCAGTAGACCCTGCAGCCCTGGATCGTGCTCCTGGGAATGTGCTAGAGCCGTGTAATCGAGCGTTGACAACTTGATTGCCTCCACACGCGACAGCGCGTCCGCGACTATGTTATCCTTGCCTGCGACAAACTGGATGTCCGTAGTAAACTGTGCTACATAGTCGAGGTAGCGGTATTGCCTTGGCGAACAATTCTCCCGGCTATGTGCATACGCGTATGACAGGGGTTTGTGGTCGGTGTATATAGTAAAGTGCCTTCCCTCGACCATGTGCCGGTAATAACGTACTGCGTCGTAGATGGCTAAGAGCTCCCTGTCATACGGGCTGTACTTCCTCTGCGACGCGGACAATCGCCTGGAGAAAAATGCAAGTGGTCGCCATGACCTTCCCGCCTTCTGCTGGAGCACTGCGCCTATTGAGGTGTCTGACGCGTCTGTAAATATAGCTAGCTCAGCATTGGGGTCCGGGTGTGCTAGCAAAGCTGCCTGGGCCAAACCATGTTTGCATGCGTCAAAAGCTTTCTGCATTTCTTGAGTTAAGCTAATTGGTTGATTACCCTTGGTTTTAGGCCCGGTGAGGACGACATTAAGCGGCGATTGTAAGCGAGCGGCATTTGGGACAAAGCGACGGTAGAAATTAAACATACCCAAGAATCGGCGCATTTCCTTGACGGTCTTGGGAGCTGGGTAGTCCTGGATCGCATGCACCTTCTCCGGCAGTGGACGTACACCTTCTGCAGACAGTTCATGCCCTAGGAAGGTGATGGAAGTCCGCCCGAACTCACATTTTGCTGAGTTAATCAGGATTCCAAAGTCGCACAGCCGCTTCAGGAGCTGGTGCAGGTGTTCAGTGTGCTGGGCAGTCGACTTTGAGAACACGAGGATATCGTCTAAGTAGCAGTAGCAGAACGACAACCCACGGAGCACCTCGTCCATAAAACGCTGGAATGTCTGCGCTGCGTTCCTGAGGCCAAACGTCATGAACGGGAATTCGTAAAGGCCGAACGGTGTGGTGATTGCGGTCTTGTGGATATCAGCTGGCTGGACAGGTAACTGGTTATACGCTTTAATAAGATCAATTTTACTATATATTCTGCTGCCGGCCAGCTGATGGGAGAAATCCTGGATATGTGGTATAGGGTACCTGTCCGGAACAGTGCGGGCATTCAGCGCCCTGTAGTCCCCGCATGGCCGCCAGCTGTTGTCTTTCTTGGGAACGAGATGAAGTGGGGACGACCACGCGCTCTCGGACGGTCGTGCCGTGCCATTTGCCAACATTGCTTCGAACTCCTTTTGAGCGACCTTGAGCTTGTCTGGTGCGAGTCGGCGGGGTCGGCTGAAGATAGGTGGCCCTGGTGTGGTGCGGATGTGGTGTACCGTACTGTGCCTAACCTGTTTTTGCTTCCCCGCAGGCCTCGTGATCTCTGGGTACTGCCGAAGAAGCTCGTGGTACTCTGTGTTACCCCCAACTGACTTCACAGAGGCAATGTCAGATGCTGAAGCGGTCACTGGCGCCGCCGACGAGGACAGCTGCGTCAGCCCGTCGATGAGGCGGTAATGTTTTAAATCAATTAGTAGGTCGTAATGTGCTAGAAAGTCTGCCCCTATGATGGGCTTTGTGACGTCCGCGACCACGAACTTCCATGTAAAAACACGGCGGAGCCCTAAATTCAAATGGAGCTCGACCCAACCGAACGTGTCGATGACGGTACCGTTGGCCGCGAAAAGCTGATACGTCGTCTTGCTGCGCCGCTGCTGTAGTGCCGTGCGTGGGAACACACAAAGATCAGACCCTGTGTCTACAAGGAATGTGGTTTTGGTGGTCCGATCTGTCACGAATAGGCGGCGTGGTTTGTTGGGGCAGCCATTTGCCGCTACTTCCGGCTGCCGGTGGCATTTCCCGCGTACGTGCACGGCGCGGTGCACCGCGTAGCCCTATCGCCGAAACAATTGTGATACCAACAGTACTCCTCGTTCCACGCGTCTTTGGAGCGCGATCTGCTGCGCCGGCTTGGGGTCGGACGCCTGCCTCCACGCCTAAACTTATCTGGAGATCGCGAGCGGCGTACCTGACCACGTGTATGTAATGCCGCCACCTGCCTCGTTAACTCTGCTATACATTGTTTCAGCTCGCTGATCTCGCTGCAGGTGCTCGTGCTTGCCACGGCGGGAGGTAATGTGAGCGCCGGAGCGGGCGCTGGCGCGATCTCGTGTACGCGGTCGGCTAAATCTGCAACAGACTGGAGGGCAAGATTAGGCTGTGACGCGATAACTGTCTGTATGTTGGTTGGCAGTCTGCTCGCCCACAACGTGGCCAGAAACGCCTCTGGCACATTTGGTCCCGCCAGGGTCTGAAGGTGTCGTAAAAACTGTGAAGGTTTGCGGTCGCCCAGCTCCTCATGGGTAATGATCTGCTGCACCCTTTTCTCACGCGAGTCTGACAGTCTACGCACTAGTTCAGCCTTCAGTTTCACATACTTGTCTTGGGCTGGCGGGTTTTCTATAATGTCCCTAGCTTCCACCATATAACGGTGGTCCAGCTGGCCCACGACGGTATAAAATTTTGTAGAGTCGGCAGTGATACCGGCGATCGTAAACTGACCTTCAACCTGGGCGAACCAAAGTGCTGGCTCCTCTGGCCAAAATGGCGGCAACTTTACACTGACTCTGCAGACGTCCTGCTTCTCTGCTGACGCTCCAGTCGACATGATGGGTCTTTCAGGCTTCTGTGTTCTTCTCGGGGTCACCAATGAAGTGTCACGGGTATATCAAATAAAAACTCACTTCAGATAAAATAATCGGTTGTATTTCTGCCTACCTCGGCACTTCCTTACAATATATATAAGCTAACAAAAGTTACGACACACTACTACATTATAAAAACTAGATCAATGCTTCAATTTATAGATAGGAGTAAAAATGAATTTTATAACAAAATTCAGAATATTCTTGAAGGAAAAAGAAATGGGAGGATCTAGAACTAGAAGCTATAACGAACCGTTGGAATAAGGAGCGATGAAAAACAAAAGTTGCCTTTTATAGTAAATCATCATGTGTGATCCATTTCACTTGTTCAATGCCCATTCCTTTTTACAACATATGAACCTATCTAACTAAATAGATGTGAAGTGTAAATAATTGTTAAAATAGCTAAATATGTTTGTAAGTATTATGTTTGTTGTAAATATAGTAAATAAATAATTGTCGTGGATATAATATATTATTTTGTTAGTCAAGATTAGATCCATAGATAATGTTTGCTTGCATTCTCGTTCGTTGACTATGATGGTTGAACTGTCATGTGACAGTTGACATGTTGAACGAGAAATTATTATGTAAGGTTATGAATTATGATACAATGTGTTTGTGTACTGTGTAGTGTTTACAAAATGTTTCTTTATTGTTTATTTACATAATGAATAACCGCTACATTGTGATAGACTGTGACATCCTCTCCGTTATTATAAGGCAATTTACTCGGCAGATTGATTGTGTAACGTATCGGATAAAATTGCGTTGGAACATAATATATGAGCAAGTGTTAATAATTCCCAAAATTTGTGGGATCATTATCTCGTAGTTAATCAAAAACAAACAACCTTTATAATTATTATCAATCCAGATAATCTGGTTTACAAGTAGTCTTGTAATGTATTAACGATGCACCATCTGACCTCACATATTTTTCTAATGTTGTGTTAAATAAGGGTTATTAGAAAATGTGATAAAAGAGAAAGATGTATATTGCTATACTATTATAGTTTAGCATGTTGATTCTTCCTCTGTAATTCACAGACACAAAGACAAAATTTCTTTTTTTTTAAAGGTTTTTTTCCGATAAGTAAGTATAAAAAAAAATCTGTTTTCACAACTTTAAATAAATAAATATTATTGTCGTTATGTTTCTATAAATATATATATATAAACGAACCTTTATCTAATGTTAAACGTTCTAAACCTCATCCAGGGTATCTATTTTGTGTTTAGTTAATATTCTAAGTAAATAACCCCAATTTAACACAGATAGAAAACTGTATACTCAACCTGGAAGTGGATTCCATGAAGTCCTAGAAATGTAATTAGAAAAATAAATGAATATTGTTTATCAAAATGCCTAGCTTTTATTACAAACCTCCATTTGATTTCTTAAATAATAATTAACGAAAATCACCTAATAAAGAAACTAAAAAAAAGGGTAAATAAATAAATAAATAAAATAAAGGAAAAAGAAATCTTCTCATCCGCGGATTTGAACTCGTGACCACCGCATCGCCAAGCCGCAGTGTTAACCATTAGACCAACACGCCACTTACGTTACATTACGAAAAACTTAAATAGGTTTGATGTCAATACCAAGGGGGGGACCTTATTTGTGAAGCGAACTGTACCATCGTGTGGTCCCTGACTGAGAATAAACCACGACTTCCCGTGGGAACGGAACGAACTTGCTGTGGGACCTTATTTTGAACCCTAGCAGGCTTGGGTGAGGTGACTATGAATTAGAAAACAATAAAAAGGACACATTCTTCTTTAGGACATCGTGACCTACTCTATAGATTGATGCACACCCTAAATACTGATCGATCTAAAATATTAGGAAAAGTTAATATCTAATTTTGGATGGGAGGCCAACTTTAACACAGTGAAACGTCTAGAAGTATTTAACTCTATAACAGTCATCTCAGATAGAAATTAAAAAACCAAAAATGTTCATCTTCCGTCACTATTAGCTACTAGCTTCTCCCACTAGATTGGCAGCAGGGGTCAAATTAATGTCAAGTACTCTCTCCTAGTTCAGGTAACATAAGTTAAGTAAGTTATTTTGGGAGTCAAACTAGGCCAAGATGACCTCAATCGATCTTCAAAACGATCCCGATTCCTTTGCAAAGATATTCAAAGTTAAAGGGCGTGCAGGAGTTGCACTCATGTTATAAAAGTAACTTATGCGTCTCCTCTGTAGACGCTCCTCCCACCTTTTTCTAACGGGTATAAAGTCATGAACTTTGAGGTCAATAAAATTCGACCAGACTCGTCCTTTGTGAAGGCTGACTACACATTGTGCTTACAGATTTCTAACTCTTTTTAGGCGAAAATATTTTGACAAGTGCATTATGATTTACGTTAATTAGTTACGGTGTTTTCGTGCAACCGCCGTAGACTGGACAATGTTGACTCTCGCGGATATTACCTTCAGAACGAAAAAGAAGGAAAGGAAATGCTAAGAAGTCAATTTAAAAAAACACAGGTCAGGCTCATGACGAAAAAGTACGTGACAGAACAAAAGCCACAGAAAGTGCGTGCAAAGCCAGGGACATTCCAGTGAAATTCTGAGTTATTTCCAGCGAAGATCTGTAATATGTCAAAAAAGTGGTAATAGATAGTCGTCACAAAATTAAGCCTAATGGATGGTTGTTTATACATTTAGTAGCGTTTGGCCACTGTCTCACGTGATGGCTAGTTTGGAGGGCGTCTGGGAAAGTGTCCGGGCCTATTTAAATATTGTGATGTGATGTGATGGCAGCCTGCCCTAGCTAGAAGTAACCTCTTCGCTCCAGACGTGAAAACTCCCAGGTTGTACAAGTTGTCTATCCGTGTGTAGCATAAGACTTTCTATTATTGCTGTTTTGAATTCATGAGTCGTGGCGCTACAAGTTCATAACCAGTTAATATTGTTTTATATCACACGCTAATTTAACCCTTCAGTTAAAAGGTTAAACATGCGTTTAACACACTTAAGTTGTTAGTGAAAATCAACGACTGTATGATTGGAATTTTATAAATAAAATTGCTTCTCAGATTCAAATCTACAATGGACAGGAAACTCGAAAAAAATATCCACTTTATTTAATGGATCCATAACCAGGGGTTGACCGAGTTTAATACAGTTTTAAGAACAGCACATGCCCATATAAAGACTTGATAATAGGTTTTAATTACCTAGGTACTTTTTTATTTTTAAACATTTTCGAAAGCAGGCAGAGCAGCTTCTGAAAGTTAAAACAATCCAATATAATAAAGTTTCTCTGTGCCCCTGGCCAACAATAATAAATAAAGATAAACATCAGATAAAACTACACAAATAATTCAGTGTTAACACCAAGTATATGTAACCAATATTATCATATACGTATATTCACCACATTTACATTCCATGTAATGAATGTAATTCCATAGCGTACATACCTCACGTGTAACATTACACACGCGATTTTCTCTGCGAATCTTGCTTGTACTGTAGTAAATACAGATCTAACTAAAGAGACAATATCTCCGACGTTAAAAGGCCAGCCCGAGTAGATGGGAGGAGGAGGTAAGGGGTGGCCCACCCTCTGTGAAATTACTACATTTTGAAGGGAACAACTTTTTATGAGAATAAGCCGTGCCGCTATGAATCTCGAATTATAAGCGAATTGAGTGGTGTGGGTGCAATACTGTTCGTGATAGACTTTAATTTTTTCTAATTATTTGTTTTTTAATTATTAGGTCAGAGTCTCATAAAATATCAGTTTCATCATCTCACAGTATTACACCACTTTTACGCAACACCTCAACAATCTGTCTTCAATCAACCAATTAATCTGAGTTAACGAACTATTTATTAGTAATTCGGCGGGCGCAGGGACAACACAACAAAGTTTTCAAATAACTTTTAACTCTTGTAGTGACAACCTTATCTTCGTAAATGGTCGGGATGAGTCGGGAGAGGTCGGCTGCGGTCGGTCTCAGTCAATAAGGTGCATTGGCCGCCCCAAGTTGCCTACTCGACGTAACACTGGACCAAGGAGGACGGGGAGAAAATCTCCCGCGAAATGGGGTAAAGCGATGACAATTTGGTTTTACTTTACCAGATTGTTGTAACGGAAGATATTTATTATTAATGAGATTTTACTTAAAATATTTATTTAATCAAATATTTAACCGCGAACGTTTCCTCCAAAAGAAAGCGGCAGAAGGTTCTCGTTGCGAATTTTCATGTTTTTTTTTTGTTTTTATGTTTATTTGCACTCAACAACCAGTTACTGGAAACGTTACACTAGATCCAATATTTAAATAATCGTAATAAAATTAAGTCAAAAAAGACACTCGACGAACTTTATTTGACATTCGACGGCCTTTATTAAAAAGTTTTCTATCTAAACACGTCTGCGGGCTCGGTATACCATATGGCCACACCGTCGTCGCTGCGAGGAGATGAGATTCTCCACGGGTCGAAGGGTGTGAACAGGCGCACCGACTCAAATACCGTTATGGGATAATTGTGTCTCTTTTATTTACACCAGCGCTTTAACAGCACACAGGAGCAATCTAATACACTTCTAAATTCAATAGTCTTTTGTTTCTTCATCACGACGTTTTTTATTTGGTCCAAAGTTTAGTCTGTCAGTTGTTTAGCTAGAAGTCAGTTTTTATACGACCTTGACAAACTCGTCTCCGTATGACCTGCGAATTTTATAGCTCATAAAAAATTGCCATCTTTATTTGTATTCCGGAATAGGTATTAGGTATATTTCGAGTAATACAGGTGCGTTCCGCATTACAATACCTAAAGTGTCCGTAGAACCACTATTTAATAGGTATATCAATTGTAACCGAATCTTGGTGAGGTGTTACATAACATGAGCGTGAGATATCCCTGTGGGCGGCGGGAACGGAATGCCGGAGGAAAGCCGACGGCCTTGACACGACAATATTTGGTGCGCCTACCTAAATATACACAGACCACAAAAGTACACTTGGAATCAAAGTCAGAGCGACAGAGGCTCAATTTCTTTGGATAGAACTTTCCCACTCTATGATCGTTGATTTAAGGGTGACGTATACAGTTATTGAGCTTTCACGTTTAATGCGCCGGCGCTACTTATCGCTGCACGGTAATTAAAACCCTACGGTTGCGCATGTTATACTAACTTTTGTCCAGTTGATATCGTATTGGATTTTTCAACAGCCAGAAAATATCCCGTACAGAGTATATTTTTAAACAATGCAAAAAGCTGAACCATATCGCAGTCAACAAAAAAATGGAAACGTTGAAATGTGTCATTTTTGTCGTGTATCGTTTTTTGTTTTGCGCAACGGACGAAAAAGAAAAAGCAAAGAGACGATTAAAAATGATCCACGTGAATGTATTCGCGCGGACAATATTTTAAAACAAAATGTCACACGCTTTCCACGGGTGTCTGCTCCCACCCCAGGCGGGGGGCGACGGGGGCGTGGAGGGGCGCCCACCCCCGCTCAACCAGTGGGGTGTCATTGTGGACTGTGGTGTCGTAACTCCGCGAACTTTTTAATTTACAATTAGGTAGCTTCCCATTTCTCTGCCCTATTTAGCTCTCGTTTTTCCGGTAGACACCGCCGCGGTCGCAGTTCGTAATTAAAATTTATTTATCAAATTACTGCGCCCTAAATCTTTGTGATTTTTTTTAAGGAAGGTACTACGTCTTAAATTAACCCTTAAAGCAATTTGCGTGCTCCACATTTTCAATGAGACCATTGCACAAAATCCTTTGTTGTGGAGCCCATTACTTTGCTGAAACAAATGAAAATCACCATAACACCATTCAATTTCAGTAGACGAAAGTGAATGCTCATAAAAATAACAAATGCTACTCAATGGAACAGTGAAATCGCTACTAAACAGCCGAAAGTCCGGCAAAACAACGAAGCTGGCATGAAAGAGCAATTGTATCGGAACAACGTAAATGACAGCGACCCTTGACCACGGGGTGTCCGTCACTGATCGCTTATTTTGACAAATATCGGCCTACTAATTAACTTGTTTTAAAACAGTGGACGTTCGACTTTTTCGCCTATTATTTGCCTGGTTTAAGTGATAAGTGGTTGAATATTTGTCCTATATTGCTTTGGGATAATATTTACATTCTTATTTAAAAAACAAATTTAATTTACTCAAAAAACGAGACGTAAAGATTATTCTTTTTTCTTTCTTAAAGATCAAAATAGAAGTCAAATTCAGTAGGTAGTCAGTAGTGCAAAATGATATTTGAGCTCAAAAACAGAAAATCAAGTATGACGACTTAATTTTTGTTCTTTTCTCCTGAAAAATTTAGAGAATTACAGTTACATTACTCGTTTTTCGTGAAAAGAGATGTTTTTAATCATTCAAAATGAGATACCTACAATCCAAACCATACCATGGTAACTTAGCCTAGGTGTTGGAAAAATATATTCCGCCTTGCGACAGACATGTGACTACACCAGCAGTAAGTTTAGCAACCAGTGCAGCGGGGTAATTGCGTAACGCACTATCAATAGCAATGGCTTTCATTTTGACAGCTCAACAACATTCATTGCGGTATTTAGGTTGTTGAGCGGACAAAGTTATCAAATTATGAAGCAATGGATTGTTAATATCCTTCAAAATTATTCAGTTTGAGATTGATAGTGTGTTACGCAATTGGAGTGCAGCAGTTGAGCGGTTTTAATAACAGAATTCATGAAAACAAAAACACATCTTCGCTTATAACTTGCACCACACGTCGTCGCAAGCATCCACTGAATTTGTCGCAACACCCGTGGCGTCTGTTTTTGTACCGCTTATTCACGCGGATGCCTTTACTCCGTATACTTCTTTTATAACCGTCCTTTTCTCTACATTTTGAGACAATTATACTTCATAATGCTATTGCCAATACAAAGAACTTGGTAAAATGACTAGTTTTTCAAAATAAAGGCTCGTTTATACGTCGTCACTCTTTTGTAAACTGCGCGACTTTGGTCAACATTGGACTATTTTGTACGACAGCTGCATTAATTGGGTGCCCTCACGCATTAAAATAATTTAAAAAGGGGTCCGTATATACCACCTTGTATTAACATATGTACTTACATTTACTTTACAAAATCCATTTTGTTAAGAGTTGAAGTATTCAATACTTGCACATTACTTACAATCTCTGTTTGTTAACCCCATACAGCAGTGGTGGCCTAGTGGTAACGGCCACGACCTACGAGTTGTAGGTCCTAAGATCGAACCCAGACAGGCGTTTTACTTTGTGTAATTTATTCCATCATCTCTGAAAAAGGTGAAGGAAAACATCGAGAGGAAACAAAAATTCGAAGACATTTCTGACATCTACCAGCCCGCACTGGGCCCGCGTAGTAACATTAAAGCCCACTCCCTCTTGAAGAGAGGAGGCCTGTGTCCCAGCAGTGGGAATATTATGATTATGTTTATGCTTGTTAACCCCGCTTTAAACTTACATAGCTAAATTAAAGGTATGCTTGTAAATAATATGATTAGAATTTAGTCCAAAGCGTCTCAAGAGACAAAAATACAAGAACCATTGTAACAATTTCTTAATGAACATGTAATAAAAGGATGGTATTTAAAAGTACTTCAATTTATTCCCATTTCATTTACCTAATTTTGCCTGTGTTCCACCAAATATACTGAATGTGCACCAAAATATGTTCATTAAAATATGTCATAACGAGCATCTATTTAACAACTGTTGCAAATTTGTAAAAATAGTAATACACCTAATTTTAAAAACAAGCATTTATTTTTTTAAATAATAATATTTTTTTTTTTAAATAATCTCTTTTTCCATATTTTTTTTCTTTAAAATTTAGTCGTTTCTGGCACTCGCCGGCCGCTGCCGCGGCACCGCTCGCTTCGCTCGCTCGGCTCGTGCGTAGGAAGTCACAGTTTTAACCTAACCTAACCTAAGCATTTTTTTTTTAATAATTAACCTCGTAACTAATTCGGTTCTCGATAATGTCCATTTCAAAAAAATTAAAATAGTAAGTTACAAATATTTTGTAATATTTGGTGCACGATCAGTATTTTTCGGGGAAGAATAATATTTTAGAAATGCATACATAGATGTACCTTTAGATTTTTGGTGAACACAAAAATATTATCCGTAATAAAAGGCCTTTAATTAAAATCTTTACTCCCGCACTACTACTTCTTACAATGACCGGTCGTCGTACAAACAGTATCCGGGTACTTTACAGTTTTGTCTACGTTTAACAGTGCGTAGTTATTTTAGTGTTAAACTGAAAATAGTAATAAGAGGGCGATCACTCCGGCTCTATTTGTGTACTAATAAAGTTATTTCAGTCCTTCCCATATACCGGGTGGCGGGAGAAACCACAGAGAGAGCCGATGGTTTTCAATACACCATGCATCCGATAACATTCTAGTGAAGATTTTGTCTCGGCAGGCTCTTCTTTCAGCCGTCATATAAAACTCTGTTAGAGATTTTCATTTTACATCAATGATTTTTACGTGCATTTATAACGGTACGGTTTTTATGCTTTTCTTATTTGAGCATTTATTTTTGTTAACGTTCGTGAGTTATGTTCTTTTATTAAATACAACATTTATATTCCCTTGGGTTAAAAATGACTGTATAAACTTCTAATATTAAATAAACTATTACAATAAAAATTCTAATTAAACTTTTGTCCCACTAATTATGTAACTACTCAGGTTTAAGAAAAGAAAATATCTAAGTTTTGACTCCATTCATTATTAAATGATTAGTAAAACTTTCTATCTAAAGTACCTACCCTTCAAGAAACCTACGCATTTGGGGACAAAGATAATACCTAGCAGTAAAACAATGAATGCATATTATACTAGCAGCGCCCCGCGGTGTCACCCGTGTAAGTATTGATCCCGTGAAAATATCGGGATAAAAACTAATCCATGTGTTAATTCTGGTTTTAAACTATCTGTGTGCCAAATTTTAACCAAATTCGCGTGAAGAAGTAACAAACATACAAACACACTCACAAACTTTCGCCTTTACAATATTAGTGCGATTATTGTACGATTAAAGAAAATGAATCGCAGCACAGCCCTAAGTCGAGCCCACGTTAAGTCAAACATGTAGGTGGCATGAAGTTAGTCCTGAAAATCAAACATCTCTACGTCTCGGTCTAGACTCGATTGAATTCCTTCGGGAACGCTTCCGAACCGATCCGATTTCCCCAGAGTAAATAAATTAATCGCAACTCGGTTTATTTTTATACATCGCTAAATAATGAAGTCCATTTTTATTTTTATATACCCTTATATATACACAATTTAACCTTTGACCCTTGAGGTTAAATATTTCATAAAAACCAAATAAAGGCAGGTTTTGCCAATTGTGAGAACGCCCACGATTTTTGTCGTGGATATTTTTAGAACGAATTGTTACGAAATCATTGACTTGTATTATGTAAAAGATATTTGTTTAAACGGAAAGTAAGTTATCTTATTTTCAACAAAAATAACTCGAATGGCATTGCTAACAAGTTACATGTATTTGTAAATTACAATGTTAGCTCAGGCTCATTGGAGTAAAATAACTTGATTTATTTCTGTTTGCACAGTGCAACCATTCTACATATTTGTAACAGCCTTGCTGACGGACTATCGGCAGAATAATGCTCAGGCGCAGGCAACATACCGTTAGGGCGGCCTTTTGTCGACACGAGCAAAAAAGCCTTTTGGATCCACACCGCCGCCACCCTTGCCAGCAAAAAACATAAAACAGAAAGAAAGGACCTCAAATTAGGGAATCGGCATCGGAATGTTGCACCCGTAAGTTGAAGATGGGCATTTATTATAAATCGTTGAAATTATAGCCTCGAAGCATGGCGCATCCCTTTTGTCCTTGCCTCGAGTTAGATTGATGGAACTTTATCATGCAAAAAACATCGGAAACTATTCTGTTACGGTTATTTACACCGTGGCGATGGCGCCTTGTTTTCGTAATTGATGTTGAAGTACCTATGACTGGTTCATTATGTGTTGACGTTGTTGTTGTTTGATAAGCAACGTGTTCTCGAGTGTTCGAATATTTTGGGAGAAGTGGCAAAAAATGTGGCTTTTTACATTACTACAAATAAGATCTCAAGTTATCTCTAGCACCTTGCATTTCAAGGAAATTTTAAGGATCAAAAGGATGGCAAAGTAAACTCCAATTCAAAACTTTAAGAGCAAACTATGAAGGTGATCTTGATCGTGTGGGAAAGAAGCTTGCGCGACACAAAACCACCTCCTCAATGTAACAAGGCGATTCAAATTCTCTCAAAATGTGGGAATCCGCTACACTTGAATGGGAATCCACAACTCGATCAATACCCGTCTGGAATATTCCCAAAATTGTAATTTGGCTGTAAAAAATGTTTACCTGTTAAAGAGCGGAAAGGCCCAATGCCACGTGCGCCTGCAGCTTGTACTCCGGTGTTTTTAACAACGCACCTCCTTGGCATTATCCTCGACATTCTGTTGTTTTTTGTATTGACATAACAATTAGAACCATGTCTTTGTAGTACTCTTAAATAAAGACGAGTGTTTTTGTCATAGAGTAAAACTGTTTGACTATTTGAAGGCCAGGAAGAGTTAGGTAGGTACTTAATTTTGGTCAATATTATTATCTCCTTAGCTATTTAACTGTAATTAACAAATATTAACAAATTAATTTAACTTAGACACAAAGTAATCGTAAAGCACGAGGTTCACGAGAATCGTCGTCAATTTTTTTCAACAATAGCATTACAAAGAAAAATATCTTGGGGCGCAGATAGCACCGAACTGAGCGGCGAGATGAGTTGCCCTTAGTTGGAGAGGGTGTGAGGCAGACGAGATTCGCTGTGGTATAGGTGATGAGCGGAGAGCGATGTGATGTTGATAGCGAGTAGTGCTATGTGGCTCTAACCACACTACGTGTAGAAAAATTTGAAATAAGAAGAAGAAAAGAACTTCAGATAATACAGGGTAGCAGGGACATCGGCGCCCAGCAACCTGTTACCATGAATTCATTACACGATTGGACATTACACTGGACCCCCCTGCACTGAATTTTTTCGTTACTTATTAAAAAAAATGCTGTTGCCATACATTTTGACCGCGTAGATTGCACTTGTCTATGAAACAACAGATTTTTTTTTTGATAAGCTACAAAAATATTCTACGCTAAGGGGACTAAAATCATGTGCTGAATTCATGATTTCAGTTTACACGTCGATGACTTATATGTGATTGTGCCGTCTTAATCTAAACTGTTTGAGTCCGAAAAATTAAGAGGGTAAGTGTCAGGACACATTGATCGACGGGGTTCGACGGTTTATCCATACAAAAAGAAAGTAAAGTATGGAACGACACGTACGCTTCCTTTCGCATCAACGCGACGAACGCGCTCCGGCGGCGGATTGACACAAAAACACGATCGTTCGTCGGATCCTCAGCGGTAGATCGACATAATGCGTAAGTACTCTAGTGTGCTCCTTTTCAATCGGTAAAGTGCGAAAGACCGTCAATCAATATGTCCTGGCCCTAAAGCCGACTAGATATTAAACCCGCGATGGTTTGTGCGGTACGTTTAATTGTTCAACAATGTTTTTTAACTTTTTTTGATTAATAAACAATAAAAAAAAAATAGAATGGAGAGTGTTACGAAAAAATGTCACTATGAAACTCTCTAAACAAGAAAACGCACATGTATCGAAGTTACACAATATCGTTCGTTTGAGTTATCGGTAGCTACTAAAGGAAAAAAAAATAAAAGGTCTCCGTGGCCTACGTGATCTTTTCGTATACTTCACCCACCGCTCCCGCCCGCGAATGTAACTTGTGGCCCACACTCGAAGATCCCTGTTGGATGGGACTCACCCGCTCTGCCATAAATCTTGGGACCCTCGACCGCCACCCGGATTCTCGCCGAAAATATCTATAAATACCCTCTCCCACCTACATATTTCAAATATTAACAGGGAGACTAGCCAAGTGACAAAGTCAGACATTTTCAGACTTGTTCGAGCGAGCTAATCAACCAACGATACTGTTGTTTTTCTGTGTAATCTTCTCATTTTTAACTTCATGAAAAAGGACAACTTTCAAGAACGCTGATGCTTTTTATGTCTGAAATCTGTATGGTTTTTTGTATGAACATAATTCAAGAATTAGGTACCTACTCTGAAATTATAATCCAGTTGCAATGTATTTTAGCACTATGTGCCTACTACCTATTGTTTGTGAGGTTAACTTCCGTTTAATATTTTCTGCACATAATCAGACTGTAATGTCCCCACTGCCGGGACACAGGCCTCCTTTCTGTGTCCACCACGTGGACCCAGTAGATCTCACATGTCTTCGAATTTTCGGTTCTAAGACATATTTCCTCATGATGACCGTTTTGAGAGCAGCGGTGATGAAATAATTTACACAAAGTAAAGCGCCTGTCTGGGTTCGAATTCGAACATACGGCCTACAACTAGTAAGTCGCGGGACATACGAGTTGTAGGTCGTAGGTTGGCAAGTCGCGGTTGTAACCACTGCTCTCACTAATATTTTCTATTAACTGATATCTAATTTAAATCCTTTTTCGTTTTGAGTGATTCTGTGGTAGTTTTGAGTGTACCCTTGATTGAATCGAGGTCGAGGTCTGAGGTCGCGCGGTGATTGTCCCGGGTGGGGCGCAGGATCTTTGTATTCCGTTAGATTTGCGTGCTCAGTGATAATGTAGCCGTAAAGCTAGCTGCATATTGAAAATAGGCTCCTAAATGCAATTATTACAATCTAATCAATCTTTATTCTAAAAAGTTTTAACGGCAGTGTAGTAGCAGTATAATTATAAACTAGGTTAGTATCCATGAAAAAAAAAAACTAGAGTAGGTACCACCGACACGAAAAGAAGAAGCGTTACCTTTGCTAATTTTTTTGCAGAACAACACTTTATTCGATATTATTTATATTTTTTTGCCCTATTTAAATAACTACCAGCCATCCAAATAAAGTAAATATTAAGATTTGTTATCATGACAGAGAATTTTATATTTTGTCAAAATCATATTATAGAGTTTTTCAGCTTACGCTGTAAGTCGTCTTATACAACCCATAATAAAACAAGATTATCGCAATACATTGTGAACAGAAGGTTGCACTAATGGGAAACACAACTACCTAATTAGTAGAAAACACCCACAGGATATACACACGCTCCAGGATAAAAGGAACAAAGTAAATACTTAATTTCAAGTAACAATAAAAAAATATCAAGATGTTTTATTTTTCTCACAACACTAACAAACAGTGTTATTGTAAGTTACTCAGAATAGTTAAACACAATAGTTTTAAACCCTAAAATTATCATGTGTTTTGGGTAGCATTGTTATTATCGTCATTAACATCTTTAGACCGTGAAAGACAAAGATGGGGGAAAAACCTTTCTTTGTTTTCTTCTAGAAAACCTCAACATCAGCCCGGGGCGCGGCGGTGTCTTGATTTGTTTCCTGTCAATGGGAATAGCAGTAGAATCGTCAACTGGCGAAATGTGGGTGTATTTTTACTACTCTGCCTCCTCGGGGAATATAACCGTGACGTAAAGTCCTGTCAAAAACCCCCAAAAATGATCCAAGATGGCGTACACAGGTGTTTTACGGCGTACCGATCCATATCGTGCAGCCTTGATTCTATTCCGCGACGGCCGCGCTGACACAGTTAAAGCGAACTCGACAAGCAATGACTCAATCGACCGACGCGTGACGAAAGCACGATCCTTGATATGCTCACTAATAATGCACACGATTCATTAATGTTATTATAGTTTTTTTTTCCAATATATGACCTGGGCAACTACTTTCTGTGGTAAGAGCAGTGGTGGCTCACTGGTAATGGCCCCGACTTACGAGTTGTAGGTCGTGGGTTAGAAGTTTAGAACTCAAGCAGGCGTTTCACTTTATGTAAATAATTTCATAACCACTGCTCTCAAAGCGGTGAAGGAAAACATCGTGAGGAAACGGCATATCCTAGATCTAAAAATTCAAAGATATATGACATCTACCAATCCGCACTGGGCCCTCGTGGTAGATTACTGCCCACTCCCTCTCGAAGAGAGGAGGCCTGTGTCCCAAAAGTGGGAACATTACGCTGATTATGCTTATTATGCAACTACTTTCCAACATTATTTCAGCTAGGGTGTCTGAAACAAAGGGAAATGGATGTGTTTTCCTCTCTCAATATTTATAAGTGTGTCGTTTCCTTAAAGTTCAGTTCGTAGTAGGCCTGGGGTAATTCCTGACTAGAATATATTCGATCCGTATAAACTAAGGAAAACTGAAAAATTTTCTACTGGGAACTCCAGTAAGTCTTGTTAAGGACCAACTACGAGTAATCCACTATTTATCTACATTAATAAAAAATAACCCAAAAAGTTCATGACTTTCCAGGATCATAATCAATTCTTGCCTCTTTTTTTTAAATCATAAAACAATACAAAAATAATGTTAATACACATAATAATCCATATTAGATAAAATCTATGAGTGCTCTACTTAATAGTAATTAACTAAAACTTTATTCAACCTACTAGCTTCCTCCCACGAGTTTTTCCGCGTGAAATTTCTTGTTTTAACATAAAATATACTTACCTTACCTTTCCTAAACGTTTTTTTTAAATAATTTTTTTTAATTTTTATGTGTTTGACACATCTTGGGACCCTCGGGCCCCGGACCTGTGGAAGGCGTACGAGCGCCTAAAGCCAACTCGCAGAGGACCCTTGGACAATTTGAAATGATGAGGAGGCACTAACCGACGATTATCTCTGTTTGCACTATGCAACTGCACCCAAGAACTGGTGCAGGACTATTGCAGAATATTATTTATATCATAAGGAAGGCAATACTGTAGCTTCCATTAGTGAAATAATTTTCGGAATCGGATCAGTAGTTGCGAAGATTACCCCCTAAATAAAAACTCGCAAATTTTACATGTTTATAATATTAGTATAGGTAGATAGATCATAGTAGGTACCTTAGAACCTTATTTTGCTCACTTTGATTTTTTTTTTTTGGTAGATCCTCAATTTTTTTACTTACCTTACTATCTGTCACGAATCTAAATAAAATAGCTATTGTCACGATTATATTTAAATGTGTAATATTATATAGTCGTAAGACACAGTAGTAGACAACAAGAACTAGTCCTTAACAGCTTTGAACAGAGAGAAGTGGAAAGAGAGTAGGGAGGCCTTTGCCCTGCAGTGGGACATCACAGGCTAATAATAATAATAATAACAGTGACAGCCAATGGTCTAATAGCCAAGAGCCTCGACCAACACCTGAGGAGGCTCTCGTTGGGCAGCTGGATCAAGGGCTTGATCCAGAAAGCGGTACTTCTGGACACTGCCCGAATAGTTAGGAGGTTCCTCTCTCTGGAGCCCTGACCGCCGGTAGCTTGGACCCTGTTCCCGATACCGGTGGGCTACTATTTTTTATATTTTTAAATGTTTTTATATTTCTTTATACTAATATTTAAAAATATAATTTATAAGAATTTAATTGAATAAAGGAGATAATAATAAGACACAGTAGTCGTCGTCGTGAGTTATGTAGTCGTACATAATTTTCTCTGGGTTTTCTACTGCCCCCTTGAAAGTCTCAAACACCCAACGCGCTTCAAAAAGGGGGCGTTACCGCCCACGTTGAGAACGTATGGTAAAGATAGATAAACAACAGTTTTGCCATTCGTATCAACATTTATAGCACACACAAAACTTACCTCCTACTCATAACATAGTACCTACACGCGTATGTCAAGGAAAACCAACTCATAAAATACTTACGCAAATAAGCTGTTATTATCGATAACTTAACAATCTTGTTACCGACAAAAATCGCTCGGGGAAAATCGATTTTCATTTAGGTAGCGACGTTTCGGAGAACATCCCTTTACTAAGAGTGACGACTGTTCGACGTAAGATCCTTTACGTAACGAGAATGACGCCCACGGTCTTTACGTGTTTTACTTGCGAACTTATGACGTACCAAGAATAGAATGAAGTCAATTTGTTTCGTTACATGACAATGACGTAGACGGTACAAATATAAATGTTGATTACAAAAGGCCGTATCTACCTATGTTGGTAGGGGTACGTCCCGATGTCACGGGTGTACAGTCACGAGCACCAATATGTCAACACTTGGCAACTTTAAATTGCGATTTTTTCACGAAATAATGAATGCAACGTTTAAATACGACATGACAACATTGAAATATTCATTCAAAAATAAAGGAGAAAATCGCCTTTGAATAAAGTCAAGTGTATACATACTTTTGCTCGTGACTGTACCTATCCTCGTGAATGTGGTAGACGAACCTCCGGGAATTTGCGGACGGTTCCTATTGGAGGATTATCTATATCATATTCTGTCTGTTACAGTCATCATCAATCATCGACAGTTTGATTTCAAGTGAAATGAAAGACAGATAAAGCTTGCTGCATAATTTAAAGAAAGAAAGAAAAAGTATTTATTACACCTCGCACAGGACTATCACGAACTAAACTATACACTCATAAAATAAAAACATACTAAATTAAAAAAAAAAAGATTTCAAATTTTTTTACCCAACTTGGGTAAACTTTTCAAAACCAGCGTATCAATGTTATCATAACTTAAAACTATGGATTAAGTATGAAGGTATATACCTTATTTAACTTTTTTATCAGACAAATAAATTATCTAACAGTCAGAAACGGTGGAAATTTAGTATTTTAACAACTTAAAAAAAAATATTTCAATAGTTAGCGAAGTTATTTGAATTAGCATCTGCTTTTCATAAGTTAAGCCGGATGTGCGCATGTAAATGTCGTTATCTTTTTGTCATTTTGTCAATACCTGCGTCATACACCGCGTCTACGTTTGCGTCGTATGTACTTGTACATAGACTCGGTTATAATACAGTTTGTCGTAAATACTTAAGAGCGTTTACGCCGTATTGCATTTCATACAAACTTTCAAGCCCCTGTTTTTCGAAATGAATGAACCGATTTTAATGAAACTTCATACGCATAAGCAGGATACAAAGGCCTAATAATAACCTCCTTATTTTTTGAAGTTGGTAAAAAGTTACTTAAGAATATTTTAGAAAAATAGTGTTACAGCCAAATTAGACCGATTTTAAATTTTCCATAGAAACAGAGATTTCCAGTTATCTGTTTTAAATTAAGACATTTCGAAAATGTCCACTGCTGGTTAGACATAGTCCTCTCCCAGGTTGAGACACAAAACCCTGTCCTCCACCTTCAGCATCCAGTGTGTCCCAGCCGCTTTCTTAAGGTCGTCGGTCCATCTAGCTGGGGGGCGTCTCACGCTACGCTTGCCGATACGCTGCACCGGCCACCGGTCTTTTGACAAACATGGCCAGCTCACTGCCACTTCAGTTTACTTACTCTGCAAGCTTTGTTGGTAACTCCGAGAATGAATGAAGATCCATGCCACAAGAACTCAAGCTGTTGAAATAGAACCTTGACAGATGTATAGATAGGTTTCCTAGCTTAAGTAGAAGGTTGCTTTATGAGTAAACTAGTCGCGAGCTCGAACTCACTGTGGTCATGGCCAAAAAGCACGCTGTCTCACCTGGCTTCGTGTCCGACAGAGCTAGTATCAGTGATGAGACGTTAGACGCTAGTCTACACGAACAACGTCTAGTTCTCACACACAGAAACACCGTTCCGAACTGATAGGCGCGTAAAAAAATTCAAAAATGCTACGGAAAATCGAGTTTTATGAAGAAACCACTGCATAAATCAGTTACAAATAAAGTTTATTGAACTCTTCGATAACTACAAGTTACGTTAAAACTAGCAAGAAAAACGAATCTTTGTTGGCTCATAACTTTTTATTGTTTTTTTTTATTTTACTATTCTGTTTCCTTACAGACAAAATTAATAATAAGTCAAAACGATATCATGTTTAACTTTGGATGCACAATATCAAACAGTGGAGTAATAGTCTCCCGAAATTTGTATGGAAAAAATAACGACTAGTGGCACCTTAACTACCAAAAACCTGTGACACGATAGTAACGTGATCTTATGATCCCGGAAAATATTGTGACGGCTCCCACACTGAACTACTTCAAGAATCGACAATATCTCCAAGCTATTTGATACACATGCATTAGCTAATTAGCTGCCAGTGTGTCTACCAAATAATAATATTCAGCTAGGGAAATAAATTGTTTATCAAGTTGACACTCTACGACAATTTCCCGTGTTATAGCCATTTCATACAACTGTCAAGGAATGAAAGTTGTGATTTAAATATACAGACAATTTAGTATTTAGTTTAGTATTGATAAACAAGTAATTTCCTTGACTACTATTTAGCTACTTGGCTCCCAGATCTGTCCTACACTGAACTAAGCACCCACTCTACTTTTCATGAATACAATAGTACTTTATCTACTTCAATTATAATGGAGATCTGAACTAACTGAATAGTTTAGGTGTGGTCTAGGCTACTCGAAAGTCTTTGAAAACGTCTGGACAACTTTGTTAGGCCTACTCCACACGGTGAGAACCGCAGCCTAGCGATAATTGACAGCAGGATAGATGGGTAAATTCACCTTCGTGGTCGACTGCGTATACAAATTATTTAAAAGGATTGAAAACTGACCTGCGGAGTAATTGCGTAACACACTAACAGTAGGAATGGCTTTCATTTTGACAGTTCAACAACATTCATTACGTTATTTACGATGTTGAGAAGACACATTTTTCGAAGATACGAGGCAATGGATTAGAAATATCCTTGAAAATTATTCAGCGGGGCAATTGCGTAAGACATTATCAATCGGAATCGGTTTAATTTTGACAGTTCAACAACATTCATTGCGTTATTTACATGTTGAGCAGAAAAGTGTTTCGAAATTATGAAGCAATGGATTAGCAATTTGCTTCAAAATTATTCAGATTCCGATTGATACAGTGTGTTATGCAATTACGGTGCAGATTGTGATTGTAAGTATGTTACGCAATTAGGAGCTGGCAAAAGTTACGGGTGTCCGCTGGATGCGAGAAGCACAGCAGCGGATAATGTGGCGACCTTTGGGGGGATGATTTCCAGCAGGATGTCTTGCCGCTGAAATGATGACAATGATGATTTAAACTATCCAGAATAATTTTAAATATTGACCCAAACTTATCGAATTCGTAGATTAGCAAGCAGGTAAGATCGTTAACTTTCTCAAGTAGCATGTTCGCTTCTTTGGCCGCGAAATCGAGATTTATGTAACTAGACAAATTGCGATATTTAATTATATTTTATAGAGCTACCTTCACTTCATCTTCGGAATAATAACTGCAATAATAATTATTTCTTTATCATGTCATCATCATCATTAGTTTATTACCTATAAATCTTATTTTCTCTACTGCTGAAACAAATCTGCAACCATATTTTTTTCCTCATTTTTAAATAAAAATAAATAAATTCTTTATTGGCATAAAAAATGTGTACAAATAAAGTGAAGCCCTGACTCTTGCGCTAGGTAAAAACTCCTGTGTTTACTAACTACCTCCTCTGCCTGAAAATACCCTTCTGGTCTGGTCTTAAAATACCCTTTTCCTTTCCTAGGATAGATAAGTTTTGACATAGCCGTTATACCATATTTTTTTATTACCGTCATCATTATTTCAACAAGTTTTTCCTCGTACGCCAATTTTATGGATGATTTGTTCTTTAATTTGTTTTAACATACTTATGTGGACTCAAAATACGGAAGTTAAACGTTTTAAGATAACAATGCTAGACATATTACACGGAAAATCTAACAATGAGGGGAAGACCCGGAAAATATTAATTAACTATATTATTTTGTGTGACTAATTAGTAGGACTGATAATATCTGACGTTGTAGTGGTAAAATAGGGATAACTTTATGTTCTTATATGTGTAGGTATAGCCTGCAGAATAACCAGGGCATAATCACCACGCTTGGTAGACATGTTGGTGATTGTAGTTACAATTGGACGCTGCTCCTCTAGCTCTAGCTGGGGGTGTCATAAAGGTACTTTTTACGACACTAACGGCCTTATTACAAAATAAGGTTCATACACTACACTTTTATTTGTATTTCTTTTTTCAGTTTTCTTTTTCGTATCACATCACACTAATATTATAAAGGCGAAAGTTTGTGAGTGTGTGTGTTTATATGTTTGTTACTTCTACGCGCTTAAACGGCTGGACCAATTTTGACATTTACAAACCGCGGGGGCGCAGCTAGTCTTGATCATATATTGATGCATCTTTTTGCATGTTTTTTGGGCTAATATGGTTTTAAGGGGACTGGCGCTGTATGCCGAAATACAGGACTCGTCCTAGTTAGTACTAGCCTATAAGTACGTAACACGTTGTATGATTTTTGGTGAAATAAATAAATTTTTATTATTTTTTTGTGGAAGGCGTACTAGGGGCTTCGATATTTGTTCTTTTTACAAAAACTGACGTTTAACCCGAGTCTAAGTTGTCAATTTTGCATTAAGAACTTTACGTATGTCGGAATAAAGTTTAAAAGTAGTTTAGTTTCTCGCAGGTTTGATCTATGTTTAAAGTTAGAACTCGTTTTGTATTAAGACGGTACCTAACAGTTTTTTCGTGGGAGCAAACAGTAATTTGACACCTAGGAAATACCAAAAGATGTACTTTAATTCTACAATGTTGCAAAAAGGAAATAAATACAAAAATCTGTAACACAGACTGGGTACATGACCCAAAATGTGAGTTACTCACCGTAAGTAGTATGCTCCTCAGTCATCATTAGTCATTACCGTAAGGCTCGCTTCCCAATGACTCATGCCTTTAGCATGAACTCGATGATTCCAGGATGTTGTCGATAATCACGAGTTTTGAGCCGTCATCGTCATGCAGAAGATACCTGCACAAGTAATACGTAGAAGTCATAATGTTTTGAATTAAATAGATAGATAGGTACGAAAAAAGTGAACTCTGGAGGTACCCATGACCCCTAACCGAAAAAGGTGATACGAATTTATGTTTGTCATTTTGTGCGTCATTGGGTGATGGAGATAAGTATATTAATATTACCAGGAGTAGATTGATGTATCTAATCAATGCAGACAAGCAAATAGTGCAGCTCATTCTGCAAAAATAAAATGAACACGTGTAAACAAAAAGAAAACATCCGCCAGTCGCTAGGTGCCAACACGTCTTCGCATGTTGCAAAAAAGATACAAACACCAATAAATGAACAGGTAACACCACTCACTCGTAGGTGCCCCAGTTTCTTATCATTATCAGTGACGCGCGCGCAAGTGGCGGACCGGAAGTGATCTCGACGGCGCGGCGCACGCGCCTCGTCGCCGGAAGTGGGGTTCCACACATGCAGGTCATGGAACCCAATTTGTGATTACGAAGATGTCATTTGCAAGCAACTTGCAATACACCAAGAATGACAATGGCCGGTCACGCCTAGTTTTGAATAAGCAAATAGTTATACGATTGTCTTTTGTCCCATATTTCGATGTTATGTAAGCTATTATTAAATTTATCGGAATTTATTGTTACCAATTTCTATTGCGTGAGTCAGGAAGTTGTATTTATTTATTTTTATGGTCAAAAAATTGCAAACTATATAACATTCTCAAACTTTTACACTGTTGCGTAAGAATGGAATTCAAAACAAATTGCGTTAATTATTTTTCTAGATGATACCTACACGACTTTCGATTCCAGATTAATCATTCCGATAGTTATAAAGACTTATAATTATTAAGAAAAATATGTAACGAGCGTGTAACATATGAAAGCCACTGTTCTCCAGTTGGCTGGCCATACATCAGTCAGCAAATGATTGTGAAGACATAATGTGGGCGAAATTATTTCTCACCTCTAATCGACGGAAGACGGGTTATTTTAATATGATTATTTATGTCCCGTCGGTCAGACTAGGTCGTTGAGAGACGTTTTAATCAGAGCATGAGAAAAAATAGATGTATCGTTGACGAAATTTTCCTCCCAGAGCATGCGTGTCGGTGCATCTGTTGACATTTGCTACGAAGCTTACATACAAGACTCTTTACAAGGTCAGACACATGTTTTATCTTTCATAAAAAACGAGAGTTTATGAAAAGCTCGATTTTTCGAAGCTTTATTGCACAAACGAAACGTTCTAGACCTCAATGTGACGTAAGCGCTTTTACTAAATGTATAAACTGAATTCAAAACGAACAGCGCATAGAAACAAGTCCACAACTACCCAGGACTTATTACATGACCTATATTAACATTCTACAACCGTACAATCATGATCAAAATAATAAATATGTAAAGATTACAATATAATTCACTTAGTAGGAGGGGGCGTCGACCCGCGGCGCCACGCAGCCGCGTCCGCGACCTTATTACAACGCGTCTTCAACAGTTGATACATACGCAGTAATTCAACTTTATAACTACATAAACGTGTCTAACCTACACAGACACTTTGCAAATTCTCGACGTTAGATGATCGAATATTGAACTACGAGGAACACTGAACACTTCCGTCCGATCTCTTTAAATCTGTTAGTAGCACGATGGATTTGGAACATATAAATAACGTTCTAAAAGACAGGGTTTGGGAGTTTACTCTATTTTTAATTTTAGAGATGATCGTATTAAAGTTTTCTCTTTGTGAAAATAAATAAATATGAGACTCATTATTCAATATTAATCATATTGAATAATGAGTTTATTATCCATTTCACAGTATGTTATATTTATAAGAACTAACCCAAGTTGTTTCTCTCAACAAGTTCGCACACAGTGACGCATGAGCTATTCGGGCCCACGGCTCAGTCATAACCTCATTGTCCATCGATTCCTCTTCTAATCCTTCACGTCCATCCTTCGGTTCTTTTTACAAGCTATCACCGAGAAAGCCGGATAAAGGGAAACGAACTTTCGATGAGAAAACAAATGAAATATTTTTTTTTCAAAAGTCCTTGTAAGAAAATGGGGTCACAAACAACACTCCCAAACACCAGATTTATAGTTGTAAAAATAAACGTAAGCGAAGAACGGTTACAGAAAGAGTTGCAAATTAGAATTAAGTCAAACTACAATTTGTCATTTGTTTAGAGTATGTAAAGTCCCACTGCATGTTCACAATGTCAAATCTAAACCAAACGCTGAAAGCAAACGACGTCCGATGATAGGGAAGACATACAAAGGTGAAAAATTAATAGCCTGGCAACCTGTCCACGATTTGTAAACATTCTCGACTCCCGCCAACGTGACGAATTCAATGAAATGTATGCCAAACACCAGCACTCTAATTATAAACAGCTATCAGAAAAAAAGTACTGCTCGCATTAACACCCGTCTAAATAACGAAGCAACGAATCAGTAAGCGATCGAACGAGGCGCGGTGATCACGTAATTCAGCTGACTCACACCGAATATGTGCAGACAGGTAAATATTTAGTACATCGTACGTACGTACTTGAATCCATGCCAATGATTGTTGGACTTCAATCGACTGAGAGACCTCAGTTTTGTTAATTTATTGTTTGTGAATTTACCAGATCAATACTATTTTCGGCAATGACATCTCTTTTGCGTTGATGGGTATTGTGGTCGAATAATTTACCAATCAAGTACTCAGCACTTTATTATTTCGAGTTGCGCCTATCAATCTGTCATTTAAATTGTCCAGTGTTGTTTTATATTCCTTTTGTATTGAAACAACGGCTGTTACGTCTGTATCACCTGCAAACATTACCAAGCAATTTAAATGACTTAAATAAACGTATCAAAAACATGAAAGATTTCTCCAACTAATTAAAACACCGGTCATACAAGTGAAACATAGCAATTACGCCGGACTAGAATTGGTTTAACATTTTCTAAAACCAATACGCAGGAGATTTAAATTAGTGGGCGAAGTTTTACAATTAGAGATGCGTGGACGCAGGTAAGAAAGCGACAATACATTAACCTACAGAGTACAGTGTCGTAGGGAAAACCGTCACACGAGTTTTGCTCAATTATAGTGAACAACACGGGGTTAGAACCGCTAGATGTTGTATTTATTGCTAATTAACTGGGGAAGCATTAAAAGAAAGGAAAAAAATGGGACACATTGTTTTCATGGATAATGAACATGATGAGACATGGTTCATTTATGAAATTGTTATTAAGGAAGAAAGTCAAGATCTTTGGCTGCGATTCGACAGCTTAGCTACAATTTTCAATAGTCAGAAGATACTCAAATTGCATGCAGTTGGATGAAGTTCGAGTAGATTCTTAGCTCAAACAAAATTTCCTACAAATCCTCAACTCAACCGACGCACTTAACTATTGGTCACAATACTCACACTATCTAAACGTCTCTTCCAGCAGAAGTAACTTTGTTTATCATCGGCAACTGAGACAAGGCGGCAAGAAAGTGGACTTTCACTCAGTCAGTCGATGCTCGCTCCTTACTATATCACACCTCATTTGATTCTAAGGGCCTAGTTTTATTACTTGTAAACAACTCACAATTATTGAGAGAAATTGTTTTTAAATATTAATATTTGGAATTTATATAAGTAGGTAAACTAGGTGATTGTTGGGAGTTAACTGTGGAAAGCTTATGGAAACAGCTTCTATTCCAAGACTTCTGGTTTCTTAGTTTACATGGGAAGATGATACAGCTAATGATGCTACTTATTTATTGTTACACTTAAAAACCAAATCTTCTGATCTATTCTGTAAAAATCTCACCGTGAAAACTTAGGTAAAGTGAGCTGTTAATAGTGTCAATCCCTAGCATCTGGTGGAACGACAGCTCACTTCACCTAAGTTTTGTCGAAGAGATTTTTACAGAACAGATCGGCTGGTATTCAAAAACAATATTTTTTTTTAGCTTATAAACCTACTTGTTTATAAGCTTTACTCGGAGAAAATTTTGTGAAAATTTTCATGATGAGTGATGAACGGGTACCTACGGGTAACTCATCATGCAAATAAATTTGAAGCTCATCAACAAAACCCAGTTCCCATAATAATAGAGACGCATTGCACAACGTATTAAACAGCGATTAGTAGCAATAGCCAATAAACCAACGTTTTGTAGGTCATCAGACGCTTTAAAGTCCTAATATCTTCGATTAAACTTGCGACGTTCATTAATAACTATGAAAACGTAATTAGTTTCGACCAACATATGCTCTTTATAGATTGACGTCACCTTAAATTCAACGACATTAAAATCTGCTAAAATTAAAACTGCGTATAAATCGGAAAATTTTGCTATAAGATCACCCGACGTTATTGTGGAGTTTTACTACTAAGCGAGCAGTAATCACATAAATAAACACATCTATAAAGTTTATTTTTGCTTCTATTACGCACTGTAGTCTATCAAACAGTCTGGTAATATATAATAAAATATTTAACTCCAGTAAAAATGTAGCTATGTATGACTGATGAGTAGGACGCAATCAGCAATGAAAAATATCTTTTAATGTATCAATGTCCACCTATCTTATGTCGACATTTTTAAAGTGTTACATATTGTTCTATTTAGAGTATCCTGTCTTCGATCTAATCAGGTTATGTCCTCTGAAAGAAACCTCATATGTGAAAAGAAGGGCTTTGTAGCGAGTAATCCCGTTGCATAAGATTAATATCCAACTACATCTAAGTAAAATTCAATTTCATTATGGCATTCATAAAATTTCAGAAGATAGGCTAGATGACGTTGTGGCATAGTTCTGCAAGGTCACAGGTAAGATTTTCAGGAAAAGATATTTGTATAGTCTACAAATGATTGTTCGTAAACATATCCACATAATGTTTCTCGGAATGATTTGTGTGTGTAATAGCCATAGTGCAATGTGTTCTAATGTGGAGCTGTCGGTGAGAAGCTTTGGACCTGTTGTTTTTTTTTAGGTATTCTATGTACTTGTCTCTACACGCCTTAAAAGTAATGTTTTAACGACCATCGGGCCATCTGCTTTCTATTTTCGTATTTTGTTCTAACTAGCAGCGTTTTTCATTTCATCCCGATCTAGCTCAATAGTATTTCCGAATGCATCTTCGTCACTTTGTTAATTTATTTGTTTCATTTTAATTGTATATTATTTTTAAACACTTTCATTAACCTGAGTAAGTTATAACCTCACGTTCGAGTGCTTCGACCTTGTCAATTGAATTTCCACGCGTCGATCTGCCTACGCGAATTTCCAACAAATCGTGTCATATTCTAACAATGAGTTACATCGAGACCGACGTCAAAGTCAAACATCGGGTTATAATTAGACGATGTACTTCTAACGTATAAACATACGAGTATGGATTCTATGAACGTATTTACGGAAGCGCCTGCGCAGCGCTAAAAACATACTATAAATAATTGTTTAGTACTTGGCTTTAAGTTTTCTTATTGTCTCTGTCAGCCTATTGATATTCTTAGTTATTGCTCAGTCTGCTCGGAGTTTATTTCCTCTATTTAATAGTACTTGTACGTCCTTTAGTACATTATTGCTTTTACAAATAGGTAGGTATCTAGTTACATTCCTCTAAACGATTCGGTACCTATTCCTGTATTTAAACTTCCTGATCATCATTAACCAAAAGCTTCGCCTTCCAAGGCACCCTAATCGCATAACGCACTATCAATCATAATCTGAATCATGTTGAAGGATATTGCTAATCCATTGCTTTATATGTTCGAAAAATTTGTCTGCCCAACAACGTAAATATCGCAATGAACGTTGTTGAACTGTCTAAATGAAAGCCATTGTTACTAATAATGTATTACCCAATTACCTTGTTCACAAATTATTAATCAATTCAACAATAGGTTAGGTTAATGCTATCAGTATCAACTAATGACTCACTTAGCCCAAAAACTGTTCCAACTTCCTAGAAATCATCTGCATTGTTATACTTAATAACGTTACGTACATAAGTTCCGTTGTAGCTCAGTCCAGTTATTGCTTCTTACGTTGATCGGCCCACGCTTCCTGCATCAGATTTATTAGCGCTTTACGCTCCATCGCTATATATTATTAGAACACTTTAAATATTCCGTTGCTAATATTGTTCATCTTATATTGATGGTTGGCTGGCAGCTGTTTCGAATTCGGGGCTGAAAATCTTCCGGGATTGGCAATGTAAACAGAAGAAAGAAAAGGTAGATAAAACTGCATTATAGAGGATCTATGCAAAAAAAGAAAGGTAGTACCGACAGACATAAGAATGAAGCCTCAAGTAGCATGATAAAAAATATTTGGCATCTTGTTCATAATACTGAAGTATTAACGAAGAAAATTTTGCCATTAGAATGGAAAATCGCGAATGTGTAGCAGATTATGACCAGCAAAGATCGCTACCCATACCTATTAAAATGTTCAAACAAAACATTTTCTTGATATGAAAGTGAAAGTCAAACAATGCATCACACTGTTATTATTCAGCATAAGTTGCAAGCAGAGCAATAGTGTGGGAAACCTTGATTGAATAAGTTGTTAACAGTTTTAATTGATTCCGAATTAGCCCCAATTGTATTAAAGAGCGGAAGTCACTAGTTCTACATACAGTCATAGACGAAAAATTAGTGTCACACCATTTGTGTCCATTCACAACCTGTACGTATCTGGTTCATGTCTCAGTTGTCAAGCGTAATAATTCCTGGATTAGAACTTACATATTGTCAGTCAAAAAATTCCTTTTCGACAATCAACCTAAAATAATAAAACATCGAGAACTAATTTCAATTTACAAAACCAAATCTTGACATCCCTTCTTATTCTCGTCTACTCTACTATCGTTGCTGAACTTACAATCCACCACGCGGGTCCAGTGCAGATTGGTAGGTGTCACAATGTTTTCGAATTTTTGGTTTACTCACGATGTTTGTCACCGCTTTGAGAGCAGCTCACTGCATAGCATAATCAGCCTATAATATTCCCACTCCTGGACACATACCTCCTCTCTTGTAGAAGGACTATTTAATGAAACATAATTATATTAAATATCTCTCTCCCAAACCCTGATCCCGTCGCCAACGCATCGCTTCACCGCACGTAAGTATTCAGTTCGAGTCATAACGCACGCGGTCGGAAGGTGAAAGGCGTATCGCTTTCGAATTAGATCGCGTTATGCCGACAACGGTGAAACGCCGACACTCTCCAATGTTTATGTACTTAAACGATGTCGGATTTACTTCGTTTGTGATTGTATTCATCAGTGTAATGTAATGAATCGGTTGTATATGGTTGCACATGAGTTAATTAATTTTGCATTTTTCCATTTGATGTCTTGTTTAATCCGCCAACAATTCCCCTACAAATAATGTTTGAATTTGCTCTACCAGCTTTCAGATCAAACCAGGAAACCGAAGAGTTTTTGAAAGGCTTCAACAGACACTTTATCTAGCAGACTGTGAAACTCATGTTGACTACTGTGATCGGCTGACCAAAATAACAACAGCCAAAGAAATCTTGCTCAAGCCTGGAGGAGGTTGTGCAAGCCTTTATCTTGGTTTAGCTTCATAACGGAAGAAAACGTGAAAGCTTCTATGTAATACTACACAAGTATTTTGAAGAAAGTAATTGAAAAACGGATCACATCAGACGCATGCATGATGACCGCTAGACAAAATTCTCCACATAGTGAGTGCCTGAAGATTGACGTCGCCGCCGAGGCCGGCCCAGAAAGAGATGGCGAGACGACCTGGACGCGTACCGCGAGGGTTGGTTCGAGGTAGCGCGGGAAAAGATTTTCTGGAAGGATTCGGGTGAGGCCTTTAATAACAATAATAATAAATTCTTTATTACAAGTAACTTTGAGACTCATACAGTGTTAGTAACAATAAAATAAACTTACAACTATGTTAGTGATACAATTACAACAACAATTACACAAACACACCAAAACAATCATTGCTTCCGCACTCCAGCTGAGATACTGGACCCAGCGGAAAAAAAATAAAAATTTGTGCTTCTTGAAACAGAAAATTCAATGTAGATGCTAAAACAGGCAACACCTATTGACCAATAGGTACAGACGCCAGCACATCAAGCTACTACAATCTGTCCAATTACGTTAATAGATTTACGATAAGGTTCAAAGTTGATTGGGAAAATTTGACATTTTCGCGTAGCTAGATGTGCTGGCGACTGTACAATTCCCAACAACTCTTTGTAATAACGATCATCAATCAACCAACTCAACCTATAGCACTCTTCTATTCAACATACACCTCCAAATAAGGACATAATGACGGTAATCACTTCGCTTGGCATATGGGTTTATGACCGTAGAGCCTGACCTTTCGCCCTAGCTGCTTCTCGTCATTGACCTGGAGCATTTGGAGTGTACTTTTAATAGTTACCTAGTTCTATTATCACCAATAGGATGCTTGGATTTTCTTGCTTGGTTGAAAGTCACGTAACCTGTCATCTGAGATACATGCCCGCCCTTCTTTTTTGTCGTTCGTCAAGTGTGTCTTTACTGTGAGAAATATGGCACACTTCAGTAACGTTTGCACCATAAAGATTAAAGTAGAATTCAGAATAAAGCAGTCTTCCGTTCGCTATGGATAAGTCGTACTAACTACTCTCGATTATCTCAGGTCCAGGTACCCTTGTTGGGGCAAAAGGTGAACTCTTGAAATTTTGATTTTCATTCTACGGTTACAATCGGGGTTCTTCATTCAAAATAACTGTATTCCTTCAAGGTGATTGCTGAAAAATCCAAAATAAAAATTATCGGCTTACGCATAACATCTCACACAAAAGTCGTCGTAACTACTGAAGTTAAGGTAAAACTCATGTCAATTCTAACAGCATAGTTAATTGTTACACACGTTACTGATAACGGCGCAGGCGCAACTCAATTATCGATATCACCGCAACTGAGGATTTTTTCGCTGTTTTGTTCGCGGTTTTATGTTCCCAGGAATTTGCAGTTTGTTTTGCATTTGTGTATGCTTGTTGAAGTTCATTACTTTGTTTCCTAGTTTAGGAATTGGCGACCATCTTTCCTTCTATGGGTACCTATTTATTATTAATGTATTATGCACGTTAAATACAGAAGAGAAGCATTTGACAGCCAGTGCTAATAATATCATCGCGACAACTACATATTAAAAAGAAAAGAATGTAATAAAACATCAAAACGAACCTCTTATAATATGCTTATAAAAGTCGAATGACTTTATAGTACATACTCGTAGTACCTAGCAAATAGAAAACAGACGAAGTATTGGTAGACTAGCAGCTAAATAGACAGACCACTTGCAAAGGGAAGATCACAAATGAGTTGGATTGAATAAACGCGAGGAAGCATGGTGAAAGGGAATGAGGCCTATACTGGCTATACTTAAATATGTCGAGCAAGGCTGTCATTATGATGGGGTGGGTTAACACACGTTGCAAGACTGGTTGCTAGGAAGTACTGCCCCCATACCATTCTTCCGCCAACAAGCGTTGTTACGTTCCGGTCAAAATGATATTAGGGTACCGGATATAATCCACAGGAACTTATGACTTGGCCTATATTTATAAGATTAGCAATTCATTGGTTATTTAGCATTAGACCACCCTTTGGTATTTCAAATGAAAAATAGGCTGTGATGTCATTCGTGGATCTTTGACAGTCGTTACGGGTCGTCAGAAGCCCGAAAATCTGACAACCAGTCTTACCAAAGGGTATGAAATTACCCTTTAAGTGGGTTGTCGAGGCCTTATCTGACCTCCAGAAGAAATACTGAAAGAACAATGGCAGGTTCCCATACATTGTTTTAGTTGTGATTAAAACTCTATGTCTTTAATTGAAAAATATTCTGTTTGACTCAGCTTCAGCCCCTGACACCATATATACAAGAATTTTAATTATAAAAGGCCGAGAAAAATAGATATTCAAATATGAACTTATACTTTTTTATAGGTTATCCGTTACAGAGTAAGGTGGTAACTCTGGTATCTAGTTCCAAAGCACGATATCGACGTAGTGTATTAACACAAATGTTACAGTTAACACACAGGATTCGTGTTATTCCGCTACGACGACGACCTTCCATTTTAGCGGTAACGTTGAGGCAAAATCGGTGTCCAGTAAAAAACAGCACAATGTCGCAACAGCAATTCTCGATGTCCATAAACAAGCACAGGGTCACACAGGGCAAAATCAGAGTCCGTTAGCAGTCCAGGTCAAAGGAGAATACAGAAAAGGAAACACAATCGAAAGCAAAACACAACAGCCAAGAACATAGCGCAAGCGTCTGTGTCATCAATGTCAACCAAGCCAAACTAGTGTTGCCAACCTAAAACTATACTTAAGCTATGCTATTTTAGACATAAGTCTTTTTGCTGCAACCATCGTGAAAAAAAGTTCAGAATAATTTTATTATTTCATGCCAATTATTATTACCACCGTGCTAAATTAGGCATACCTATTTAAGAAAAAGAAATTGTTTCATTTCATTTATATCTAGAATTAAAAATGATTTCATTATCACGACTTACAAACTCCGGCATTTAATTTATTCTAAAGTGGTGTTTAAAAAACTTAAATGGCAACACTAAATTAATAAAAGTTCACAAAAATAATCAATTAATTTTTCATTTAAACTTATTTTCATTAAAACTAATCCACTGATAAAATTATCTGACTTTGGAAAAATCAGCCCTTAAAATAATAAAAATATTTTTTTTTAGATTTGGGAAATAGCCTTTTCTATTTAGTAATCTGTGCTTTTTGCCAGTCATTAATTGAAAGTAATTCATTTATTGTTACACTACAATATTTTTACCTCCTTGCATGGAATACTTCCTCTTAGAAAGCTAAACAGTATTGTTAATTAATTAACACCGTTTAATTACAATAACAAACTAAAACTGAATACAATACAATAATGCTGTACACTTGGCAGAATAAATATAAAATGGCAACACTAAATGTCAATGAAAAAATCAAATAACTTTTCATTTAAAATATTTTTTTTATCCGGCCTTATCTCGTTAATGTGATACTTTGAAAAAACGTAGAAAAATAATCGAACTTCCATCGTATATAAGTCACTTTTAGACGCTCAAATTAAATTCAGCTAAGATTTCGCCATTGTTCTTTTAGCTGCATCCGGTTTGACTGGAAGCCCAACATGGTTGGGAAAAGTCTAGGTAGATGATGAGGCTGTTATTAATAACCACCTTCTATCAGTAAATATGTCGGCATGTACTTACTTATAATAACATGAAAAGAACTCAGTCCACTATTTTCCATAAAACACACGCTATAATTGATATAACGTTTAATATGTGGCATAATAACTGCATGCATGCATCGCTTGTAAGGCAAGGCAGACTTATAATAAGTAGGCGAAGGCTTACCGCTTAGCACATGAATTTTATCAACAAACATTATCAAGAAAACACTTTTAATTGAAAGAAGATGTAGTGACAAAAATTTAAAATTGGCTTGGTCATGTTGAGAGTATGTATGAAAGGCGACTAACAAAAGGTATTTACAAGGCAGATGTGAGCGGAAACGCCGGGATAGGGACGCCATATGGGAGGATATTTATAGTGAGTATAGTGACCTTATTGGTGATGATCTTCAGAAAGGTTAGGTGCGTAGGTGTGCGTTTACCTATGACCTGGCGGCCTAAAAATGCCACTTTGGCAGAATCATAAAAGGATTACATTATGAATCATAAAGGACAGTTAACTGTTAAGTTAATCGTATCAAATCCCATTGGTGAAGTATTTTTCCGGTATTTTTTTTTTGTCTGTGCTAAAATTAATCCTATGCAATCCCAATCTCTTTGATTATACCTACGTAGTGCAGCAAAAAAAAGAAAAACACGGACTGTCTTCGCCATATTATGATTCATAATGTTATCCTTTTATGATTCTGCCAAAGTGGCCTTTTTAGGCCCCCTGATGTATGAACGTAAACAAAGCAATAGGAGTATGTAAGGATCGTAGCAGGTGGCGTTCTGTAGTTTCTACCTACCCACATGGGAAGAAGGCGTGAGTTTATGTACCTTTGTACTTTTATTTGAGAAAAAGCAAAGGTTCGTACATCTGGCGAACATATTAAGATAACAATGGCAATGAGATTAGAAATCATTACTTTCTATACGATGTAAAATTTCCTATTGCGTAAGCGTTCAAACATAGTCACGTAGTATGCGATAAGCACATGCAATGATGTTTTATACCTATACTTATTTACTAAGAATGTTTGATTTGTTACTGACAGATAAATTAGCGAAGAAAAACGTGATAACGTCGCTGTGATACTTATCGTACGAGCGGTGATTCACTGCATAATCAGCCTATAATGTTTCCACTGACCCAGGCCTCCTCTCTTCAAGAGGGACTGGGCTAATCTACCACGCGTGCGGATCGGTAGATATCACATGACTTCGCATTTTTGGATCTAGGACATTCTGGTTTTCTCATGATGTTTTCCTTCACCGTGTGTGATTCACTGAATGTAAAGTTGTTCACCGATAACAGTCTGTCGTTTTCATACGCGGTTTGTTACCATTCAAATGGGATTTATTTATTTACAACTTCATCCATTGTACATCCACTGCATGCTAAACACAGTTTCCAAGAATTGCTGATTATTAGACACCATAATTAACAATCACCGATTACAAAATTGTCGACAACAATGATAATGTGTACACAAAAGCTGGCTGAAGGACCAATAAGAACCCTATCCTTCATTCACTGAATCTTCTTCTTAGCGTGTCGATGCATGGCATTGGCGCCATCACTAGCGTCCATCAGATCCCATCGTTTGTGGAACAGCACCGCATTTGCACTCCAAGGCGGACTCGTCTATGAATCTCCATCTGAAAACATGTTGTTGGCCATCCTTGTTTCGGCCAACGGTCTGTTTAAAGACTTCCAGGTTAGCCAAGGCAACTCGTTTCCAGGTGAGGTCTTCAACAAGTGGGTGGGTGATATTGCTTGATTTAGAAATAGAGTTGTTAGTAACAAATTCCAGCAATGCAATTTGTTTTATGCTACTAACTCTTTCAAATTACTCTTTCGATAAACAGCTGATAAGGTCGCATATTTTTATACTCAGATTAGCTAGAAACTACAACGTATGTAACTTGGTAAATATGGATATTTTGTAACATTTATTGCTACTTATGCGAGTTTTTTACGTTTTTAACAATATTCTAAATGGCAATTCCTGTCATTTTAAAAACGTTCACAGTCTGCAGACCTCAGCCTCATTCTGTCAAAAATATGTTTGACAATTTTTTGACATTTATGTTTGGCAATTTTTTGAGTTTGCGACTAGATTTAGAACGGTTTTAATTACTTTAATTCATCTTCTGGTTACTAGAATAAATTAGGGGACGGTACAAAAAAAAACAAAAACTTAGACATCTGTTTAGCAATAAAATTATAAAATATTAGACTAAATAATAAAATTAAGTACTTATCTCTACCTATTACAAAAAATTTTTGGTAATAAACATCGCAACATTTGTCATTTGAAATTAGGTGTTAGTTTAATTTCTTTGGTGAATAACATTTATGATCCACGAAACAATTTGTGCGACTTTTATGAAGGTTTTCATGAATACTCACCATCTGCTAAGAACTTAGGTTTTTGCAAAATTGTATTGTTTATTGTGACATAATCATTTCCAAAAAAATGACTAGTCCTAACATCTTTTCTATATTCACATACGCACGCATTTATTTTATTTACTTTATACAAATTAAATACTTATTTATCAGTATGTTTAATGATAAGACGAAGGCAGACAGTCTTGCGTTGCAATCGCTAGCACGTAGGTATCGAATTTTATTTGTTTTTATGCTAAAAGTAATTGACTTATGTTAATGACGAGGCCGTTTTCACTAACACTACGCGATACCTAAATGAATGCCTAAATACAAGCACGCTGTTGGATTTTCAACTTTCGGCGCTCTAGATCCACAAAGGGATAACGACTAGAATTTTTGAAGCCCTTCCATTAAAGTAATCATCTAATGAAGATTCATTGTTTCACAACATTTCACCATCGTCAGTATTAGAGCGTAGTCCATGCGCATCCGGCGGTGATCTCCTTATGCGCAAAATGTCAGCTTCGTCGTTAAACTATAACAGAATTGCGCACCGTCAATACTGCGCACGTTTCATGTGTGACGAACATGGTGGAAATGGAGAAGGCATTTTTCATAGTGATATTTCTTTACGTGATACGATTTTGTTTGTTTGTCATCGTTTAATGTCCATGATTGAATAGTGTCTTTGTTTGCAGTAAGTATGAATTACTTAGCAATCGTGAAAAACTATAACTGAAAACAGAAAGGAAAATCGCTTAAAACTACAAATTGTGACCAGTCTTATTCACAAATTTGGTTTCCGTACTTATTCGTATGTCCAGCACAAGCTCGCCTATTAGAAAGAAAACACAAAATAGTTTAAAAAATATAAATTATATCAGCAAATTACAGCATTCCCACTGCTGGGACATAGGCCTCCTCCCTGTGAGAAGGAGTGGGCTGTAACCCAACACGCGGGCCCAGTGCGGGTTGGCGGATCTCACATTACTTCGTATTTTTGGTTCTAGGATATGCTGGTTTCCTCACGATGTTTTCGTTCATCGTTTTGAGAGCAGTGGTGATGAAATAATTTACACAAAGTAAAGCGCCTGATTGGGGTTCGAACATACGACCTACCACTCGTAAGTCGCAGCTGTTACCACTGAGCCACCACTGCTCTCGACCAATACTCTCAAACAATATAATAGCAGAAAATGAATTGAAAATGTTCTCTATCAATACATTTTCCGACTTTTAAAGTAAACAAATAGTGTCATAAAACGAGATTTGGCAACACTCAAGACATTGTTTGGCATGTAAGATTATGTGACGATTATCATATCCAAGCTATTGGAGCTTTTATCTTACATTGTGGTCCTCCATCTTTCTTTGAACGACGCGTTGGCACGGCGCTTCAAAATAATCATAAATTTATTTCAAGTGGCCAGCCGGCAACTAGTTGCACGAATCGCCAATGACGCTCATTTACACACATGCACAATACTAATATTAGTGTTCCGATCATATACACAATTATTTATTATGTATAATAAGCTTGCATTCGATATTATTGTCATTATCGAACGCCACAAAACTGCGCCTCTTTCTACAAACATGCATGTTTGCTGGGGTCAATAGGTAAAATTAATCAATCTATACTAATATTATAAAGTCAAATTTGTTTGTGAGAATAGAATAGAATGAAGACGACGATGGTGAAGTTGGATTTCAAAAAAATATTTTTGTATTTGATAGCCCAATTCGTGAGGAAGGGAATATACTATTTAACATCACGCTATGACCCTTAGGAGCCGAGCAAAACCAAAAAAAGGCAGAAAGAACGATAAGCGAAACTGAAGTGATAGCGCAGTGAGGTGATGCGATGCGACGGGGCGGGTCGGGAGAACAAGAAGTCGCGGGCAGAAGCGGGAAGAAGTCATAATATGGCTTCCAAAGTATTAACACGCGCCAGTATAATTGTTATTGATTAAATACATTATACGTTACCAAAAATGGACTTGTCACAATGACTCTACTTATTACTGCAGTAATTGGTCGTATCAATATAACTAAGCATACAATAGACTAAGTACATAACCTATCTATGCAAGTATCCGTACAGTGTGAGATAGTTTGAGTAGTCCAGTCCTCCGCATGAATCACACTGTGTATCGACCGAATAACACCCATGATTACAAGTTAGAGCCTTCAAATAAAACTGTGAAAAACACGGATATTTTTCAAGAAACATATTATTATCAATTTTGTAAGAATAACAAGCATTGGGTAAATAAATGATAAAGTTAGCGCCGAATCACAGTGATGCGCCACAACAAATAGTACAAAATTGGCTGCATCAATATAAATAGCTTCAGTTTTCTGTGAACGACTGGCTGAACTTAAACATAACTCAATATACAGATTACAAAACCGACTTCACTACAAGTATTTGTTATACTACTGCGTAAAGTGTGGACTTGAGTGACGTTAGTGCGTATCGTTTTCATGACACTTCTATGCTAATTGTTCGGTTTCAAACTGCAGTTTTGAAGAAAGACCCCTCTCGAAGTTTCAAAATAATACGGTTTGAAAAATAGCCTCTCTCTGACGTTAACTAATCTTTTGTTTATCAGTGAAAAAAAACTTACGTAAAACGTATTCGGTATCAATGAATAACCAAGATTTAGTCTGATCAAATTCAAGACAAACATTCAAAGTGCACAATAAAGGTAAGTAAGTATTCAAAAATCAATCAATCTGCCTAGCCTTTTCCCAACTACTTTGGGTTCGGCTTCCAGTCTCACCGGATGCAGCTAAATACCAATATTTTACATGGAGCGAGTGCCTATCTGACCTTCACAACACAGTTACTGGGTAATACGATACCCTTTGGTAAGACTGGTTGTCAGACCTTCGGGCTACTGACTACGACTTTTATATAACAGTAGGTATACAAAAACATGTGGTGTATTCGAATGAGTCTATATACAAAAACACAGTTATCAACACCAACTTCCTGCCAAAAACCGCTGAAATTCTCGCTCGTCCAAAGTCACCGGAGCATCAGTGTTCGTATCCCGATCGCGCCCAGACGCTGCGTCATACAGACTCAATACATACGTATACAAAGGAGCTGTTCTTGGTTATTTTCCACATGACCACCTACATCTATCGACTTTAATATCTTTGTTATTAACGTCTGTGTTTCCCACTTTTTTATTCGGAGTTCGTTTTCATTATTACAGGATAGTTGGGCTTAGGAGTCGATGATTCATTATTGTGCAGCCATTTTCATAGACAGCATAGTCAACTTACCATGCAGCACCCTAATTGCATAACACACTTTCAATTACAATTGGAATGATTTTAAAGGATAAAATCAAATCCATTGCTTCATATGTTCGAAAAATTTGTCTGCCCAACAACGTGAATAACGCAATGAATGTTGTTGAACTGTCAAAATTAAAGCCATTACTACTATTACTCGTAGTGTGTTACGCAATTAACCCACTGGATTAGTAACATGGAGAAAAGTCCAAAGAACAAGACCTACATAGAAGGCAATAAAATGATTACAAAAACCACACACTAAAGCATCACCATCTCAATTAATTTATTGTTTTGTAATCTCAATTTTACGTTTTTAGAAGAAACCCTAACCCAAAGATATAACTTTACATGTATGTACTTACAGTCACCTCCAAAAATTTGTTGAGATTTTTCCCCTTCAGCTGTGAGGCCACATTATTATTTTTAAAATGAAAAAATAATAATCAGGTACTCCTAAAGGATTACTTGATTATTTTTTATGATAAATCCTATAAAGATAGTTGAATTGTTCGATAAAACCGGATATCTATGGTTATAGCAGTTCAAACATCACTAGAATTTTAAATCATTGTGTGGTGTGCATAGATATATATATGAAAGAATATTTCTATGGTGTTGTGTCACACAGCTGAAGTGGAAAAATGTCAAAAACCTGTAGGCATACCTACTCTGCGACAAGGCTAGATAGAGAGGTGTTTCACTGGTAGTGTGTGCTAGGGTTGTGCTGATCCACCAATTTCCATCAATTGCTTTGAATTCCTCTTTCTGGAAAGAAAAAGAACAAGTCACGTAATTGTTATCGGAACATGAATTTCGTTTCCATATTACGAGTATGTACTTTTACGTGGAAATGAAACGTGCGGAAACGATTTTAATCACACTAATTGAATCCTAATACATAATCATAAATCAGATAACGTAATTCATCCGAAACGTATCCTTCGATTAGGTATTGTTTTTTAAAAGGTTTTCTTTAGCTTTAATTTCGTATATTTGTTTGTTAGTACAAATATTTTTGCAGGATTTTGCAAGCAATTGATTAGGCTCGGCTCCTGTCTTTTTAGGGTTCCAGAAAGAAATTCTTCTTAAAATAAAATGTGTTTATTTATAAATTCTTAATTTGCATTAATGTCCTCTTTTGTATAAGTTCATCGACCCTATTAATTAGTTTTCAAGTATGAACGGTACAGCCGGGCCGCATTTAGTTAGAATCCGCCCTCGGCTTCGGTCGCGTGTTATGTCGATACAAAGTATCGTACGTCCTTTCCCTGGGTTCAAATTATCCCCATACTAAATTTCTTCAAAATCGATCCAACCGTTTCGGAGATTAGGTGAAACAAACAGACAGACTGATAGACAGAAAAAAATAAAATTGTTTTTTATTTATAAGTATCGTATGTAAGTACTTTCATACAAATTTAGTAAAAAGCTGTTATTTTGACATTACAAACAGAATTACAAACAAAACTTTAATTTTATTTATTTGTATGTATTATGTATGAATGTACGTACAGATGAAACAAATACTTCACAGCACAGATGCCTATGTGATTATTGGGGCAACTTTCAATTGTACCTGCATTAAGTAGTTCAAATTGTTTCAATATGACTTAAGCAAAGTACCCACTAGTTACTGGTTATTGTGACAGCGGTTGTGTTCCGACTCGAAATAGCAAGTAGCTATACAACACAAGCCTATAAAGTTACTGACACAAATTAACTATGTAGGTAAGTACTTACGGCTAAACAAAAGAAAATATCTAGCCAGTGACAGGTCAACAACCTGACGTCGTACCTACTAAAAACTTAGAATGTAGTTAAGTAATGAAATTGTTTATTTTCGTTTTACTGTTTCTTTCGATTTATGTATTAGGAAATTGTTTACTTTGTACCATTGACATATATATTACTAGCGTAAGGACCGGGCTAACCGCGCGACTAAATGGCACCAACGCGCTGGCCCTAAAATGACGGTTTTAGGGCCAACGCGACTCAGTTGACAGTGGTGCGCGCGAACTAACCTACCTATGTTAAAATGTTATTTTATTATTATTCTCCTTTATTTCAATAAATAAATTACATTTTTAAATATTAAAATATTAATCATTTAAAAATATAAAAAATGGTAGCCCACCGGTATCGGGACCAGGGTCCAAGCTACCGGCGGTCTACCGGCTCCAGAGAGAGGCACCTCCTGACAATGCGAGCCGTGTCCAGAAGTACTGCTTTCTGAATCAAGCCCTTGATCCAACTGCCCAACGAGTGCCTCTTCAGGTGTTGGTCGAGGCTCTTGGCTATTAATCCATTGGCTGTCACGACTATCGGCACAATGATTGCTGAGTCCACATCCCACATGTCGACAACCTGGCGAGCTAAGTCAAGATACTTGATTTCTTTATCTTTCTCGGCTTTCACGAGGTTCTCATCATGCGGGACGGTTATGTCAATAATCATTGCGCGCCGCTCTAATCGATTCATCACCACTACATCAGGCTTATTGGCAGCAATAGTCCTGTCAGTGATGATGGATCGATCCCAGTACAATGTGATATTTCCATTTTCGAGAACTGGGTCGGGCACATACCTGTAGTACGGTACCTCCGATTCCACAAGGCTGTATTTCAGAGCAAGTTGCTGATGGATTATCCTGGCTACAAGGTTGTATCTATGCAAGTACTCTCCGTTAGCTAGACGAGAAAACCCGGAGATAATATGCCTGATTGATTCCCCCGGTCGGTGGCATGCCCGACAGATGTCAACCGTGCCGTGTTTCACAATAAATCTCCGATTATTGTTCGTCATCATAACTTCGTCCATAATTGCACAGACAAAACCTTCGGTTTCTCCAAACGCTAGTAAATCTACATCGGGCCCGGAAAAAGCGTCCGTAAAGCTCCTTACTCTGCCATACCTCTATGCGATCATTAGTGTCAAGCACTACTGGTGCGCCAATTCTCTTTACCTAAGGCGAGCGGGGTGAGGCCTTTGTCCACCGCGACTACATCCCGATGCATCCCCACGTCGGTTTCTAGGAAATATTCCCTAAGACTGCATATCTCGCGATTGTGGAGAGTCTTAGCGTTTAAAAAGCTTCGACCTCCATACTTTCACGGGATATACAGCCTCATTAGTTCATTACCGATTACCGTGGGTGATGGTGATGCATTCAATTTGCAGTCAGCAGCGTACGCACCTTCCTATCCAGGGCGTGGAGTTCGGTCAGAGTCCATTTGAGTATGCTTATTATGATTATTATCCGCTATTTGTTTTAATTTAATTTTTAAACATGTTAAAATTTGTATTTTTGTTTAAGCACAGTGGTTTTGTTTATGATTGTGACACTGTAGCCCTTTAAACTGTTTTATTACTGTGCCCTAACAGGGTTCATGTATGAAACTTATAGGTATACTTGTAACAACTTGTAAACTACATGAATGCAATAAATGATAATAATGATAACTCCTTATAACATTAGCTATCTGCCAGTGAAATCCCCGTCGAAATCGGTCCAGCTGTTTCCGAGATTAGGCGGAACAAACAGACAGACAAACACGCATAAAAAATGTTTTTGTTTTGTCGTTTAATGTACGTTTTTTACTTTCATAAGCATTTAGTAAAAAAACTGTTATTTTGACATTATAAACAGACACTTTAATTTTATTTGAATCTATAGATTTAGGTAAACTTGTTTATCAGTCAAATTCGACTTTTTAGTAGGCATATGATATTATTAGGTATGTAGGTACGTAACGATAGATACCATTGTTTCTAAAATATTGATAACAAGTTAGGTAGGTATGACAGATGGTACCTATACGATATGTGCTGTAACCAAACAGGACGAGTGCGGTGTGCTATCGACGCCCTTGTTCGACTTACAGCATCGATAACAACAGCTCTGTGCTGATAACGAATTGCTATAAGCGTGCCTGTTTACCAAAATACCCATACCTACAGTTTTTGTTCATAACATACTATTTCATTTGATTTATCGATAAACGCCGCCAAAGCTCCGCGGTTTATTTAATAACGAACTTAGTTCCGACTGTTACATCAACGCTTTTGAACATTTCATGCATTTTATACGATATACCCATAAAAATATAGGCAAGTTACATTTTATTCGTAATAAAATAATATTTTATTGTTTTAAATTCAAATATAAACGGGCGCGAGATGAACAGCGCGCGCAGGCGCGTGGCGCGAAGACAGCCGGACACTCCGCACGCCAATTAACGCGGCGCGTTCACACGACCGCCCGGTCCAGCGATACCCTTCCCGCACACCATCCGCGTAACGAGCGTTAACCTGTCTCAGCGCAAGTAATACGCGCAGCGCGTGAAACGCAAACGCGAGCGTTACCTCCGTTTCCGTTTAGGGACTCGCAGTCGCCCGATTTGAAAATAGAGAAACTCAAACATTCGCCCGATTATCGGGATCGCTGTCGATGGTCGGTCAGTGCGCCGCGCTCGACTCGCCTCGCCTCGCACTATTTATATCGGAAAGAGAGAACTGCGTTTCGACACTTCACGTGTATGTGTGTACCTTTATTTTATTACCATTTGTAGCCGGTTTTAACCTGCAACGATTAGTATGCGTGGTTTATTTTATTGTGGCTTATGATGATGATGCGGCTCACTGTGGAATTTAGACATTATTCATCGGGTTCAATGTTCAGTAATATTCTGTTACCAAATAGTTGGTTTTTAAATTTATTTGAAAAGTTCTTATCTACCTACTTACTAACTTTTTATTTTCCCATACAAGCTAGATAGCTACAGGAGTGCAGCCACTGCGCACTGCAGCAACAAAGTCTTCGGGTTGTAACAGGTGTCAAATGCGAAATCCCTAATCCCATGTGAAGCAGCAAATTCTCAATGTGATCTCAAGTAGGTAAACATGCATTATGTATATAGTTCTATTGTAAATGTTATGTACCTACAAGTTCATCGATTACATACTAGAGCGAGTCCATCCAATTCTATTATAACAAGCGGCGCAAAAAACAAATAAATACTAGTCACATACGAGGAGCAACAAAAAGAGTTGTAAAACCTTTAAAAATCTCTTGATATTTTATAAATAGTGTCGTGGGAGCATCTTGTACTTTGATCGATGCCGACACCGGAGCGGTGTCTGTAAGATATTTTTTTACTACCTGCTCCCTTTAAAATTAAAACTTTATAGATCTGTGTCTGTATGTGATTCGTCAGAGGTAAAGCTAGTAGGTACGATCTTTAAACATTTTTTGTTTGTTCTTTAGTTGTCGCGGTTAAGAATTATTGGAAGGATTTGGCAAAATACTGGTTATTCCCATGGCGTCATGTTTGAAGAATTACCTACTTTATGACTTTAAAATTCACCAATTGATAGGGTGAGGAAAACAAAAACACAACTAAGTACCTACTGACAATTTAGTCTACAACATCACGAACAAACATAATTAATCGATACAATTAATTAATCGGAACGATCGATTGAAATCGGAAGGCTGTTCCCAGCGGCTATAAAGGGCGATCGGTACGGCGCGGGTACCTGCGCCCGCGCAGCTTGTGTGGTCCAATGACGTGACGCGGAACCTGCCGCCAATCAAATACGAGACGACTTCTTACGACCCATTAACACATACACAAGGACATTTGCGTGTGAACCGTAAAATACAGCGGGTCAGAGTCAATAGTTTTTATTTATGTTGGCAGATTAGTAAGCCGCAGGTGGAGGTCAGATAGGCACTCGCTCCATGTAAAATACATGCATACAGCTGCATCCGGTTAGACTGGAAGCCGACCCCAACATAGTTGGGAAAGGCTAGGCAGATGATGATGATGAGATAAGTAAGCCGCAAATAGAGTTCAACATAATAACTTCCTTTAAAACAAATGAACGTTTCGGATTTTCAAAATGCAAAAGCTGAAACACAACAGAAAAGCTTGATAAATACAATTCAACAAATTAAGCCCCTGAGCAAAACAATTGTCCATAAAAATAATAAATTTCTGAAAAAGAACTCGAAACAACACAGAACATTCACAACCATAGTGTAAAGATAACAATAACTAACATTGAGGTGTCGTAATCGGATTACTTTCTAGTGTCAGGAAATACAATAACAGAAACCTACTTGCACACTGAACAATATTACTGACTTCAATCGCGGCTGTACTCGTTTATGATTTAATGTGCAATACACTTCGTAATGCTCTTATAAATGTCATAGACACAAAGAGGAGTTTTACTTTGTTGTAAGATATACTTTGGAAAATTTGCTTGTTACAGTTGTTACCAATCGTATCAATGAGTCACTAGTGTCTACATAGACCATTTTATTACATTCCAAAGGATTTTCCAGGATTTAAAAAAAACAATAGCGCATTTTTTTTTATCCTACTAATGATTGATCTGATTTTTTATTTATTTAAAATGTACTTACTTGGGGATAGCCCCAAGTAAGTATACTTTTCTGAAAAATCAATAATCTCTTGACGTCGACAAATCTAAAATAAATTAGCGACGGAACAGGAGAAATGCTAACTGACAAAGTGATGACACAAGAATAAAACCTAATAAAGTTAGTCTCAAACTATCTACAGGAAAATTAATAAACTAAACATACGAAACCAACAGAAACAGATGTCATTGTAGCATCCAAAACAAAAGGCAATGTGATCACACACTGAAACCGTAGTAATATAGGCGACGACATTAATTAAATAACAATTGAGATGTGGAACGAGACACGACGGTATCAACGATTATGTCGCCGACTATATTTAGCAGCTAACTCCACTCTGAATGCCATGCACGAGGCAGGATGTTGATAAGATATTTGCATACACCTAACTATGAATTGTGTCATAAAGTTTAACAAAAACGTATTAGGAAACCGCTAGCATTTTTGAGGTCTGAAGTTGGCCAAAATTGATTACGAAATATTTATTTTGATCTTTCCAAATCTATTGATCAAGACGAGGTTCTTAAGATCAAACTTTATAAGCTTAGAAAAATTAGAAAACAAACACAGCTTTTTAATAACGCATGTCTAGACATAACATTTTAGAGAAAACATCTGAGAAAGATCAGTGTTGAGTTCCATTTCACAATAACATTTAAGCAGATACATAAATAGGCCACGTGGAGTAACTAAAATATGCTCACAATGATACCGCGCAAAAATAACAGAACCGATTGGTTTGCTAAACGATGTTGTAACAGCAGATACAAATAAAATGAATGATCATATTTTGGATATCGACATAAGTCGAGTTGCAATGAGGCAAGTGCCCCAAGTGAGCGATCAGCCTTGGTGCGTTTGAAATCTCGTTGCGGGCGTGACCACGATGTTCAACAAATGATATCATACCAACACCAGACGATTACGTAGTAATCAAACCAGTCACTACGGCAACAGATCATGTATTACCCAGTAGAACTGTTCGCACAGCTGTGTATCCATTACGCTGTTTGTAGTACGTTTCAAAACATTTTCCGATATCAAGGTAGCGTTGGAAAATGTTCAAGTGAGACAGGTTCGCGCTGAATCAAGAGGTAGCAACTGTTATTAGAGGATCACGCTTTACTGATAATTGTTGTCTAAATATTTACCGTTCCGAGTACATTGAATCTCATTCCAGTCTCCGAATCTAACGTAATGACTTAGTAATGTTAATAATCTCTTGGCGATTATTCAAATCCTGTTGTAGAGTAGTTCACATGCGTATTTGTAATTAGTCAATTTTAATTTTATAATAATTTAATATATAAATATTAATATATTAAATTTTTAATATAATATTTAATAAAATAATTATAATTAATTAAAAAAAAAAATTATATACATATACATAAACCATCTGTCAGTTTTTTTCTGAAAATAATCAAGTTGTACTAATATAATATTCTTAATACACTATTAGTAGTCAAAGTGTGTGTAGGTACGATAGCTTAACATCAACATGACAATGTAATAATGGTTATGTTGAGAAAGAAAAATATGTTTAGAATATTTTCTGTTTTTATTCGTTCTAAGTATCTGTTTTCGTATGTTAGATACTGCTTTTCTTTGATGTTCGAGAATTTATTGTATTGCTCATTTTGTTTCCACATGATCTGATAAAATAATTTTAATAAGTTTTATTTGAACATTACTTTTGCCTTCATCTAAATAAAAAGCTTCTATTTTTAGGGTTCCGTACCAAAATGGTAAAACGGAAACCTTATGGTGAGACTCGGTCTCAGTCTGTCACAGCTGGATATCTCAAGAACTACTATAATATAATGCTATCAACTTGAAAAGAATAGTTTTAGATGACGTTGGCCCAACTATTTTGCAAATAAGAAAGACATAAAAATACATGTATATTTTTTGCAACAGGTCTGAAAATTTTTAAGTGGGGCTACTGCCCTAGTAGCCCCACTTCAAATGTGGGGTATCATATGAAAGAGCGCAGTTTGCACATTCTCAAACATTTTTTGTTTTTTTAGGCCACATAGTTTTCGACTGCTGGTGAAAAATGTAAAGTTTCAGTTCAGTTTCAAAAATGTCAGTTTTCTTACCTTATGTGCAATTAATTTATTATGATTTTGTATGGTTGTATTGTTTCAGTGCAATGTGACTAAATGTATTACTTTTTACTTTATTTTGTAATCTAATCATATTATTATGTATAAATTGTATGTTTTGCTAATATTCTAATAGTTTAATATTTTAATGAATTATTGTTAACCTTTTAATGTGAGTGTTGTGCATGCCTATAAGTGATGTATTTACACAGAATTGAAGACTCGTGATTACCTATTGTTACTACAATTGTAAATATATCGTTAGTGTGCCTTGCTTAATAAATAAATAAATGTAAAAAAAAAAATACCGTTCCGGGGCCCTTATCTCCGAAATTTGCAAAGAGAAAAATCTGAAATTATTCTACGTGATAGAAGTTTATGTAAAGATTACAGGAAAAATAAAACGAAGTCTCTAATAGCACACTTTTTCAGAAATCATCAACAAAAGTTAAATTAGTTCCACTATCAGTCAAGAGATGGCGCTGACATAAAACTGCAATATTATACACCTCAGTGTTAAAATTATCTGACAAATATAGGCCTCGCCGATGAAAATTTAAAAACATAATTATGATGGTACGGAACCCTCGGTGCGCGAGTCCGACTCGCTCTTGCCCGGTTTTTATACCTACCAGTAATCAAGAACATTAATGATCTCCTCGGGTAGTGAGGTAGCCCTCAGCTTCTCTCAAAGATGTTAGTAAGGCACCAGACCTAGGCGTTGTTATGTCCAACGACCAACGACCGGTTTTTATGCTCACATTTAGAATAGGGATTCAACTTGTGACACATTTATTCAATGTTTTGAATATTAATTTAACATTTTCCGCCTTTAAACAAAAGCTAAAAGTGGTTTTCCTACTGAATGGCCCATAAAAATACTATCAGAATTAGCACTACCGTTATTTTTAGCACACAGGAGGAAGAAGGAATTCTTGATAATTAGGTATAACAATCAGAAACCCTACATGTCGTTGGTGACGAAACAGAAAAATAATGGATTTTCCTTACAGCTGGGACTTAGTAGAAAACCACGCGGGAATTTTTAACAAGCAATTTGGTATCTGATGTAGGTGCTACTACAAAGTAGCAGAATAATAAGGTAGCAGAATAACAAACTACGAATTCATGAGGTCCATAACAAAATCGGAACGGATGCTTTGCGGTGGAATCAAATAATCAATGATATTATATGTTGCATCCGGAAATTGGTACAGGAATCCTGAGCCGGAATTCCTGATGAGATACCAAATGTTTGCGGCCAGGCTTATGCACTATGGAACAGGTAAATTTGCTGTATTGATACTGGTGTTATTTTGTAATCTTTATAAATGTTTTCATCATGCCTCACACCTTCATTCCCCGAAGAGTTAGGCAGCGGTCTAAAGTACCTACACCCACATTGTTTAAAACCTACGTTGGGGGCAAGCCATTACCATTTAAGGGGACTTCAAATCCAGACTCTGGGTTGCTAAAATGTTGCCAATCACATTTCCCAATACCACAACCTTATCAATTTTAATACCAACATTGGTGTTCACAGTTATATGACAGCCCTAATGTAGGTATGTAATTTTGGCGTCTACTGCTGCCTTCAAGTCAGTTATCAAAGTTCTCAGTACCTAATCGATCAATATTAGATGCCGCATCCGCACCCTGAAGCGCCAGAGCTATCTCGTCTATATAGTTATGATATTTCTATCCTTAATAGGGGCACCATAACTATGCTACCTACGTAACTGCCTTTTAAAATTCACCTTCTCAATAACTTCGTAAATCAATGCTATGGAACTTTCAAAATGAAAGTTTTATCGATCTCGAATTAAATCAACGAATATTAAAATGCATGAAATCGAATGCGCTCTAAGTATTAAGATATACTGTCTGATTTATCACTTCATTGCAATTCATCTGAATACATCCTGTCGATTCCTGATTCCCTGAGATACCCAAGGTATATTTCAGCGAATAAAAAATATTTGATGTAAAGTCAGGGAAATTATTTGTTTATCAAAATGACTACCAACTTAAATTGTCGGTTTTTCAATTGCAAATTGATATTATGCACATAATCAACCTATAATGTTCTCACTGCCTCACTCACTGGGGCCTGTGTCCCAACACAGGCCTCCTCTTGCTGAGAGGGACTGAGCGTAGGTTTTCCACCGCGTGAGCCCAGTGCGGATTAGTAGATGTCACACATCTGCGAATTTTCGGTTAATAGGACATGCCGATTTCCTCACGATGTTTTGCTTCATCGGTTTGAGAACACTGGTGATGAAATAATTTAAAAGTAAAACTCCTTTCTATGTTGGAACTAAAGACTATTTATTATATATACCTATAGGTATAACCTATGTATATTCTCTTTGGTTCGAACTTACGACTTGTAGGTAAGTCGCGGCAGTTACCACTGGGCCACCACTGCTCTCTGTTTTATAACATAGTTTTTTAATTCGTGTTTTTTAATACCTATATTAATTATGTAGTTAAATTAACCTTTTGACCGCCACACGTGAAAAAATCAAAAACCGTGCCCTCGGCGTCAAAGTCTGTCATGTAGTTGAACCGTGGCGTGCTGGGCACATTTTGTTTTGTCATTACATGACTGTGGCGGTCAAAAGGTTAACAATGTGTGATGTGATAATTTTCCCTATCATAGGCACCTACAAAATTTATCAAATTTTTGTTAGTCTTCTTAAATCATGGCGGAAAACCCCTTGGTATTCGCCATCGAGCGACGCGCTAGAGAGTGAGCACGTCATAAGGGCAGCGGTATTCATTGTGTAATAGTCATTACACATGAACTTTAACTCTTCACATGACATTAGTAAGATTAGTTGGCCTAATGAAAGAACAACTTGATGCCTCTAGAAACTATGAGTTGAGAGGGTGCTGAGGGCCTCTTCTGTTTATAACTTTTTGTAACTGATATAGATGGAACGCTTGCAAAGAAGATCGTTTACGGATGATTACTATTCCTAATAATTACTTATAGGAAAATAAATCGTATATTTTTCAAAATCAAAATTTAAAGTCATAATCAAACTACAGTTCGGCCGTCGAGAGAATGCGTTTTTGACACCTGTCAATTTCGTACAATCGAGTACGTGTTTTGCGAATTTAATCTTTATTAGTTACTAGCATTGTCGCACTGGCAGAAACGCATTTTCTCGACGGCCGGACTGTACGCTGACAATCAGCACTTTTCGAACGTCAAATTCAATGTAAGTAGCTAAGCTTGTGAATTTTGAATTACGCCTACCTTTCCTATACCTAAATATTTATTTAAATCTTTATTTTTCTGTTCCGATACGCCAATTTTAATTTAAATGCAACATGATATAAAATTGATTGATTTAATTGTATTGACTACCGTCTTGCCTATCAGTTATAATCCGAAAAAAAACACGTTTGATGTATGGGGGCCCCCTTAAATATTTATTTTATTTTGTTTTTAGTATTTGTTGTTATAGCGGCAACAGAAATACATAATTTGTGAAAATTTCAACTGTCTAGCTATCGCGGTTCTTGAGATACAGCCTGGTGACAGACAGACGGACGGACAGACAGCTAAGTCTTAGTAATAGGGTCCCGTTTTTACCCTTTGGGTACGGAACCCTAAAAACCAGCCTTGATCTACCTACAAACCTATCCAAAACCAGAGAAAAACCCCAATCCAGCCTCTTCGGTATCGCTGAGAACTTCAAAAATATCACACGGTAAGGTCACTTAAGCTTATTAATTTTTTGTTAGCATCGTATCAACAATGAACGGTCGTCATTGTAAAAACATAGTAACATTCGCGAATCGGGAGTAACAAGGCCGTCGTCAAACCAAGTAGGAAGTAAAAACTAAATGATTCTGATTCATCAAAAAAGTACAGATTTCAATTTGATGTGTCTAGTTGTAAGTGCTGTCACTGTGTAGTGTTTCTTGAATTAATTAGTTGTAGACAAAAGATTAAGGTAGGTATGCTGAAAATACAATGCGTTGGGTGCCACTGGCCAAAGGTATGGTTCCAGGGAAATAATATAGGAACATAATGTTTCATGGCTAAGTAATAACAGCCGCACGGGTCGATCGATCAGGTTAAGCTACTCTTGCCGCGGTTGGTCCGTAGATGGGTGACGATCTTGACATACCAAGAACCCTCCGTGTCTCGGAAAGCACGTTTATCTTCTTTCATTCGTTCGTCAATCTCTGACAGTCGTTTCGGGTCGTCAGAAGCCCGAAAGTCTGACAGCCAATCCTACCAAGGGGTATCGTATCACCCAGTAACTGGGTTGTGGAGCGACTGCCCAGTCGCTGCATGTAAATTATTGGTATTCAGCTGCATCGGTTAGACTGGAAGCCGACCCCAACATAGTTGGGAAAAGGCTAGGCAGATGATGACACCGATTATAACCAGGATATAACACATAAGATACTTTCATCCCCATATTCCCACGGGATCGAAACTTATGCGGGTGAAACCGCGGCGGGGCTCTGCTAGTATTATATAGTTGTCGCAGCCAACTGGTTAAATTAGCCGTTTAGTTAACCGCCTGGCCTCTGGAAGTACCTAGTGTTCGCCTCGCTTCGCTCTCTCGGCTCGCACGCGGTTTATCACAGTTCTAACCTTTTTTTTTTTTGTTCCATGTTGGAAAATCTTCATGGATGTCCGCCGCCCCTTGTCTGTCAGACTCTTACTGACTTAAAACCACCCCGGTGTTCCATCTCACACCTACGCCGGGGGTCGCGGGAACGTACGATCCTTCCGCAACCCCCGACTGCACTGCAGGCCTCGTCGGGTCAGTGGGGGGAGAGAGGTGTTTGACTCCCCCCGCGACGTCTAAGAGAGGCGCGCGTGGAATACTACGCGCCGCCACCTCGGGTCCTGATGTGTGGGGGGCGACGGACGTCCCTGAGTCCGTCGCCCCTGGACCCATTTAGGGGGGCTGGAAGAGGGCGTTGTCCGCCCTCCGCCGACGCCCGGTGCGCCTGCTGCGGGCCGGGTGAGTGGACGAGATCTCCCTCTCCCTTTCGGCAGCACCGCGTCCCAGGATTCTTCGCTGCCGACCATCGACTCGACCACGGCCGGCAGCGACAGGTCACTGCCTACTTCTGAGATGAGGGCACGGCGCGGCTCCTTCCAAGCGGCACACTCTGCCAGCGTATGCCACGCCGTGTCCTCCCGGCAGTCGACGCAGTGGTGACACCGGGCGTCCGGCTCCCTGTTTATGCGACACAGGTACTTCCCGAAGCAACCATGAACCGAGAGCACCTGCGTCACCCGAAACGACAGGGAGCCGTGTCTCCTCCCGAGCCAGCGCTCGAGCACTGGCCGGACCGCCCCGATGGTACCGAGGCGTAGGCGGTAGGGAGTGAAAGCCTGTCCCGCCATTCCGCCACCAGGACCTCGCGAAGCTGAGACCGACGCAGCTCCATATGGCGCTGCATCAGCCTTTCGCCTCGCGCCTGCGCTTCCTCGCGCCACCGGTACAGTGACGCGAGCACTTTCGCCTCCAGGTCCCAGGGCGGGGATCCAGCCAGATCAGAGTTCTAACCTAACCTAACCCATTTAGTCGGGGTGCCCTGGCTTAGTTACTGCGACCAATGCGGCTCTCGCGTGATTGGTTATTTTTTTTTATTTATAAAACGTTGCCCCACACTAGGATTTTCTCCTGTATTGTGGGTGCGTTTACAAACATTTAAATTCACGTACACAAACAGCCAGACCCGGAACAACTACTTGTATGTCATACAAATATTTGTTCCGTGCGGGAATCAAACCCGCGACACGCAGCGCAGCAGTCAAAAGCTTAACCACTGCGCTAACCGTGCCGTCATATGGCCGTAGTTCCAATCTAAGCTATATTATTGAATATCATTCAGGCCGTTAGTTGAACGGCCACCGCCGTTTAGTTAAAAGGCTAGACGGTTAACTAAACGGCCAATGGCTGCGACATAGTCATAAGATAGGATATAATTATAACACCACGAGAGACCACGTTGAGAACCTATGGAGTACGATAACATCCATTCAGCATTTAATGATCGCTGAACAATCAAACTTTATACAACAACCGAAAACTAGTAACCTGTTCGATATAGACATCAGTACGGTTACCATACCATACTCGTTTGACTGGATCGTATAACGAAACAATTAAATTATTAGATATCTGTTTTAGTGCTTGCGGTGTAGACCGCTACTACCCTACTTAACTGAATACATTATACCTAATTAAATACGTTGGTAGTTAATGTTTAAAGAAGAAATAAAATAAGTAAAAAAATATTTTTAAGTTAAACGGTTTTAATGAAAATAATTATGTAGATAATGTAGGTAGCTAAAAAATAATTCGGTAGGTCCTGGGTACCAGTCATTCCACCACTTTCCTCATCAATCTAGGGCATTGATCAGACATAAAAATAAAATCGTGCCAACAGGAAGGGGGTAAAATTTCAAGTACTAAATTTGACCCAAAAAAAAAAACAAACAGGGCAAGCTAAATAAAATTTAACTTTTAAATGAACACATTACCACTCCTTTGCGTCGCGCAGTCGGGTAAAAAAAATAGAGGCGATGTTTAATCTACCTATTTGCTTAATCCACGTACTGAAATCATCATCTTCCTGCCCCTATCCTAATTTATTTGGGACTAGCTGTGTGCGCGGCTTCGCCCGTGTGATATGTCGATAAAAATAGCCTTTGCCCGGTCCCTGGGGTTCAAAGTATTCCCCCACGGCACACCAAATTTGATTAAAATCGGTAGGACCGATTCGGAGATTATCCGGAAGAAACAGACCGACAAACAGACAAAACTTAAAAAAACAGTTTTTTTTGTTGTAGGTACCGTATATAATTATGTATTCTCATAAGCTTTTACCCCCTCTTTTTTTTGGGTGGGAATTTATCAAATAACTTCTCCCGCTCTGGGCGGAGCGGGAGGGGCGTGTCAGTCTTTTACTGACTAAAACCCACCCATGGCGTGTACCAGGGGCCACGGTATCTCTTTCGAACAACCCGCGACCCTGGCAGGCATCGGCCCTGGTGGACCCCGTCAGTTATTGCTGACATCTCTTTGAGGCGCGAGTTTGACACAACGCGCCGTCGACGTCCTTACCGGACGGCGAGCTGGCCATTGCTCGCAGTCCGCAAGCCCGCGCCTACGGTGGCCGGGATTCGGCTGTCAACTCTCGACGCCCAGGGCGTCTCCTGCGGTGACTAGGGGCGTGAGGGCATAAAGATTGCGTCTCCCTCACGTGTTCTGCCCCCTCCTTCGCAAGCATTACCGCTTCGCAGAAGGAGGTGACAGCTTCCCATGCACTCTCGCTCCGTACCATAGCCTGGACCAGACGCGAGAGATCGCCGCCGCCAATCGCCGCCGTTAAGACAAGGCGGCGCTCCGCCCAAGCTGGGCAGACCTCCACGAAGCAACCGTGTCCGGTGAGGACCTGCGTTAGGCGGAAGGTGAGGACGCCGTGGCACCTCTCTAGCCACTTCTCAAAGAGGAGACTTATAGCCGCAATTGTGGCATGCCCAAGCATTTACTTACCCCCTTACTAATTAACGTTTTATATCAGATGAATAGTTATAAATGTTAAATGATAACTGATTTATTTTCTGTAAGTAGGTTTGTTGTAGAACAAGAGTTACACACCGATTTCTCTCTTTCAGTCACAGACGCTAACGTTTATTTAAGAGGGTTATTAAAAAGCTGATATTCTGACATTACTAACGACACTTAAATTTTATTTATATGTACTTATAGATAAGATTGGCGTATGTCCCTCCATTGATAGGTCATCATTTCAGTTTTCAGTAGGTATTCACCCTCTTTCTAGCCCTTTCTTACATACCATCCACGTCTCAGCCATCCACATTTGTACTTAAAACTTTCCTCACAGCATTATCACATTTTTCCACATCTGAAGTCATGCTTATGCATTTTTTGACATGACAGATTTCCAAAATAGCAATATTGCGATACTTACCTGAGGTGCAATTTTAAGAACGTTCAGTCTGATCTCAGTCTCAATCTGTCAAAAATACCTCAAATTTCCCTACATTTTGTCAAGTTTTTGACATTTGTTTGTCGCCGAGATGAGACTGAGACTTGATTTTGAACATTTTAAATTACGAGAATTGGCCTTCTGTTAGCATGCATTACAGTCCAGTCTGTTATAATTATGTTGACTCTACATGTGCATCTAGATTGAGGGCCTATTTTTTGAACCCTTACGAAATGAAATAAGACTTATAGGGAAATTAGTTACAAATAGTAAAAATTTAAAGCCAAGGGCCATGAATTTCTTAAACGTGAATTAAAACTGTTATGATTAAATAACTTGGGCCCTCAATCCAGACGCGTGCATAAATTGGCATAGCCTAAATCTCAATAAGTACTATCTCTGGGTAAATAGTTTTTATTTAAGAATTTCTTAAATATATTAAGAAACTCCCAAATCTGTAGAATAGGACATTACGGATTTACGGCGGTATATCTAGGGCCCTCACTTCATTAATGTCTGTACTGAGGAATCCGAAAAACATTAATTTATCTGAAGAAATACATAAATACGACTTAAACATATTTTACTTAGATACCTATGTGAATTAGTTAAAAAGAAATAATGACCGAAAAGTTAATTGTTAAAAAGTAAATGAAAGTCGAATTTGACTAAAACGTCTGAACTGAGAGCCCAATATTTTCAGCTTTATTGACTAGGCTCAATCTCATAGATTAACGCAAATTAGAATAAGATTTTGAACTATTTCTTAACTAAATTGTAACATATCGTCCGTTCTTCTAAATGTGATACTTTAAGAGAAAAATGATTTAATCATAACAGTTGTAATTCACGTTTAAATTCATGGCCCTTTGCTTTAAGTTTTTACTATTTTTTTAACTAATTTCCCTATAAGTCTTATTTCGTTCCGTAAAAAATAGGCCCTCAAACCATATGCACATTTACTCTACGTAATAATAAGAGTAGGAGAATTTCCAGATGACCGCATTGTCTGTGTCTCTGTTTACAAAGTTTTATGTGTTTCGCGATAAAAATATCATTTAAAAATGGAAATATTTTTCCTTATAAATAGCATTATTAACTAGTAATAAAAAAAACGTTAAAATGTATGACTAAATCTTTAATTACGGGAATTGTTCTTTACAAACTCAAACTTATTTTAAATAATTGTATTTGATTGAGGTTAACAAACCCGCCTACCTATAAAACCCTTATTCCAGAAATCCGAGGTTAAATGTGATATTGTAGCCATATCGCTTAACATAGTTGGATATTCTATATACAACATTATTTTTAGTATACCTATGCGAAACCCGAAACACGTGTCTAGTATTTTTATGTAAAGAATCTCTATGTACAAAATTTCAAAACTGAAAATTACAAAGTTATAAGCTTGTTAAGTTACCTGTTTGTCCGTACAAAAACATGCTCACCCGCGCCGCTCGCGCCGCGCCTTTTTGCGCTCATTGATAATAGTACCTACTACAATCTGTCAAATTTCTTTAATAGATTTTCAACTTTATCGCTAAAACACAAGGTTCAAATTTGATTGGGAAAATTTGTCAGTTTCGGGTAGCTTGATGTGCTGGCGTCTGTACTGTACCTAACCGTTCGGCGCGGAGATTGGATAACCTCCGTGAATAACCTACTTAGTGTCGCTCGAAGTCCAACTTTTAACCTTTTTTAAATATTTTTGGGACAAAATATAACATGGGGTAAAAATTATTAGAATCGATTCAGTGACTTATTCTGAACAAACTATATTCAGGTTTCGCATATATACTAAAAATAACGTTGTATAGCTTTTCCAGGAGCTGTACTGCATAACACCTAAAGAAACTACCAAGAACTATGACATACTGCGGATCACGTCACAATTATTGCATTTCCCATATTAGTTTCCAAAGACATCAAAGCGGTATTATTAATAACGTTAGGCTCACTGCATACCGTCAATAAATTGGAACATTTCATGACAGGTGTATTTACTTACAACCCCGTTGGTCTCGTGGTCGCAAGCGCGACTGTTGCGCGTGGGGTCCTGATGGGTTCGATTCCCGGGTCGGGCAAAGTGTTTTTCTATTAGGAATTACTTAGTAACAGCTCGGAGTATGGAAGTTGGCAGTGTAATACCCCCGTGCCTCGGAAAGCACGTTAAGCCGTTGGTCCTGCGCCTGATCTCTCTCCGGTCGGTCGTGTCGGATTGCCGTCCCATCGGACTATGAGAGAGAGGGAAAGGGACTGCACCTCTGTCTGCGCGCACACTTGTGCACTAATATCTTCCCGCTCCGAAGGTTAGTCTCCCGTTAAGAATAGCCACCGTAGCCGAAATACGGTCTGGAGGATTTTTATTTACCTACTTACATTGGCATGTTACTATCACTCAAGAAAATACATTGCCCTTTATACATAAACGTTGCTTAAAGTTAAGTAGTGATTAGCGACTGTTTAACCATACATTGTTGATGTTTGAACGCCACTTAACTGTAATCATCGTTTATAAATAACTAGCTGACCCGGCAAACTTTGTTTTGCTCCTACACTACTCCTACCCAACTCCTACCCTACTCCTACCCAACTCCTACCCTACTCCCACACTACTCCTACCCTACTCCTACACTACTCCTACCCTACTTCTACCCTACTCCTACCCTACTCCTACCCTACTCCTACACTACTCCTACACTACTCCTACACTACTCCTACCCTACTTCTACCCTACCCCTACCCTACCCTACTCCTACCCTACTCCTACATTACTCCTACCCTACTCCTACACTACTCCTACCCTACTCCTACACTACTCCTACACTACTCCTACCCTACTTCTACTCTACTCCTACCCTACTCATACTATAAAAAAAAAAAAAAAAAAAAAGTATCCTATGTCCGTCTCCTGGCTCTAAGCTACCTCCCTACAAATTTTCAGCCAAATCGGTTCAGCCGTTCTTGAGTTATAAGTGGTGTAACTAACAGACTTTCTTTTATATATATAGATTATTATTATTCATTATGTCCGGAGCATTTAATAAACTTTAAAATATTTAGAATTCAGTCCGATAAATGGGAAAACTTTCTACTCCAAATAATACAAAAAAACGTCATCTTACAGCGCATGAAATAACCTGAGGTAAATGTTATAAAAAATAATAAATAAAATACCTAACACCATAATCCGAACAAGAACAAACCCAATTATATCCATACAAATAAGTTGACAGCGCGCAGAACGCCTAACCTTAGTTATAGCTCTCAGGTAATGGCCGACAATCGACAGATTTGTGCAGCACGTGCGATAGTCGTCACGTGGCTTCGGCACATGTCACCGCGGTCCGCCATGTTTCTAGTACCGTCGACAAAAGAGTTAGGTGTTACACAACCTGGCTACCTGTATACAGGAAAAATAAACATCTTTCTTTCTACACATGGCATTACGCCTGTGTACCCTGAAAGGTTAGGAAGAGGTATACAGGGTTATTGGTAAAACATTAACAACCTCTTAAGAGGTCATTGTACTCATCATTATGAACAACTTTTACTATGGGAGCAAACCTGAAATCGCGAAAAAAATCAGCTGCCCCCTACATTTTGATGAGTTATACGAACATATGTAGGTACAGAACAACAGACGCCAGCACATCAAGCTACCCGAAACTGTCAAATTTTCCCAATCAACTTTGAACCATAAGCTTTAGCGATAAAGTTAAAAATCTATTAAAGAAATTTGACAGATTGTAGTAGCTTAATTTGCTGGCGACTACAATCACCTCTTAAGAGGTTGTTAATGTTTTAACAATAACCCTGTATAGTAAACCTTCATTTCAACTAATAAGTTCAAGTCCCATGTGTGCGTGGGGTCCTGGGTTCGATTCCCAGGTCGGGCAAAGTGTTATTGGGTTTTCCATTAGGAATTTCTCAGTAGCAGCCCAGAGTTTGGAAGTAGGCGGTGTGATATGCTCGTACCTCGGAAAGCACGTAAAGCCGTTGGTCCTGTGTCCGTTACCCTGATCTCTCCTCCGTCGTGTCGGATTGGCGTCCCATCGGACTATGAGAGTAAAGGAACAGAGAGTGCATCTGTGTTTGCGATTATTTCGTGCACTATAATATCTCCTGCGAACCTGGCTAATCTCCATTGAGATTGGCCACCGTAACCGAAATCGGTCAAGGGGATTATTAATAGGAGGCGAAACTATTGCTAATAGTGCCCAAATCTAGGCTTCGGCTATGAGAAAAAGCATAATTGGTAAAACCAAAATAATATACTACTACGACTAGTCGTACCCAGCACTTCCTGGGCTTAATCGTTCCATCATAGACCTCATCCATCGCTTTCCACCAGGCGAGATCGTGGTCAAGAGCTAGCCCATTTTGCAACAAAAAAAAATAAAACATTGCCCGACTGGGAGTCGAAGCTAGAACTATCCAGCTGCGCTTGCTATGTCCGTAGGACTGAAAATAGACTGAAAATTTTCCCATCGCCTCAATGATCAATTCTGCGTTGTCCGTTTTTAGCAGATTTCCGCAACCTTCACACAAGAACTACATGGATTAAAAGATGGATTAAATATTAAAGTACCTAGATAGTCGATCAAGTTAGATCCTTGTAAACATTATATATCTTTTGTTGTCAGTACTTAATTGAAGACTTGAAAAAATTAGCTACGTTTTACGCCGTACGCCTGTGTAGCTAGTGGGACCGTAGTGTAATAAGACCTTTAGAGCCGCGCATGTGTTATCGTTGTTCAATCAACATAACATTGCTATTGTGTATAAGTGCGCAGGGTTAAGGAGAGGTGTTAATAGAAAGAAAGGGTTATCGAAAGAAAGTGATTGCATTCCTATTTTGTTTTTGAAAGAGCGTTAAGAAAGAGGAAACGTAAGAATGTTGGTCTTGTGGTCGCAAGCGCTACTGAGCATGAGGCAGGACCTCAGGTTCGATTCCCAGGTCGTAAAGTGTTATTTAGTTTATCTATCTGACATTTCTCAGTAAACAGTTCGGAGTCTAATTCGTGCCCGGTTGATGGCAATAGGCTCGCCCTATTACATGGGACTTAAACATAACTGCCGTAATGTGGGTGTACTATAGGTACAACTCTGACCAACAGTTAGTGGAAACAAGGTGTGATGTTATGATGATAGACGCACCCTGGACAGTTTAATCTTTTCACCTCAGATTCATCTAGTATGTTGATACGTCATACATCATATTATTATCATTCTTCTTCTTAGCGTGTCGATAATGGACTCGTCCCAGAATTCGGCTACTTGTTTGGCGCCATCGCGCCATCACCACCAGCCACCACCACCAGCGTCCACCAGTTTCTGTAACGTGCAGCGGACAGAACACGCAGGACATGATATTAAGTGTCCCATCGTTTGTGGAACAGCACCACATTTACACTCCAAGGCGGAGTCGTCTATGAATCTCCACCTGAACAGGTTTTCCTTGCTTCGGCCAACCTGGGTCCGGAGTCTGTTTAAAGACTTCCAGGTTACGCAAGGTAACTCATGTCCGGGTGGGATTATCATTTGTCGGCACTGAAGAAGAATCACGCCAATACCTATAGGTCAGAGAGGGTGCGAACTAGGGCTTTCATCCCGAGAATCTCAGTCTCGAAAATTTCGAGTCTATACGATTTTTTGGTATTTTCGAGACATTTTCGGTCACGGGAATAACGAGACTTTTGAGACTTGAGTCACATAATAACAGTATTACATAATCTACTAAACCAACAGTCATTTTTTATTATGGTTACATGGATATCAGGATATGGCAATGGCAACACTGTCGAGTGTAGAGTAAAGCTTAGTATTTTATGTTGTACATACTTAAGTTTTCGTTGTAATTCTATGGCTTGACAGCGTTTTAATTAGGTAATTTAAATGATGCGACGATTGCGGAGCTCACAAGTTTAACTACAGAAGAACAGCTGGAATGTGAGCTTAATAATTTGTTAAACCCCCAAGAACACAAAGGACAGAATATAACTTCCATGTCTATCCATGACTTGCAAACAACCTTGCACGTAGAAAAAGCTCTCTTTGAAAATGGGGGTGACAGAGGGAAATACCTAAATTATTGCTACAATTATTTAATATCTATTCCCCACTAGCGTAGAAGCAGAGAGAGCTTTTTCTAACGCTGGTTACTTTTGTAATAAAATCAGGTCCTCTCTGTTTGAAACCACATTAAACGCCCTTTGTTTCTTACGTGCCCACTACAAAAATGAAATAACGTGCCCACTACAAAAATGAAAAAAACCTCAACAAACAGTTTTTTTATTCGCGTTTGTTTATTAAAGTACTTGATAAAATATCTTGTTTTGACTGCCTAATTGCATAGCCAATAAGTAAGAAACCTAGTTTTGAAATAGTCTCGAAAGTCTCGTTTTCCCCGGGAATTTCCAGACCACGTCGAGTCTCGTTTTTTTTTTCCCGGGACTCAGTATTGCAACCTATTAAACTGAAAAATGAAGGATGTTAGTACCATAAAATCACGCAGTATAAATTCACAGGAGGTTGGCAGAGGTGAAAAGGTAGTAGGTACTCGCGTCCGCATTTCGCCAGTTAAGTTTATGTCCCATGTAAAGAAGTTATTGTTTACAAAATAATTGTAATTAATTTACTAATAATTAGAGTATTACCAATAATAGGATACCTTTTCATCCCCCCATCTCGGAAAGAGTATTTTTGCTCTTCGATATCTGAGTGCAAAAGCCGTTTTTATCCGCTAGAGGATGAAGTAAATTGAATTTAGTGCACTTAAAGTTTGTGAATTCAAAACATCATTAAACCTATTTACTTCTGCCTCCATGGCGCCGAATTTATCATAAGTACAACCTTTTTCAATTTGTTAAAAACTCAGACTTGGAACCTTCTTGGTGTACTTTTTTTTAATTTGCTTTGCGCGCGCCATTTTCTTTTCACAACATATTGTTAAAACCTTAGGTTACATACATACATAATCAGCCTATAATGTTCCCACTGCTGGGACACAGGCCTCCTCTCGATGAGAGGGAGTGGGCCGTAATCCACCACGCGGGCCCAGTGCGGATTGGTAGATGTCACATGTCTTCGAATTTTTGATTCTAGGACATGCCGGTTTCTTCACGATGTTTTCCTTCACCGTTTTGTGAGCAGTGGTGATGAAATAATTTACACAAAGTAAAGCGCCTGTCTGTGTTCGAACCTACGACCTACAACTCGTAAGTCGCGGCCGTTACCACTTGGCCACCACTGCTCTCTCACTCTCACAGGTTGTTCTTATTATTGGTATAAATGGAGCATGTCGAACTAATGAACTAACACAACTTAATGTCAAAAACATTGAGAAACATTCAGATGACATACTATTAATTAATTTACCTAATACAAAGACAAAAAGAGACCGCAACTCCGTAATATTCGCAAGGAATACGTAACAATTGTTGAGAAATATCAAGCCTTACCCCGCCTAACACTCCAATCAATCGATTTTTTTTTACAATATCGCAACGGAAAGTATGTTAGACAGCCTATGGGTGCTAATAAAATGGGCAGTATCCTACGAGAAATAGCAACATTTCTTGAACTTCTAGAACCCCTGTTGTACATTGTTTCCGACGAACTTCAGCCACACTTTTAGCCGATTCAGGAGCTGATGTCCTGTCCCTTATGCGCCATGGAGGCTGGAAGTCCAATGCGGCTTTAGAGGGATACTTAAAGGATTCCATACAAAATAAGTCTAAAATATGTAAAGGCATCGTAGGAGCCATTACACTGAAAGAGCCTCGGTCAGATCCTTGGACTGGCCCTTCTACATCAAAAATGAGCCGTTACGAAACACCTAACCGTCGCCCTCTCTTGCCAACATTTACGCCGGGAATCCGATGAATTGGTACAACTATTAAGTATGACAGATTGTTTACCGAAAAACAGTACACAAGTCACTAACATCAACATTACAGTACCTAACAAAAATATTACACTCAACATAAATAACTGTAGCAACGTTACTTTCAATTTTTCTTAATTATACCAAAGTTTTATTTGTTATAATTTAAAGATTACCTATAATAATGTAGTAGTTAATACCTAAACTGAAATAAAAGTATCTTGTGATTGTAAATGGTTTTTTTTTGGATTTAGTCATTTTCTTGCTGAGGTGGGATGAAAAGTTACGTGTTGCACTCGAGTGCAAAAAATTTTCACCTCGTGCTCTTTTGATTCCCTCGCTAACTAGGTAGGGACTAAAAGTGATTTGAATTTGGAATGTGGATATTGTTAGTAAAAGTTCCAATCACCAAAGAGATCAATCACGAACATTGTATGAACAAGTAACAGGCTATTCTCTTCGCCGACAAATCATGTGGAAACGGTTTTAATTACTAATAAACCTTTTTAAAGTGCTTCTTTACTCTTTATTTATTTATTAGTTTTATAGTGCTAATATTAGGTCTTTACCTATGTAATGAGGGGTTTTCTTTTTGTTTTTTTTTTATTCTTCCCTAGTCGCTGGATAGATGGCGCTGGACTTGGTAGTTACTACAAGGAATGGAACGTCACATAATTTTTTGATTTATTTCACTTGGATGTAAGTGAAATAAAATAATTTTGAGATCGTAAAACGAAAGTGTCAGTCAACGAGCGTATGCATAGATATCCGTGAGCGTATGTGACGTGACGCAATGTTTTTTTTTTCCAAGCGTGTTGGCTTTTGCACCGGTCTAGTAACGTAGTCAGTTCAGCGCCAACTATAGAGTTCTTGGAAACTATGTTTTTTTTTTAATACTCAAAAAGAAAACCTCTCATTGCCGTAACAAAAAAATGAAATATACTCGTATATATTTTTTTATATAAACATTTTGTGTTTTGTTAATCGAAGTATTGGTCATTAATGAAGATGTACGGACGCCAGCACATCAAGTTACTACAATCTGTCAGATTTCTTTAATAGATTTTCGACTTTATTGCTAAAGCATAAGGTTCAAGGTTGATTGGGAAAATCTGACAGTTTCGGGTAGGTTGACCTGCTGGCGTCTGTACTTTTGCCATTTTAGTGGTTCTTTGATGGCTCTGCTATAAAAATCCCGTGGCCGGGAATGATTTCACCGCCTTGTTGTATTTGTTTATCCCCTGTAATTAAAGTTATTCAAATTCCGAATAAAAATGGGGATAAGTTGGACCAAGGTCTGGTGGGTGACGGAGAGTTTCCAGTCGTAACTCCTGTAGTTTTGAGACGGCCGGTTGTGCGGTGCTTCGACGCGATTTTGTTGTTTTTGTCAGCGAGTTCATACGGTACCCACTTTCCGAGCTTTTTTATTTTTCTAATTTGAATCAGTATTGATTTATCATTTACTTTGAAGGCTGCTGCATGTTCCGAAATGATTTGAGATGAATCTGCGTTCACTATGGCTTTCAATTCATCGTTGTTCCGGTCGGCCACGGGGCTCATTGTTGAGATCAAAATAACCAAAAACAGATCGTGCGTTCACATGCGGTAGGTAAATACGGCGGTCCATACAATTCGTTAAAATTGCGTGCTATCTGTGCTGCGTTGGTGCCCCGACGGAACTCGTATTCGAAAACATCGCGCAATTTCGATTTTTCCATGATTACAGAAACAGCGATATTAAAAAACAATCGAACGGCGGGAAAACAAATGAGCAACTGATTTTGAAAAACAACATGTCATGCTATATCATAAAATTAATTTGAATTTGTAATTCTAAATAGAATGAAATATATAGATATTCACAATAGCCAGTATCAAAAATTGGCGATTTCATAGGTCCTATTATTTATTTATTTGCACACAATTTGAATCATTTTGAAGGATATTGCTAATTTATTACTTTAAGTATATTCGAAAAATTTGTCTGCTCAACAACGTAAATAACGCAATGAATGTTGTTAAATAGTCTAAATGAAAGCCATTCCTACTGTTAGTGTGTAACGTAATTACCCCGCTGGTCTTCTAAATTGAGGTGCTATCAAATACTCATGCGTCACATTTGAGGGTAGTTTATTTCCAGATTCCAGAGTCGTATTAACTAGCCTAGTCTAAGAAGTGACGCTACAGTCACCTGAGATACCTTGAGGTCACAAATATATTTGGCGGGATGTCAATGTATAAAGACCGAAATTTCGAAGGTTCGCTCGAGAGGTCACCTACATACTCCGAGGCACAATTGCTGGTCATGGCCGCGCGGAGACCTCATATCTGTCGCTTCGCACAAGTTATGTCCTTCAAGCGATTTATTAAAGACTAGCTTCCGTCCGCAGCTTCGCCCGCAAGGTATGTCGATAAAAACTATCCTATGTCCTTCCCCGGGATGGAATCTATCTCTCTGCCAAATTTTATCGAAATCCGTTCAGTGGTTTAGGCGTGAAAAGGTAACGTACAGACAGACAGACAGAGTTACTTTCGAATTTATAATATTAGTATGGATTAAGTAGTAAGTAAACATAAACAGAAAAACACGAAGAAAGAAAACACAATACTGGTGAAGTCTATTACGTATTTGGTATTTTTATTAACAAAATGTTGAAAATCATTTTACACTGTTGTAAGTTTTAACCCATAATACTTATAAAATTTGGAATAAAAAAATTGATTTTTTTTTATAAAAAAAATATGTAAAAATCGCTATAAGCGTATAACTTTCAACGCATCCTATATGCGCTACACGAATGAGCAAGACAATCTGCAAATAACCATACAAGTAAACAGACGTAAACAGTACTGTACGTCATTACAAAATTATACCCAATAATGACAAGTCACACATGTTGACAAAATCCTTTAGGTAGATCGCTTTGCAGCCTCGTATCAATGGTGAACAAAAGTTGTAAAACCTTGTTGCACAACATGTTTGTAGCAGTACAAAACATGTTGTGCAACAATGTGTCACGAATTTTATTACTACTATTTACTTTTCTTAGTACTATTACATGCAGTACCCATGTTTATGTAGCATGTTTTCGACAACACAAAAACATGTTGCTGCAACAATTTTGTGCGAGTTTTGTCTGTTTACCAAGAAAAAGTACTTTAATCAACACGGAAAAATTCTAAGTCGCGTCCACCAAAATGACCATGAAGAGGCTACCGACGAAAGTATGTGTCATAGACAAGCTAAATTATTGTTCAAACATCAGTCGAGTCGAGTGTCAAAGACCGATAGGTTTAATTAGTAAGCAAAAAGGCGCCATAGTAACATTGACGGCGTAGGCGATAAGAGTTGAGCGGCCAGTGTAAGTTGGTCTGTCTGATTAGTTTTAGCTGGTAATCTTTGAGTGGTCACGTGGGGTCTTGGTGATTGGTCGACGTTTCGCGTAGGCGACTTCAGTAGCGGGAGTTGACGCGGCTGTCGATGGAACTGACCATTGACTGTCATATTAATACACTAAGGGTGGGTTGTATCAAAAGCTCCGTTATAGTTTGCGTCAAAGTTAAATTTAATCGTAACCATAACTATAACTATAGAATCTACTATCCGCTGTTGCACCGTCATATATTTTACATGTTTTACAGTTAAAGTTAAAAGGGTGACAAGTGATAAGACGTCATATTTCCCCAAAATGTACGTGGGTAATTTTTTGACAAGGGCAACACTTCAAGCTTGTTGTCATCACGCTTTCTTTGTTTGACACTAGTGATGTTACTCAGTCATTAATGGTCAGGCACTCGATTGTCTCGATTATGTAAATTAAAAACTCAAGAACAGAATCATAACAAGATCAAAAATACAGTAACCGTTCTATATTGGTAATGTACCAAGGTGTTTAAGTCAGTGACTGAGAGAAGGGAGGCCTTTGCCCTGCAGTGGGACAGAAATGGCTGTTAATAATAATAATTCGGCTAAGATTAGCTTTGTTCGACTTTGTAAAGAGCTTTTTGTCTTACTCACATTCCACTGATTATGAGATTGATCTGATAAAATCAGTGACGATTTAATGACAAATTACACTTTATTATCTGACAGCACTAACCCACAGAACATGTATTTTCTCTTATTAAAACTCTGTGACTCTGTACATCACAGTATTATGACGGTTTATTACACGAAATATATTTATTACCTGGTTTATTTATCCAAGAATGATAGTTAACTAGTGTGGCAGTGTTGGTGATATTTATCTAATCACAACTAAATCGAGTGGCACATCGAGAGAACATGGACGCGATTTTTTATTTATTTCAGTAACGAGTTAAATAAAATCGAGCCGCATCACTATCTGACACTGTCAGAAACACAAGTGTCAAGTGATAATAACATTCATTTTATTTTTCCGTTTCTTTCGAATTGCATGAAATTGATATTTCTGTTTTCCTGTATGTAATTGAAGGATTGTATTATTGGAAAATGCATTACAGCATTTACTCCAGAAGGTTGTTGTGTCAATTGTTCAGTAAGATTGCAACGCAATGTGCGAAAACATTGCCCGAGACTGCTGCAGATGTGCGGTAACTTGTGAACGCATGGATTCACGAACGCAAATCAAATCATCTGTGCAGTTTAACGAAAGTGCGTATAGACAATGCAAGAAAGTATTGAAACTGTTATACATTATGGAGATTTGGATACAGGAATATTTACATTCTATGGCGATTTTCACAGCAAACGCATACTGTGCCTGATGAATGCGGGAAAGAACATTATTTTGCAGTGGATTCCAGCACACCAAAAAGAACAATAATAATATTAGTTAGAAAACGCTTATAACACCGAGCTGCTCTTGCTGGATGCTGTTGCAAGGTTGCAACTGTTTGGTGGGCAGACGTTGGTATAGTTGGCTGTTGTGCACATGTAATGTTGAGCATGCGGTATTTATGTATTTTCATCGGTGGAGCGACCTGCATATTTTTTAGATGAAATATTACCTACTTCTAAGTCGTGTGACGTTGAAATTAATATAAGTAGGTACTTACAGTAATAAAAATGCTTTGTTATGTACAATTTGTTTTTTTTTTTGTACGTTTGAGAACACCCTCGCTGAGCAGTGGTGTGTCCATCGTAACAGATGCGACTTACAGCTTGTAGGTCGTAGTTTTGAACCCAGACAGGCACTATGTTCTATGTTCTATGTTAAGGGTTTGGTTTCCGCACTTAGTCCTTCAGTGGACCATTGTGCGTCGGCCGTCGGTGGTTATTCCAACCAGCCCACCTCCCTCCAGAAGCTGATCAAATCTCCTGGTCTGTTGAGAACATGTGTGTACGATCTGGGTGTCCCGAGGGTTTCTGACCTTATCTGGGTGACGCCTGCGCACTCAAAGAGCACATGCGCAATGGTTTCATCAGCCTCCATGCAAGCCCTGCACAGAGGACTGTCTGTTATGCCTAATGTGTAAAAGTGTTTATTTAGTGAGCAGTGTCCCGTGATGGTCCCCGTCACCAGGCGCAGGCCTTTCCTGTCCAGTCGTAGTAGGCGCCTGGTTAGCCTGCCATTCAATGACGGCATGGCTTCTTTGGACTGCCTGCAGCCTGGTGACGACGTCCACCAGCTTTCTGCTTGTGTATGGGTGTGCTCCTGTAGCCACCTGCGTAGTTGGTTGAAGGGGATGGGCACGATAGGTTCCGGTCCACAGACTGACATACTGGAAGCCCGTCTGGCCAGCTCGTCAGCTGCGTCGTTGCCTAGCGATCCACTGTGTCCTTTTATCCATTGTAGTGTCACTGTATTGAAGTTCGATACCGTTACCCGCTCGAGCGCATTGTGACATTCTAGTATTAGATTCGATGTAGATAATGCTTTCAGACAGGCACTTTGTGTAAATTATTTCATCACCACTGCTCTCAAAACGGTGAAGGAAAACATCGTGAGGAAACCGGCATGTCCTAGAACCAAAAATTCAGAAGAATACGCAGAAGCATACGCTAGAGCTTAAGTTTCTTTGGCAATTAAAGCAACACAGTGAAGAGCAACAGTGAAGCTAGAACTAAAAATGTAAAAACTGAAATTAGAAATCGATATTCTTCAGTAAAATGTTCTCAGGGGTTCTTGTTTTCAGCAAGGGAGGACCCTTGCTGAAAACAAGAACCCTTGGGAACTAAAAATCCGGAATATGTCCAAAAATTAATTCTCATCACACATTATGAAATCGATCAATGCGATGGTGATTTTTTTTCTCTTCCTAACTGGCAAATCGGATTAACTGTCACTATCATCGCTATTAGAGCTTTATTCCCACAATATTTCGCGGAGTAAAGACATACCTAATTTGTTTTAATAGGTACTTTATTCAACAACACAATATTTTTATAGGTTACAACTGCAAAGCAGATGACATTACAATGACACTAACCGTAACTATAGCCCTTAACCGGCCGAATTTGGTCGATTAATGTTATAGTTATGTGTGACGTCATTTTAACAATTATGACAAAACTTAAACCGATGCAACCCGAATTTCGCTTAACCGGAGATTTGACGTCTGTCAAAGCTTTGATTATAGTTAAAAATGGCTTGTTATAGTTATTTATGACGTCATTTTAACAATTCTCAATACGATGCAACCCGAATTTTGCTTAACCGGAGATTTGACGGCTGTCATGAGATTGGTTATGGTTATAGTTAGCTGATGCAACTCACTCTAAGGGTGGGTTGTATCAAAAGCTCCGTTATAGTTTGCGTCAAAGTTAAATTTAATCGTAACCATAACCATAACCATAGAATCTACTATCCGCTGTTGCACCGTCATATATTTTACATGTTTTACAGTTAAAGTTAAAAGGGTGACAAGTGATAAGACGTCATATTTCCCCAAAATGTACGTGGGTAATTTTTTGACAAGGGCAACACTTCAAGCTTGTTGTCATCACGCTTTCTTTGTTTGACACTAGTGATGTTACTCAGTCATTAACGGTCAGGCACTCGATTGTCTCTATTATGTAAATTAAAAACACAAGAACAGAATCATAGCAAGATCAAAAATACAGTAACCGTTCTATATTGGTAATGTACCAAGGTGTTTAAGTCAGTGACTGAAGGAAGGGAGGCCTTTGCCCTGCAGTGGGACAGAAATGGCTGATAATAATAATAATTCGGCTAAGATTGGCTTTGTTCGACTTTGTAAAGAGCTTTTTGTCTTACATTCCACTGATTATCAGATTGATCTGATAAAATCAGTGAAGATTTAATGAAAAATTACACTTTATTATCTGACAGCACTAACCCACAGAACATGTATTTTCTCTTATTAAAACTCTGTGACTCTGTACATTACAGTATTATGACGGCTTATTACACGAAATATATTTATTACCTGGTTTATTATCCAAGAATGATAGTTAACTAGTGTGGCAGTGTTGATGATATTTCTAATCGCAACTAAACCGAGTGGCACATCGAGAGAAAATGGACTCGATTCTTTATTTTTTTTTATTTGAGTAACGAGTTAAATAAAATCGAGCCGCATCACTATCTGACACTGTCAGAAAGACAAGACGTAAGTGATAATAACATTCATTTTATTTTTCCGTTTCTTTCGAATTGCATGAAATTGATATTTCTGTTTTCCTGTATGTAATTGAAGGATTGTATTATTGGAAGATGCATTACAGCATTTACTCCAGAAGGATGTTGAGTTAATTGTTCAGTAAGATTGCAACGCAATGTGCGAAAACATTGCCCGAGACTGCTGCAGATGTGCGGTAACTTGAGAACGCATGGATTCACGAACGCAAATCAAATCATCTGTGCAGTTTAACGAAAGTGCGTATAGACAATGCAAGAAAGTATTGAAACTGTTATACATTATGGAGATTTGGATACAGGAATATTTACATCATATGGCGATTTTCACAGCAAACGCATACTGTGCCTGATGAATGCGGGAAAGAACATTATTTTGCAGTGGATTCCAGCACACCAAAAAGAACAATAATAATATTAGTTAGAATACGCTTATAACACCGAGCTGCTCTTGCTGGATGCTATTGCAAGGTTGCAACTGTTTGGTGGGCAGACGTTGGTATAGTTGGCTGTTGTGCACATGTAATGTTGAGCATGCGGTATTTATGTATTTTCATCGGTGGAGCGACCTGCATATTTCTTAGATGAAATATTACCTACTTCTAAGTCGTGTGACGTTGAAATTAATATAAGTAGGTACCTACTTGCAGAAATAAAAATGTTTTGTTATGTACAATTTATGTGTTTTTTTTTAACGTTTGAAAACACCCCTACTCGCTGAGCAGTGGTGTGTCCGTCGTAACAGATGCGACTTACAGCTTGTAGGTCGTAGGTTTGAACCCAGACAGGCACTTTACTTTGTGTAAATTATTTCATCACCACTGCTCTCAAAACGGTGAAGGAAAACATCGTGAGGAAACCGGCATGTCCTAGAACCAAAAATTCAGAAGAATACGCAGAAGCATACGCTAGAGCTTAAGTTTCTTTGGCAATTAAAGCAACACACTGAAGAGCAACAGTGAAGCTAGAACTAAAAATAAAAAAACTGAAATTAGAAATCGATATTCTTAAGTAAAATATTCTCATGGGTTTCTTGTTTTCAGCAAGGGAGGACCCTTGCTGAAAACAAGAACCCTTGGGAACTAAAAACCCGGAATCTGTCCAAAAATTTATTCTCATCACACTTATGAAATCGATCAATGCGATGGTGATTTTTTTTCTCTTCCTAACTGGCAAATCGGATTCACTGTCACTATCATCGCTAGAAGAGCTTTATTCCCACAATATTTCGCGGAGTAAAGACATACCTAATTTGTTTTAATAGGTACTTTATTCAACAACACAATATTTTTATAGGTTACAACTGCAAAGCAGATGACATTACAATGACACTAACCGTAACTATAGCCCTTAACCGGCCGAATTTGGTCGATTAATGTTATAGTTATGTGTGACGTCATTTTAACAATTATGACAAAACTTAAATCGATGCAACCCGAATTTCGCTTAACCGGAGATTTGACGTCTGTCAAAGCTTTGATTATAGTTAAAAATGGCTTGTTATAGTTATTTATGACGTCATTTTAACAATTCTCAAACCGATGCAACCCGAATTTTGCTTAACCGGAGATTTGACGGCTGTCATGAGATTGGTTATGGTTATAGTTAGCTGATGCAACTCACTCTAAAATGTTGCCGTCATATTCACTTGAATTATCAAATTATAAGTCTCATTTTGTTAGATTTTTTTAGGTTTAGGGTTCCGTACCTCAAAAGGAAAAAACGGAACCCTTCACTCGTGTGTCTGGCCGTCCGTCTGTCACAGCCAATTTGCTCCGAATCGAATGGACCGATTAAGTTAAAATTTGAATATCTGTGACCCAAGCACAGACGTTTCACAATGAATTTTGAATATGGGTGTCATTTCTGGGGGGCAAATAGAAAATTTAAAAAAAAAAAGTTTCGCAATCTGTACTGTGTGACATTTTTTTTTATAATTATAAAGTAAATTTTATTAAAGTTATTTAAGAAAATAGAAGAAAATGACCATTCCCCTCCGTATCTCCGAAACTATTGAGAATGAAATTATAAAAAAATACAGAAAATAGTTCTGTACCTATAGATTACAGGAAAATCTCTCAATGTTGTGCGTACAAACTTACATTTTCAGTTGGAATGTATGGGAGAACATGATTTTCAACTACAATGTTAAGTTGGTTCTTGGGATAAATTCATTCCAACTACGGAACCCTTCATTGTGGGTGGTCCGACACGCAATTGGCCGGTTTTTTTTCTAGCTTCTGGACGCGGCTTCACCCCTGTGGATGTCGGAAATTCGTGGGTTAAATTTTTTTTTTGCGCGGAGTCCTAATTATTTTTCTATAATAAAGATAGCCGTAAGTTACTCCTCGTAACATCACCTATCTGCCAGTGAACGTCCAGTCATAATAGGTCCAGCCGATCCGGAGATTTTCCGGTACAAACAGACAGACAGATAAAAATGTTTATAACAGATTTTTTGTACCGCATACCTACACTTTCAAAAGCATTTAGTAAAAACATATTTTGACATTACAAACAGACACTATAATTTTATTTATTTTTATAGATGTGTAGATAGATTATTGCTGTTTGAACTTCTGCTTCGTTTACCTACTGTCAGACAAATAAAATTGATTTTATTGCTTATTTATGTTAGTAGTTGTTATCGAAGTTACGCTTGATTAGTTTCGATACTTAAAATGGAAGTAGATACAGACATCTTATTTATTTTATAATGCTACGCTATTTATTTTAAATCCTGGCATAGCTACTAAGTAACAAGTGCATCTTATACATATAATCACTCATTATTTATTGAATATTAGCCTTTACCTTTACACAATCCTGACCGAAGTTCTTACCCTAGAGATGGAAAATTGATCTTTTTCGTCATCCTCCTGTCCACTGAATTTATTTGGGGTCAGCGCCAACGCAGTAGGTATGTAGGTATTCTATTTATCGTCTTTCTTCTATTTGTCCTCACACGGTGTTAACTTCTTTTCTATACATATTATCTTGCACACTTTCCTGATTCTGCGTATTTTTTTCCTTTTACCTCTTTTCTTATATCTACACCAATTTCGTAGTGTAGGGACATGTACACCTTATGTTTGCAAAATTTTAGCCCCCAAACATCGGAGTCTCGTACGTCCGTGCTTCAGAAAGCAAATTAAGACGTTGGGGGACCAACGTCTTAATGTCAAAGATCCTCGAATGACAGCCGGGAGAATGTCATTCGTGGATCTTTTCTATTTTTTCTTTTTTTGATTTTGAATTTAACAGTCGTTACAGTCTTACCAAGGGGTATTGTATTACCCAGTAACTGGGTTGTGGATGTCAGACAGGCCGTCGCTCCATGTAAAATACTGGTATTCAGCTGCATCCGGTTAGACTGGAAGCCGACCCTAACATAGTTGGGAAAAGGCTAGGCAGATGATGACATCATCGGAGTCTCGTAAACGGTAAGGCCTCGTCCAAATGGGGAGCCCCGGCGCCAAAACCAGTTGCGCAGTAATAATGAGAGCAATTAACACGTAAATGTTGAAGACCTCGACAGATGACAAACTTCCACGATTCACGAACGATCACGACTATGCACGAGCATAGAACTTGACGAATCGCTCTTGACAAATTGATTGGATATTTTTAGGATTGATTGATTAGTCTGGCGGTGGCGATTGTGAACGGTAAGTGTAGGATTGTAACTAATTCTATCAATCTATCTATAAAAATAAATACAAGTAATGTCAAAATAACAGCTTTTTACTAAATGCATATGAAAGAATACAGGGTTATTGGTAAAACATTAACAACATAAAAACATTACAAACTCATCGTTATGAACAACTTTTACTATGGGATCTAAGGGAAAAATCAGCTGTTCCCTACATTTATGTTCGTATAAATCGTCAAAATGTAAGGAACAGCTGATTTATTTTCGCGATTTCAGGTTTGGTCCTATAGTAAAAGTTGTTCATAATGATGAGTACAATGACCTCTTAAGAGGGTGTTAATGTTTTACCAATAACCCTGTATACGGCACTTTTAACATAAACCATTTTTTAAATTTTGTCTGTCTGTCTGGCTGTTTGTTCCGGCTAATCTCCGAAACGGCTGGTCCGATTTTGATGACATTTGGTATGGGGATACTTTGAACCCTGGGGAAGTACATGTTTTACCAATAACCCTGTATACGGCACTATTAACATAAAACCATTTTTAAAATTTTGTCTGTCTGTCTGCCTGTTTGTTCCGGCTAATCTCCGAAACGGCTGGTCCGATTTTGATGACATTTGGTATGGGGATACTTTGCTACTTTGAAGTTCGACTGAGATAAGATAAAAGAGCCTCATGAGTGTTGAGTAGGTACCTACTAAAAATGTTTTGGCGTACCCTGGGCAGTCATGTCGCGCTACCAACTTGCCGACTGGCTAATTAATCATGAGAAGAAGGATTCATGAAGGGTCTTGGTTTTTTTCCATGGGTATTCCCAGGGCCCGAAGTTTAGATTGTGTTCAATAAACGGCAATAGGCTGTCCCCCTAGGCCCCTATCATTATGGGATTGGTAACTGCCATGTGCAATATGTGGGAGAACGGTAGTGTAACTGCCATGTGCAATATGTGGGAGAACGGTAGTGTAACTGCCATGTGCAATATGTGGGAGAACGGTAGTGTAACTGCCATGTGCAATATGTGGGAGAACGGTAGTGTAACTGCCATGTGCAATATGTGGGAGAACGGTAGTGTAGGTACGCTTTTGTTCAGTGTCTACACTAATACATGCGTCATTGGATGTTAAGGACTATAATTTTATAGTCGGGTCATTATTTAAAGCAAAACATTGTAAAAATCTACCTACTTAACTTACCAAGTTGCTTAACGAGTTAGGGTCAATATCGGTACTTTACAACATGAAACCATCGCTACCGCTACTATTAACCTCTGCAACCTAACTAGTGGCATTACTACATGTCCGGTAGTGGATAGGAGGTAGTACCAAACTAAGGTTAGCAATGTTGTATCTACATGGTAAACTACAAAATATCTAGTCTAGCAGGTATAGCCAACAATAGCTTCTTCTAAGAATTCCCTTATCTGACTTTTTTAGATCAAAATACACTCTCAAAACTGTTACAAAAGTAATTTAGAAATCGTCGATGATAGCACGATAACGGTGACAAGGCATTTTGCTAAATGTTTATGCTATGGGTACTGTTATCAGTAATACTTACTACTAACGGTTGCTTAACATTTTTGCTAGACGGATTTTCGTGCTATCAAAATCAAAATATTTTATTTCAAATAGACCTACATGGGCACTTATGAAACGTCAGAAGCTAGGTGCCCGGTTCCAATTGGTAGGTAATTTCCTATTGAGAAGAGCTAGGAAGAAACTCCACGGCTACTCTTTTAAAAATAATTAGCATATACAATGTTTTCAAATTTCAATACGACCGAGCGACGTAACTTGGCGGGCCTGAACATAGGCACTAAGAACATTCGCGCATGTTCTCTCACTCGCACTCGCCTCATGTCACCATTTGGTTCCTAAAAAATCTTACTGCGCAGCCTTCTGCGCAAAGTTCAGGCCGCCAAGTTACGTCGGTCGTATTGTACTTTGCTAATCAACAAAACCTATAAAAATTAAATTAAAATAAAACATCTCGACGAGTGGCAACATAAACGTAGGTGATGGGGTGATGTGATGATGTGTATTGGATGATTTTAAGTTCCTCCTATCCAAAATGGTTGAGCTGAATGGTGCTGATCCATGCGTCATGTTCGTGAACGGGCGCCGTCAGTAGGGACCGGTCATCTCTTAGGCGATTAACACACGGCACCGCGCACCGCCGCGGAGGGCGGTGGCGGTAAAGCGGATTTCGTAGCGGTGCCCCGTGCGGTAAGGCGGTTTACGCGCCAGTCCGCGCGGATGGATTTAACACGGTTTTGTTGACCAGTATGATCACAGACACTGGCAAGAATGGACGCTGAAGTGGTGGCAGCAATCTGGCTTTTATGGCGTAGAAAGAAAAAAATAAGAAGATATTGGGTTCATCCGTTTTTTCGACATCGAAATCCATTTTTAAATTGCAACACTGCACCCACGATGATCCGCGCGGTTATGCGGAGCCCCGTGTGTGAGGCGCCGCCTCACCGCGCGGACGGCAGCGCGGAGGGGCGGTGGCGGTGAAAGCACCGCTTGACTGCGCGGCCAGGCGGTGTACGTATGTTAGGCATCTACGGATTTATTAGAGACCAATGCGACATGAGATCCGCTTCACCGCCTACCGCGGCGGTGCGCGGTGCCGTGTGTTTAATCGCCTTAGCCTGCTTCTTATTTTAATTTACTTGAATTTTTAAATTGTTTTTGTCTTTTAATTACGGACGCTCTTAATGTGCACGTATTTTACATAGTTCGCAAACGTATAATTTCAACATGAATGATGTTACCAATATTTTGATTTAAAAGAGTGATGTCCGTGGAGTAAGAAACTCCACGGACACTATTTTCCGTCCGCCCGTCCTTCTCCATAGGAACCTCCATAGGCTTTGGAATTGGTCACTAGTTTTCTCTAAGTAACCGACCCCTTGAGAATTCAAAAGTGCCTGTAATTGGTTTATTTTAAATAAATGCTTTGAGTTTGTCCAACGCGCCTCGGGCAGTCTAACTAATTGCCAAATTTTACCTCGAGCTATTCGTACCTATATTCCTACCGATACGAAAGTAACTGATTTAAAAATTTTGTTTCCTCCAAAACAAATACAAACCTAAATTAAAAACGTCCGATAGAGCCATTGTAATCGAATTAACCCACACATTTACCCTCGAAACGGCGGCTCAAGTAGTGAAGTCAGAATGAGCTCATGTGCGGGCGCAACTAGAAACAATGCTCTGGCGCAGTTCTCACGGGTCATCTGCGCTCCCACACTGTTTAGTACCAACCACTGATTGATCGTAACGGGCCTATGTTTATTACTAATTTTATTCTTATTCTTAAATACAGTAGGTACGGATGGTCATGTCTTTTGCATTGCATGTAGGTTTATTGATTTTAGTTTATTGATTTAATAATGTAATGATTTGTTTGACCTCCGGATATAAGGACCTAATTCCTGTTAACTTATCTCGCTGATGATTTCATGCAGATTCTGTTTCAATATTTTATTCGACTGGAAGATAACTTAATAGGACGATCTGAAACAATCCCTAAGTGTTTTATCAGAACAATAAAATCAGCCTCTATTGTCCCACTGCAGGGCAACTGCCTGTCTTTCCTTTTTCCACTCAACTCGATCTTGCTTGAGCCAATATGGACCAATGCCTCATACCTATAGGCGTCAAGTTCGTCCCGTCATCTACGAATGAGTCTTCCGTGATGCCGCTGGACGTTTTCAGGCATCCATGCATGGCTATGCGGCAAACGTGACCTAAGTATTACAGCAATTAAAATTAAATAAATTAAAACCATTTATAAATCCTTTGTCTGTATCACAATAATTAATGTTATCATGATCCTGGGTCACTGAGGTCTCCCTTGATCACCCGCTATCTTATTCTATAATAAAATAAAGATGAATCACATAACACTATGATATCATATTTCAACGCGTACTCCTAGAACGATTGTAAAAGGATTTACCCACGAGACTGTCCGCGCTCTGTTTTGAGAAATTAACGGATTAATGTAGGTACACTGATCTAATGATTATGTGACCGAATGTTTTTTGTTAGTACTAGCAACCTGCTTTCATCACTAACGCTTTTGCCAAATGTGGGTTTAAAGAATACGATCACGCATTGCAGCATGGACTTTGCACAACACTGATATGTTACAAGCTGGTACTATTGAAGGGTACCTACCTGAAGCAGCTGAAGCCCACGACTTTCTAAACAAGCAACAAAAAATATATATATATTTTATTGTCAGGCATTACTTAAAAAACTATATTAGTAACATGCAGGAACACTAAAATAAAGAAAAAGACAATCACAATCACAGGAAGGTTTAACAAGCTTTGTTGACAACATGTAGCTTGGTAAACCTCCCCATTGTAGGCCCATCCAGCCTCTCTGCAAACACTTTCAGAATTGTGTTGCTGCTTCCCCTCACTCAGGATATTACCGAGGCTTTCTTCCGCATTATCGCAAAGTAGTCGTCAGTATGCGCATCAGCGAACATACCTGACGCACTACAGTAAGGTGGAAGCCTCAACAGCGCCCTGAAGGTATTGTTGTAGTGAATGCGCAAGGCATTGTCTGCTTTTAGGGTATGGTTATCCCAAAGGCTGCTGGTATAAAAATGTTTGACAGTAGGCCTTGAAAAGGGTTAGTTTCACGGGAACTGAACAACTATGAAACCTTCTGCATATCATATTTCCCCTCACAGCCAGTGCCCTGCGCTCCCTTTCCATATCCAAATCGTCTTTTAATTCTTCAGTAACAATGTGGCCCAAATATTTAAAGTGGGCAACTCTCTGCAAAAGTGAACCATTTAGTTTTACAGGAGGGACACATGTTGGATTTTTATTTCTACCTCGAAACACTAACAGTTCACTTTTTGTAGGATTATATTTTAGCCCGTGTTGTTCGGCATATCCCTCACAAATGGAAAGTAACTTTCTAAAAAATGAGAAAATGAAAATGAATATGAATTTATGAAAATGATAATTTTCTGAATAATGAGGTCCTGGGTTCGATTCCCGGGTCGGGCTAAGTGTTATTGGGTTTTTCCATCTGGAATTTCTCAGTAGCAGCCCGGAGTCTGGATTTGCGCCCTGTTGATGGCAATAGGCTCGCCTCCTAATAAATGGGACATAAACATAACTGGAAATGTGCGTGTAAGGTACACCTCAGCCCTTCGGGGAAACAAGGTGTTATGTTTTGTTATTAAAATCATATAATAATATAGACAAACTTATACAAATCCAAAAGCAAAGCAATAACAACATAAAACTGCACTTAATGCAAGCAAGCTAATACCAATTTGACTTTCATATTACGGAATCGGACTGTTCCCAACAAAAAATTGCCCCAAGAGTGAATGATGCGGAACAAACAAACGGACCGCTTGCCCAGCCACCAACATATGACCCATTTCTTTCAATTAACTCTTACGACTTGCGTGGGTGGTTTAGCGGTGGATACATATTAGTTTTATTCCTCAGCTACTTCAAATCAATTGACACGAGTGTGGAAAAACTGTATTCATAGTAGGTTAAACCACCAAGTCTCTTTTAATTGTTGGGTTAATTGTTGAACATGTTTCTGTCTATCAACGAACTATAGGGGCAATTCTCGTAATTTTAAGAAAGTTTATAGTTTGATCTGTCTCAATCTGTCAAAAATACCTATAATCACTTTTTGACAAGTTTTTGACATTTGTTTGTCGCCAAGATGAGACTACGACTATTTTGAACGTTTTAGATTGCGAGAGGCCTTCTGGAAATTTTAATAAATATTAATTGATCTAAGAACACCCATTCACTCGTTTTGCCGTTCTGCCTGGCTGTGGAGTGGTGAATGGTCAATAAAGGTTATAATAATGGTCAGTAACAAACAGCAAGCTTCTATGCAACAACAACATACCACGCTCTCGGATATGCCCTCGAATAAATATCAAGGTAGTTCAAATGTCCATATTGATCCCAATTAATCTATAATCAGCTAAAAATGTCAGCATTCAATTAACTGACCTCGTAACTATTTGAAAATACGCGTGAACTTTAGTCTTGACTTTTGTCAATTGGTTTTGTTTCTTTTATTAGTAGCATTTGACAAGGGTGTGTTGCAGGAGCTGCACGACGATGCTTGGTGCGGTGGACATTTAGGGCTTACCAAAACGCTGGCAAAGTTCTAAGGGTACTTCGTCAAGGATTCAGGGAAAGAAGTAGATAGGAATTTGAGGAGCAGGATTTTGTGTCAGTAGCGGAAGAAGTCCAAGCAGGTGGCTCAGCTGCAACCATTAGCTGTAACCCATCTGATGAACAGAGTAAGAACTCATTTATTAGGTCCTTATAGAAGGTCGGTGAATGGTAATGTATGTGGTCGTATGTGTAGAATATGCAATCTGCAAGGCGATTCCCAGAGCGACAGCGGAGAGAAGCAATGAGTTCCTGATTGTAGACGTTTTCTGTGAGTTTGGTGGTGTTAAGGAAGTAGTGTCAGAAATGAACTTAGCACGAATTACTTATGCAAAACGTAAGTTCATTGAATTGATATGAACTTGTGATGATGAAATAGTTAAAGGCAACAAAGAAAAGAAAAATAATCTGACCTTTGAAAAATAGTCGAGCAGGAGCGGTCAAGGTTTAGCCTTTTCAGAAGAAGCAGCGATCGCGAGATCGTGTTATTTACTTTATCAGTCAAGGCGAGGCACTCCACGTCCAGCTTCTGAAACAAAAACATTGTTATAATTGAAGAGCTTGGTATGTTTCGGATTCCTTTTTCTTGTTTGAGGGGCTTGTGGCGAAGTAACAACAAGGGTCGGTCGATCAGGTTAAGTTACGCTAGCCGCGGATGGATGACCCCTCCGTGCTTCGGAAAGCACGCTAAGCCGTTGGTCCCGGCTGTCATTCGTGGATCTTTGACAGTCGTTACAAAGAAGGGAAGAAGTCTGACAACCAGTCTTACCAAGGGGTATCGTATTACCGGTATTACCCAGTAACTGGGTTATGGAGGTCAGATAGGCAGTCGCTCCATGTAAAATACTTGTATTCAATTGCACCCAGTTACACTGGAAGCCGCCCAACGTAGTTAGGAAAAGGCTAGGCAGATGATTATGATGGTATGTTTCGGATTAGTGGTGAGCCAGGTCGCAAATGTAGCTGTCAAACACGAGATCGATAGGTGCGGTTTCCAGACTATCCAAAACCTGAAGTTCGGTACCTAGTACTGTGTCTGATAAATTATTATTTGATCATTTTTAAAACGTGCATCTATTTATCACGTTTTCAACACTACAGAATCAGATGCATCATTCAATCTTCTACCGTCCAATTACTGTAACACCTTGTATATAATTACGTCCGTACCTATATATTAAACGCTGTTGTCATCCATTCGTCATAACAATGATATGAACATGATTGCAAGTTCCTATCTGGTACAGTCAACCTCTCGTTAATAATAACAATTTGATTGACAGCGCCTTTATTTCGTAGCATTAAGGGCGGTTTCAGAACTTCAAGTATTACTGACGTACGATTGACTGTAGACTCGTACTAATTTGCAAGGTTGCTGAGCGCACGCGCCACCTTGGTTGCTAATAATTCCGATGATCTTCACGCGTTAAAACGCTGTTTCCCACGTAGTTACAACTCACTTTTGTACTATGTTTTTAGTTGCTACTGTGTTACATGTGTATGTTTTCGTGTGTGATGTAGCATATACCTACTTGTGTGTTGCGTCTCTGTCCAGTCTTAGTTGATTGTCGTGTTTTTAAATTAATTCAAATTCTGTAACTGATTTATTTTCTGGGTTATACTTACACTCTCCACAACAGCAAGTCTCTACACGGTGGGTGACTGAGGATGGACGGCGCCTCCGAGGCCGGCCCAGAAGATGTCGAGACGACCTAGACGCGTACCGTAAGGTTCAAATGAAAGTGGGTCTAAAAAGGGATGTCTGGAAGGATTTGGGGGAGGTCTTTGCTCAGCAGTGGGACAGTGTAGGCTAACTTAAAAAATACACTTATACTCCAAGAGGATCGTCAGCTGCACAGCAAACCCTAGGACAGTAGATATGGGTAAAATTCTAAACCATAGGAGGTAAAGGACAATCTTTAGAGATTATTTTCTTATAGGTATTAAGGAACCAACTTTTGCAGGTTTAAGACGATTGGTTTTTAGAGCAGCCCCGAATCTACGATTTTTTCGAACCGAAGCGAAACCTTGATAGTGCCGCCCCCTTCCTTCAGTGTTAGAGAAAAACTGTTAAAACTGCCAATGAGTAGCATTTTTGTGACCATTTATTAAAATAATAATCCTTTAATAAATTTAAACTTTTTATTATCTAATAACTTTCATTAGTACCTATGTGTTCAAAAACTAACCGGGTAGAAAAGTTTGTTTTTCAAACATATTGTATTAAGATTCGATTACTTGATAAAAACCTATGAGATTGTAGGAAAAGAGACTCCATTTGTTCGATATTTCGAATGCTTGTCTCAAGGATTTGGCGCCCCCATGAAACTGCCGCCCGGGGCAAATGCCCGGGTTTGTCCCCCCATAGATCCGGGGCTGGTTTAGAGTGAACTTTCGCAAAGTGAAGTTCAACAGTCAACTTGATTTCATGATAGCTACAATTTACCTATTGTATTAAAGTTGCATATTATCGGCCAGAAGTAATCTAACCAATTGATAATTATTAATTTATAACTTTTGCTTTCAGATTGTTCCACCAGTCATTTGTTTACAGTTTGTTTAAGTATACACAAGGCTGAGAGGAGTCGACTCATGCATCCGTCGTCACTCTTGTGTCGACAACTGTAGTCTACAATCTATAGGTACTATTCTGTGTTAGATTTATTCATTTGTGCCGTTTAAAACGTTTGAGTGGCCGAGTTTCTACTTCCTTATTAGTCCAGGCACGGAAATAGATTGATAACGATGTACGGAATTGATTAATTAGGTAATGTACCTACCTACATCAAGCGTCGTAAATTAATATCGTCCTTTTGAAAATCTTCTTTCTTCCTTATTCCGTTCATAACAAGTTTAGATCTAAAATAATGATTTCATTTTTATCAAGCGGTAAGTAGATAAGATATTTTGGAACTAAAGCACTAATTAGATTATTATTGATTACTTTGCTTTGGAACAATACCAATAGTGGCCATGCCATCGCGCTATTGGTGTGCAGGAGATCTTAAGTTCGATTACTGTTACTGTTTTAAGAAATTTGCCGACGATTGCACTAGAACAGGCTCATATCTACTTAAAATCTAGTTTTCTGACGAAATGCAGGGCAAATGCCTCCCTACTCTCTTTCCACCTATCTCTGTTTAAAGCTGCTCCAGATCATCCCGCCATCTCCTTCTGAGCCTGTCGTGATGTCGCTTGCCATTAAGAGGGACTTATTGAGTCGTAATTTTGGCCCATTGGTCGTCTGACATGCGGCAGAAGTGTCCAGCCCAATCCCATTTTAGCGTGGCAGCTTTCCGAGCGACATCAGTTATCTTTGTGATGGAACGGATAGTCGTTTTCCCAACCCCGTCTGTTAGTTTGATACACAGAATACTCAGTGCCATAGCCCTCTGGCAAACCTCGAAACTTCTGCTGATTTGTCAAAGACCATGTTTGACTACCATATGTGAGGATGGGAAGTATGCACACGTCAATGAGTCTTCTCTTAAGGAATAAAGGAAGATCACCCTTCATTAGATCTTTCATGGCCCAATAGCTCATAAAGGCATTTTCGGTGCGTCTTGCAACTTCTTAGTACATGTATTTACTTATAGGTACTTTTTCATACTCGAAATATGTTTTTAGTGATAAAATATTGTACAAATGCAAAATAAAGCATAGAGAAAATCAATAAGTGATAACTTATAATGTTACCCATTTCACAGTATTCACATTCAATAAAATTCGACTGCCAGCACTTGAGATAATGGTATGCGGTGATACTATAATAGGATGACCACGGCTGCATGAGATAATTGAAGGACTAAAAATTAAAAATGTATTTATTTATGTAAATAGTCTTTGTAATACTTTAAGCACACATGTGTATAGGGGCGGACTTAATGCCATAGGCATTTTCTACCAGTCAACATTTGGGTGATGCAGAGACAAACATTGGTAGGATCATGAAAATTAAGGAATAAAATAAATATTTTTAAAGATAAAGATTATTAATGTTTGAATCCTAAATAAAAAAAAATTGCCTTTGAAAACTTTTGTTATGGTGAATTACGACTGTCTGATTTCCCTACCACCAGTTTTCACTACGACCGCTGTTCGCAATTTCTACAGTGAAACAGTGAAGATATAAATTATTTTAGATGAACTCCCTAGGACTCCCGAGGGACACGACCAAATTCAGTATTGATGCTTACTGTAAGGCCTACGATTTACATTTATTTCCTACCCTCTTTGATCTTATCTTTGATTTTAGAGCCGAAGGTTTTCGCGAAACCTACTTACACGTACCTACTTATCTACACGAGTCCCGGATTCTAGAAATCTTCGTTTAACGACTTTTCTCAAGTTCCGTGTCCTACAGTGATTACCAATAATCAACAATGATTTGCATGTTTTTAGGGGTAAAACATAGCTGTATTATAGGGGTTAAAACAAGTATTGTGGATTGATTCACTCAGATCCGGTAGGTACCTATAGCTTATGCATAATCAGCCTAGGTATAACACAATAGTTTTTAAGTCATTGTTACTAACATAATATGGATTATCTGTATTTGTATGTGTAGTCCGAAATAAAGAATATATTATTATTATAACGTTCCCACAGCTGGGACACGGGCCTCCTCTCAGTGAGAGGTAGTGGGCCGTAATCCACCACACGGGCCCCATGCGGGTTGATATACTTAGATGTCACATGTCTTCGATTTTTTGATTTTAGGACATGCGGTTCCCTCATAATGTTTTACGCCACCGTTTAAGAGCAGTAGTGATGAAATAATTTACACAAAGTAAAGCGCCTGCCTGGGTTCGAACCTACGACCTGTAACTTGCAAAAAACCTAAGAAAATTTGAATTTCGCGGGCTACCCTCGCGCTACCCCCGTAAACTACAATAGAATGAACCCTTAGGAAACCCACATAAACATGCAAAATCATTGTCCCACAAAGGCATCCCGTATGGTCACTAGAGCGATAACGTGTGATATGAGTGATAGGCTTAAGTTCACGTGTGCACGTGCTCCGACCGCTATTACGTGCCGATAACAATACGATTTATCAAATAATCGATGCAGTTTTAGGCTGTGTTCACTTGATACGAGGATGCGATTTTACTATTTCATATATTGTAGAGCAGTGGTGGCCAAGAAGAGCAGTGGTGGCCAAGTGGTAACGGCCGCGACTTACGAGCTGTAGGTCGTAGGTTCGAACCCAGACAGGCGCTTTACTTTGTGTAAATTATTTCATCACCACTGCTCTCAAAACGGTGAAGGAAAACATCGTGAGGAAACCGGCATGTCCTAGAACCAAAAACTCGAAGACATGTGACATCTGCCAACCCGCACTGGGCCCGCGTGGTGGATTACGGCCCACTCCCTCTCACCGAGAGGAGGCCTGTGTCCCAGCAGTGGTAACATTATAGGCTAATTATGTATGTATGTATGTATATTGTATGTACCTACTTATAGATTTGGTGGTGAATCAAATAGGTATCCTTGGACTTGAGTCTTGACTGCCCGAAAAATAGAACTTTAATTTCTTACTTGCTTCTACACTTTGCTAGAATCAGTTCATTTTTTTTTCCAGCAGCTTTTTTAATTTAAATTGTTAGGTACCATTTTATAATTTTTTATATATAGGTACGCACGACGACGTGTCAAGCTATACATTCCAGTATAAACTGACTTCAAGCTCTTCTCTTCTTCTTTTCTATCATTGTATGAAAAGCTTAAACAATGCGACTTTAGCTAAAACTAGAAATAGCTTGATGTGTCGTCGTGTGCAAGTGCAATAAAATCTCTAAAATTCTATGTTAATCCAGTGCCTAAACTTAAGTTCCGCTACGAGAGGATACAAATAATTCGCATGACATGACTTGACAACCTTGAATGAGAGCTACAATATGAATAACTTATCTAACATTTAGCTACAAAACCAATGTTACTTTCGCTTTTACAGTCGGCCTCTTAACAGAAATTCAAATTTTCTAGCTCTCAATTATCTAGTTTGACTTAGTCTCACTATCGAGGCACCTTGACGGCTTGTAAATAATGCATAATTCAGTTACATTAACTGGAACAGAAATCTAGATATTCACAGACGAAATTAAATCCTTTAAGCCTATCAAGGTTTTAAATTTTTAAGTCTAATCTGGCTGTTTATCACTCACAATGGGCCTTATTAGAAGGCATAAAGTCACCCAAAGGGCAATAGAGGGCTATGCTTCGAGATCCCCTACGTGATCAAATCAGAAATGAAGAGATCCGCAGGAGAACCAAGGTAACCGACATAGCCCGAAGAATTGCCAAACTTAAGTGGCAGTGAGCAGGGCACATTGCTCGCAGAACAGATGGCTGTTGGGGCCGAAAGGTTCTGGAATGGCTATCGCGTATCGGAAGACGTAGCGAAAAACACACAAAGTAGACCGATGACGATGATGGCCGTAGGAATCCGCTCGATGCGGGAAGCACAGAACCGGTCGAAATGGAGGTGTTTGGTCCCAGGCCTACGTCCAACAGTGGACGTCTTTCGACTGAAATGATGATGATAAATCTGTGTGTAGACTTATCGACTTATTGATCCTTTTTTTCAGTGGGAGGTAACTAAGGTTATTTTCAAGTCACGGTAAATGAATTATACTGATAATTTAAAGTCTTGGTTTTTAGTAAAATGTTAATGGCAATCAGGACATCATGTGCAACTCGCCTAATCTATCGATATCACTGTTGTGGCAATAATGTTCTTTGATATCAGCTAATATACCTAATACTGTACGGAATAACTCCTGAGTAGGATCACCATATTTGTATCTACCGTCATTTCCGTTTTAGAAAACAATATGCTATTCCTATAATGAGTCTCCTTTTCTAGTGACAAGTTCTGAAGGCCAATTCCCGTAAGTAATTAAAAACGTTCAAAATCGTCGGTGCTCCATGGACCAATTGAAATTTGACCAATTGGTCTATTCTAGTAGCAATCTCATCTCAGCGATAATCAATGTCAAAAACTAGTCAAAAATGTAGGGAAATTAGTATTTTTGACAGATTGACACTGAGATTAGACTGTGAACGTTCTTAAAATTACGAGAATTGCCCCTCTGTTCGCAAAACAAATGCGTCGTCCTGTATGCAATACATTACACAACTTACTGCAATCACCAATATTTTTGCAAGCATGGTGATCTTGGCAACACCCCCCTGATAAACAGTACCATTCGATGTAACGGTCATAGAAGGCACTGTTCAAGCTTTCAGATCATTTTTGAAACCACCAATAATAACGTCACAGTGATCATTTCTTTACTTCTGTCACAGTATGGTAAGACATGGCTGATGTCATGTCATGTCCTAGAACCAAAAACAGACATGTGACATTCACCAACCCGCACTGGGCCCGCGTGATGGATTATAGCCCATTCCCTCTCACAGAGAGGAGGCATGTGTCCCAGCAGTGGGAACTTTATAGACTCTTTATGTTATGGTAAGACTATTTTATGCTATTGGATGGTTAACAGGCTGATAGGTCAACTGGTGAGTAGTCACCGCCGCCGCGCCGTCTATGGACGTCTGCAATATCTGAGGCACCGAAGGCGAAGGTGTGTTGCCATCCCATGCAAAGCTGTAATGTCTCTTGTCCTGGCAATAGTTACACTGGTACAGTCAACAGCAAAAGTAGATGATCAAAATCAGAAATTCAATACTAATGAACGGAGTTCGCGTCAGAACTGTGTGGCGTCGAAGTGATTGAAAAGTACGTGATTGTAAATTATACCAAACATTTACTACTAGTACAGCTGCCGTATATTCGTGATCAGTTTTGACTCCTATTGAATTTCAGATTTTGATCATCTACTTTTGCTGTTGACTGTACCCATACCATCTATGGTAATCTCCGTGTAACACGCAAACACTGAAGGATTCAGCAATATACCTAGAACCTGAAATGGATACCTACTGTATTTCTTATTTACAATGTTAATTTCTTCAATCAATAATCGATCGATAATAATCAAAGTCGTCCGCCAATCCGTCAGATAATAGCACTATATTGGAACAAAAGTATTTGTTCTTGCGCTATGAGGAAAGCCCATGACCTCACGTGAACTTGTGTTTTGGTTTTTATGGTCGAATATATATCAAATTGCTATCACTATCTACTCCTTTGGTTTTGTTTTTTCTGCTAATTGCGAATTTCTAGATTTCTGTTCTATAGTCATCATGTAGGTATGCCTTTAAGGAGAAGGCTACTTAGGTCACCGCGTGTTGAACGAGTTCTGGTTTTCATGCTCAATTCAAACAAAACGTAGGCAAGTAACTCATTGTTGGCTTGTTAGGAAATGGTTAACAATTTCAGTACCTACCTACCTACTTTGTTGTTTGCTGACCAAGACCTTCGTTAAGTTCATCTATTTCCCCTCATATGGATCCTATTAACGATACAGGGTGATGAATATTTAGTTTTTCTTTTTTTTATCTACATAGATATTGTATAAGTAGGTATTCTTACATACCGACTTCATGTCATAGAATGATATTCTCTAGCAACAAATAGGGAATTAGGTCAGGGAGTCGGCTCAGGCAGGTAATCACAGCGTGTGCCAGTTCGATCCAAGGTTGAAGCGTGGTCCATATGATAACGCGACGCATACAATCGTTGACATTGTTGTAAATTGTTTAATTATAGGTAAGCGTCGTTTTATTATGTAGCTCGTTCATACGTGCTTCATATGCTATAAGTGGGCTCAGGCGATACAGGTGATAGTTGTTTATTTTGTTCTAGAATTATCAGTTTACCTTTACCTAAAGATCAAGCAATGCGTAGTTGGAATAAGACATCCTGAAAGAAAGAAAGAAAATACGTTTATTATACACAAAAGACATCGTCGACTACGCTTTTTATACTGAAGGCCAATTCCCGTAATTAAAAACGTTCAAAATCTAGTCGCAATCTCATCTCAGCGGCAATTAATATCTAAAACTTGTCAAAAATTTAGGGACACGAGAAGTATTTTTGACAGATTGAGACTAAGATCAGATGTGAACGGTCTTAAAATTACGAGAGTTGCCCCTCTGGTATTCTTATAAACTACAAGGACACTGCTGGCCATGATCTTGACACTATAACCCACTTGAATCCCTAACCCTTGATCAATGCCATTCTCAAAGGTACCTATGTAAAACAGTTTTCAGAAATATTAAGTGAAGAAAGGGGAAGCCCCTTGGTCTAACCGACCTCCAAAGGTAATATGTTGACTTACCGAGTAATTCAATATTGACGGTTTTTTTTTTTTTGCGGATGGGAAACCATCAAATGACCCCTCCCGCTCTGGGTGGAGCGGAAGGGAGTGTCAGACTCTTACTGACTAAAACCCACCCGTGTTCCTTCCTTAGCCCTTTATGTTCCGGGCCAGCGGTAACCCTTTCGGACAATCCCGCTGACCCGGCAGGCTTCGGCCCTATGGGTTCCCTCCTCGATGCTGACATCTCTTTGAGGCGCGCGTGGAACACGTACGCGCCGTCCGGCACGGGCCTGGTCCTGATCGGACGGTGAGCTACCCATTACTCTCCGCCCGCAGGCCCGCGCCTACGGTGGCCGGGAGTCGTCGCGCGGCTCCCGACGCCCGGAGCGTCTCCCGCGGCGGCTGGGACGGGAGGCTCTCTCCCTGAGCCGTCCCGCCACCTCCTTCGCTAGCATGACTGCTTCGCAGAAGGAGGTGACTGCCTCCCACTCCCTCTCGCCCCGGACCATGGCTTGCACCAGGGCCGGGCGCGAGAGGTCGCCGCCGCTGCCGATCGCCTCTACGAGGACACGGCGGTGCTCCGCCCAAGCGGGGCGGCCTCCACCGTGTGCTCCACCGTGTCCTCTGGGCGATCCTGGCAATGGTGACACCCGGGCGTTTCCTCCCGCCTGATGATGTGCAGGAACCTCCCGAAACTTTCGTGTCCGGTGAGGACCTGCGTCAGGCGGTAGGTGAGGGCGCCGTGGCGCCTCTCTAGCCACTTCTCAAAGAGGGGTCTTATCGCCGCTATCGCGGCGTGCCCTGCGCTGGGTTGCGACAGTCGCTCCTTCCATGTCGCCATGAGATCGCGCCGGAGATCCGTCCGCTCCGCAGCAATTTGCCGCGGAAGCGGAACTTCTCCCCGGCGTAGTGCCTCCGCGCGCCACTCATACAGGCGCGCGAGGACTATCGCCTCCAGATCCCATGGCGGCAGTCCGGCAATGAGGCTTGCCGCCTCGCCAGAGATCGTGCGGTAGCCCCGGATGATCCTTACGGCTACCACCTTCTGGGGCGCGTTCAGGTAGTGGGCGGCTCGCCGCCGCAGTGAACGCGCCCACACCGGAGCCCCGTATAGGGCCATGGACCGCACGACCCCCGCATAAAGCCTCCGGCAGGAGGCGTTTGGCCCCCTCAGGTTGGGCAAGAGCCGCTTGAAGGCGGCCCCGGCCCGTTCCAGTTTGGGGGCCAAACGTCGGAAATGCTCGACGAAGTTCCACCGACTGTCGAGGACGAGACCCAGGTACCTCATCGTTGTCTCGACGCCGATGTGAACCCCTCCTACCGTTAGTTGGGATCCCGATGGTGGCGCGTTCCGGGGCCCATGAAACGACATGGCCTCGGACTTGTGCAATGCCACCTCGAGACCCAACTGCCGGATCCTCTCCACGACTATCGCAACCCCGCGTGTCATCGCGTCGGCCGCCGCCTGATGCGACCTCCCCTGCGCCAGGACCAGCGTGTCGTCAGCGTAGCAAACCACGCTGACGCCATCAGGGAGGGGGTAGATTTTCATTTTATGATTTATTTTGACAATTTTTTGAGAAATTTTATTGTTTTTTAGTAGCTTGGTGGACAAATCAACGACGACTGAGGGGCCGCGCGGGGTAAGGCCCCCGGAATGCGTTCGGATACTTGAAATTAGTTCTTAGGATCGACAAAATTTATCAAACAAAAATCGCCGAAGTTAATGATGAAATCTTTGTGACAAAATTTTAAATGGATAAATAATAACATAAGGGGTAAATTCCGATGTAACTAATATAGTAATTGTTCAGTATACACTATAATTTTTACATATGGGGTGAAATTAAACAAAATTTAGGCAAGAACTTTGAGTATTCATGAGATCAATAAATGTAGTGTAGAAAATAACGGAGAGGTAAATGATTTCCAGGATAGTTTTTTGTAAGTTTAAATATTTTATCATACTTATATTATGATTTTATTTATTACTAGTTACAAAAAAAAATACAAATTATAAACTGAAGTAAATTTTACGCAATGCTTAATGGATATTTAAGCCTTATTGTGGAAGAACAGCAAAAAATGCTATTTTGAAAATCTACCCGAGGTCGGCCCGCAGCACCCAGTCGTAGCCGATGTCCCACAGAAACGGCCCCACGACCGATCCCTGCGGGACACCGCACGACATCTCTAGCCGGTTCCACTCCTCATCGCGACCGGGGTAGCTGACGGCTCTGTCCGTCAGATACGCCTCGACTATTCGACGGAGGTAGGGCGGCACCCGGTGATAACGGAGTGCCTCCACAATGCAGCTCCAGGGCAGGGTGTTGAACGCGTTGGCGATGTCGAGTGACACCGCCACGACGACCCCACCCTGGGATACCGCGTCCCCCGTCGTGAGGGCTCTCACGCGCATGATGGCGTTCACCGTCGAGCGCCCCTTGCGGAAACCAAACTGGCTGTCCGCAAGATCCGGCCCCGTCCTCACCAGGTGCCCGACGAGGCGGCCCACAATCACTCTCTCAAAGAGCTTGCCGACCTCGTCGAGCAGCACGATGGGCCGGTATGCGGACGGAGAGTCCGCAGGGCAATATTGACGGCTGGGGCAATCTTAGAATAAACCATAAAAAAGACATAGCAGCCTATTAAGACAAATTTTAAATAAGAAGACTATATATAGGACACAGGGAAACAAACAGTTGTCTATGTGCTAGGTATGTACTCGTCGAGCACAACCCTGCCAAAGTTTAAAGGAACCACTAGCACTTTTGCAAATAGTTGACCTAGCGATAACAACACTATTTACGGTCAACTGGGCTATGTTTTCCTCAAGAAAAAATGACCAAGTCATGAAAAGGCACAGTTGCGAAAATAAAGTACCTAAGTCAAGTAAATTACGCTAGTAGGTATAGTAAGTGGACAAACACGTGACATACCGTTCGCAGATTTTTCTATGCAGACACAGAAGGGTCACCTCATTCTAACGATATTTTTACTGAAACTACACGTAGATTGCGCGCCGACCACGCATGGACAAGAAAGAGTATAGTCTCGGCCGCGTAATAGAATGTACACAAATATAAAGCGTAATAAAAACTCCATTACAATTGTATATTACGGAATGGCGTCTTGGCGATCATTTCGTAACCGTACTATGCTCGATTAATTGCATGCTCCATTTTCATAGCAGATAGCTTTAAGTGAGCCTTTAGAGTTGAGAAAACAAACATTGTGTCATTCATTACAAGCACTAGAGGTGAGACACTGTGAAGAAACAGCCAGTTTTTAAGTAGATGCTTGGGAATGCAGTTTGTGTAGTTTTTGTGTATAAAGATCATGGCGTATGTCATGTAATGAACTATATGTAATATTCAATGTAAGATGGACGGACCTGTTTTTTGGAGTTCTGGGAAAAAGTGAAGATGGTGTTACCGACCTACTTTTGCGATTATTGGAGCTTAAAGTAATATGCGGTAAATTATCTTAATACTAGATTACGATTATAAAATAAATAGTGGTAAGCATCGACATTTTTTTTTTGTATCACTAATCCGTGACTCTCTATTGCTCTATTAATACTTAACGAGGTTTATTAGAAACTTAGAAAGGCATCCCTTGTTATTGCTAAGAAGAAAGTTCCAGCGTCGGTTTATTTATTTTTTAAAGTTTAATTGTTGTCACATGAGACCTTATTATGACATAGTCTAGGTAGGTAGGTACTTCCGGTGTCGTCAAATTGTAGCTCTTCATAAGCAGATTTTGAGCAGGTATATCCTGCCTCTTGAAGAAAGGCGTAAAATGTATTAACAGAACCAATTCGACAACAAAATACCATAGTGGGTTCTGTGGAAAGCATCAACAATTTTGATCAGATAACTGTTTCTGCATTCACTGGAGAGTTCCATAAGAAAAGATGTTCTTGGCTGTCCATAAACAATGAGACATAATAACAGGTATATTATTTGATTCCCTAAAGCACGAAAATCCGTCTGCTTGACCGAGTGCAGCTGATTTCATAAAGGGCGTTCCCCTCCGCAGCGCGCGGTGATGTAGGTGACAAGTGGAAAGCGGGTTTTCTGCTGATAACTAACTAATAAAGTCATTTGTGATGTTCTGTGGCGATTAAGTGTCAGCGCATTATACTACTGAATAGAATCATCAACACTCGACATGTAACTAGTGACAATACTGACATTATTGTTACAGCTGTGCGCTGAGTTTTCGTGGTAATTACCTATAACCTAATAATTATATTTACGGAAATTCAAATAATCGAAATATGTTTGCTATATAAGAATACAGGGAAATACAACTGCACATCTCAAATCTAATTAGGTACTATGTCAAAGACGAGCCGCGCTGTTTTAAAATTACAAAATTCCTAAAAAAGTTTAAATTAATTAGGAAGTAATTAGGTCCAACACAGGTATCCAACATTACCTTCGACTCAAATACCAGCTACAGGCATGCGGTGTACAGATCTCACGCCGCCCGCTAATAACTTACGCCTGGCGTACATCACGACGTAACAATTACATAAAAATGGCGTTCACATCGGGCCGTCGTCGACCGCGTTTCCTCGTCGATCGTGTAAACTTTCACGAAATCAAACAAAGAAATAGCGAAGCGGCTCATTTGCATCATTCCCACGCGGACAAAAGAATGACCCAATCTGTTTGGCAACTACAAATGATGTGTTACCCGAAATCCTATGGTCACGGTCTGCCTCCTCGCATGCGACAGACAACGAATTGAGATTTAAATTCTATGTTAGACGATGACCTTTTTATTCTCGAAACCGTTTCTCTCATGACCCTGATCGAATCGGCTCCCGAACAATGTGATCGGACAATTCATTCGTCGATTTTATTTTCGTAATTAACGTTTTGTTTTACGCAACCGTGTCTTCACTTTAATGAAGCGCTTATGTAGCTTCTACTTACCTACCTATTATAAAACTTTAGTTTATACGTTAGTTGGTACGGCTTCCTTTTATTATGTAGCTAGTAGCTATATATTAATAGTGTTATGAGATTAGTGCTGGCTGTGTAATGAACTATCTAGGTATGACTTTAACAAATACCGATTATTTATTTTTGAATAGTCTGAGAGATCGATATTATTAAAAGAATCCCAGTAGATTTCAGTAATCAGATTCATATAATAACCCATGCATAGTTCCATGACGAAGGGTTCTGGACGAGTTGCGATCAACGGCTCCCCGCGACCTTCCCAGGTCGTCAGTCCAGCTAGTGGAGCACCGTCCCACGCTTCGCCTTCCGGTCCGTGGTCGCCCTTCGAGAACGCTCCGTATCTTGTGAGTGCAACATACTTGAAACAATTATTATTTATTATAATATGCTTCATCAATATTAATACTATAAGTTACAGTCTATGTTTTAACGCTTTCACGCTTAAGAAGAGTAATTAATGCTCAAGCGTGTAAACTAATTAAATTATTCAATTTCAGATAAGATTGGGTCCTTTATTTGGACCAACCATATTGGCAAATTTCTAGAAAATCGTATACGTAAGCAGTAAAACGAAACGTTAATTTACCTACCTACTTCAATAAGGTCGAAGATCTCCGACTTTAATCAAGCCCGGCTCAAATTAATTTGCATATAAAATGCAATAAGCAAACGTGGAGTGACGACTGATAAATGTCGTAATGAAGAAAACAATGAGTTAAGGACTTTCTATTCGCGCGTATGTCTGCTCCCCTCTCTCTCTTATCCCCCTGTGGTACCTAACTGCCCACGGAGAAAGCCTTTGACCTGTACCTCCACAGGGCTTGTTTACTACGATGCAGTATTTGTGGCACTTTTGCGTGCCCGTGGCACGGTCGTGCATAAATTGCGCTTCTATTTATAAATTGACATTTTAACAGCACCCCCACTAGCTGTACCCAATTAAAAAGAAACGAAGATAAACACAATTTTTCGTTGTTGTGACGTTCTCATGAACTACCCACATTGAAAGTATGAAGCTTTTCAATACCATTTTTCACACACATTCTAAGCAGGACCCAAATCACAATCTACCTTCAAGAAATCTATAAAAACTTACCTCAATTCTCATTCAAAACAGCACCATTAAAAGTATGTTTCTATGATTGTAAAGTATAGTAAACACACTAAAGGCAGCTAGCGCACCGACGAGGTCGGGCAGTCCCGTTGTGCGCGGGAGTTGGGTCGGGCTAACGGGCGCCGGCTAATGAGAACGGAGCGACTCAGTTATGCAGATGCCGGCTGTGCACGTTCAACGTTTATCTACAGCTTGTTGGCTTGAATCGCACTGTGATTTACCTAGACCTGTTGTTTGTAGTGTTAGGTAGTGCTTTTAATTCTGCTAATAATAAAGTGACTAGAGTGATGCGCTTTGTGAGACGGGCATTCTTGGGGACTGATATCAGTCCTCAAGACTATATGTCTTGTGTCACGGAGCGCATCGACTTCCTGAAGCAGAAAGTGTATGCATGGGCGAACCGTATTCGTCGATACAGGCGGCGAGTGGAGCGATACACTCAGAATCGCACATTCCAGAGTGATGAAAGGTGGGTTTATAGGGCTTGGGAGCGACCGGACCAAGGTGTTACTGACACGTGCCTACCGGATGATGACGCCATGTGCTCGTTCTGGCGAAACATCTGGTCGGTGCCTGTCAGTCACACCGAGGGTGATTGGACTGGGAAGATTGAGCGAGCGTGCGATCTAATACCAGAAATGGGGGTACTTACCATCAGCCCCCAAGATGTTGCTCGTGCAGTCCGACCGTTGCCTAACTGGAAATCTCCAGGGCCGGACGGGCTGCACAACTTTTGGATAAAATGGTTCCAAGGGTCGCACGCCTGCTTGGCATCCCAGTTCCAGTCAGCCTTAGAGTCAGGGTCACTGCCCCAGTTCCTAACGACAGGAATAACCCACCTGCTCCATAAATCAGGTAGTACCGCGGATCCCAAAAATTATAGACCGATCACTTGTTTACCGACGGTCTATAAAGTTCTTACATCCATTTTGAGAACTAAAATTAACAAACATATAGACACCAACTCCATCATGTCTGTCTCTCAAAATGGATGTAAGAACGGGTCCCGGGGTACTAAGGAGCTGCTCCTCATTGATATGGCCATTAGCCAACAGGTTCGTCGTTCCCGAAAGGATCTGTCGACATGCTGGATAGATTATAAGAAGGCCTATGACTCGGTGCCACATACATGGCTCATGAGGGTGTTGGAGTTGTACAAAGTAGATGCAACTCTGCGCACCTTCCTGATGTCGTGTATGGGGCAATGGAGGACGGTCCTTCGATATCCAGGATGTCGAAATATTCAGAGGAATAGCGAACCGATAAGGATCGAGCGAGGCATATTTCAGGGTGATAGTTTGAGTCCGCTTTGGTTCTGCTTAGCCTTGAATCCCCTAAGCACGCTGCTGGAGGATTCAGGTCTAGGCTATCGGCTGAGGAGAGGTGGTCAGGTTATATCGCACCTCCTCTACATGGATGACCTAAAACTCTTTGCCCCCAACAATTTGCAACTAATGGAGCTACTGAAAGTAACTCAAACTTTCAGTAGCGCCATCAGGATGGAATTTGGTGTGGACAAATGTGCGGTCATGCATGTAAAGCGAGGGGAGATTGTTGAATCCGTGGGAACCCAACTCTCGGATTCCACAAACCTTAGAACCCTCTCCGAATCCGAAACCTATAAGTATTTGGGTATGTCGGAAGCGTTAGGCATCAATGTTACTGACATGAAGCAATCGTTGAAGGAGCGCTTCTTTGGCCGCCTGAAAAAAGTACTTAATAGTCTTCTATCAGGCGGAAACAAGGTGCGCGCCTTCAACGGTTGGGTCATGCCGGTTTTGATGTACTCTTTTGGCATACTCAAATGGACTCAGACCGAACTCGACGCCCTGGATAGGAGGGTCCGTACGTTGCTGACTGCAAATCGAATGCATCACCCACGGTCATCGGTAATGAGGCTGTATATCCCGCGAAAGTGTGGAGGTCGAGGGTTTTTAAACGCTAAGACCCTCCACAATCGCGAGATATGCAGTCTCAGGGAATATTTTCTAGAAACCGACGTGGGGATGCATCGAGATGTAGTCGCCGTGGACAAGGGCCTCACCCCGCTCTCCTTGGCTAAAGAGAACTGGCGCAAGCCAGTAGTGCTTGACACTAATGATCGCATGGAGGTATGGCAGAGTAAGGAGCTTCACGGACGCTTTTTCCGGGCCCTACATGGACCCGATGTTGATCTATTAGCGTCCGTAGCCTGGCTGCGTTTCGGTGACCTCTTTGGGGAAACCGAAGGTTTTGTCTGTGCAATTATGGACGAAGTTATGATGACGAACAATTACCGGAGATTTATTGTGAAAGACGGCACGGTTGACATCTGTCGGGCATGCCACCGGCCGGGAGAATCAATCAGGCATATTATCTCCGGGTGTTCTCGTCTAGCTAACGAAGAGTACTTGCATAGACACAACCTTGTAGCCAGGATAATCCATCAGCAACTTGCTCTGAAATACAACCTTGTGGAATCGGAGGTGCCGTACTACAGGTATGTGCCCGACCCAGTTCTCGAAAATGGTGATATCACATTATATTGGGATCGATCCATCATCACTGACAGGACTATTGTTGCCAATAAGCCTGATATAGTGGTGGTGGATCGACCAGAGCGGCGCGCAATGATTGTTGACATAACCGTCCCGCATGATGGGAACCTCGTGAAAGCCGAGAAAGATAAACAAATCAAGTATCTTGACTTGGCTCACGAGGTTGTCGACATGTGGGATGTGGACTCAGCGATCATTGTGCCGATAGTTGTGACAGCCAATGGTTTAATTGCCAAGAGCCTCGACCAACACCTGAGGAGGCTCTCGTTGGGCAGCTGGATCAAGGGCTTGATCCAGAAAGCGGTACTTCTGGACACGGCCCGAATAGTTAGGAGGTTCCTCTCTCTGGAGCCCTGACCGCCGGTAGCTTGGACCCTTTTCCCGATACCGGTGGGCTACTATTTTTTATATTTTTAAATGTTTTTATATTTCTTTATACTAATATTTAAAAATATAATTTATAAGAATTTAAATGAATAAAGTGACTAAACGGGTAGTGTGGTTTGACAGTTGTCTTCGTCAAGAAAAGAAATTGAGGGTATTCAGAAGATCATTATAGACATAGAGGATATACAGGGTTAGTTTTCAAAGGGATGTGGTACAGATCATCATACTGAAAAAATTTGTCCATAGGACCAATATCGTAATCGCAAATAAAAATTGAGCCGTCCCATAGGTACCCTACCTACGTTTAGGTCGTGTAGGTACCTATTGAAGTTTTCTATGGGACAGTTGACATTTTTTTCGCGAATACGATAGTGGTCCCATGGAGAAAGTTGTTCAGTTTGATGGTCTGTACCACACCCTTAAATTTGGCTGGTCTTTGAAAACTAACCCTGTATGATGAAACAAATTCTATGCAATCCTCCTAAAGATACACATAAGAAACCTGTAAAATTAAAATAACAACCCTCCGCCCTTCTTAAGGAGGAAGTTCTTACTTCTTACCCTTAGTTGACTAAACCACCACACCCATTCACCATATTCAAAAATCATTTCCAAATAATAATTTAATGATTAAAACTAGCATTCCCATTGGTTCTATAAATAATCGGGGACGAGCGGTATGCGCCAGAGCAGCGCACCGCGATTCGCGCCGTTGACGTTGAGTAACCGCCACAGTGTGTCACCACCTTCACGGGCCGCTGCTTCCTGACGCCTTTCGTCAGATAAACATTAGAAGCAATTGCTTTGTTTGGCTTATTAAGTTAGTGCGATACTTATTATAGTAGCAAACGAGTTGGAAAGAAATGCAGGCCAAATTGTGGACTGGAAAGGTGGGATGAGTTATTGTCCTCATGGTTTGCGTGATTAAAGCGTATTTCTAAACAAAAGCAATAAACAAAAGCGAAGCTAAATAGCCAATAGCAAATCTTAATAAATATACAAACAGGCTTAAAGCTATTATTGAAATTACAGCTTATGCAAATTAACAAAGGTTTTAGTGCGAATTAAAAAAATCACAATTGAAATAGCCTTTTCTAAACCCAAAATAATTACTATCATCTACTGGAAGCACTAAGCATTAACACGAACACAAACAAATCAACACAGCACATTTGCGGAAAATACAGCGCTGCTGGTAAAGCGAACAAAGAGCTGCATTTCTTTGGCCGTTCCCCTCGATTCTCAGTTCGTCCCTCCGGCAAAACCGATCGGGCCAGACCATCGGCTCGCAAGGAATGCTTTCAGTGACTAATAGCCCAACCATTCGCAGGCTAACGCTTACTTGTAGCACAGTAATCTGTAAACAGTAGCGCAACTACGTTGTGTTCTTGAAACAACTGCTGAAGACGCTTCATCGAAAATTAACCCCCGGTTTTGAAAGCAAAAGTTAGTGAATGTGCTGTGAAATTTTGTGTTATCTAACTGCTGATTAGCCAAGCAATTGAAGAAGGTACCTATCGCCTATAAACTTGCTGATAAATAGGGATAGAGACAGAGCCTCTGATCTCTGCGCAAGTAAGATGACGCCACAATCTTTTCTTAGTGAAACTAGCTTAGAATCCGCGGAGGTCAATGTGCGTGCGCCAATATCAGTTATTTATTCGCCGTGACAATACTGTTATTTGTCTATTTACTGTGCTTGTTGTCAGTTGTAGCCCCACTTTAGAAGGGAAATAGGTACTGCCATCGAACTTCCTTGCAACCTAAGGTCGCAGTGTGAGAGTTGACAAAAAAACACATTGCGAATGCGTACTCTTATTACATAAGACGGCCTTTGTCATTTTATTTTACATAATAGCCGTTTTGTCACACGTAATCTTTAGCAAGTATGTAAGTGTAAGTGGAACTTTACTCATAATAAAAATGTTTTTGCCCAAAATTCTCTAACATATTTTTAACGAACTCGTGGTGAAACGAGTTGTTACGTGTGTAAAGAAAATTATATAAAATCTAAATACTTAAGCAAGTAGTTAATATTAGTTTCCATTTTTTTACGCGTCAAATATCAACCCAGCAATAGTGTCGTCTCTGTCTAACAAAAAACAAAACTACCCTATTAATGTTCACCATACTGAAATGTTCAAAAAGTTTTCCTACGATGATTTAGATAATTGCACGTCATAAGAATATAGAAACGCGTAAATCGAATGATTTGTTTTGTAACTGGCCTTGAAGAAAGCCGTTCGAACACAAATATATGTAGGTAAGCCGTCGGTATTGGCAACCGTGACGAATGACTAACGAATGTATAAACAATAATTGAGCTGTAGGCAGGTAGGTACACATACACAGTCGATATGTGGTTGACAAATATGGATTTGCCCCTACCATTATGCCGAGGTATGGTCCAAAACCGATCAAAAGGCACAATATTATCTATATTCCGTGCCAGTTATCGAGATCATTGTACAGTTATTGACAACGCAAACTGAAGTACCTAGTGTTAATTGCATGGATGCTGCACAGTTGCAGGTTCAGTGCTATCCTACACGTTGGCATTCGTTTTATAGCAATGTCTTATGCTCGATGAAAATATATGAAATTAAGAATAAAAATACTTGAATACGAAGAGTTCAGCTTGACTCCTGAGAAACTAAATTAAACAACTCGGTAACGCAAATGAGAAAAAATTAATAAAAACTGGCCAAGTGCGAGTCGGACTCGCACACGAAGGGTTACCACAAGGCAAAAACGCCAAAAAAAAACACGTTTGTTGTATGGGAGCCCCCCTTAAATATTTATTTTATTTGAATTTTATTATTTATTATTAAGTAAAGTAAAAATACAACTGAGTATTTTGTGAATATTTCAAGTGCCTACCTGTTGCCATTATTGATATCGAGTAAAAAAGGGCAAACAAAATCGCGTTTGTTGTATGGGAGCCTCCCTTAAATATTTATTTTATTTTTAGTATTTGTTGTTATAGCGGCAACAGAAATACATAATTTGTGAAAATTTCAACTGTCTAGCTACCGCGGTTCTTGAGATACAGCCTGGTGACAGACAGACGGACGGACGGACAGACAGCGAAGTCTTAGTAATAGGGTTCCGTTTTTACCCTTGGATACGGAACCCTAAAAAGGAACCAGACGATTTGGTTATACGAATTTTTTTTTGCTCATACTTAAAAACCTTAAAATAATTAGCAATCTTTCGAGGGAAACCATTTTAAGGGGCCAAACAAATCATAAATAGCAAAACCGAGATCTCCTTGAATTGTATCCGTGGTTTAAGTCATAATAATTTACAATTGCACCTCAAGAACAAAATTTGTGCAAACCAAAAGTCGTCGTCATAATTTGCTCATTTACACGTTATAGATAAAGATCAGCTTATGTTCAAATTAATGTTAGATATAATCATTATTTACATTACAAAACTTGCAATCACAGAGTAAACTTACAATTAATTTTAAAGTCAAGAAATAAATAAATAGGTTTTTTTTCCTTCTATGGCAACTTTTCCGATGTCAATACACTGCACGCATGTGTGCGTGTCCTACGCTAGAGGCTGTCGACCAGCACACATATCTCGGCCTCACTTTAGACAAGCATTTCAATTGGGGACCACACATAGAAAGTGTAAGTAACAAACTTAGATCTATTAACGCAAAGTTGGCTGTCCTCAAATATAAACTTCCCTTCCACACGCTTCGCTTGCTGTATCTCGCTCTGGCGGATTCAGTCATAAGCTATGGGCTAACTAGTTACGGACGTTCTTACAAAACTTATGTAGATAAAATATATAGACTTCAACTAAGTATACTCAAGTCTATTGTGCCAAAGTATATTAAAATTAAATATAAAGATGATGAGTATGGATTATTCAAATATTGTAAAGTTATGTCAGTCTTTGATAAATTCAGGTCTGCGATCATCTTGGAAAAATTTAATGATATTAGCTCCTTAACTTTAAACAATAGACCAAAACAGTTACGTGCTCTTGATTACTTGCCAACATATAAACTACCTACAACGGTAAATGTGTATGGCATGAGGACGTGGAAATATATATTACCTGATACTATGAATAAAATTCCTAAAACTGTGCAGTCAAAGATTGTCACTAGTACATATAAAAAATGTAAATCTACCTTAAAAAAATATTATATTACTGGTGACATCTCATCTTAAGTTTTTAAATATTTTTAAGTAAGGTGTTAAATATTTTTAAGTGATGTGTTGTGAGCGAGCTTGCTTCCTCCACTTTGTCACATAAACCTTCAAAGGTTTTTAGACAAGTGTATGCATGTAAAAAAATTAGTGTAATTGAAAGTATTGAAAAAAAAAACAAAAAAAAAAAAAAACACCATAATTATGATACATTTTTACTAACGCCTTTTTTTCTGACGTCATTAAATTGAATGAAAATGATAGTTCGAAAAAGGTGACATGCCCCGCTACTTATGATGAAAAGGAATTCGTTTGAAAATTGCTTAACATTATCACTCCTTTTGACCATATCTGCGTACCTACCGATATATATATACCTATATATATTTTTATTTTTTTTAAACATTGCCCCACACTAGGAATTTCTCCTGTATCGTGGGTGCGTTTACAAACATTTAAACTCACATACACAAACAGCCATATATATATCTAGTGTAGTTAATAAATAAAACTGAAATATAAGCATCAATACCTACTACAATGTAGTGGTAAATGAGTACCTATTGCACCGGCTAGTGAAATGAAAGTAAAAATCGTTTATGAAACGTCTCGGTGGAAGTTAATCTAATCGCGCCAACATTACACAATGTTGCTCCGAAACTAAACAACTAATCACCTGTGCCAGTTGTTTGCATATTTTAAACCGACTTCAAAAAAAGGAGGAGGATTTACTGAAAAAGTTATAATCACTCATGCACTCTCTTGATGCTAGATTGTTTTTTTTCTCATTAAGTACATCTAGCCAATATTAAGACACATAGTTCTAGATGCTTTCTCTAATTTCACAGTAGGCAACATCTATCTATCTCACAAATTAATTATACATACTTATGTTAAAATTTTGGATTTCTCAATTATTTCTTAGCCTAAGTCAAGTCGAGCAACAAGGAAGAGCAGTCGAAATAATGTGCATCAAACATTCGTAAGTGAAATGAAATCGTGTAATTTCTGCACTGCGTGTTAGAATTGTGTAGTTTGAACATCTATTGTTAATTTTCTATTCTCTATTACAATTATTTGCTTCATGGGGAAGTAGGAAATAGTGCGCACGTATAAATAATATAGCGTGACTTTCTCCGTTTGTTTTGATGCGAGCAGTGCAGGCGCGGCGCGGGCGCACGCGGTGGCGGGCGGCGGCTCCGCGCTTGCATACTAGTGACACAAGTAGGTACTCGTAACAGGAACACGAACATTGCATAAAGAATCACGTACTTACAGAAATATTAACTAATGTTCACATGAATTTTAAACAAGTTTTGTTTCAATAAGTAATTCCAGCGCTCATTATGTAATAACCAGAAACAATAAATGAGTGCCTAGCATGCATCGGTGCATCATAAGATATTGTAAATTACTCATTAATAGTAATTTATAATAGACTTGACTAACTCTTCATGATATTGTCATGGTAATTAGGATTTTAGATAGTTGTCTGTAGGTACCTACACACATTCGCGTAACACTCAATAATATGTACAGACGCCAGCACATCAAGTTACTACAATCTGTCAGATTTCTTTAATAGATTGTCGACTTTATTGCTAAAGCATAAGGTTCAAGGTTGATTGTGAAAATCTGACAGTTTCGGGTAGGTTGACCTGCTGGCGTCTGTACATGCATAATAAGGACTGCAAAATTTAAAAATAATAAAATTAATGTCTTAGAAAAACACCAATCAATCTATAAGTAGGTAGGTACTTAACTATTAATTTTTGCATGAAAAAATAACATCTTTTCTTAAGTCCATAAAACCCACCCCGGAACCAATCTAAATCCAAACATTGCAGTAAAGAAGTAACGCGACAGTCGTAGTACCGTTACGTAAAGGCGGATTGTCAAAATGTCGCAAGCGCAGCTCGCGTAGGCCGCACTCCTTGCAATCGACGCAACCGACAAATCGCTGGGAAAGCACCATAATTTCGCCAATCACACGGGAATCTCAACAATGCCAAGCTTCTGATGTCCAATTCGCCGCGTTGTAAATATAGTTACGATCTATGGATCCAAATGATGTCACAATGCCATTAAATCCATGTATAATAACCGAAAAGAAAGACTTGTTTACGTCTTTACCGACTTCACAAAAAGGAGGAGGTACTATGTTCGGGTGTTTGTATGTTTTTTTTTTTTTTTTTTGTATGTTTGTTCATCGAATACTCCGCCAATTGTCGACGGATTTTCAAAATTCTTTTTTTGTTCGAAAGTAGATAGTTCTGAGGTGGTCCCATTGTCACCAAGTTAGGATCTGATGATGGGATCTTAGAGAAATCGAGGGCAACCCTCAAATTTTATAGGCTCACTTATTGTTTTTCGCATATTTTATGAAGTATCTTGTGTATGGTTGTCACCATCTCAGGTAGCTGGGCTGATGATGGAAGGTACAACTCCTTAACAGTAAGAAGTTACTCGAACAGGCAAGGACTGTTTGTGTAGTAAATTGTTTTGATGTTTGATAGGGCATTTGCCACATTTGGTCTCATGATCATCAAGTTATGACCTGATGCTGCAGTCAGGATAGTCTGCAGAGTACCTAACTCCTCGACAACTAACAGCAGATATATCGTGTTTAGGCTCATTGAAAAGGGCTCGATGTGTGGATAAACGTACTGTTACTGAGGAACACCGAATACCTGATGCTGAAGCCAGGAGCATCAGAAAAAGTACAAACCTTGAAATTACAGCACCGTAGTCGTGTTTGGGCTCATTTTAAACAGGACTAATTTTAAGTTCAATGCAATGTTGACATAAGTCTGGCCTGATGCTGCAGCCAGGATTATCAGCATCTAATCTAAAAACTAATAAAAGGAGAACTCCTCAACAATTAACGTCCCTGCATCGAGAAAAGGAATATTTTATAAAAAGGCGATGGGCAAGTTGACATTAGGCTATTGTAACTTAGATAAATTATAAACAGACCCACTAAAAAGCGAGAAATAAAAACTTTTTACTTAACAAAAAAAAAACCGACTTCCAAAAAAAACACTACAAACTGAAAAATAACTTTAATTTCGGAAGTCGGTGGCAAAAACTAAAATACTGATCCCTAAGACACCGACTTCCGAAATTAAAGTTATTTTTCAGTTTGTAGTGTTTTTTTTGGAAGTCGGTTTTTTTTTTTGTTAAAAAGTTTTTTAAGTATGTAGTACAACTTTGAAACTATCGATGCTAATGATCATTCAAATGAGCGAATTTTGTTTCAATATTTTAATGACATGCACGTTCAAAGCGGATACAAAAATGTACACAGACCTTCACTCTGACATTAGAATCCATCAGAGGTTCTCGTTTCGACCGTGTACAATATGAGATCTACGTTATAATATAGTTATTCCCCAATATGAACGGTAAATGACCTTGTTACAGTTATAAAATGTCATGCTCGTGTTTGAGCAACCCGAACTGGTTAGTGCTAAGTATCGTAAACAAAAAATGTGAGACAAAGTTGTGTTGTATCAACTTGATGATTAAATACGTTACTTTTAAATTTCTAATCTAATATTTTGTGTTCTCCTCGAATTCATTACGGAAAATGTTTGACGTCAACAATTTTGGAGATTACTTTCTAGCTAGACGAATTCCGTGTCACCAAATAGTACATTGGCGCTCCAAAATCGGAGTCACAAATTGAACAATGAACGGCGGCGGCGCGGGACCGAAAAGAAAATTAATTTAGGTATTGGTGTCGGTCGGCGAACCCGCGATTGTGAAACGCTGAGCGATTGCGCTCAGTACTGTTTGTGTAATACACCGGCACAATGCTCCACCAAATCAGCTGGCCCTCGAAAATGTTCACCTGTGTTGAAACAAGCCTTCAATAACACCTTTGCGTCAATCGGCAACCTTCTGCTAAGGTTCTCAATCTTAACGAAGTGACATCGTTGTTTTTTAGTTGCCAATTCCCAGGGAGTGAAATCATAAAAATATCAAAACATTAAAAACACTAAACTGTATCAATTAAATACGGCATAATAAAAGTAGACATCGCAAATCCGCAAAAATATGGAACATTCAATTGTGCAAAAATGTCAAAAATCGTGGAACAGAACACTCGAGCAAAGTTGGTAATTGGGAGATGAGATCTCGTGGAACGTGGCCCGAGGCGGCATGAATGAAAGCCGCTCACTGACAGCACACTATGATCGTCCCGGCCCAGCCACACACCAAATAAACACCGACTTCCTCGATATGCCGTCCATACAATGCGTGTTATACTCTTCTCTTCCCACAAGCACTTTCTGTCCAGCCCGCCATGTATGTAATAAAAAGCTCGTCCATGTATGAATCAACGGTCGATTTGTGCGGGTTAAGGATATCGACATCCGCCGAACGAGTTTTTCCAGTCCGTATCATCGCAATATCACGGTTATTATTGAAACGCGCGCTGCGGTCGCGACAGGTAAGTAAAGCATTTATCACGGGAAATATTTACCTACCTAGTGCAGCGTTATCTTATACCACACACAATTTAGGGGAGATTGGACGCGCTTTATCGTTTTAACTACAAGTCGACCGCTATTTGATAAAACTTTCGAAATTAATTGTAGCCTGCTTTCAATAAAACAATACTTATGCATCTTCGTAAGTAATAAAAAAAACACGTAAGTAGTAAAATAAAGTTGACGAAGTGTTTTGCTGGTACAAAATATGGTTTAGAAAGTTCATTGTAGTAAGCATAAGTCCATTTGATTGTATCTCGGTGAACCATACCACTTACGGTACATACGGCTCGTTCGTGGGCAGAGAAATTTGGTAACACAAATATTAAGCCACAACCAGTTCACAACAATTGAAACGGCGATTTGAAAGACACGGCGACCAATCCGTCACGGTTCTTGTGAGCGCCGCATTCTGTGCCTCCTCCTAACAAACAACATCTGGATATTTCGACAGTGCACGCTGTTATTTTTATGCACCATGTACCTATGTAATAAGAGTGGTACACTACTAAGATATCATGACGAATAATGGCAAGTTAAACCTATTCCTAGTTGAATCCAAACAAAAACCAACAAGTAAATGAAACACGTTTCGCTTTCAAATAACTTTTTTATTTACGTAATTTTTATACCTGTCATCAAGACATCCGCTTCTAGGCAAAGGTAACGTTTTATGCCCTTACTTATCAATTAAGGAGTAAAAATCAGCTAATTTTAAAGTATTGACATTAAATCAACAGTCAGTTCCTAAATATGTTTCCTATGAGAAACTAAGCAAGAATAGTATAAGAGCATTTACGACGTACGGCATTTTATACAAACTTTCAAGCCCTTGTTTTTCGACATGAACAAACCGATTTTAATGAAACTTCATACGCAGCAGGGATACAAAGGTCTAAAAAGTTACCTACTTAAGAACATTTTCGAAAAATACTAGCTTGAAAGTTTGTGTGAAATGCCGTACCTACGTCGTACGCGCTCAGGAATCGTGCACGATAAAAAACCCAATACAACTCTCCAAAATACCCTACTGAATGACTATTACATAACATCATCACATTTGAGGTCATTGCAAAATAACACTGTTTCATTGAAATACAGGTATAGAACCGAAAAATAATATTTAAATTATATTTTTAAGGGTCTTTGGCCCACGACTGTTCTGGTGCTCACAACTACTGAGCATAACTGGCGAAATGCTGGTGTTTTTATTATCGACCACTGCCTATTTCTGGGATTTCTGGCCTGATAATATTATCAGTGGCAGTGGTCGAAACATGTCGATCTGTTTGGTTGTTGTCCTGTGGCAAACTTATCATATGATAAGTTTGCCACAAGACAACAACCAAACAGATCGACATGTTTTTCGTTAAAATACACATGCACATATTTATATTAAAACAAAACTTATGTTTAAAATAAAAATTACAGTAAGTATCAAGTTTTATGTTCCCCCCTCCAATATTTCACTTACTATTAAATCAACTCTGCTTAAAAAATACTTTCGTTTTCCAGGTACCAATCGCCTGCACAACACTTCTGCCAAATCACACATATATTCTTTTAAGTTGCATTCTTTGTCCTTTTCTCCACCTTCTGCCGTATTTGCATATTTTACTAAAAATTTGGCTAAATCACAAGTATTTTCTGAACTTGGTTTAGTAGATTCCGTCTCTTCATTTTTATTTGACATTAAAATATCTTTCAAGATGCTGCTATTAGTAACGTTCGCTACCACATTATCACCTATTGGATTTGCCTGTTCTATTTTTATGTTTGGTAACATATCAGGTGCCACGAACTGTTCGTCATTTAAATCGTCATGGATTCGATAGGCCTCCTTTATTGCCTGGTCCATTCCTAAATTCACAAATTCTTCTTTAACACTTGTACTTATTTGAATGTCAGGCAAAATAGCAGGTTCCTCGGACACTAAGTCATTTGAATCGTCATCGATTTGGTAAACCTCGTTTGCATCGTCCATTCTTAAATTTACAAATGTTTCCATAGAATGCGTAATGCTACTGCCACTTTCATAATTATCGATATTTGGCAGAATACTCATAGGCTCTGTTCCTATTTCCCGTTTGTAGTCCTTAATTACTTCTATAACACTATTTTCTTTTACTTTTATTAATTTTTCAACGCTTGAACCACTTTGTGTGTATAAAGGTACTTCAAACGCTGATTCAAAGAAATTATGTGCAGAAGAAGATAATTTCTCTTCAGGTATTTTAAACATATATCGATCAAGAAAATCAAGTCTGCCATCCAAATATTTCGATGTTTTGATATGCTTACGGACCATATCCTCTGTCACGTTTCCAACATGGATCATGTACTTTAATATCAAATAGTTATGTTTAATACCAGTCCACTTTCTTCTACAATAATTCTCTGAAAAGAAAACGCAAGCGTAAGTACAATTTGCTAATAAATCGAAACTCATAAAATGATAGTGCTTAGATTAGATTGTAAAGATTCAACTAATATTTGCGTCAAGCGTACAGTCGACCGCACATCATGGCGGCTCTGAAGTGCGCCACTAGCTGCGCAGTACCTCACCCCTAACCCCCGCTGTCACGTTAATTTGTTACTGCGCAGCGACTCGCCTCATGTTCCGAGCCGCCATAAAGTTTGAATCGGGCGGCAACAATACCAGTTAAAAGCTGGCCTCTTAGATCACGTTCGCACGGACATATAAATATCGCGACGGGATTTTATCGCGCGCTGGATTTTGAACTCTTGGTCTTGAGCAGAGTATTAAGAATCCAACAGGACGCATCAAAAAAGACACTGTTGGATTTTCAACCCTGCAGCAGTGGGTTGAAAATCCAGTGTGCGAAAAAAACGCACTCGTGCGAACCTGGCCTGGTTTTAATACACAGCCTGGCCAGGTTCGCATAGCACGGATGCTATGCTAGGCCAGTACAAGTTCAAAGTGTTTCTACCGACATGCGGCCAGTTGTAACACTTGACCCTGAGCAGGCCCAGTGTGTTGTTCCTACTGACGTGCGGCCTACTGTACATTTCAACTTATTATCATAAATCCTTTCAAGTTGGTTAAACAATAAATTACGTTTTAACGTTTAGTTGGTAATTAAATTAGTTTAAAAAAAATACGTGCTTGTAATTTAGATTTATGTAATCGTTAATTTCGTTAAAAATTTAAATAACGGGGCATTTCACATGAAGCGGACAACGGACAAAAGTGAGGTCGTGAAATTTGTTTATATTCCGGTCAGTTATACTTCTAGTACCTAGACATAAATATATATACACAAATGTTTTTTTGTGTGAGGCTTAATTGCCGAGATATGGGCTTCTGAAGAATTGACAAAGTTTGAGGACAGTCATTTTTGGTATCAGTGAATTTATAATAAAATTTGAATAAACTGGTTTTAAATAGTAAAAAGGGTGCTCTTTTTAATTTTTAAGTTGAATTTGAATTTTTATTTTTTTTTGCATGGAAAACCGGAAGTAAAAATTTCAGATCAGATTTTCAGACACTTAGACATAATTTTTTTTAACTTCAAATTAAAGCGTCAACTATAAAAATAATTCACCAAAAAATTATAACGTGATCGTCATTATATGTAGTTTAGGAGTTACATTAAATAGAGTATACCAAGGCGTCACACGGAGCCCTTTCTAAGTTAGCCGATTTATGCGAAAACATGCTAAAATACGACAATATTTAAATTTTATTCATAAATTTTAATCCGTAGGATACCTACTAGAACTACAATAAATCCAAATATTAAATTTTTAAAACATAAAATGTGAATCACTTCAACGCCACACAGTTCTGACGCGAATTCCGTTCCGTATTGAATTTCTGATTTTGAACATCTACTTTTGCTGTTGCTTTTTTCTATATAGCAGTATTTTTAAAACAAAATAAGATTGTAAAACACGACTATTAGCGCCATCTCGCAAAAGTAGAATATTATATCACTTACTCGTAATCTCGATTAACAAAATACATGTACTTTATATATTTATGTACTAAAATATTGTGAAAAGTTAATTATAGAATTCATTCTTAACCATCTTTATTATAATTAAACTATCGAAAAAAGATTTTCGATAGTTTTCGTTGCCAAGTCAAGTCGTATGCGCGAACGGTGCGTAAGCGAATTTGACGTGAGAGCACTTGCGGGCAGGGCGCGGGGCGGCCGTCTCCGTCGCCATAATAACAGTATAAGCACGACTGCACGAAGAACGCACGTGCATGATATCGTTCTTAAAATGAACAATCATCATGGCCTAGCCGTAAAAACGCGTAGTGAGTTTGACAGTTTAATGGCGAAATTCACCAATGAAACCGATCTGAACTGAGCGCGATCACCACATCAAAATCTTCGCTCGTTTGCGCTGCCAGTGTCAATATTCCACAATAATGATGACAGTAACAGCTCTTAAATGCAGTTACTTTAAGATGTGATGATCGCGTTCAGTTTAATTGGTGAAATTCGCCCTAAATGAAAATTGAACTGAATCGTAAATATTCGTAAAGTAGGTACCTACAAAAAGTTTAAAAGTCAATTTTACCCGTTAAAACAGCCATACAATCCTACAAAAGCGAACAATTATTATTATTAATAAATATTAAATATAAATACATATTACATTGATAACATACCTGGCATTCCAACTCTCATCGATATCTCCCGCCAAACTTCCTTTTTTTTTGCGGGCTTCGTACTGAAAGCGTCGTTATTTTCATATTGTTCCATCATTTCGATGAATGCTTTATCTTTTTTTATCCATGACCATACCAATTTTGGTTTGCGAGGCATATTTAGATGTTAAAAGTTAAAATAGGCGAGCGTTAAAAAAAATTCTGGCGTGAATACGTGCAATACTCATGACAATGTGCGGGGGACTGAATGGCGGCCCGCGGGGAGGCACGCCGCACGTTAATCGTCCCCCGCTTCCCCTCTTTCCCTCGGCATGACGACAGTGTGGCGCGGAGAAGTACGCGACTACGCGTGCGAGCCGCAACTGGCATCGGATGTCGGAGGGGAGGAGGGCGGCGCGCGGCGCTTGTTTCTTGATACCGTACCGCACTCACTGCGCGGTGGCGTTATATTCATAAACACAAACTTATTGTTATTATTTTGTATTCTGTAGTAAGAACGTTATCAATCAATTATTAATTTTATGAAATAATTATTATTTGGAGTCGGATTAATTTATGTTTATATCTTTTTTTTAACCGACTTCAAAAAGGAGGAGGTTCTCAATTCGTCGGAACCTTTTTTTTTTTTTTATTTCTTTTTTTTATGTATGTTCCATTGTTCCCCGATTACTCGGAGACGGCTAGACCGATTTCAAAAATTATTTTTTTTTTTGTTTGAAAGGATATACTTTCCAGGTGGTCCCATTGTCATCAGGTCAGGATCTGATGATGGGATCCTGGAGAAATCGAAGGAACTCTTCAAGTATTACAGGCACACCTATAGCGATTTGGGTATTTTTTATAGTAACTCGTGCATTTGCTCTCTGAAAGCATCATTTGGTGAAGTGGAACTGATGATGAAGACCACAAATGGCCACCGGAACTACTCAATAATAAGTATTTCCCGGTTTTCGATTCGATTACTTACTTTAATATGGTTGCTAAGCAAGTTATGCTCGTCACGAATGCGAATGGTGAAATGGAGCTGATGGTGGAATACCAGGAGAACTCCTCAACAATTAACGTCCCTGCATCGGGAAAAGCAATATTTTGTAAAAGGCGATGAGCAAGTTGGCATTAGGCTATTGTAACTTAGATACATTATAAACAGACACACTAAAAAGCGAGAAATAAAAACTTTTTAACAAAAAAAAAACCGACTTCCAAAAAAAACACTACAAAGTGAAAAATAACTTTTATTTCGGAAGTCGGTGGCAAAAAACTAAAATACAGATCCAAAGACACCGACTTCCGAAATAAAAGTTATTTTTCACTTTGTAGTGTTTTTTTTGGAAGTCGGTTTTTTTTTGTTAATTATGTAAGTAGTATTTCACTAATAAGACCTTTTATGTCTTCGATCAATAAAGTTTATGTACAATAATGTCGTGATGTTAAGGGGACTACATGAACTAACTCGCGGTCAGTGTCGGACTGCATAGAAAAGAAAGAGAAGCGCGATGACACAACGCTGGTAATTTATTGCAAAATATAAAATATTTACAAAAAATCGATTGTTTGGACTAAACAATTAAAACACTAGTGCTTTAGTAGGTATGTTGCTTGTAGAATAATCTGACAAAAATCTGAATGATTGTATGCAAGTACTTACATTAGTATGGTTTTTATTGTAAAAGGAAAGTTTATATCTTCATGATTTTCTTCTATCGTATCAAATTAGTTGTATTACGTTTTCAACACACTATCTAACTAGCATAAATATCCTGAAGAATATCATATACTTATGTTTCTGATTTTGTTTACTGTAGCCGGTCATATACTTTTAGGCATTATAAAACTTGCTTTTTTTGCGTTAAGGTCCTGTAGTCCTTTAAATTGTTACGAATGCTTATTATGTGCACGTTGTAAAAAGTTTTTACTTATAAGGTACAATTATTATACAATTACTTATTATTGTAGGTATTGTTTCTAATGTTAAATGATGAAAATTTCTTCTAACACAGCTTTAAGCCATAGAAATAATGTGATAAATTAATACCGGACCTCGGTGTAATACGTGCGGGTATCGAACCCAAGACCCGAAGCCCAGCAGTCAATCGCTCAGCCATTGCGGCAATCATCCACATTCAGAATTTCGAAATACTTTACGACTTTTGTTTTGTCTGTACTGTTTTGTTTAGTAAGTACTTCTGTACTTGCAAAAGATCGCTTTTAGCGATAAGACCGCCTAATTTAAAATATGTATTTATCTTTTATATCTGTAATTTTTATGGTGTACATAATAAAGAGTATTTTACCTATCTTGCCTATGTTTACAGACACAAATCCTAAATGCATCAACACCCAGAACCAGTAATGATAAATGATTTTATTTCTGTAAGTAGGTTTGTACAATCACTTTTACACGTCAATCATATTTTTTTTTTAAACTAGATGATGTCGGCGTTTCCTAACTGACTATTCTGAGAAGAAAGGCCGAAACAAACTCAGAAGTCACAGTCTCTTTTAAAGTCCAGACAAAAACTTGTTCAGATCGTGTGAAGACCATGTAGATTTGGTGTCTGAAATGGTCTTTTGAGGAAAGAACCACACAGATTGAGCGGACCTGTCCAATCAGTGCACGCATTTGTCAAAAATCGTGCAGCTCAACTCAGAACTTGAGGAGCTCAACGATTCGACGAACAATACCAAATACAGGACATTAGAGTAGGCCGCATAAACTACTCAAACTGCCAGATCATGATTAAAACTAAGAAGGAAAAAAGAAATGACCCACATAGTCCTCACATTCACAATAATTTAATAAAAAAATAAAAATTACTTACAAAGTAAATATTCATGTCATTGTCAATAAAATTCGTCAATGTCAATGTGTATATAAAAAATCCGCACATAATCTTTGAGGACCATGTAGATTAGTGTCTGAAATGGTCTTTTGAGGAAAGAACCACACAGATTGAGCGGACCTGTCCAGTCAGTGCACGCATTTGTCAATAACCATGCAGCTCAACTCAGAACCTAAGGAGCTCAACGATTCGACGAACAATACCAAGGACAGGACATTTGGGTAGGCCACATAAACTACTCAAACTGCCAGATCATGATTAAAACGAAGAAAGAAAAAAAAATTACCCACATAAGTAGTCCTCACATTCACAATAATTAAAATCATATAATACTTTATACAGTAAATGTACATGTCATTATTTAAATAAATAGATTCTTAAAAAAGAAAAAGAATTAAAGTGTAAAATAGCAAAATAAAAACAACATTCTAAACCTATTGGAGCAGCTCAATCCCAAGCCTTTTTGTCGTCAATATAGTCTTTTACAGTATAATAGGCTTTCTGACATAGTTTTCGCTTTATAAGTATCTTTAGGTCATGCAACTTCGTAGTTAGTCATCAATGTCGTAGAATCCAACCACTGTGCCACTGCGCCTCTCAAGACGTCAAAATTATAGGCGGTGTCCCATGTCATGGGCGGAACGCTCGGTCTAGCAAGTGGTCGCAAGTGCGACTGCTAACCGGGGGCTCTGAGTTCAAATTCAAATTGATTTATTTGTACACAAAGGTGTAATGTAGTAGTACATGATGGATAAAATAAAAAGATATGTTGTGTCACTATGTTCTGCCTTGCAAGGCGTATGCTTACACAGTAAGTAATTAATGGATAGATAGGCCTATATATCCAATTATAGATGACTGCTAAGTAACAGTATTAAATCTCTGGCAATAACATAAACAAAGAAAATAGTATACATTTAGGTAACTAAGTAATATTATTAACTAAAGTAAAAAAGCAGGCAATTAATAAATGTGAGAAAATGGTTTTACGGGTTTTATATTTCTTCTAAATATTAATTTATAGTGTTTGATTCTCAGTTTAGGCAACTTTTATTGGGCTGTTCTATTAGGAAATTCTCAGTACCAGCCCGTGGTTTGGATGAATGTCCGATAAAATATGGCAATAGACAGAAAAATACTGATTTAATATGGGTTAGGTAGGAAGGTACTTACTAACTATACACCCTCTTCCTACCTTTCAGGGGAATACATGCATGATGTTATGTAGGTAAATTATGTTCAAAATTATCTACACTGAAAAAAATAATTTCATACTACCAGCACATTAAAGCGATTTCATTAAGACTTACTGACTTTATACAGTAATAAAAAATTAAATTTAAAATTTAAAAAAATAAATTAAAAAAAATCTTATGGAAGCCGGGGGACCTCAGAATAGAAGGTGTTCCACAGAACGGTCCCCCGACTTCCATAAGATTTTTTTAAATTTATTTTTTTATTTCATGCTTTTTGTAGGGATTCCTTAATTTTATTTTTGTCGGGGGTTTTTTAAATTTTAAATTTAATTTTTTCTTTCATGCTTTTTGTAGGGACTCCTTAATTTTTGTATTTAATTTCTTTTATTTTCTTCCGTTTTAAGATTCTAGTAATTTGGTGTTTAATCAGGTTTTTTATCCGTCTAGAAATATTGATTAATTTATAGTTGAAGTATAATTTTTAAGACTAAACAGATTTTTTTGTTTTACTTATTATATTTTTCAAGTTTTTAGTTTTCATTTCGTTAGGTAGTTAATATTCCTCATTCCCTTTCAATATAGTGTAAATTATTCTACGTGTCAAGCCCTTGCATTTGATACCTATAATGAAGGAGTTGTGAAAAAAAAATGTGATTCGCCATTTTGTGGTGGCGGCCATCTTGGATTTTAAATTTTTAATAGTGTATAGTATCCTACTAGTCAAGCCCTTTCATTTGATACCCATATTGAGGGAATTGTGAAAAAATATGTTATCCGCCATTTTGTAGCGGCGGCCATCTTGGACCGATTTTCATCAAACATAGCTAAGAACACTCCCGACTAATACACCTTTCAAACAAAAAAAACTAAATCAAAATCGGTTCATCCGTTCGGGAGCTACGATGCCACAGACAGACACACCCCCACACACACACACTCACCCCCACACAGACACGTCAAACTTATAACACCCCGTCGTTTTTGCGTCGGGGGTTAAAAAGAAATGTTTGTAAAACAGTAAAAGACAAAACAGCAACTTTTATGAGTGAACATACCTACTATTTTGTGACCTTTTAGCTACTTACTTAAAACATTAAAGTTTACTGTCATGACGGTAACATTTTGCCTCAGCTTAAACTGTTTTCAGATCAGTAAAAAATACTGTTTTGAACGTTAGGCTCATATGGAACTGTTTAAAGCAGTTCAGATTAATGTGTTTTCATTTTTATTTACTGCTTATTTCTTTCAGTGTATTATAATTTGGTTTTAACTGGAAACAAAACTTAGGACCATACGCAGGGAGCTTTGCTTTACTCTGAAGAGATAGTGTTCGATACTGCGTTACACATTTAAGTTTTCAGTAATGAACACTTACTCTTAGTTCGCATACTGCAGGCTTACTGGCCAGCATAACATTTAATGACATAAAATAAAAATAATCTTTAATAGTTAGCCTTAGCAATAATCCCCAGTTCCCTAACCGCGCAAGTCACGGGGTAGGCTTCACTTAATAATAACTTGGACTGGAAGTCATCCAGTGAATGGGCCACTTCTAGGCAAGCTTGCACCACGCGAAGGAGAAAACCGGCCAAGTGCGTTTCGGACCACGCACAGTGTAGGGTTCCGTAGTAGCCCGTTATGTTATATTTTGTTTTTCAATGCAAGTCTTTACCCGTTATAAACAAGCAACTACTTCATCTTAGTCATTTTAAAGGATTAATACTAAGGATTTTGTATTTGGTACAAAATTATCCAACGCCAAGTTCAACGACTATTACTGCTAAAATAATAATGTTATCTTAACCGATATAATTTTCCTTTAAAGTTCATGAAATGCACTATCATCGTGGATTTTTCCAGATTTTTCAAGCCAGCAGTTTAGCTTTTAGAGGGGGGGGGTGCCCTACTGGAACAAACATTTGCATTTTAAAGTTTAATATTTCGTAAATGGAGCATTAAATCGAAAAATAATTTCAGCAAACCCAAAGTCATTTTAGAAGACCTATTCAACGATACCCCACACAATGGGGTAGACGACGAAAAAAATATTCATCCCCACTTCACATGTGAGCTACCCTAAAAAAATATTTTCCAAAATTTTATTTTACCACTTTACGTAATTGATATACATACTCCTAATCACCACATCATCTAATTCTACCACATTTATCACATTTACCAATAACTCTGTTATTATAAAATATGTGTAGGTAGAAGCAGAGGGTGTGTCGCGCCATCGCGTGGGCCGCGTAGCTCTCGTAGCACCTCGTAGGGCACTGACGTCAGTGACGCGCGCGCCTACGACCGCTACGATTCTGCGTAGGCATGCTCCTCGGTAACAGGAAGGCGATAACTATGTAATTTGACTTCCACAAGTTTCATGTGTATTTTACTGCTTTCATGTTCTCCGAGTAATTTGGACTCAATATAAAATATACCGTGTAAGGTTACACGTAAATTGCAACACTTGAAGTAATGTCTCTTATATTATGTCAATCTCATTAAATTTTATAAAGAATACAGTTAAGCAGTCCATACAGAATGATTAAATATTTTTAACTGAATATTCAATTAATTAGGGACACTCGTAATGCTTTACTCCATATAAATATCCAACGTTCCGGACACCGAAATTGACAGACTCGATAATGCATAAATTGTTTATTTCTCGAAAGCGTTTTTATTTATGACCACAAAAAAGCAATAAAGTAGCGAGCAAGTGCGCGCTTTATTAACCTCTGGTGTACGGCACGGCGCGCATTCCGGCCTCAAACCTGTCCCAACGGGTGAAATCAAACACTCGCGAGTTAAGGAGCACCCGCGTTCGGTACATTGTCTCATATTCTATTAACACAACAACTCGGCCGTGTAATAGTTGTTTGTATCTCAGTAAAAATCGCGGTGGATGAAGCCGAGTGGGCGCGATCTATGTAAATGCCTACACGCTCGGTACGCTTTCGAGATGATATCAAAGATGACGCGGGCGCAGAATTGACATTCATTACTTTTATGATAAAGCGCTCAATGAAATAAAATAATTAACTAAACGATTGTTTTGTTGATTTTGTTATTTGGAATTCAAATTAGGTTCATTTGCATTTTGACCTAATATTATGGTCTGAGTGATTAACCTAACTCTAAAATATCAAATTAGTGGATTTCAACATAAATATAAATTCAAACGTTTCTAACTAAACAGCGGATTTACATTGATTTGGAGAAATTATGGTCTATCTACCTAGCTTGACTTGGTCCTAAATATTGACAGTCTACTGCTAGGCATAACCCCTTCCCAAGTAGGTACTGATGTTGCATTTATATTATTAGAAACTCTCGTAAATAGGTTTAAAGTTAGTAATGTATAAAATATACGAGGGACAAAAGTGTCACATCTATAAGATTTGCCTCGGCTATGCGTTTCGATGTCAGTGACTAACGATTACAGTCTACTTTACAAACACGCTTCCACCGCAGACTATTGTATATACACATATAGGTACCTAAACACGTTACGTACGTGTGTGTACCTATGTGTGAAAGATACGTGGATTCACTCACCCGAGCTCCAATCATTTGTGTTATGTGCCATACAATTAAGTATTTATAACTTTTATACCGATTTCTTGTTATTATCATTCCAATCTAACGTTTTTGGTAAATCTACTAATTGTTTAGAATTAGATTTGAATTGAAAATCACTGAGCAGATTTTTGGCCTCACGAATATTTCGAATGAGTAGGTAACCAATTATAAATAAGTAGGAATCATTAATATTTGGAAAACTTTTTAGCGAATGATCAAAATACATATGTCTGGCCAAATAACTTATTAACAAATAAATTATTATTATTATTACTTATTTGTATCATGTCAACAGACCACGCTACTAAGAATCACGGCTGTAACTTTCCAAGAATTCTGCTTAGAAAAGAGCATTAAGCGTGAAAAGATATAATATACGTTCCCAGTTTTTGTGTCCTACATAAACTTTTATATTCTAAGTAATCGGAAAATAAACGATTTGGATACCAGTTTCTTTTAATAATAGAGTATCAATCGCATTTGTAGTAACTGAAACTATTTCCTCGGGCACGCGTAGGTCGTTCACCTACACTACGGCATGGCGTATTTGCGTGGTACTCCTACTTAGACCATAAATCAATGTGAAAGTATTTTTATTTACCTCATGTGTAAAATCACATGCTAATTGATATTCAAGAGGGGATTCATTATATTTTTATTTACTCAGTAAAAGTTTATTTAACTTGTATTTTTTTTATGTTAAAGTAAAGATTATCCTTTTAGTATTTCCTCTTGTTTACCAGATGCAGTTAAATATCAGGATTTTACACGGAACGGGTGCCGTTTGACCTTCACAAGCAGTGTAGTTAACCTAAGATACTGGTATGTAAGATATATTGGTTGGTGTAACCTCTATTAAAGGGGCGGATATTAACAGGACACTAGTCGGCAGCCGGTCATTATAATCTGTCGATCTACATCCTCTGAGGCTACCAGCCTTTACGCTAATGATAAACTTAAATATGAATGTCTCAACGTAGTAGGTAATGAGATATCAGAAAATGTCAGCAGCCAGCATTAGATTAAATTTCAAAACGTTTTCGTGGGTAATGTCATAAAACCATAAATGGTAATCCATAATGTACGATGGTATTCGGCCATTGATGTTCATATCCACTATTTGATTACTTTTATGAATAGGTACTCATCGGCTATTGTATACAGAGGCTATTAAACGTCAGCTTAGGTAATCAACTGATTGAATCGGGTGTAAATCATCCTTGAAATATATTTGCAATATGTTAACGGCTCCATTCATTTACAGTTTAAGGCGAAAGCGTCAGGTTAGCCCGCGAAATTCAAATTTTCTTAAGTTTTTTTGCAATTTGCAGGTCAGTGTCAGGTTGTATGTTGATTAAAATATGATACGCGACCGTAACAAATATGGCTTCACATAATTATAATCATTAGAAACAGCAATAGAACTTCTTAAGTTAGAATTGGCCCCAATGTCATCATGACATGAAAACACTTGTTATAAAAATATTATTTTTGGCATTTTCAATCTCAAATAGCAGCCTAAACCCCCGGCTGCTATTTAAAGGACATAAACAATTAACAATTTAAAGGCGCAACCCTCTTTATCAAAGTAAATAATTACCTATTTATACAAAACCAGGGTCTGTGATAGCTCAAATGCATTGCCCATACAAGTTGAGGTCGGAATCCAGTCTAACCAGATGATAAGCAATAAGCACACTTAGCACACACCTAGTCATCTAAACAACGGATGACCTAACAATTTTTTTATCCATAACACCTGAGTTGTATCCACGTGCTACGCTAAGCACACTGCGGTTAGCAGAGTTCACCAAAACATGCTCAGTTATTTAAAATTACGACTCGTATACTATGAACTTCAAAACAATAGTTTCCGAAATACGCCTCCTGCCAGGTATACGCCTCCCCTTTCTTCTGCCATACTTCCCGGTTCCGTGTGTCCGTCATCCAGGTGTTTCCCGCGACTATAACGATATTGTCAATCCAACGCGCATTTGGACTGCCCTGGTTTCTTTTCACAGCTTTACTCCATCGGCCACCTAACTAGATATCCTGCCTAACTTCACTTGAGGCGCATCGCGCAGAACAATAACGTTACATCAATGAAGAATTAGTCATTAGTCATTAGAATTACGGCGAATTTTACAGAAAGTAGGTACCTATTTAGATACCTAATTGTTTTATTATATTTGCTAATAGTTTAATTATATTTCACACGCCGGAAACGTAAACGGTTGAACTGAAAAACAACTTTTTTGTGAGGTAACGCTTTACGCGTTCGTCACATGTAGACCGCACGCCGATGCTGTTAGGTACTGATGAAAGCAGCTTAGCGATTTAAGCAGCGATTAGTCAGCATTTAGCAAGTGCGATTGTGAAGCGACAAAACCATTTACGCTATTAGATTTATTGCTAATAAAAAACTTAATGAGTGCGCTTCGACTAAAGTCTTCAGAATTAATACGGTTGGGGGCGGACCATACATAAAATTAACATAAAATATCATAATACAAGTATATAAATTGTACGCGAATTAATTTATTAACAGCTTGTGTTTACCGCCCAGATGAGTTATAGTCAGCGCTAAGTAGTAGTAGTGAATTTTGGAACTAGTAATCTGCTTCGAATATTTCATCGAGTCATAATTGTGGTTCGAAATTATTAATACTGAGTATTCCGGCGTCCGGGACTGGTAAGTCCGAGAATCAAAGCGATGCCGATGTAACTGTGAAGCGCCTGCGTTTGTCGAGCTTGCCGTGTCAATAAACTTGATTCGAAAGTGGAAGACGTTCCGACTTACATAAGCAGGCAACAATGTGCCCGCGCCGAACGCTACGCATAGATTATAATGATTTGTCAACGCAGACGGGTGACGCCACATTCGAAACTAAACACGCAGGTTAGTTAATTTACCTACATACCTACAGAGACTACGGTAACTGATGATTAACCTTATTTTTGAAATTACAAATACATTTCCTAAAAAAATAAAAACAACAAGTCGATTACTAAATATCTAGCTTAAAACAATTAAAACACCGGATGAAGAACCGTATTATGTAGTAAAATCACTTCAAATAATCCAAACATTCCAAACGGTGAAAATTATTTATTACTTTTCGCACAAAAAGGTACAAAGGCGGACTTAATGCCTTAGACATTCTCTACCAACCAAGGGTGGTGAAGAGATTAGATGGTAGGTGGTAGGTGAAAATTATTATAATATGCCTAAACTCGCATCTGCGGACAAATCTATGGGAATTATACAGAATACACGTCTCGACACGGCCATGATTCTCCGCGTCAGTCCAGTTATTTGCAAAACTGCTATTTATAGCAATCCCATAAGCAAGACATTCGACACACTCGTAGATCAATCTCATTTCATTCTGATAATAAAGATTTAAAAATAAATGCGAGGTAAAGTCTTCAAAGATGTCAAGGAACTGAAGATAAACAAAATTTGTTTATAATCTAATCTGCAAATATTTCAAAGTCAAATTAATGTCTGTACGTAACTATACCTACTCAAATAAAAACATTCTTATCAAGGCAATGAAATATATCACTACAACTGATATAATTTTATGTATTCCTAATGAATGACGCATTTCGTATTGATAACAAATTACATTATTCTATAAGTACTTAATTGCCTTTTAGTACCTAAGTTAGTAACAACACTTAGTACTATATGTAATAAATCTAAGAGCAGTCAAGGCCTCGTTCCCATTATGACGGCCAGACTGTTTCACCGTCCCTTCCATACAACCGGAAGTGCTATTGCCAATACAATTAACATAGTAACTAATAAATCTAAAACTTTACATAAAAGTAACTCATTATAAAAACGTGCTGATTAAAATTGGCACATTTGTTTAATATTCAGGAGTGTTCATGGTATTGATGTCCGGCACTCTAATTGCGTAACATACTTTCAATGACAATCTGAAACATTTTGAAGAATATTGCTAATATATTGCTTCACACGTTCGAAAAATGTATCTGCTCAACAACGTAAAAAACGCAATTAATGTTATTGAGCTGTCAAAATGAAAGCCATTGCTACTGTTAGTGGGCATTACCCCGCAGATTTCTTGCTTTTGGATGTACGGCGCCCGCCGTACCTTTCCACGTTTTGTCCATACGATGTGCCGCCAAAATTTCGGGGGCCAAAGCCTCCTTTCCATTCATACAAACCGAAACCGGTTGCTTAGCCTGTGCCGGAACATATATTTGAGCAGCCATAAATCCAGCTCTATTTAAATTTTCCAGGCATAAATTGCATTATGCCACATGTCGCCAAGTTTGCAGGTAACCGTAATGGAATCGAGGCCTAATAGCTACAACGTCGGCACTTTTCAAAGCCATGTGCAATAAGTTGAACGCATGCGTCACAATGGTGTATAAATAAAGACAATAAAACTATTTCCTTCATTTGGTGCTGTGCTTATCTACTTACAAAGCAGCGTCAGCACATGAAGTTTTTTTTTTCATTACCTACTTAACTTGAAAATCCTAGAGAATGACTGTGAACCATTCATAAACATACAAACATGTAGTACCAAACAAAAACTTGTAAAACCAGGTTTTGTGTCGTAAGTTTTCCCATAGTTTAAACAGTTTTGGACTTCGGCATCATAAAACCTATTCTTTATAGGCAATTAGGTGATGTCAGAAAAACAAAAGTTTTGCATGGTGTGCTGAACACCTGTCAGTAGTAGCGATAGCTTTATCTTGGAAGTAGATAGTAGATATCTAATAGCGAATAGGGGTGTGATATAAATAATCTGCCTGAATGTTAAATTTCAAATACATAATGTATGTCAACGAGGGATGCTGCGTTCTTTCTCTGTATGAGAAGAGGCACCACGAGCCTGTCCGATGATTACAAGCTGGTTATTTTATGTGAGATGTTATACGCCGCGCCGTCTAACCGTGTTACATTACTGTTTTAATGCGACTCCATGAATTAAATTAGTAGCGGTTTTGTTAGGCTTAAAACCATTTTTATTATACTCAAAATTACGAATCTTATCATCATTGTTTTGAACTCAAACGTACTTAAAATAAAAAAAGATGGCTACTTCCCATCACGTGACGTTAAATAAAAACATGTAGGTACTTAAGTGATAGTAACGTTCGTAGCCAGTTAATAAATATTTTGTTGCGACAGAGCAATGCATTAAAGATTTAATCAGACACGGATGTGACGAAACGTCTTAATTCACTACCGCAGGGGTAAGTAAAAAAACTTTCATTTTTTTATTTCACCGTTAACAATTTCACTGGGAACTCTATGCGATATACAATTTGCATAGATTGTGCATTGTTATGACTATTTAATACCTTTTATAAACGACAAGCACGTTTATTAAAGTGATATCGTTCACTTTAATCTCACAATAAAACAAAATAATGTGTGTACTTTCATTACACAATAAGAAAACAGACTGCACGAGTTAAACTCAAATAACCAGCATGTATAAACACTAATGTTTGAATAAAATATTTAATTATCTTTAGCGTTTATTTTTAGTCTCACAATACATAGAATAGAGCAATAAAAAGCCTTCATCGTTCGACGCGTACGGGTCAATAACTAGACAAAGGTTCGAGTAAGATTGTAGACGCTTCTCCGATCGACCTCAAATACTTTACGGTGAGTTTATTAATTAAGGCGGCCGACCTTGCAGGCCGCACATCCAAGGAGGTCGCTGGAGCGAGCGATAGAGACGCCGCTATGCCGCCGCGACACGCTCCTCCCGCGCGACGCTACATCAAACCAACTGCCGAAGCGCGCCATTTCAATCGCCTGAGGTATCCCTCATTGACCTTCCGTTATCTGCACTAGGATTATCTTCGACTTATCAACCGCTTTTTGTTATCTTCTCAACTAAAACCTCACCTTTTCACATCAAATAACAACGCGTATAAGGCATAAACCTAACTCGTAACGATTTCGATAATTACGGATAAATAAAAACTGAATTCAAACCGCGAATAAAAACCAATCAACGGCAAGCTTTAAAAGCCGCTCGGTCGCCAAGCAATTATGAATGCTAAGAGGCGAATCTACAGTAAGCCGGTATACATGACGTATAATACAAACACAAACACAGTCTCGCACCGAGTAGCCGAGAACAATCACAAGAGAGCGCGAGCCAGGAGATCACTCGAAACCGCACCTTAAGCTCATTGTCAAACCGATTACAATAAACAAACAGGACAGACGCGGTTGGAATCTTGTCAAACAGGCGAGTTCGAGCGTTGACTTATTGCCGGTAGGGCATTTCTGTGTCTGTTCCGCAAGACAGAATTGAGACTCTATAGCGATATGAATATGGTTGAAATTAATTTTGATTTTTATCATACAGGTAAAACACGGGCACGGTCGCTTACGGCCCACTCACACAGGCGCAATTCCACGCTGCCATAAATAAAAGATTCCTACAGAAACAATTGTTGCGTAGAGGTGATCCGAGGCCTCGGTGAATGTAGTCGACTAATCGCCTCGAGTCGATCGCGAAAGTAGGTGACCGCCCGTGATTGACGCTCTTGCGAAACCCCGTTCGATGACATTTAGACTAGACGGACAATGCTCTAAACCCTCGGTAATTATGAAACGTAATTATTTGTGTAGCAGGTATATGGTGTGATGTAACTTTTTAATCAAGTGCAATCATCACGATTAGGTATTTGAAGAACGTTAGAGTAGATAGGGACCTAAATTTTAGTATAAGCCTATAAATAAACCGTTTACAAACTATTTTAATTAGCTTTTCCACTTAGCTGATTTACTGCACTAGTGTTTACTATCTATTTTAGCTTTCGTCGTAAGTATTTAATAAAGGGTATTAAACATAAATGATTAAGCGTAGAGACGCAATTACAACCAAATATTACATCAACACATTGTTTTATTGTTAATAATCCAGACTCCACGGAATCTCTGTTCTAAGATAACGCCGCTCTACTTAACCTCACCACACAGAGACGCGTAAACGTGAAACAATACGGTACAGTAACACAACCTTATTCATGTACCTGTTAAATTAAACACATGCTAAAATGAACTCTACCACATCGATATAAAGTCCAAAGAATGTTAGGTAAGTCAATCAAGGGAGGTGTATTTACGCTACGTGCACTCACACAGACGCACAGGACATCTGCGTAGGTACGCGGCCGGGTGACGTTAGTGTGTGGGAATGCCAGCGAAATTTATACACACTCTTCATCGCGCTCCATTGTAATTTACAGTTTTGTAGCGTTTTAAAAAGCAAACACTTGTGTATGAGATTATCATTAATTTATTTTATCTTTAGTAAATGTTACCGATTAAGGAAGAGCTCTGGCATCTTGTCTGTAAACACAACAGTTTCACATAAGTAGTTTTGATTGTTCGGGCGCGTGCGGCACCTATTTCTATACGGAAGAGATCAGCATGTTACATGAAACAGTGCGTGCAAAAAAAAACAAGTTTTCCAAAAGTTATAATTATCCTGTTGAATTTTCCGTCTGTTTTATTTGAACATCAAAATTGCATTTGAGCGAACGCCAAATCGATTAAGTATTTAATGTATGTAAATATACACCTACACAAAAAGACACTTAAACAAACAGGGAAACTACCAGGTGTAGCAACAGTAACTGCCTATCACTGTTCCAATAAATATTACCTACTTTATCAAGAATCAAAATAGGTAACCATACGCAACCACTTTTTAAAATTAATTAATTTTGTAAATGCTGGTTGATAGAGTAAATCGTAACAAAGAAAGTATCAAGAGAAAACAGAGACGCGTTCAAAATTCATATCAAATTGAAAGTTTAAGCAAATGAACACGAGTCAGTTGGTGCTTTCTAGAAATTATAATGTTCATTGCATTGGTAGAGGAGCGAGAGATCATTCGGTGGTGTATCTACACGAGTTGACCGAGGCGGCCAGCTATTTGTACTTAGATCGAGCACGCCCACCAACACAACAAGTTCCCGCCGTAGGTTGGTTATTACTCACTTTTGGATACGGCATTAAAATTTGACATTAGCTGTAGTCTTCAGAGCTTCTCTACGCTCAAAACTTCATTTACCGATAATTTTAGATTGCAAAGATTAATTACAACAATATTTTTCGTGGACGCAACCTGAACCAAAGCAGAAGGTTTCTAAAAAAGTGGGAGCTTAAATTTTAGTACCTACCTAAGTCCTACTTCTCTACTCAAACCTCCAATGGGTTACCTACCTTAGACAGTTTCTTTCAAGAATGTACTGATTACAATTTTCAACAAAAGCCACTTGGCAGCTTACCGATAAATTTTAGTAACTCTGCGACATTTCACTTGATGCAACACCGAGCGGGATGTTAATAGTAACATCAAATGGACGCCATTTTTATTACAGAATACCGACACCCACATACTGAAGTCTGTGATATACTTGAATTAATTACTAATCATGTCCATAACACCCACGCGACCATTAAACTATAAGTAGGTACAAGTCAGTAATAAATAGAAAACCGGGCATACAAAGTAAGAGTTCAGGCACTCGCGAGTTGTTATAAAAACAGTACAATAACACTGAGATATCACAATTCTATAAAGACATTAACGCAGATAGCAAAACAATTAACAAAATAACAAGTTTCCAGACAAAACAGACACATTACGGGTATAATTGCTCAGTTATTATTGCTGACTCGGATCATATACCCTGGGATTAATTTGAATGGTTGTGTACGAGAGGTCAGGGCTGCTTCAGAAGCTACCCGAGATGTGCTACATGATCACACAAGTGTTTTAGAGGCGTTGGCGGGAAACGCCCTACAGTTATGTTTACAACTAAGCGAGGTTGTGCCCCAGGAGGCGGGTTTTAAGCTTGAACGCAAGAAACCTTAGTTGGAACTAGAAATAAAAATATTTAATTAAAATAAATTTTGCAATGATATAGGTAGGCACAGTAGTCTTATTATGATATAAGGAAGTACACCAAGGTAGAAAACAGCCAAAGCAAAAAAAGAAAAGCCTATGCTGAGACCGATAACGCAAGAAGCAACTATGCTAGTCATGATAAGAAGACATTGTAGGGACTGTGACAAATTATGTAAAGTAATATTCAGAAATAAGTTAGAAAACCTATATCACTACAGTAAATATCATAAATAAGTTATGTACGATTTGTACTTGTAATGGTAATAAAACAAAACAAATAAGTAATAAAGCGTAACTATGATTTTGATATATTAATCATTCCTAAGCGTCATCATTTTACGTAGATATCTATATTACGTAACGAACAAAAATATCTTATCTTTACATCAAGCTTTCAATATTTTGTATACTTACACTTTATATAAATAAAGTTGTGAGGATAATTTTATTTACAATATTTTTCTGAAAAACTCCCGAAAATGCTTATTCGTTCTATCAGGTTACAAGAGTAGGAAACAGAAAAAAAAACTGAAGCTATAGGACACACAGGGAAGCCTCTGTTCATCATTGATTATGGGTTAACATTATAGACAGTGAAATGGCAGCTTAAAATCATAACAAAAAAAAATTGGTTCACCCGTCCAGGGACAGTCCCCACGCTTAACAAAGCTATTCAAACGCTAGACAAAACAATTAAAGATGTTGCATTTAGTAGATTTCCAGAAATGAGGTGCCGATTGATGCACGTAGGTGACCTATTTTGTCCTAGGTACACTATACTTAGGCAACATTGTAGTCAATTATGAGCTCCTACCGCGGTCAAATTGAGGGGGTATCATAGTGATATTTCACTGTACTGTCATATTAGCGACATAACACTTGTTTTGCCTTATAGTTGTAAATATTGATAACCTTCGCTGTTTTGGATTTTTCTACTTAATAACAATGGCTGGACTCTGGATAACTTTAACATGGAGATCGTAGAAAAATTCCCTGCAACCGCTCATTATTTGAAGCGTTCTTCAAGGCCTATATTCAGTAATATACGATTTATGGAGTTATATAAATGATGAGCTTATCAAATTATCATAAATTTAGAGTATGCGTGGCCCAAAAATCGGGATTCGTCATAATTTATAAAGTTACTTACCTAGATTATGATAAAGATTTGAATGTTTTGGAATCATCGCTTTGCATGACAAATTACTATAATATTAATATGCACAATAAACCTGTTAAAAATACAAGCTTGACAACATCGCATGAATAAAATAAGTGGATCAAGAAATTATGTCTTTATATAATAAAATTTATTGATGCATCATTCAATGATGTATGACAAAGAATAGTAGGTAGAGTGAGAGGAAGATACGTATTTAACTTGCTTCATTATGCTCAAAACTAGTCAAAACTGCCTAGCAATAATCACCACGCACTTTCTCTTGAGACACTATGAAAACGCTGAAACTTTTCGTTTATATTCGCGTATCGCGCTTTACAGAAGTTTTCAAATCGCTAACTTATAGGGGGCTGGCTGTCAAACAATTTGACATAAACGCGTAACAACAAAGCAAAATGAGAACACAAAAAATACTTGAAACCAGTCGTTATATACTAACGAGCCATAATTATGACATCAGGTTGGCAGCCACCTCTCAATACGTAGAGATCCGCTTAAAAATTAAACACAAATTGCCTTGAGCACACAAACTTCTAAATTAAGTTGTTACGCTCAATATGGCCAGAATGTGTGGATGTACTGAAAGTCGAGCCTGATGGCGTCAAACTGGTATGCTAATGCTGCTATATATTAAAATAATAATATGTCATATCGATGGAGCTGACAGTCTTGCAACTGATCAACGTAAATCATAATATTTCTCACGATTTTGCTACAGAAGAAAATCGTTTGTATCGACGAAACTTTTTATTCGTTATATGAATCTAATTTAAATTTCAAATTTAATAAAATCAAAACACCACTTTGTTAGGATAGGGCAAAATCAACTGTTTGTAACACCGGATATTCCAAATTCCAAAAAGTGGGGAAATATGGATCTAATTCGACAAGACGCGTTTTCAAGTGATAACAAAACAGAGGACTACGTAGGTATTAAGTGCATCCCGTGGAGGACGCGACATAAAAACAGTGCCAATATTAACAAAAAAAAAAATTCAACACCAATGTTTTAAACAGAAACATAAATATATCACATTATGAATTCATGTCTACCTGTGTAGCTCAAACTTAGGAGGCAGTCTCGGGGCCTTGTCGCTGCGCGCAGGCAAGTGACATCATGCTCGCGACAGCCGAGATCACAATCAAGACGATTTACATTATCGTCCTATTGATTTACAAGCACTATAATATACTCCTATTTTAACGTGCTAACAAATAATTGGCCGCACACGTCAATTCCTCGGATGGATTCAAATCGGAAACTCGACTGTTTGCTTCGTAAATCAATAGTGTTTATCGGATTACAATTATAATCAGTTTTGCGGTTATTTTTCCGTTACACGTGGAAATTGCGTTGAAAAAGAACACGCTGATTAGTTTGTATTGCATTTGCATACATGGATGGCATTACGTTTCTTGACAATAAACTTCAACGAAGGATCTTATGATAATGTTATTAAACACTTGACAGTGAGTTTGTTAATCGCAGTACTCAGTAGGTGCAATATTATGTGGATGTCGTGCATGATACAGCCCTACCAAAATGCCCTATGAAGAATTCTATAATAAAATTGAATGTAATTGAAATCCGAAGAGGTTTATCACGCCTATAACGTGGAGATAATTTGAAAATGTAACATTGTGGCTATGAACTAATCCAGCAGACGTTCCACCGACCACAAGCATTGTGTTCAGCAAATTGCAAAACAAATGGCGTAATAGTCAGTAACACTTGTATTGAAACATACGACTAAGTACCAACTATAATATTTGATATTTTCATGTGGCCACTCGTATGTGTTTGAATACTAATTCGTCCTTTCTTACGTTAATATGACATTGCCAAATTATTGTAGAATGAAAAATCCATAAAATTCGATAGAAATGTCATAATAATTTGTTTATTTTGGATTCGGTTTGAAGACATGTATTTCTCAAAAAAAAGAACATTACGGTTCACTTACATATTGAGAAATGTATAGAAAATTTATAATGAAAGTAGATACAGTCGCTGTAATCACATACAGTTATACAAAACAACATAATTAAAAGATTTAATAGGTGACACTCAGGTGTTAGTACTTCGTCGTAACGTATTCTTCTAGATCTTTGTTTTATATGTATAACATCTGTTACTATTAAACACATCATCACGTATTTCATTATAAAGTTTTGCTCCCTCATAATTATAGTATATTTTTCCTACCATATAAAGTTCTAGGTTTTCTTAATTCTATTTTGTCTCGTCGTCTTGCGTTATGTGTAAGTTTTCTTTTTAAAGTTAAGTTGCGAATGTGTGTCTCTAGTGTTATGATTTTATGTATTAGGATGCATGTTTTAAGTGTGTAATTTTAAGTATTTTGGTATCATTGTAGATTTTGCTGGTTGGGGTAACGTAGTTCTAAAGCGTTTTCATTATTTATTATTTATTTTTCATTAGTTAATCTAAAAGGCAAACTTTCATAATTAAAAAAAATCACTATTTGTGTCCGATTTTCTAGATACGACTTAAGTAGGTATTCTATGTGGGGATCCCGATATTCCTGCGTCAGTTAACTTTATTAAAAGCAAATCATGACTAATCGTGTCAAATGCCTTTTTTAGGTCAATAAAGATACCTAGGGCATATTGTCTGTTGTCTATAGCATTTTTTATTTTAGTTGTAAGATCTTTGCAGATAAGGTATTTGATTTCGGCCTAAATCCATATTGTTGCTGTTGTTGTTGTTGTTTGGTGTAAAGACGACGGTAAATAATTATTTTAAACATTTTGGAGATAACTGGTAATACTGATATCGGACGATAAATTGCCTGGATCAGTTTTGCTTCCAGATTAAAAAATTGGAGTTAACTTAGCAACCTTCAGAATTTCAGGGAACGTCCCTTGAAGGCATTTATTTACCTATATACAGTCAGTTAAGTGACCACTTAACTGACTGTATAAATAAATGCATTAGACCTAATATTATGTTTTTAATGCATTTTAGTTCTTTAACAGTAATTCCACTACTTCTATTAGTATCTAGAATTTCTTCCTTTGTGGATTGATTCAAATGTTTACAGCGTAAGTGCTTGTGATAGTGTTTTATTTAATGTAAATTTACTTTGTGTTTGTGTTATTTTATTGGCTTAGATAGAACCAACTGTGGAAAAGAAATCATTAAAATGTTGGCAGATTTTTTGCCCATTTGTTATTACGTCAGTTTCAGTTTTTAACTTTGAAGGACCACAACTTGTTTTTTATTTGGTATTAAATTAAATCCCTCATTTTTTTTTGGCTGCTTCTGACACTTTTTAAAATTGTCCAGGTTGGATTGGGTTGACAGGATTTGTGATGAATGTTTCTAGTATTAGATAATCATTGTCTTCATTAATAAAGGCTTCTTCAACTGATTTATATAGCATGGTGTAATTAGCCACAGATTCATGTATTCATGTTTTAACTTTTGGGTTTTTTAAGTTCCTGTTTATGATCGGATTTTTCTGTTTATGATCGGATAATGGACTGTCAAGTAAGTCATATGAAAGGCGATACCTACCTTGAATATTTGTTGAAATGTGGTCAATAATGGTTTTCGTAGTTTTTGTTTCACGAGTGCAGTAGTTGACATTTCTGTTATTCAATATCTGATATCCAGATTCATTAAGCATACTTGTATAGATATTTGCTTGTCGGTCGTCATTTAGTAGATTAATTTTGTAATCTCCAAATACTAACGCTTTTCGTATTCTGTCTAGTTTGAATGTATTATTTGGCCTAGACGTCGTAAATCAAGATGTTCGACGCATCGTTTGACCTCTTTCTAGTCTATGTTACGATGAACCTTTAACATTGAAATTGAAACATTTGGACTGAAATCTTTATGAAAGGTGGAGTATATACCATTAAGGATTCGATACATTCATACAATTAACTTTCGAAGGTTTCGATTTTTTTATTAATCCCGTTTTCAAAAAAACTTAGTAGGTAAAGTGTAGGTTAGGTTAATAAAATTAGAAAGAGAGTTAAAGAAATAAATGAAAAACAGAGAAAATACATAAGTTATCAGCAGAAGATACGCGATTTATCGCACGATTCTTCAGGGTTTACCTACATTTGGAAACCAAGTTTAACTATCACTTGGAAACTTCATAAAAATAGAAAAGTGAATGCTTGGACCCATTTATGGTTTAATTTAAAAATCTACAGTCACGTACCTACATTTAGGCTTTATCATCAGCAGCTGCATACCGCTTACGCACTACGCAATGTCTCAAATTAAATTATTATAGTTAATCAATAAACATCTTATCTTTCTTGCCCTTTATATTTGTATTTTATTCTTCACCTTTCAGAAAACTATTACAAGCAATGTAAAAATAACTTGGCATCTTGCTGCACACTGAGTGACCGACAATGAGCCCATCAGAAATGGTCCGAGCGCAACCGGTGCCGCAGGTTCTAGTCGGTCGCGTGCGACTCACCCTTTACACCTCAATACTGGACAATATATAAGTATACCTACTTAGATCGCTATCTTAACAGTCATGTGCCGTTAATTGAACTAGAAGCACTACAACTGCTTAATAGCTAACTTGTATCTACTTCTCTATCTAACGTTCAAACTATAACCTTGCCTACTTTGAGGGAAAGTCAAGTAAATGTGCAGTGTTTTGTAGTTATTAAAATCTTATTTCCGCCATATAATATAGATGCGTATAACAGTATGCAGTGTACCTAAAGCAAGATGCCTTACATAAACTTTAAATTTTAACTGCTGATTTTAGTAAGCATTGGCGTTACAATATAATCATTGACATTTTAAATATTGTTAAGAAATTTAATAAGTGACAATATCACGATATTACCTACAGCTACAGGTAATTCATCGTCTCAATTACATTGGAATAGTTCTGTGGAAGAACCAATGATTATAGGTAGGTACGAGCTGTAATTAGGTGTGAGAATGATGGAACAATAAATCTTTAGAGTAGGACAGTGGACAGTGTGGACATTGGCGATGCGACCTCGCGAATCGTCTGCTTATGCTTAATCGGGTCGAGCGTTCAATGTCACCCACGTCAGAGCTATGCAAGGCAAGAGATGTCGCGAGCGCGACTGACAGCTTCGAGTTTTCCAACCAGAGTTTATGGTATAGCCCAGCTCTAGTTTCTGTAGATTCCATGGACGACCGATTAGGAGTTTTGAGGCCTTTATCAAAAGTCGTTTGTCTCTTGTCTAAGTGTGCTCTTGGTTTCCAATATTAACAACCCACCAACCTAGTCGTACCTAAGTTCTACGATCACCAGTCCCATTACCAAGTGCGGTCTTTATCCCAAAAGCTCAGGGTCCGACTCACGTTCACATTTAGCGGTGAACATGATAAGAAAATAAACAGCAGTCAAACGTATATTTAAATAATTTACTCCATGTATTGTATAACATCTTCGTTTTAAGACCAGTGTTTTGTTTCCGATATCATGCACAGGAATGTTGTTATTCTTGTATTTTACATATACTAGATAGGTGCTATTGGTAGATATCATATCATAAGTTAAAAATAATTAAGTATCGGCTACTAGTTACGAACCACGTTAAAGATGTAGATAAAGACTTATACTAGTATTAGATGAATGCTATAAAAACAAAGAAATCGATAGTACATAGATATACTAGACATTTGAACTTAGGTACTTCCACCTCGTAACGGATTTGCTCTAGAAATCGCTTCAGCTTATAACTAGCGCCACAGGAAGGCGGCAAAGTGTTTACAAGGTACTGCCTCAAAGAGGACAAAGATCGCTTCCTCCGATACAATCTGTTTACAGTAAATAGTCACTTAGGCTGATAACAATACTGATGCCTCGCCGATATCACACAACCTTGAGTTTAAACGTCTAAAATTTTGTCGTTTGACGTAAAACAAATAATTATAGAAAGTTATCTACTACCTACTAAACACATACTACAAACCTATTAGGTTAGCTTTGTTTCACAGAATTTCTATTAGACGTTTAAAATTCGAAGTAACAGGTAGCTTGGTACTAAGAAACTCTTGTAGGTATTTTTTTTTATCTGTCCAAATATTAGATTTGATTTGTAAAATAAATAACTTATAGGTACGAAACTTAATGGGTACTTAACTAAGAAACTAAACAGTGTTTCTAACTTTGCGTCCATGCTACGTAATTTTATTAAGTTATTTAACAGGTAACAACACATTACTAATGAGTAGAAATAATTTCGTAGCCACTTAATTGTTATGCTCGAATTCCACAAAACTTGTCTGTTAAAAAATGTGCTAATTAGCCATGCTTCATTTGTTGGACCTTATCACACATCTTTGTTGAGCTACATAAATATTGTCCAGGGTCTTTTATATACAACCTTGGACATATTTTTGAACAATATGTACATGCAACGTGGGCGAACTGGCAATGGTACAGAACGAAAATGTCTAAATTAGGGCAAAATGAAAAGTTTTAGTAACGAATTGGAGCCTAAAACGAGAATTGTATACTTATAAAGTTATAACAGATAGAAAATAAAACTATATTTATTTCAGAACTTTTGGGAACTTTCATAACAAAAACAAGCAGCCTGCGTGTGAGAAATCGACCAGACTGGACCAGATTCTAATATATAAGTAGAAGCAATTTATCTGTAAATAGCCTTGTAAAATTAGTCATAATACATATAAAAGTATTTACTTGCAACCGGTTTGTACCAGAAAATATTTACCAATCGACATATCAGGCTAACGGGGCTAATGTTGACGCCACACGGGGACTAGAATGTAAACATACCTCGGATTGGGCGCATATTGCACAAAATTTGTCTCTAAATTGAGCCGGCATACCGTGCATCGTAATAAATCAACGCTTCTAGCCTGTATTGAGGACAAGTCCGACCTAAGAAAGGTAAATGCCTCAATGCTAGTAGTTGTAAGGAGAACGCGGGCCGCGGAGGCGAGAGGTCGCCCGTTCTAACACGGCGGCCCCCAAACAAACGCGCACTTATTTGCCAGTACGCGTCCATCTCAATACTGTGTCTCTGTATCTACTCGATAAATTAACCTAATGCATTATACTAATGTGTTGCAACACGCTTGATCTGATTTGTTGGAACATTTCACTGTTGGACCTTTATCACCAGCTACATTTAAGGTTAACTGCCGAAATGCTGTTAGACAAAACTGCATTACGTCATTATCGCTAGAAAAACTAGATCTGGATGCAAGTTAGTTCGTAACTAGTTTGAATGTTAGGTATGTAGAACTAGTATTTAATAATGAAACGAATCTACTTTTCATGGAAGTGGGGGTGTCCTCGAAGGCGCACGTGACCGCATGGACAATTATAACAATAACGACCAGTAGAGCACATACGCAAACTAAAATGTGCATCACCCAGTTCAATACTAATTAAATGTATTGACACGAGTCTACCATAAATTTACACCTGAATATTGAGAATAGGCACAGTCAACAAAAGAGATAAGTATGCAGGATCGTCGGATATAGTTGAAGTTTAGTGAGAAACCGATGGATGTTGTCGACTGAAATCTAATTTGATAAATGAACTGTTTGTTTTCTATTAATAACATAAAATTTTAATTCGAGAACATCCACCGGTTTCTTACTAAACTTCAACTATATCCGACGATCCTGCATACGTATCTCTTTTGTTGACTGTACTTTAAATAAATGACAAAATGGACTTCAGCATTAAGGTCAAGGTGGGTTTGGGTATAAGAAAAAAAAATGTGATTGACGTGTAAAAGTGTTTGTACAAACCTACTTACAGAAATAAAATCATTTATCAAGATGTGTAATTATTATAAGAATGACATTAAAATAATAATAATGTACTTATGTAGAACATAGAAATGTTATAATAATCTCTTGTAATTATTCAGCAATATTTCAATGTAAAGAAAATTAAAAAGAAAATTAGCCAACATAAGTACCTACTTAGGTACGTAAAAACTTCCATTATGGGTAGATAAGTCTTTAAACTAAACGCGACGTAAATATATGTCACGTAAATAATAAGGAAGCCCCGATTTTTTGTAACAACAAAAATATAATGATGTTCATAGAAGTTGTGAGAGCCATTATCGGCGTTACCAACACTTTATTTGAATATCTATTTTGCATTGACATTACCTATTATAATATATTCAACTGAAAAAGTACTCGACTAGCTTAATGATATTATAAAGGAAAGATACGTTACTTTCATACTGAGCGACGACGTTCTGTATTGTTGCGTTGTTATTACAAAGTACTTACTGCGATAGATAATACGGAACGTATGACACAGAAAGAGATAGATCTCTAGTGTGTTGCTCGCTGCTATTAGCGGACTTAATGAAACTACAACAATTGTCTGAATTTGTTTGCAACAATATGCGCCCGCTAGTGCCATATCTACCTCTTAAATACAATATCATTGGACTAGCCCATATTAACTTAATTTAGTAGGTATTAGTATTTATTTAGTTCTACTAACTTAATTTCAAAGGGAAATTAATAACGGGTGGTGCTCATGTGTGGTCGGTCGTGTAGCACCGAGCTGTGGCAACACGACAACTGACATATTGATTATGGAAAAAGAAGCAAAAACCGTCTCAAGGTAAGTAGTGCAGCTCTGTGCGTATAAAGTTACGACTCGCCAGGATTCAGGCCAACACGTCACTTTGAACCACGCCACAATTTATTATTGTATAATATTCATAAATATTACTAGTATACTTATACCGGAACAAAAACTACCTGATCGTATCAGGCGTGTCTCTGCGCGTAATTGCTGAAGTCACGGAAAAATATGTCACCCGGTACTCTCAAGCGATGAGGTAAACCTTTCAGTATTTATTTTACTATTGTAATTGCAAAACTGAGTATGTTTATCTAAGTACAAGCTCGTAAATACTCTTATTTACGATTGTTAGGGAAATCTGACTGAGAGAAACCAACCGTGTGTGTATTATTATTTATTTATTTAAACTTTTCGCAGAAAAAGGTACAAAGGCGGACGTAATGCCTTAGGCATTCTCTACCAGCCAACCAAGGGTGGTGAAAAGATTAGATATAGGGAGGAGGGGAGGGATTAGATAAGGGTGGTGAATATTCATATTAAAACTTTTATCACACTGCACTGCCTTGAAATTGTTTTGGTCTTTTAGGTTTTACGTACTTATTTTGGGTCATTTTCTAAGCTCACTAGACGTAATAAGTCAAAGGCATATAATGTAGTACAATTAGGAAGATTTTTGTAAAGCTTTGCATGTTTCCCGATTCTAAGATGAGGTAAAGGACCCAACGGTCTAGCATGAGCTTTCGCATCAGAATGAACTGAGCACATAATAACCTGATTAACAATTTCGTCACACCTGATTTTAACAGTTCACGCATGAATTTTTGACCCTTAAAATAGGTGTAAGAAATTGCTTTATTTGTTTTGACCCTCAAAAAGGTTCTTTTAAAAGACCCTGAATCCCTGCTTAGCCTCGCACGATGTACAACCGGTAGCTACGCACTACGCGATGCGTCGCGCGCGCCGCCTATATGGCAAGGTCGGCGGGTGCGCCTGCGCCGTCGCACGCGACATCCGCGCAATCACTTTCACTGAGCGTCTTACCAAATGCACCAAGAGTTATGTCTACTAGAAATGACGGGGAGCAAGCAGCGTTCATCTGTTGGTTACTTAGCCTAATTAAACCAATATTCATGTAGGATTCTAATGAAGGCAGGCCTGCTAGGCATTGGTTCATTGTAAATAGATAACCTACATTTATTTTCAAGTTTTTAATACCATTCAGTTTCATATTTTATTTCGATATTATAAATGAGCCAAAACAACTATAAGATTGTCTCAGGTTTTCAAACTTCACAAGTTGCATAGAATTTATTTTTTGGCATTGGCCTCTCAAAAGCTGGTGGTAATCGGAAATTGTCTAATTAGGTAATTATATAGGTTATTTTCTAGATCCCGATATATCGACCCATTTTAACAAAACCAAGATTAAAGTACTCGTGCGTGACATGTGTGTCAACACACGTAAGCTAAAAGGAAACTGTATATGTAATTATTTTGTATGAGATCAAGTCGCATCTAGTAGGACATAACTCCGCAATAGTACCGTGCATTTGGCTTCCTGTTCGACTCGCGCTAAATTCGTTTCAGTGCGAACTGTGCTTTCGCAACTTGACTAAGCTCACGTAACCACTGTTACAAAGCACAAACAAGACATTCATATGTGACTATTGTGACGACCAGATAGAATTTAATGTACGCAATCAGATTATTTAACGTTCTATAATCTGCGATGAGTAATTCTTCCTTTCATATGGAGACTTAGAAAGCATTGGAGAACACGTAGGAAGCTGTTGGCACGAGCTGTCAGAAGCCCGAAAGTCTGAAACAAGTCTAACCAGTAGCATCAGTGTCCTCCACTAGTCAATTGGGTTTAAGAGGTCACATGGCCACCAAACCGTGAGAAATCCTGATTTTCATCTGCGTCTGGTTAGACTGGATATAGCCGTAACAAAAGTTGAAAAAAAGGCTAGACTTGTGATTGTTTGGTTTGTAAATTAGATTAGGACCTACTACCTACCTATCCACAGGAAGTTTCAGTCAGATAAAAACACTCATATCTTATTGTAGATATTGCGATAAGAAGGTCCTGTCGGTAGATTTGATTCACCGTTGATCTATTGTTTAGCCTATATGAATATGGTGATAATTGGATAGTAGGTAGTAGGTATAAGCATAATTTAGCCTATAATGTTCCCAGTACTGGGATACCGGTTTCCTCTGTGAGAGTGGGCCGTAATCTACCACGCAGGCCTAGTGCGGGTAAGTGAATGTCACATGTCTTCGATTTTTTTAGTTCTAGGACATGCCGGCTCCCTCACTATGGTTTCTTTCACCGTTTTAAGAGCAATGGTGATGAAACAATTTTCAAGTGCCTGGCAGGGTTCAAACCTATATAAGTCGCGACTGTTTCCACTGAGCCACCACTATCTGCGAAACGACGTAATTGAATAGGAGTTGCATTAATTAATTCACTTACAATTAATTTGTTGCAATGAATGTGGACGGATTGTAACGTTAATATAATTAGTTTTAGTAACGTAAAAGTAAAAGTAAGTAGTTTTAGTACTAACTTTTCAAGGTATTTAGTTTATGAAAGCAAGCAAGCAAACTAACAAGCAAGCTTGACTTAGTTTGGGAATTGGTAGATCATCCTCATTCACTTATTACGTGCTGCTGCTGTACTTACAACCATCAAATATAACCAATTTCACTTCATAGATTACGTTTTTGTTGTTCTTTGAGAGCGAACTAAATTGATTTATTATTATTTATTGTATTGTTGAAATAACTGAAGTGCGACGCAACGTGCTGTTGCTAAAAACACGATAAGATTCTTCCAGTTTTTTTTTTCACAGTCTTTAACAGCGTTTTGCATATTCTGACTTTTATAGTGCATATTTTAATATTAAAGAGCGCATTTAGATAGTTTTGTCATTTTTATAGGAAATCATTATAATAAACTAACGTTTTTGTTTTCACACATAAAGAGGTAGTCGTAAATTATAAAGTAAACAAACATTTTGTTCAGATTTATGAAAATTATGATAAATGCGATAGGTAATAGGTAGGTAGGTATATTCCAGTTTGGTGGGTGAGTAAGTACCTACTACTAAATCACCAACGTCACCAGGCCTGTTGCTCCAGTTTCAAGTTGATACCTACCTACTTAGGAACGCAAGTCGGTACTTACTCAATGTTTTACAGTAAATATAATAAGTCCTACATAAACAGGGTAATTAAAATTCATGTTCGAATTCAATGAACTCTTGATTGACCTCTCTTTGTCATAGTAGCGGATATGGCGCCGCCGCCGGCCCGTCGAAAGATATTATTTCTAAGGCGGTGAAAATAAATGCATCAGGAATTATAATCAGCTTCTATAGCTTTGTAAAATAAGAACCTAGTTGTACCTATTTATTTTAACTTAGGTAGGTACCTACTTATTATTTATATTATTTTTATTTTTTTTAAAAACGTTGCCCCACACTAGGAATTGTATTGTGGGTGCGTTTACAAACATTTAAACTCACATACACAAACAGCCAGACCCGGAACAACTACTTGTAGGTCATACAAATATTTGTTCCGTGCGGGAATCGAACCCGCGACACGCAGCGCAGCAGTCAATCGCTTAACCACTGCGCCAACAAAAATACAAAAATCAAGAAAAATCACCAAATATCTGTACCTAGGTGCCTACTTAGGGTAAATAACAATAATAATAAGTTTATTTAAATACCTAATTGTTTCTAATGATACAAATTTCTTATTGTCTAGATTTTCTTTTACAAATAAAATAGGTAAGACATCTGTAGCCGAAACAGGCAACAGCCTGTATTTCGACTATTAGCGCCAAACTAAACCTTTAGGAGTGGCTAACTTCTACTTTTAATCCTTTCACACGTCTCACTAGTGACACTATTGACTGTACCGCACTGGGTAGCTCGCAAAATTCAAATTATCTTACGTTTTTTGTAATTTGCAGGTCAGGGTCAGGTTGAATGACTGACTAATTCATGTTACTGTAAGTATTCAATAACTTTAACATGAAAATTAAATATCAATCAATAGGATTATATGAACTTAGAGGGTTGCATTGATGATTTTAATCATTTCAATTCTGAAAATAATATACTTGTTACGGTCGCAAACCATATTTTGTTCAACATAATCTGACACTAGTGCAAATTGCAAAAAACGTAAGAAAATTTGAATTTCGCGGGCTACCCTGGCTCTTCCCCCGTATTAACCGTCAGTCAGTTTTGTTGTCATTTGTTCCTTATTTAATTTAATAAATGTTATATACGTAGCAGATAGGTACAGTAGCTCGCACGACAATGGTAACACTTTGCCCTTGAGCTGGCCTAGCGTAGTACGGAATTTCGATAGAATAAGAGGCCAGAATTATAGGTACCTACTGGTTTTGTTACCACTGTCGTGTGGCCTACTTTACACACGGCTACACATCAATCAAGCTATACATTTCCAGTTTTTGCTGACCTTGCATTGTATAGGTTTTTCGTACAAACAGAAGTCAGCATATACTGGTACTGGAGTATTCTATTCTATTCTACTGGTTATGAACAGCTTGATGACCATCTTTACATACCGAGACCCCTCCGTGCCTCGGAAAGCACGTTAAGCCGTTGGTCCCGGCTGTCATTCGTGGATCTTTGACAGTCGTTACGGGTAGTCAGAAGCCCGAAAGTCTGACTACCAGTCTTACCAACGGGTACCGTATTACCCAGTAACTGGGTTGTGAAGGTCAGATAGACAGTCGCTCCATGTAAAATACAGCTGCATCCGGTTAGAATGGAAGCCGACCCCAACGTAGTTGGGAAAAAAGGCTCGGCAGATGATGATGTAAAGCTTGATGTGTAGCAGTGCGTACCTACATAAGTAAACTGGAAAGTTGAAAGGATATCCCGCTATCTATCTACTAGTACCTTTTGTTTTAGTAATAGGAAGCCGGATATTGTGAGCTTCTTCTCCATACTACAATCAATTTGTGAAATTCTTAACGTAGGTAATACAAGCTAATACCTATTAATTTATTCAACTCAATACTGTTGTATTTTTCTGTAGCTACACGTGCCATGTAGTTTCGACATTAGGTTATTTACAATACAGAATTTACTAATTCTTTCACGTTTTCAAATCCTATTTCTTTTTATGTTTTCTTCGCTGTCTCGCCTTATCAAAAGAGTAAGTACGTTGTTACCTTACCTACTTCTAATGTAGGAAGTAGGTATGTTTAAATATTTCAATAAAGCCAAAGATTTTATTTAGTTTTTGGACAAAGTGGTAGGTAACTAGATAACAATGGATATCCCGTTCCTCGCCCTTATTCGTCTATCAATCTCAATCTGAATCATTTTTGAACATATTATGAAGCTATGGATTAGCAATATCCTTCATATTGTTAATCCATTGTTTCATTTATGTTTGAAGCATTTGTCTGCTCAACAACGTAAATAACGCAATTAACGTTGTTGAACTGTCAAAATGAAAGCCATTGCTACTGGTAGTAGGTATGTTACGCAATTACCCCGCCGATGTAGGTAGGAATTGAGTCATTTCAGTAGTTAGATATCAAAACATTTCATCATTATTTCACAACGAGCAGATGTCGGCGAAAAATAAAAGTAAAGAGTAGTTATTAAAGTTAAGTTTTTTTTTTCCGGCATTAAACAAAAACTAGTCATAAATTATAGCCATGTCATAGGTGCGACAACTTACATTGCGCTAGCGCACATAATTATACCTACCTACTAACAACAAACGTTGAAAAATAAGCCAATTGGCGAGCACATAAATAAAATTAACTGATAACACGAGTTAAAACGCTCGTACTGTACGTACTCTACAAATGACACAGTTTATAACTGTTTTTAGCGTAGTCTTATATTAAATAGGTTATTTACGTACCTGCAAACAATTAACGCATTGTTTTCTTTGCTCTTATTTTGAGTTCTTATTAGTAAACCTTGGTAGGTTACCCAACCTACCCAAACAAAAAGGCTAACACCCAGTTTATTTCTAAAAGTCAACACAAAACCTAGCTTAATGGTTACACGAGGCTAGTTTTTCAAGCTAGGATATCAGGATTGTGCTAGTAAGTGAGCAAGCTAGTCACTCTGGCCTCATGTATACCGAACTTTCCTCATTTTTAGATTAGTAAGCTAGTGGGATAGTTTAGTTTTATAGAATGGGATATATTTCTATTTTATCCATATCTATTTTTGAGCTAGTAGCGCCCCCACCACAAATGTTACTATTATGCTAGCTATAGCACTAATAGCACTAGCCTCGCATGACCGGCAAAGCAAGTATCCAATCAGATAATTTTACAATACGAATTAAATCACTTCAATGCTACTGCTTTAAATTTTCCTAGCATCGTGTAAACAGCTCGTAGCTTGTGCTAAGCTGTAAGCCAGGATACTACTTGCTTGCTATCCTAGTCTCAAAAACTAGCCACGTGTAACTCGGGTATGTCAAATTACATATGAGGTACCTGCGGTAATTAAGGGCCAGCGGCTATTAAGGACCATCAGAGAAATAACACACATTCAATAGTTTTATAGGTTGGATCTCTCGCATACATAAAAAGGACCAATAGTATTGCTATCTCACGCGCGCGCGTTGCCGTGCGCGCCGTCATTTTGTCAGTAGCTCCGAGTAACTCAATGTGGACGGTCGGCGTCACAGTTTAAAAAAAAATCCTGATGCAAGAATATTCATTAAAAAGAAAATAGTGTATTTTACAATAAGTGAACACCGAATTACTGTAAAGTGGGCATTAGAGCTGTTGAATCAAGATAAGTTATTTTAATTTGTTGATATTTGCCAACTTTCAAATCAAGATTTGTAAAATGTGACGCCATTGCTAATAAGGGCCACCTGGAAGGAAGTGAATAAGGGCCGGCCCTTATTGACTGGCCTGTTGGTCTAGTGGTCAGTGACTATGACTGCTATGCCGGAGGTCGTGGGTTCGATTCCCACCCAGGACAAATGTTTGTGTGATGAGCATGATCATTTGTTCTGTGTCTGGGTGTAATTTATCTATATATGTATGTATTTAGAAATATATAAGTATGTTTATCAGTTGTCTAGTACTCATAACACAAGCTCTGCTTAGCTTGAGACTAGACGGCGTTGTGTGATAGTTGTGGAATATTATTATTATTATTATATTATATTATTATTATTATTGGCCTGTCTAAATATTATTTTTTTTGTTTGGTTTTCTTTTCTAGTAGATAAATAGCTTTATCTTTTTATTAACATTAATGTTATTGTGAGTTAAATGTATTTGAAACATTTTTACAAGCTTTTTAACTTGCTATGTGTGTGGGTTTGTATGTGTTCCCGATTTAAAACTTTGCATGCTTTCGACAAAAATACAATATTATAGTAACAACGAACTATCTGTTAATGGAGACAGAAGGTAGACAACGGGATTCCTTAGCGAATAACAGTATATTAATGGTTTTTGGCAAATTTTGATCAAAATACGAGTTTTATGAAAGCTTGTTTAAAATCATATTTTTCAACACATAATTTATTACAGACTGGAATAATGGAACCTCTTGTTAAGAAACGTCGTGCACTTTGGTCAGTCATGTACGCCAGAGAAAGGAATCAGCCACGGTAGTTACGTACATAATGTGGCAAGGCAACGATCTGATAGTTCGTCATCAGAGGACTCAGAGGATAATATACCATTACTGAACCTTAAGCAGAATAAAAGTTTGTTACTATTTCATTATTTTTATAAGGGCCAGGGCATTTGCCGGGCAAAAAATAAGCATTTATTTTTTAATTTTTGTTAAACCTATATTTTTGGTTAAGAGTTTTTTTATCTAAAAATAGTATAAATTTGTTGATTTTACTTAAATAACATCTTTTTGTTACAAAATAATTATTCCTTGAGTTTTATAAGGGCCAATGTATGTTTTTTTTTGTATGATTGATGGTAAAATGTTAAATATTTTGCCTGAAAATATTAATTATGTTGAGTTATAGAGGAAAACCATTTATTTTATGGTTTATCAGTTTAATTTCTTTTAATTTTGTCTCGGACCTTAATAGACTACCTGAGTTTATTAAGGTCCTTAGTAAAGGATTTTTTAAAGTTTATTTTTGTTCACAAAATGTTTAAAACCTAGCCTTAAAGGCATTTTTTTTAGATCTCAATTAAATAATGTTCAATAATATTCTTGATTTTTATTTCAATTTTGCCTATTTTTCTCAATATTTAAGTTTTAATTATGCCGGCTCTTATTTACCGCAGGTACCTTGATCATTAACAATAGATGAACAAGAACTTCTCCGAAGTTGATTTTTAAAAAAGCATAAAAAACGACCAGGTAGTTCTGATACTAAAGGTATACCTACCTACAGAGTCCATAACAGACGTTACGACCTCGGGTTTTCCTGGTTAAAATATTCCCAGTTAAACCCGGCACGATGCCCAATAAATAGCAATAGACGCTTCTTATCGCCGACGTTCTAAGTAGTCATTGACCGGGGAACAGTTATTAGGTTTTTCCATTTATTCTTTATTTTTGACCAAAGATAAACATCTTTGGTCAATCCAGATGCAGTGCAGTGCAGTCAAGCGCCCATTTTAATTAATATTTTCAAAATGTATCCTTATGATGACTATTATAGGCCGACCGCTTAACTGAGACGTTGCCTGAGGTAGCTGCGCGGTGCGGGAGGGGTGATAGTTGTCACAAGTTGACGAATCACAGAGCTCTCGCATCACGTCACTCCCGCTCCACCCAGAGCGGGAGGGGTCATTTGATGATTTCCCATCCGAAAAAAAAAGTTACATTAGTTCCACTGTCGGTCAAGAGATGGCGCTTACCTAAAACTGCAATATTCTACACACCGCAGTGTTAAAATTCTCTGACGAATATATTCCTCGCCGATGAAAATTTAAAAACATTTCACGAATCATAATATTACGGAACTCTCGGTGCGCGGTTTTTTCTACTGTTAGCTTTCTATGGAAGAGAAAAAGTAGCAACTAAAGAAAATAAAGCTATAGGAACATAAACCGATAACACACTGACGATAATTCACTTGTAAGTTGTTAACACAACGGCTAATGACTCATTTCACAACTGTTTTGCAGTGAAGTAATAACTTCACTGCAAAACAGTTAGGTTAACAATACAACTTCGGGATTGTTATAAGCAAGTAATAGAGGACACGTGGCGGCTTGCTCTTGTGTGCAATACAAATTACGATAGTGATAAAGTGAACTGAATTTATGACATGCGTGAAGGCTCCCGTAGGCAGGTGCGACGCGACTGCGACTCTAATAGAACAAATTCTATGAAAACTTCATGGAAATTGTTCTACCAGAATCGCGTCGCACCGTCGCGTCGCGCCTGTCTGTGCGAACCTTTATACGTAGTACCAACTGCAACTGTATCTACCAAGCATGCCAGTTAAATTTAGTAGAAAAAAGTGGAAGTTATGTTTACACCGCGTTGGTATCTGGTATATATACGTATTCATTCAAAGATATGCATGGGATTGGGATGAATAAAATAAAATATGAACCTAGGTAAAACCTTGACAAACGGCAGAAAACCGCAATAAGTTTTCAGCAGATCTCGTCTCCTGAAACAAAAGAGCAGCCACGGCATGATGTGTAAAGAGCCTAATACGCTGTTATTATGGGTTTGTATTTAATCATAAGTAGGTTCCATGGTTGTAATTAATTTTCTATCGATATAGATAGTCAGAAGTCCAGGGAACAATCCCTAATGCCATGGAACCACGGGTAATTAAAATTACCCATAGACCCGGTAATGGGTCGACCCACCTTGACCACGGGCAACTAGTGAACAAAAACATGATTTACCTCGGTAAACAATTTTGATAATATTAAGATATATATAAATTAGTCAAATAATTATTAAACAGGAAAAAAAAAAAACATATATACGGTCGAATTGAGAAACCTCCTCCTTTTTTGAAGTCGGTTAAAAAGAAGGAAAACCCCACTGGAGACTCCAATGAGAAACCAGTCGAAGATTGTTTAGATTCAGCTTAAGTATTGGCGAGGTTTCATATTTTACTGGATCAAAGAAGCATTTGTTGCCATTGACAATATGAAACTCAAAAAGGTAAAAGTCGCGTGTTGTAACATATTGGTTACATGACAGTGAGTAGGTACAGAAATACCAATACCTTAAATCATTGGTCATGGTTACAAAACGTAGTGTTTTGTCTCTGTGGTTTCGGGGCGACTCATTTTTAAGATGCAGAGTACCTACATACGTGATTCGTCACCTTCAAAGCTCAAAGCAGGAAGACAGTAAATAAATACATAGTTACAATTCTATATACAGGGACATCGCCGCTTCAGCACATCATTCTCAACCCCAATGCGTTGAAGATTTCCGTCGGTTATTTAAAAAAAAAAACCGGTCAAGAGCGAGTCGAACTCGCGCACCGAGGGTTCCGTACAAATTTGTAGGTATGGAAATAGTTTATCACGGGTTTTTTTTTTTTATTTAACTACAAAATTACGGTTTTCGGGTTTTTTTCCTTTATTTGCTTCTTGCCAAATTTCATGATTCTAGGTCGACGAGAAGTACCCTATACATTTTGATTCCCTTGAGAGTGTCGAAATACATTGACAGACGGACAACAAAGCGATCGTATAAGGCCTCATTTACGGAAACGCGGGGTGTCGAGCGTCGCGTGCGGCGTGGCGTCTCGCGGCGCGTCGTACGATTTTTCTGTTTACGGAGCGGCGGCGGCGGGCGGCACTTCAAGTGGCACTTATCATCGCACGCGTAAACACAAACGTATGGCAATATAAGACGTTGTTCATAGAGATGCGGGGCGAGAAGCATGGCGGTGCCCGCCACTGCGCCCCCGGCGAATTCTCAAGCGTGTAGCAAAGCACGCGGCGGGCAACGCTGCGGCGCACGCGGTATACTCAATCACACCGATCAGTTTTTGGTTAGCGGAAGATGGGAGCGCACGTGTCGCAACTTGCAACACGTGACTACGTCTGCGTTCTGCAATTTCCAAATATGACTGGCAGAAGATTCCGCCGCGGGCATCGCTTCATCGAGAATTGCCGCTGCGTGCGCCGCCGCGATAAACGCTGCGTGAGACACGGCGGTGCCAGCCGCGGGCTCGGCTGCAAAAAACGCTCCATTTCAAGCAAACGCGTCTAAAATCGCTTCTCCGCAACCGCACTCATACAACGCCATAATTATGTTTGAATTCAGTGCGGGCCGCGTCGCACAACGCGACGCGCGACGCCCCGCGTCTCCGTAAATGAGGCCTTAGGGTTCTGTTTTTTCCTCTTGAGGTACGAAACCCTAAAAACAGCTTTTCCATACATTTTGATCCCATAGGTATTGTACTTGTCTATGAAACAGTTTTTATTTTTTATAACCGACGAAAATTTCTGCACTAAGGGGGTTTAGAATCATGTGCTGAATTTATGGTACTGTCTGCGCGATCCCTACCACGCTATATGATACACACAAAACACAAAGTGTAAATTATTTTGATTTGCACTACAAAACCCAGGACAGGTGTCTTTAGAAAAGCTGTTTGCTCTTTTTAAAACCGAGTTAAAACAGGGAACCAATGGAATTCATCCTGTGAATATACTGACTTCGGATTTGAATTTTATCAATATTCAGATACTTGGTAAACATATTGTTTTTCCTATACTCTTCTAAGCAAATCACGTATAAAAATGTATTAACTTTGTCACTAATCAGTTATTATCTAAAGTCGTAGATCTACGCTGACAAAGCGACCACATAGGCATGCATAATTAAGCAGGTAAATCAATAATACAATTCTAATTATGTGTTTGCTGCCGGTGTGTGTCGAAGTCAGTGCAGTGCACGGTTATGCTTTGATGTCCCCGTACCTTGAATTTGGTGAGTCATAATAACCAGAATGTTTCCCAATAACCATATGACCTCATACGGTTACAGCCGTTTTGAGAATAAAGATATTGCTATGCAAACACCCAAAGTTGCCAAATCTTTGTTTTTTCTGGGTCTTCATAATCGGCTCTTTCTACCTTATTCATTAATTTATGTTTTAATACTTAACTGAGCATATTGAGTTTTTGTTATGCTATCGTTACCCAATTCTTACAAACGTTCCGTTTTATACTGTATCGATTACCGCCCTATAAACCGATGCCTACACCTTAGGTAAGTACAATACTAAGGTTTTTCGTTAACGTCACAACATTATAACAAATCACTTTTCGGAAGTTTCCATTTTCTCGTTTCGAATTAACTTGTCTTGGTTTCGAAATATTGTCACTATTCCTCAAATCATCTCCTTGATAAAGCTTCATTATTGACAAAATTATGCTATAAGTAGGTATCTTTCAACGTTAATTAACGTAACACTCAAAAAAATACGATTTGGACTTCAGATACGATTGTAATTTGATATATAACGTAACGTGGATAACGCGTCGCTGTCACATCGGTGCATGATTCGGTTTTGTTTACACATACTTGACAATAACAATCGGCGCGGGCGTCGCAACTCACACACACATTGGCCAGTGTGACAAGGACGCCAATAGTATGACGAACAAACACATATGTACTCAGCGAACATTTTCAAGGCACATAGTATTGACACAATGTGAACCTGACCCGATTAAGAACTAATTAAAAATATTAATACTTCAGTCATAATGGAAAAGGCTATTCGCGTGAAGATGAAATGAAAACTTGTATACCTACCGGCTAAGGTCAACAGTTATATTGCATTGACAGACGGCTGTAATTTTATAAAGTAGGTAAGTAAGTAAATGAACAAACTTTCATTTATAAAGATGTAGGCTGAAGCATAAACCAGACATTTTATGTAAAGTAACACCATGTGAAGGTTTTGATGCATCCAGTATTGATTTATTTGGTATTTCATACGCATCAGCAATGAACCCCTTACCTTGCACAGCTACCTTGAAAACCTCCCCATAATCAAATTCAAACTAAGCCAATGACATTTACTTACCTGTTCGGTATGGAAAGGCACATGAAATTATAGTGAATATTGTTTGCAGTTTCTACTTCCTACTTCTGTTGACAGTGGACGTAAGGAACAAAAATATTCCAAGAAGATAGGCTATCAAGCAGGGTACCTATGATCTCGCTCAAACGAATCATCATAAGACCTTTTCTCCTAATTCGTTTGTTCAAAGTCGGAGTCTCATCACGAAAATCAATGTCAAAACGTGCCAAAAATGTATGTAAATTAGTGGTATTTTTAACGTGTGAGACTGAGATCAGAATGTGAACGTTCTTAAGATTACGGGAACTGCCCCTCATTGTTGACATTATAGTGATATGACTATGAGTAAAACTTCTTCGGTTTATTAAAAAAAACCACAGCCCATCATGACTAATAGCAATCAATCTAGCTCAATTTGAAAATATTCGGATCCACTCAAAGAACAAGATCTGCAGTGCTATTCTGTAAAAATCTCACCGTGAAAACTTAGGTGAAGTAAGCGTGGAGTTGGGCGGAGCACCGCCCGTGTCCTCGAGAGGCGATCGTCAGCGGCGGCGATCTCTCGCGCCCGGCCCTGGTGCAAGCTATGGTCCGGGGTGAGACGTGGGAGGCAGTCACCTCCTTCTGCGAAGCAGTCATGCTAGTGAAGGAGGTGGCGGGACGGATGAGGGAGAGAACCTCCCGTCCCAGCCGCCGCGGGAGACGCTCCGGGCGTCGGGAGCCACGGGACGACTCCCGGCCACCGTAGGCGCGGGCCTGCGGGCGGAGAGTAATGGGTAGCTCACCGTCCGATCAGGACCAGGCCCGTGCCGGACGGCGCGTACGTGTTCCACACGCGCGCCTCGAAGACATGTCACCATCGAGGAGGGGCCCCATAGGGCTGAAGCCTGCCGGGTCAGCGGGATTGTCCGAAAGGGTTACCGCTGGCCCGGAACATAAAGGGCTAAGGAAGGAACACGGGTGGGTTTTAGTCAGTAAGAGTCTGACACTCCCTTCCACTCCACCCAGAGCGGGAGGGGTCATTTGATGATTTCCCATCCACCAAAAAAAAAAAAAAAGAAGCGTGGGGTGGGCTGTCAATTGTGTCAATTCCTAGCAAAAACAAACTCACTTCACCAAGTTTTCACGAGATTTTTACAGAATCGACCGGCTCTTCGTTTATCCATATAATATTATATAAATTCGCAAGTAACTCTGTCTGTCTGTCTGTGTGTATGTTACCTTTTCACGCCTAAACCACTGAACGGATTTCGATAAAATTTGGCAGAGAGATAGATTGCATTGCATCCCGGGGAAGGATAAAAGATAGTTTTTATTGACGTACCTCGCGGGCGAAGCCACGTGCAGAAGCTAGGCTAGGATAAATTAGGTATAATTTTTTATACAACAGGGAAGTTAGAATAATCAAAGCCAAATATTTAGGGTCAAACAGAACCAGAATGGTGAAATAATGGCTATCTTTAAAACTTTTTAACAAAAAAAAAACCGACTTCCAAAAAAACACTACAAAGTGAAAAATAACTTTTATTTCGGAAGTCGGTGTCTTTGGATCTGTATTTTAGTTTTTTGCCACCGACTTCCGAAATAAAAGTTATTTTTCACTTTGTAGTGTTTTTTTGGAAGTCGGTTTTTTTTTGTTAAAAAGTTTTTATTTCTCGCTTTTTAGTGTGTCTGTTTATAATGTATCTAAGTTACAAGCCTAATGCCAACTTGCTCATCGCCTTTTACAAAATATTGCTTTTCCCGATGCAGGGACGTTAATTGTTGAAGAGTTCTCCTGGTATTCCACCATCAGCTCCATTTCACCATTCGCATTGTGACGAGCATAACTTGCTTAGCAACCATATTAAAGTAAGTAATCGAATCGCAAACCGGGAAATACTTATTATTGAGTAGTTCCGGTGGCCATCTGTGGTCTTCATCATCAGTTCTACTTCACCAAATGATGCTTTCCGAGAGCAAATGCACGAGTTACTATAAAAAATACCCAAATCGCTATAGGTGTGCCTATAATACTTGAAGAATTCCTTCGATTTCTCCAGGATCCCATCATCAGATCCTGACCTGATGACAATGGGACCACCTGGAAAGTATACCCTTTCAAACAAAAAAATAATTTTTGAAATCGGTCTAGCCGTCTCCGAGTAATCGGGAAACACATAAAAAAAAAAAAAAAAAAAAAAAGTTCCGACGAATTAATTGAGAACCTCCTCCTTTTTGAAGTCGGTTAAAAATGAAATATGTATTTGCTCGATAGTACTAGTACGAAGTCTCGTCTGACCACACACAAGACTTCATACAGCTACCAAGGGGCCTAAAAAGGCCACTTTGGCAGACTCATAAAAGGATAACATAATGGACAATTAACCGTTAAGTTAATCGTATCAAATCCCATTGGTGAAGCATTTTTCAGTTATTTTTTTTTGTCTGTGCTAATATACCAATCAATACGATCCAAATCCAATCACAATCTCTTTGATTAGACCTACGTAGTGCAGCGAAAAAAAGAAAAACACGGACCGTCTTCGCCATATTACAATTCATAATGTTATCCTTTTGTGATTCTCCAAAGTGGCCTTTTTAGGCCACCAGCTCGGCTCCTAGTCATCACCAGCGTCTCATTTTGAGAGGATGGAAAACTGGATAAATGGAATACAACTACAAAATAAGATAAAGCTACCTTGAACTCTATTTCATTTCACTGAAGTAGATATTGGCACTTACATACAGATGTATTTAATTTATTAAAATCCGACACGCGACAAGGATAATTATAGCAGTTACGACGAATGACGTCATTGACGGTTCCCTTTATATTTTTACCAGAATTATTAATACCGCTATAAAAAGCTCTATGCTCTGTCTAGTTATGTAAGGGCGTATAAATATAAGAGATTCAACGAACTTTATCCTAAAATGCACTTGATTTTTAGACTTCGCAGCAAGGTCCAAATGTTAATCGTTCTTTACTGTGACACTTTGGTCGCATAAATACGATAATACAGTCTGTCAGGTAAAGCAATCAATTCTAAATGCGTGACTCCATTTTATTGGAATTGCAAGATTGGCGGAGATTTAGGTTCAATTTACAAGTCAAGCTAAAAGTTTTCTTTGTGGAAGAATACAGATTTGAAATATTGTGTTTGAACAGTGTTATAGGATTATAGAATCACATTGAAAGTGCGTAATGACGTCATAAATTAAATGTAATTTTAGAGCACTACTTTTTGGGAGTTCATTAGCGTGATAGTAATGCACATAAACATCAAATTATTCTAGTTATGATTTTGGTCACAAAATACAGAGAGTACAGAAGGCAATCTACATACAAAGTGCGCTCGAGCAATGCACACATAGACACCGCTCACGGACACGAGTACGAGCGCGAGTGTCATCCGCTTGAGACATGCGTCTGTGAAGTGCAAAAATGGAGCAACAATAAAAAAGTATTTTAAAAAATTAAACCGATTTCAAAAGAAATTAGGTAACCCAAAATTATAAAATAAATTTAATTTCGGAAGTCGGTGTCTTTGGGATCTGTATTTTATAGTTTTAGTTTTTTGCCACCGACTTCCGAAATTAAAGTTATTTCATAATTTCGAGTTAATACGAGTGCCACTACCACGATAGTTTTTTGTGCATAAGCCAAAGTTGACAACCCTAGCGCGACCGCCGAGCGTAGGTATGAAAAGTGAATTACGTACATGTGATTGCCTTCTATACTCTCTGTATTTTGTGATTTGGTCTTTCGTATTTTACGCAACGATTTTTCACATTGTGAAAGATAAAAGCAAATAATAATAATTACATGTGAAGCTGTCATCGTGATAAAGGAGTGACTGGGTTGATGAGTCACTATTTTAGTTAATATAAGTACCTAGGTATAACACATGAAATTACACATCTATCTAATATTATGATTGACGTGCAATTAAAATGACTAGGTACATTTAGCGTCATTTACAAAAAAAATAGAATATATTTTATATATATTAAGAAACTGCACCTGTAGGGTATATTTGGTATTTCCAGTATTTTTTTATAATTCTATTATATATATATATAGAAGGAACAGTTAATAGCATCCGGACTAACTTTAACATAATAACATTAATTAAAAAAGTCTTATGACAGATTATCAACCACCTACACAAAACCACGTCTAGTTAATCTTATAGTCAAAGATGTCGTTTTTAATGCAACGAGTTAAGAGCAAAAATATAGCTCGACCGTATTTACGCCAATGATCCTAGATGACGGAAGGCATAAGCAAATAACATCGTTATCCGGGTACGTATTCATAACCATTGTGATCGCGTGTTTTGTTCAATGTCGCTGCTTTATAAGTGCTACAAATACTATTATCTTCTTTACGCTGTGGAAATTGTATTTCATTTATTTATGTATAATTTTATACAAGGAATCTAGCATTTTCGAGTAAAATTAGGCTGACAAAAGAAGGTAAACGCGAAAGAGATTAAAAAACATTACGTGCATAAAATAACCGCCACGAAAGCGAAAGAAAACTGTACCTAGAACATACCAGGGACTAAAACGAAATACAAAAAAAAAACTGAAATCGAATTTAATCTACTTACTCTTCATTCGACCAAGAGGCTATCTCAAGACCGCATGCGCCTATTCGATAACCATTTTTCATTTTGCTATGTAGGTATAGGGGGTCAGAAGCGAATTTAAACATTAGCTGGCATTAAGGGTGTAATTAATTTAAGAGTGTTGTGAGTGATGATACATTCTGCGTACCTATTCTATATGTATACAGTTGAAGGCAGCATTAATAGGCGGCAGTGGCGCGTAAGTCGACACCGCTACTTGTCCGCGCTATGCAAATGGAGATAATATGCGTACTAGCTAAGTGACCGGGTTGCGCTACCTACTCGCACAATGAGGTTAATATCCAACCAAGTTGTAAATAAAAACATGGTAAACGTCTCACTACGGTTTCTGGCACGCTTCTCGATTCGGCCGGGTTACAACAGAAATCGCTGCGGACATGGCGCATGTGCACAAACCGAATGGGGTTACCTCACCCACATTCCTGCCTTCCGGAATTTCACTCACGTTGACAGTCGCAATATACTGATACAATGACTGTGTTTATCGATGTCCATCAGATTAATTCTGCGCCGTTGTTAAATGGAAATTAGCAATGCAGCCAAACAGCTAAGGCGATTAGAGTAAATTTACTTGAAATACGTTCGCAGGTCGTTTTATTTATCACTGAACATTTATTATTGTGACGCTATTATTTTAGTATTAACGATATGCAATTCATTTTTCATATTACTCTGATGCATTTTTTAATCTGACTGCAATTAAAGTATCAGTTAACTGTATCTAATCATTATTAACTTCGAAATTCTCGCGTATTTATCTTAGACAGATCTTAAGCTGGCTTCCTCGCGAACCATTACTGATGCTTAATCTGGTGCGCATCTGAGTTCCAGTTTCACGATCTGTCAAAACGTACCGTTGCTACGGTTACCGACGTCACCAGTACCCTAGAAATTGTCTTCATGGATCTCACCAGCACTGTCAATTTATAGATCTTTAGTCGTTTTAATTATTGGAATTTACTACCTTTCATTTACCCTTCCTGGACCCACTAAATTAGTTTGCGTACAGGAAGGAATAATGAATGCATATAGACGTAACTGTCAGTAAGATGCACTCTACATTTATACCTTGCTACTCAACGACAATTTCTTGATGTGTATGAAAAACTTTACTATTTTCAGCTTGCACTGTATGTATCGTAAAAATGTAGGTAGGTACGTAGATCTTGTTATTCCAAAATGATGTCGCTCTACATCTACACGAATCATCTTGGATATACTTTCTTTATCTATTTATATCTTTTAACACAATGGCAAAAAAGAACTTGACAGACGATCACGCTACCGTGGGTAATTCTTTACTTTATCTAATCGTCATATGCAGAATGCGTAAGTTTTTTTTAAAAATAAGACATCGGCTTGAGACATTTAAGTGGGTTTTCGTAGCTGGTGTATGGGTTGAGACAAAGAATTGCCAATTATTCCACCTGCCCTTGCGGCACCTGGACCGGCTGCTCTTTTTATTTATTTCAACGCCGGTGATATTTTTATTGTTCGCCTTCGCATCGCAAGCGATGGCGGTCACAAATGAAATGCGGTGCGAGTGTGTGCACCTTTTTATGTTCAGTCGTCAACTGAATTGTCTATATACGATCACATTCTATGATGCTGTGATGATTAAAAATAACCTACTTTAAGATTAATAAAATATGAATAAGTATTGATAATAAAGCGTAAGCGTAATTCTGTAAGCTTCTTCATAACACAGAAGTTCAATAGAAAGCTACAGATATGCAATTGCAATCAACGGCTCGTGCTAATGGAATGTTAAGTAGGCTGGGTAGCCTTTTCTCGATATTTATGCTGTTCTAAAAATAGCGTGCAGTCAATTTGGAATTGTTTACAAAATAAATTGCACGAAATAAAATGTGTGTTGCGGTTCATGCAATTAAACATAGTCCAGGGGCATTTAGATAAAGTGTTTATGTAGTAAAAGAAGAAAGAAAGAAAGAAAATACATTTATTTAGCACAGACTAAAAGACACACAATACACAGATGGTCAGATAATAGTCGTACATCAGATAAAAACAAAAAATAAAAAGGATAAAAATAAAAAGTGCAAAGTCCGATGTAAGAAATTAGCAGGAATGTGTGCCTCACGGCTGCGCCAAAAAGGCCCAGTTCAGCAAAAATGCCAGACAGCTAGTGCCTGACGCTGGTTTTCAACTGGACCTGATGTGTGAGGTGACGGATATAAACCAGTTATATACTGCAACGTGTGTATGCACAATTACATAAATAAATAAAAATAAATTTGTGTCACATAAAAACAATATTTAGTAACATTGTAAAAACAAAAAATAAAAACATTAAAATACTGATAAATAAATATATGATATGATACATATATAAGACATGATAGACCTTCTTAAGCAAATAAAGTACGAAACGAGTCAGAGCAAAAACCTAGTAGAGACACATTCACAGCGTTTACTCTCTAAAGTAGTTCCAACAAGATGAAAAACCAAAATTGCGAAATGGCATAAATCATTATATAGACTTCACAGATTGAACTTGATACCGAATTCGAGAACTCGTAACCGAATGATAGCTATGCATCGCTAATTTATATGGAGTTTAAAAGAACAAAGCGATCTGCGAATTGGTAATATATTTTCGACGAGTACGGGTCTCATCCCGCGTAAGCTACTGAGAATCGATCACGGCTTACTCAGAGACGCGCGCAAAAAATACATATCTCCAAGTTAAAACCGGCCAGATCGAAAAGATCCGGCCTAATATTTGGTGTACGTTTAACCCTTCAAAGGCTGCCGGTCGATACCTGCACAATTAGTAACGTTTTTGTTTCCAAATTGATGACTCTGAATCACGAGCGTCTGCGCACTTTAACAAAAAGTAAGATCGTTAGACTACTTATAAAAAATAATAAATGCCTGTTGAAGGCGTAAAATTTTATTTTGCGGATGTATAATATGTAATCACACACGTGTACAGACTACAGTAGGTTGACAGTATCTACATAGAGTTAAAACTTAGCGCCACTAGTTGAAAAACCAGAGATTCATTATTGTGTTTCAGATTGCTCATTTAAAAGAGGTAAAGCACGTTAATAAGACTTCATCCTAAATTGTCCGTATAATACCAAAATGTAAAAAATCAAGTGAGGAGACGCGGCCACGATGCGTCGACATGGTTCGTTGACCCCGTCGATATTTCTCGAAATTCGCCTCGGAATCCGCGCTCTTTTCGCTTTTTAATTGTAAGTAAGTAACCGGCTACCCGACGACAAGGTGATACGTTTCCAGAGAAAAAAATGTACCTATGTCCATGCCCTCACGCTGGAATTACTATAACGGAACATACGAATTAAGATTTACAAGGAAACGCGCGACAGATTAAAAAATCGCGCTCATTCGGTGCTGGATAATCTCTACCGGCCGCCTAAACGTCGCGCCATGCGCCCGCGTCGATTTGACCAAACCGGCATAATTATTTTAGTGAGCTTTAGCTTTGACGTCATTTATTAGAAGCAACGATTGTGCTTTAGATTTACCACGTGCCTTGTATTTTTGACGAAACAGTGTAGGCGGCATACCTGTCTACATCAATAACAATCGCGAATGAAACTCTAAAAATACTCTAGCAACTAACGTAGGTACTACCTATCTGTTGAAAATCGCACAGACTACAATAGATATTTACAAATGTTTGTAATATCTTTAATAGCAGTACGGAAGTTTGATTTTCACGCTACGGACTGAACAATGGACTCGCGAGTCTCAGTAACGGAGCCATTCGAATTCATGCAATTTGCCACGAATTTGATTACCTTTCTATTTCATGTGAATTTCTTCGTTATTGTTATAGACAAATTTGAACGCGACCAGCCACGTATGGTATTTAGAATAGCTGGCATCAACCCAAGATAATTTTAAATAGAGCACGAGTAGGCAGATTAATTATTATGACACATGACTTTGTTTAATATTCACGCATTTAAATAACAAGATCTTTATCATGTTGTCAACTTGGAGCAATTAGTAAAAGTTTAGCGCGTGCTGATTGAAGCCGCAGACGTAACATAATCATAACTTGATGTGGAACGCGAGGGTGTATAAATCAATAAATAAATAATGCTAATGCCGTTGCTAATACGCCACGCCACGCATCGTGCAGTCTTCAACAAGGTGCGATGTGGTGAACGGGTCGCACGCACCGCCCGCCGCGCCGCGCTGCGCTGCACGCCCGCCTCCGTACACCGGTTTAGGGCTGTTCAAACATAGGTATACCTTTGTCAATAAATATAGTACATTTGTAAGTTAATATCAACTTATTTATAAATATTAAGCTCGCGTACCAATAGCGATTTCAGCACGCTATACTGGCAGGAGCAGATTGCATTAATTTCCTCCTTTAATTTTATCTTCTAAATCAGTGCGTACTTGACGGAAGTGAGACTAGAAAAATGTATTTAAAAATACATACACGAGGTGCGACCCTAAGTTACAAGCACTCGATGATGTTTAGTAGATTATAATTAGCCGCGCTGCCAACCCACAGCGAGTGGTGTCTTTTATCAGCGAAAGCGATTTCACTCTCGCAGTCGATGTCTAAACAAGTCATCTATTGAAGTATTAGGTAATTATGTCTGGTTCTTTATTTATTCTGTTACATTCGCGATACTAGTTAAATAAAATAATTCACAGCTACGTGCAAGATTAAATAGTAAACACATTAGTCACACCATCATCATAATAAGTGGCGGAAAATAGATTAATTATGATACGTGGGTGTTAATGATAAATGTACGATGTAGCAGGTTTTTACACGCAGTTTTACAGAGAGGACACTATGTATGCAAGTGATCTATCATTTTATTGTGTTAGAATAAACATACACGGTCAAAAGTACATAAGAATATATACTAAACATACTCGTACATAAGAAAAGAAACCGGATTTAAGCTTTCTTGGTCTTTAAGATGTTCCTACCGAATTTCACTGTTTAAATGGGCAGCCAAAACATTTGTGTACTTATCAGATTAATTGCTGTACCTACACAATAAAATATGGTCGTATCGACATGTGTCGGTATGTCGCTCGTGGCTTACGTGCTGGCAGGACGGGTGCTAGGCGCGGCCGGCACGCGCCTCGCCGCGCCACTCGCGCGCTCCGGCAGATGTGCGCAAACGCAGCCGACGCGACGCGCCGCTGCACGCTGCTGCCTCTACCTGCATCGGCGGCGCCTCTCCATATGCGCTTATTTGCTATTTACATAGACCCACCGACCTTGAAACTACAACTATGCGTTAAGTCTAAGTCAAATACATAAGTTGATACCTAATGAATTTTAATATCTTACATACTTAAGTACTTACATTCTGTATTGCCCCAAGCCTTGCCATGGGAATTTCATAGAAAACTCTGGTTTTATTATTTTCTATTGCAAATTTAAGATTTTACATACAGTTACTATTTGTGACCTAATTAACAGATTCGAACGCCGAGTAGGTAGGGTAGAGTCCCGGGTTATTAGTATTACGCAATAAGGAAAATTCAAAAAGCTCCGCGTGATAATTTAAAACCCATTTTTGAAACAGGGACAACTCACATACTGAGTCAGTCGCGAGAAATAATAGGGAATCGCTACTAAATATAGTACATTAGTACTATGAATAGACGCACCCACGATATGTAGCCGTGTAAATCAACGCCCGACTAATGTATTACAAACCCGATACATGGCGTCTGAGGCGTGAAACTAAAAACAACTAAAAACTTTATACATATTTTATTATTCCTTTACGCGTTTTGGTGTTCAAAATCATTCTGTGGAACAAAACTACCTGACCCGGAAACGAGTTCTCTATAAGCACTTCTTTACTATTCAGTTGATAATGAGCCGACTTCGTTGTTATGTTCACATTCAATAAATTTGTGTTCTACTAAAATATTTGACACAAAGGACAGCATCGTGTTTTGTACATAACTCGTATTTGCCTTTATACTTTACAAATATGTGTATGAAAAATTGGCCTTATTGCGGGTTAATTAAAACTAATTTAATTCATAAATATGCACAGCACACATCAAACAATGATCAATCATGGTCAAACAGATTGTAACTAAAGAAAAAGTTAGTAAGTAATCTCGCGCGGTCCGATCTAAAAGGTACTTGAGTATGGCACACTCCAGTAAAGGGCAGAAGTGATATGTCGACATATGGGCGGCTCACCGCAATGCGGCAATGTTGCTCCTATGTACACATACGTTATTATGAACCACTCCGTCGGCTAATACTCGCACCGTATTTATAAAATGTATCGTTTATACGAACGTAAAAATATTGGATGTAAATAAACGATCACAATAAACAACGGATATTGTGCATATGACGTCCTATTCTAAACGAAAGGCTTCCAAACGGACGAAGAATCGTTTAAAAAAATCGACGATTCATGCATTCGATTAAACTATTTGAACGACATAAATTGTTAATATAACCTTGTCAGATATAAATAAATAGGTGAAGGTCTACATTAAATCGCAAATCACTTGAGTATGTTTAGTCCGTTATAATCGCGGATGGCAAGGCGCTAATAACGTTGTACTCGCCACTAATGTAGTAAGTCAACAATATTGTGGAGCTATTATAAGAATTAACAAGATATCAATAGCGTGTTTATTCTCTGAGCTTATTAAAGCGAGTGCGGCGCGGCACGGTGCGGCTCCCTCGCAGTGTTGCCGACGCTTGAACTTTACGTGACGTGTATTACGAAAATAATTATTAAACGTTCATTGCACACAATCCACAGAGATGAGTGCGTCCAGGAGCACGGTGCGGTTTAGTCGGAACGTTAGCGACCGATTGAGGTGCTGGACGGATGCGTGCGATTATAATTAGGATTGTATTTCTGATTCCGACGAAGCTCAGTATGGCGGGCAAAGCTGAATTCCATCTGAGTCATTGTGCCCGTTCTGTTGCCTTTATTTTCGTAAAACACTCCATCTCACGCGCATCATTGTTTCATTACCTCCGCTCTTGTTAATTATTGTAGTGCTTAATTAAAATTACAACGGCGTATGAATTCGTTTCGTCACCGCGTTGTCTTTAAGTTAGAGCCATTTTGTGTCCAGTAGGTACATGTCTCACAGTGTAGCTGTTGTAGGTACAATAAACACAATTGACGTACATAACAAGACAATTAATAAACTGATGTTTACGACGTTGACATAAGCAGGTACGTCAAGGGCAAATTCTAAGAGACGAATAATATGTTGTTACTTTTGTAAGAACAAAAAAATACTAAATCATCTGCATACCAGTATTTTACATGGAGCGACTGCCTATCTGACCTCCACAACCCAGTATCGGGTAAAACGATACCCCTTGGTAAGACTGGTTATCAGACTTCCGGGCTTCAGACTACCCGTAACGACTGTGAAAGATGCACGAATGTCAGCCCGGACCAACAGCTTAACGTGCCTTCCGAGGCACGGAGGGGTCTCGGTATGTAAAGATGGTCACCCATCCACAGACCAACCGCGGCAAGCGTAGCTTAACCTGATCGATCGACCTGTGCGGCTGTAATCATTTAGCCACGGGCTCCTCCAACAACAAAAAAAATACTAAATCAGCATGATAATGATGAAAAAGGATTATGAGTGGCAAAAGCATAGGTCAAACAAAACGGTTTAGATAATAATAAATAATGTGTTGTTTTAGAACGTACTTATTTGTAGACGGAAGAATGTGATATTTTCATGTTGTGTGGCTTTCTCGTCTCGTAGCCGCGACATCAAGCGCGAAGAATGGAAATCATCGCTCGCCTGTAAATAATAAATATAGACGCGCATTATGCCTAACTCGACACTTTGTGCGGCACAAATGAAGAGAGAGAGCGAGGGCAAGAGCTAGACAAGAATACCAAGTGTTAATAACATTCATATCGATAATAAAAAGTTTTGTATCAAAACAATATAAGAATATTCGAGTTTTTTAACATATTATTTCCTAAAGCAGAGATGTAAACACAGAAGTGTGAGCAAACTCACGAAGAAAATCTTTAACATATTTTATGAGCGCTGAAAAAGAGTCAAAATGAATTCGACATGCTCAAGTTTCCTTACGCGGCCGCCACAGTTACAAACAATCGAGGGCTAGACGAAGTGAGGAAAACTAAACCAATGCAATATCTTGATCCCTAATTTGCGGAATAAGTGTAATCGCGAAAAAAATGCATATTAGTGTAACGAAGAGCGAACAAGTCGGTGAGCACGCGTGATCAGCGACATATTTCCCGAAGTGCGGAACAGGTTTGCGTCGAGGCAAATGTAGGGTCACCACAAGTAGAGATTCTGACTTTCATGCCTGATATCGTAGCATTATATCAACAATCAGGATTTTAATAACTGCTTACAGAAATATGGTGCAGTAGAACACTTCAATATTTCTCTCATAATATGAGAAAATCTGATACTTAGCTTGCATTTGGAAGTAGCAAGTCAGTTATCTTATAAAAAAGTAAGTGGAGTCAAATAAAAACTAGACATTCTTATTAAATGAAAACGCTGAAAGCGTGTTTTTTCGATAAGTGTTATCTATAGATTTCTGCTCCAACTTCCACACAGCAAGATTGTTTCGTCGAGAACACAAGAAAGTTTTGTTTTTCTTTATTATCGACAATTATTCTACAAGATTAGATATATAATATAGTAAGACAATTTTACAAGATCCTTTGGTAGTTTTCTGTTTTATTAAACAGCACTTGTCATGAAAATGTGTCAATTTTGTAATTTTTTGACAAATATTTTACATAGTCAGTTATATTAAATAGGACCTTTCTGATGTTCAGTGGTTGTCATGGTAACTCTAAATGCATGTAACTCGCAGTCGATACGCCTGCTTGCTACACCGCGTTATGTGCCACTTGCGAACGTTCTAACTATTCGAGTATGTTATTATGTTGTACCTTTTCCTACTTCCCTTTAAGCTCAATGACATTGACCATTCTATTATCTTCAAAATAAAATATAATCCAACGTATGGAAAAAATATCAGTTCGTTCGCTTAATGCACTAGTAGTAAATAGTAACACAAAGCTCAATTACAATATATAATATATAATGAACTTGCGATTTCTACTATTCATACATTCTAGTTACATAATGAGGTAATACCTAATGAAACATTTACTTTCCTTCGCACTTAATCATACTTGTGAAAAAACCAGGGTTCGTAAAAATCCGATATTTATAATAACTATCAAAATATTTGATATATCTATAAGATCGATTTATATGTATATGTTATATCGGATAAATATCATGTATTTTAAAAAGATGCGATTTTCATTCTGTATTTGTGTCATGTGTGTTTTAGTTGTAAAAATTGTTGTTTGTCTTCTATTGACGTTTTTATTAAAAATGTTACATTTGGTAGGTATTTGATGAATAATAATCAGTATCTACTACAAAAAACATTAATGAACCATTTAAACCAATTGACCCATTTAAACAAAAAAAAAAGTGGCGTAGCTACCAACAGAAAATCGAATCGTTCAATTCGTTCAATATAGAAAATTCAAAATATTTTAATACACTAAAGAGGTTCAATACAAAATACGTAACAGCAATAGGTAGTCTAAACTAGACGTGAGGTCTGTATTTCAGGTCACCAGATTATGTACCTATAATTAATAATAGTTATTCACAGCTAAAGTGCATTGCAAACTAGACATACTTACATGAAGCCAAACTGCGTCTGAAGCCTAGTGATAAGTAAACCGAGCGCAAGTTCCGTTATGAATTTGTCCGCGAACTATAACTTCCACAAGTTCTAACTGAAACACATAATCATCAACGTTGGCTATTGCTATGCGTAACTATTTTAATGTGTATGAATAAACTTGCAAATTCATGTATCTGCGCGGAATATTCAAACTGATATTGGTTGGTATTTGATAGGACGATTTTATCGAAAAACCTTTCTGTTACTAATAAATTGCCACTTCAGTATCATATTATTTCAATTCCAATCATAATCAAGTAGCACTTTTTTCGCTCGCATCCATTAATATTCAGTTATCTATTACAACCCATTTCATAACATCTACTAAATGGACGTAACATAATTTATTTTATTTTAACTTACACCAAAACAGAAGAAGGTAATACGAGTAGAGTAAAAAACAATTAATTATAAACTAAAGCAAATATTAATAACTGAGATGACAAGAAAAGGGTGGGTATAGAATAGACAAGAATAGACGCCAAGATATTCAAAGAAAGATGGACGCAAATATCTTGAAACCAAAGAAGATAAAATTAATTAGAATTTTAAAAAATAAAAATCGATCACTTAATTTGAATTATAAAACCTCATCAATAAAAAAGTTAGGTACTCGAAAACTTGTTATGACTATCAAGAAAAGACCTGAAAGGACCAAAGTAATTTTTGTGTCCAAAAATAAAATACCTTTATTTCATTCCAATCTATTTACAAATGATTATAGATTTGCCACCAAACTCGACAATAGAAATAAAATTAAATTGTTTACTCTGTAAATAGGTGATAGAAATCACTTTTACACGTCATATTAAAAAAAAATAGTTATTTTTTTTCTAGATCTAGTCGACATTTTCCATCTGACCCCAGAGCAGAAATGGCGAAACAAAGTCAGGGGTCAAAGTTTATTTTAAAGTCCAGACATAATCTTGGTCAGATCATGTTAGGACCATGTAAATCCGTGTCTGAAATGATTGTTTGAGGAAAGAACCACACAAACTTGAGTGGACCTGTCCAGTTAGTGGAAGTATTTGTCAGTAATCGTGTATTTCAACTCAGGACTTAAGGAGCTCAAATACTCGTCGAACAATACCAAAGAAAGGGCATTTGGGGAGGCAAGAAGTACTCAAAATTTAAAACTTTAATTATAACTAGAAAGAAAATTAAAAAAAAAGTATTACTCACACGCACAATAAATAAAGTAATACGTATAATTTTCAATATGTTCACGTCATTTTGTATACAGTTTTCAGCAATGTCAATATGTATATAAAATGGTATTACGTATAATGATGATTTTGTCTAATAAAGTTTTACTGTTTTATCACAATGCTTAGCATAGCGAGCTTCTAAATAACCAGAAATGTTATAGTAACCTTTTTACAAAGTTTGATTTTATTACAGCTTTTGTTTAATGAGTATGAGCAAGATTGTCTTTATTCCTGGTATTTAAACTATGAATATCGGACATTAAAAATATAATACATTTTTGCTTCGATCAATAATAGTACTAGATGAATGATTAGGAACAAAAATAAGTCGCTAAAGTGGCCACGTTTGCACACAGATAAACATTTATATTTCTTACTACGAACTATAGAAAAAAGTTTAATAATATTAACAACTTCAGATTATTATAAACCTTAACACTCTAACATAAAGTTTAATTACGATTGCAAATGATTAATATTTAAGTCCTTCTATCATCGAAGTAATACATTTAAAATGTCACTTGAAAATAAAGTCATTTTTATAATAAGTACAAAAATATTTATTCTAAAATGAAACTTAACGTCTAAGCAATAAGGTTAAAAACATTTTGTTGACCATTTCGTACTTACTCGAATTTGGAACTAGACGTAGTTCTCGGAATTACACTTCAATGCTTCAATGTTTGTTAGAGTACCTAGTTGGCGCGTTGTCGCAAACATTGGCCAAACAATCATAATATTTTTGCTAATTGATTTATATTTACTATTTAATTGTGTTACTATTTTATGAAAAACATTTAATGATAAAAACTTACCGAAAAAAAGATATTCCTTCCAAAATCTTGGTGTTACGGTGGTTATTTACACAACTTTTGAACGCGCACTGAGGCATTTTGACGTCATAACATTGGCTATGATTGGACCATACTAATTTGAAATAAGAGCACAAAAGTATTCGTGCTTGTATTTTTCGGGCCGTTTTTGAAGCGCATATCGGGCATCTAGTACTATTATTGATCGAAGCATTTTTGTGAGACAGAGTATCTAACTACCACTCTTTCTCCATAAGCATTCTAAAACTCTAAGAAAAAGTTGAAGACGTGATTAGCAGAATACTGCTGCTATTATGACAATATTGTCAACGTTATTCGTTTCATGTTCAATAGTAATGTTTGAAATATTTGATGTTTCAAATCACACTAATATTATAAAGGCGAAAGTTTGTGTGTGTGTTTATATGTTTGTTACTTCTTCACGCACAAACGGCTGAACCAATTTTGATGAAATTTTGTATGGGGGTAGCTGACACCCTGGATTAACATATAGGCTACTTTTTATTCCGATATTCCCACGGGATCGACATTTACGCGGGTGAAACCGCGGGGCGCAGCTAGTAGTAAATACTTTCTTCTAAGGCTGATTTTTCAATCGACAGATAATTTTTAAAATTCAAAATTATTCCTCGGATAAAATTATCTGGCGTTGGAAAAATCAGCCCTTAGAATTAGATACATCATTAATACATCCTAATAGAGCATTTGGTTATGTTCAATAGGTATAATAATTAAAAGGTTTGGTGGCTGTTATGGTTATGGCGCAAAACTTGTGTCAAATATCCGAAAATGTGTCATATACTAGCAATGCCTTATCCAGCTTGTAATCCTACACATAGAGCCAGAATTAATTGTTTATATGAGGATATTTGAGAGGGTTCAACAAGGTTTCATGCTTTGCCCTTTATAGTCCAGTGCGGGAATTGTTTTACTTAGAATTAGATACATCATTAATAAATCCTAATAGAGCATTTGGTTATGTTCAATAGGAATAATAATTAAAAGGTTTGGTGGCTGTTGTGGTTATGGCGCAAAACTTGTATCAAATATCCGAAAATGTGTCATACTACTAGCAATGCCTTATCCAGCTTGTAATCGTACACATAGAGCCAGAATTCATTGTTTATATGGGGATATTTGAGAGGGTTCAACAAGGTTTTATGCTTTGCCCTTTATCGTCCAGTGCGGGAATTGTTTTAAGTAAGCATTAACTACTGTATGATCCGAATTAAGTCTAAAATAATGAATCGTTAATGTATCGCAGTAAAATCAGACATAAACAAAACAATTGCAACATATCGTGACATTACTTTACTAATAATGCGTGTACAATCGTTATCCAACTCACTTGCGATAAGGTACACAGTTTCTGTCCGAAATCATGCATACTAATATTCGTTTTTTAACGTGAGCTATTTATTATTGGCAGCGGTAGGCAGCATTTTAATGAAAGATCTGTAAAGTTTCCACAGTTTTCTTGTGATTGTGAATAAAAACCAAAGTAGGTAAGTATTTTTGCAATAAATAAACAAAGGTTACGTTACTCATTACCTACCGATAACCGAATCTATTGTTAGGGCTTTCTTTCGTTATGAGTAAGACTAACATTGCTGCACAAAATTTAATACTATAAGATGTGGCAGCGAAACACCACAGGAATGGAAGTACAGAGCGATACAGAAATAGCTGATGCATGTACAAATATAATATGTCTGTTTTTTACGACTTCTACGAACGTAAGGATGGCATAGATTTACGTGTAACGCTGATTTAAAATAAACTTGGAGACAGGGATGGCCAAAGAAAATAAAAAACCATGAAAAAAAAACACGATTGGTAGTTTTAAAGAAGATAAGCATTATCATCATTATTTTTCGGCGTGAATGAAACAGCAGATGTGTTGGTAATTCGACAACCCTACACCCGCGTTTCAGCTCCCGAGGCGCAGCGGCCACGTTGCAAAACCGTCGAGTTGACGATAATAGCTGGATCATAAAATAAACACGGCGACTGTGATTTATAACTGTTGTCAACATATGAGGAAAAACTGATTTTTTAATTCTCCGGTTTCAACGCTTTGATGATGAGCTATTGTTGTATTACCGAGTGGAATTGCATGCTCGCACGTGACCTCCTCTACACTAATCCGTATCTTAGATAGTATGTTATTTAAAGTACCTACCTACGCCTAGCAGCACTAAATTTTCACTACATTATCTACTCGATGATGACACTAGTACTCATTATAAATATTCAAATAAACTTGTTTATTTTTCTTTTTGTGTTCTTTGGAGATACATTTTTTTTTAGTATGAAAAATCTAGTACTAGATCTAAGATTTACGACCGTTTCAAGAACAATTCCTTTATTTGACTAGTTTTCTGATACGCTACATATTCATTGTTTATAAATACTAAGTATCTACTTAAAGCGATGCTTGTACGTGCGTGATTTGTATGTACTTACGAAATATATAAATTAGAGAGCGAAAACGTCTGAATTGATCCATCCAATTAAACATAAACAATAATCAGTATGTTGTAAATAAACAACTCGCGTAGCATGTAAATGCCACATTATCTTAGTCGTTGTCTTTCTATGTCGTTTAGTTTCAGAAGTAATGGCCGCGATACAAACGATGCTACAATGTTAATATTTTTGGAAAACCCGAATAATAAATTATAGTTTCTGATACAGTGATTAAAGAATTAAGTAATTTTATTTTTATATTATTATAGTACTGAAATAACCGCACATAGGTAACTTTGTGCCTATTATGTACGGACGCCAGCACATCAAGTTACTACAATCTGTCAGATTTCTTTAATAGATTTTCGACTTTATTGCTAAAGCATAAGGTTCAAGGTTGATTGGGAAAATCTGACAGTTTCGGGTAGGTTGACCTGCTGGCGTCTGTACAGACTGAATGTGCCTATTTAAATATTTGTACGAATTAAATCTTAATATACTTACTTAGGTCATGTCAAATGCCCATGTAACACCCACTCCCATAAAGATCGGAGACGCTACACTCGAAGTCGTGGACGAGTATGTTTACCTCGGACAAACTGTCCAGTTAGGTAGGTCTAACTTCGAGAAAGAGGTCAATCGTCGAATCCGACTCGGCTGGGCAGCGTTCGGGAAGCTACGCAATATCTTCTCGTCCCACATACCGCAGTGTCTCAAGACAAAAGTCTTTGACCAGTGCGTGTTGCCAGTGATGACTTATGGCACTGAAACGTGGTCGCTCACAATGGGCCTTATAAGAAGGCTAAAAGTCACCCAAAGGGCAATGGAGAGGGCTATGCTTGGAGTTTCCCTGCGTGATCGAATCAGGAATGAGGAGATCCGCAGGAGAACCAAGGTAACCGACATAGCCCGCAGAATTGCCAAACTTAAGTGGCAGTGGGCAGGGCACATTGCTCGCAGAACAGATGGCCGATGGGGCCGAAAGGTTCTGGAGTGGCGACCACGTACCGGAAGACGTAGCGTTGGAAGGCCTCCCACAAGGTGGACCGACGACCTTGTGAAGGCCGCAGGAACCCGTTGGATGCGAGAAGCACAGAAACGGTCGAAGTGGAAGTGCTTGGGGGAGGCCTATGTCCAGCAGTGGACGTCTTTTGGCTGAAATGATGATGATGATGATGATACTTACTCAGACTCATTAATAGATTTTATTAACATGAATCTACATTTCAACATTTTCATTCTCGCAAATAAATAATTATGCTTTACAATCAAATGGTTTCCCGCCTTCATGTTGCCCTTTTGCGTCTGTAGGTATACACCCCCGAATCGTCCCTCGAAAGTAACTTCGAGTTCTCATTCACCGCCCACGACGACGCGCGACGGGGCGATATCACCCGCCTAAAGAATCAATGATCACAGACAAAATTAATACAATCTGATTTTACTAACCTTTTAAGTCTATTACATTAACTTACGTAAACCGAATGAAGAATAGGCGAATATATAGGCTAGCAAGGAATTTCGGCCGCCCGCCCAAGGTTGAAAAAGAAGTTAATAAATAGGTAACGAAACCTTTCTTGCTAATGTTATTTTTTCACAATCAAAATACCTTCGTAATAATTTATATTTGTGTACCTATTAAGTTACAAATTGTATAGATCTACACTGATTAGATTCCTCCAATACTTCATATTGACCTTCGCTTTTGTTAAGTCACGTAGCACCGAAAAAGTGAATACCTATACCAATAATATCAGTACTTAGGTAAGTATGGATGCTACGTGTGTTAATGTACACATATTTATGGAATATGTTTCTTATCAGTTTGTCCTACGTCACGAACTTTATCTGTATTGATAACGTTCTGCGGAAGAAAGGTAACTAAACACGTACTAATCGCCACTGTAAGGTTTAAATTTTCCGGTTTCAGGAATTTTGAATGATCGTTGTGTTAGTTTGGCTCGAATATTTCCCTCGGGGTAATTGCGTAACACACTATCAGTAGGTAACAATGGTTTTTATTTGTACAGTTCAACAACATTCATAGCGTTATTTACGTTGCACGTTGTTGAGCAGCATTTTTTTCTAACATATAAAGCAATGTATTAGCAATATCCTTAAAAGTTATAAAGATTCATAGTGTGTGCCGATCCCGTCACAAAATTTTAAGGCAAGTTGTTACGATGTAGGTCCTCAGAACTGGGGTAACTAACATACATTAAATCAAATCTGACAATTTTTATGTCTAATGTAACTATTATTTTATTACTTACAACAGCAAAACTATTCCAAACGTGTCTGATTCTCAAACAGGTAGGTAGGTTAGTAAAAATAAATTAAGAGAGACTCTCCTATTCGGTAAGTTCAAGTAATCTATAGTCAACAAGCCACGCTAGTACATATTTGAAACTAATTTGTAATTTAAACTTTGTAATTGTCTCCTGCAAAGTGCCATAGGGAGAGACGAAGCGAGTAACTTCGGAGCCCCCGTAAAAGATAGTGCGCTAGTGTTCTCCGGATTGATGTCAGTAAACAGAGCCTGTGTTACAATCACTCTCTGTTTTAAATTATTTTATATATTTACATAGAATAAATTTGGTTACTTTACTGACGATAAATTAATGGCTGCTTACTGTCTACGTAGCTATATGCGTAAGACATAATGCTAACAACATGCATTACGTGGATATCTAGCTTTTTAACTTAAAACCATAGGACAAGATTTTTTTTACGAAGAAAACTACTTGAAGAAAATGGATTTTATTTCTTAGTGTTAAGTACAATAACTACGAAATGAATGTAAAAATGGCTATATTTACACAACATTTATATTTAGAGCCCGTTGAGCGGATAGGTAGTTAATTATTTTTATGAATGGAGTAGAGGGCGGCGCGGGCGCATCGGAACGCGGACGAGACGCGTCGCGCGCGCTGCTCTACGTTCGCTTTCCCGACTTTCCAGTCGGCGCAGGCGATGTGCGTGCCGCACAAAACGAATGTAGACCATTTTACAAAAGTTGAATATTACCTTACCGTTTTTCACACTATCATTCAAATCATGATAAAATATTTTAGCATGAGGAAAACATACTTATTTGTCACACACGGAAGCTGTAGTCTCATGGAAAATTATAATTTACGGGTACAAAAACAATTCAAATTAATAATTTTTGTATAACTTATTTATTGTATCCCAAGTTAGCTAGGTACTTAACATTGATTATATTTGTTTTTACATATTTTCAGGTTTGTTTTTTATCATCACACAAATACCTGTTAGGCAAAATAAATAACAATGAGCAATGTTCATCTTCACAAGACGTGTCAATGTTTTTGTTTCTTGTATGTGACGATGAAACATAGAAGGGATATATTTAGGTAGGTACCTAATTCACTAATCATTAAAAGGGCATCATTCAAATATTTTGGCGAGATTTAATTTTCTCTAAAATGTGCAATGTGATGATGATGACTGATGACCTAGGTATCTCAAAATAAATAAATCAGCAATTAGAGTACTTAATCATCAATTAAGATGTGTGCGAAATGCGTGCAACACCAAGTCGGCACACCGCAAGGACATCTCAGGGCAAGTCACTCGTCCTCTATCGTCATGCGCAGGTAGCGGCCAGAGGACGACAAGCCCATTGTTTATCGTTGCTAATTATTATGCCCCAACGCAGACGCTTGTCGACCGCCGCAGCGCGCCGCTGCGCAAAAACTAAGATACATAATATCTACCTGAGAATTAGGCGAAATGATTTACTTATTTAAATCCTATCATCAAACATTTTCGAAAAAGGCCTAATTTTATTAAACATTCATAATGAATGATTTTTATCGAAGGCGCTCTACTTCAATCATTGAAATCGCAATGATGGGAGAACATTGCAACTATCGCAGTAGCAGTATCGCGCTCGATTGAGGACCGTTACGTGAAAACGTCGAGCGTGCGGGGTGGGGCAGAGAGCCGATACGGTGACGATGGCGCCCGAACACGGCCGATCGCCGAGTGCCGAGACGACGACTTACGAGCGGGGGACGCGGGGGTGCGCCACTTATCGCGGCGAGCTGGCAACGTCGCGCGGGGTGGGAGCGCCCCGCGCCGCAACCTCTCACTCACCGTCGCCGGCTCGCCATCGCCATCATCCAGTGTTACCTTTGACGGTCGAATGCGCGGTCGTTCGCCGTCGTAGCCAGTGACGTCGGTGTCGACACTCGTGCAACACGTCTATGATGTTTCGGTGACTTCAAAGTCGGACTCGTGAGTGAACGATAACTTATTGGCTATCGAATGCTGGAACACAGTGACAAGTTTTGATCTCATTACTCCCTGGATTTGGATTTTGATGAGTTGTGATAAGTGACTATTTGGATTTTTGAACAAACAGTGAAGTGGATCACCAAAAAGGATTTCTTCTAAGTGTCAACATTGGATTATGAATTAAATATTTCTGCAGTGAATTCAAGAACTGTGTTACGTGAAAGTGGCATTCAAGTAAATAAAAGTGTTTTGATAAACTCTCTGTACTGGTTTTAATACTTTTTACAAGTTTAGAAAATATTTTTTTGGAAACAATCGTAGAAAAACAGAGAATTTTTATTTTTTTTCGATTAAAGACTTGAAAAAAAAATAAAAGCTTGTGGAAGGTTTAAAGCTAGGACACACCACCTGTCGTAAAACGTACACGCTGGATTTCGCCTCAGCTGATTCGAAGACTGAATAAATTCGCGAAGCGTTCATCGTTGACAGCATATAAAATGTGCAAGAAAACTTGTGAACCATGACAAATTTATACGTGATTATAATAGTTATGATTATTAAGTGTTAATTTACATAATGTGTTAAGTTATGGAATTTTGGCCGTAAAATTAAAATAATAATCAGACTTGAATAATTATGGACAAGAAGTGATTCAGAATAGACTGATGACGGCGATGAAATTTTCACAAAGGTAAACGATGAACGTTTCGTCAATTGTTGACGTTCGACGAACGGCTGGAGCGAAATTTACGCGCGATACGCGATAACAGAAAATACGACCGTACGCTCGTGACTGACACGAGTACAATATTGGAGAAAAAAGTAGAATTTGTAATGATCCAAATATTGTGGAGTTATTGCCGAGCGAAGATGTCAGTTACGAGCTGACGTCGATGTTTTTGGGTCGCAACAAACCAGGTGCATCGTGTTTCAGGGGGTGCCTTGGAACGGCAGGACGGCGCACTCCAATAGTACGGCCGGGTACGCAGGCTCTATCATCACCTACGGGGGAGCACAAGCTCCCGATAGTGGAAAACACAACCCATTGCAAGGGACCATTGGATACAGAGTCAACGCCCCTAGGTGAGTCCGAAAATATTTTTTTTGTCCATAAATATTTATTTCTGCGGAAATCCCAATCGTAACAATGGAAAACTATGCCCAAAGTGAAATTTTAAGTCAATGAAGTTCAGAAAAATATGAGTAATAATAGAAAGAGAAGCTTCAAAACATACACTTAGTGACAGTATTCGAAATCATTTCAAAGATAACTTCATGTAGGTATTTAATTGGAATTTTCGGTTGCAAAATAAAAAACAATTTTTTTTATGTCTACGTAGTATTTTTCATATTAAGTCGAAGACTCGAATTGTGTATTTAGTAAATTAATTACGAATCGAAAATGGTGAGTAGACTGGTTTCTAATTTGTTATCAGTATCAGTTACCAAAACTTGACGCTTTGTGTAGGTACTACTTCGTTGCCTTTACTGTTTTTATCTTATCCGGAACAAGTTTGTTTACATTTCAACAAAACGCTGAAACGTGACTCGGCTTACCTGTGCCACCTTATCGTAGTTAACAAGCAATAAAATCAAAAATATACCATTTACGTAAATATCTTAAAACTACCTTACGAATTATAATTATATTAACTGAGAAATACTTTCACAAAACCAATTTAATATCAATAGACAAAGCATTAAAACATAAATCAACGTTTTGTAATCACCGAGCATTAAGTTTCCCATAATAAACCAAACATAACTTTAAAAGTACACACAAGTGTGACATTGTCGACCGCGCATCGCTGCAATTATAAATGAAATGTGCTCCTCCATTCACACGCACAAACGCTTTAGGGCACCAAGCACTCACACAGGCGCACGTTATTGCACTCACACTAGTGCAGACGCACGCACACATTCACGAAACACTCACACAGGCGCATAATGGGAATGCACGCGGTGACTGCACTTTAGCGCTTACAATAAACACAAATAAACAAAACATTTAAACTAGCAACACCGAGAGCTACTGCATCGAACAGTTAAGAATCATTCCAATAGTATTTTTTTACGTTTCTGCTTTCTAATTTGATATTTTCAACAGTTATTGTTCTAAATAACAAATAATAGAAGATTGTTTAAATAACCGTTTTTGATCCAAGATTATGAGCTAAATTACAATGTTTAAAAAATTCTGAGCAGGTGTTAAGTCGAAGCGCTCAACGGCTTTGTTTAGTAGTCACCTTTACAAACGACATATTGTTGATGGCAGCCTGCCTTTATACAAAACCAATAAGTAAATAATAATAAAAGTGGGGACCGGCAGCGAGATTGTGTGAACATAACACAGGAAGTCTACTTAACTTCAAGGGTAGGGAAGTTAGGGAAATTAAACTAAAGTTACTCATTAAATTAAATATCAAATCATGAAGTGTTAAGAACGCTAAAAGCGAGCTGAAACTAAAGAGATTTGTAACCGTTAGTAAGTGATCGTGGGAAAAAACGTCAGTTTGAATCGAGCGAGACGTCTGGGGGCGGATGCATTGACACAACATACATTACACCACGTGCGGCATGCCCGAACGGATTCTCAATAGAAACCTTAAAAATTTCTATAATACTTCAGTCAATAAGTAACTTTAACTTACTCACGGAGTTGTAAAAACGTATTCGTGTGAATACACGTCTTAATCTATTCTATGCTGTTAAATCAGCGATTCCTTTCGGTTCAATATCATCGCAGCCAAACAAATTATTATCAGGAGCGTCGTCGTAATAAAGCCCCATATTGACGTGACCGGCCCCACTTACCCTAGGCGACGTAGCCGACCCTTCCCCACTCATTGTACCGTATTTACCCCGGAACGCTCGGCTCCATTTGTAAACCCCCGGAATCCGCTCCTTGAAGCATGATTCATTCTCCGGACCCCGCGTCAATTGATGAGAATGAGATAGTGCTGTAGGTTATTAATATAATCGGAAATTTGAAAAAAAATCGATACTGTTTAGCCACAGAAACAGTTTCAAGATTTTTCGTATCCTCCTCCTAATATTTTATTGATTTTGTTAATTCCTTTTAAACAAAAATGAGTTGGTATAAAATGATAACAGGTAATTTTAATCAATACACGAAAAGGTAGCAGCTATTTAAGACACCTAAACCTCATCGATCCCTTAATATTAATGTTAGTTAACTAACGCTTTTTATTATGTCAGTGTGCGCACAAGCCACAATGTGAAGTGGCATTTAAATGGGGGTGACCAACTGTCGTCGAAACACAGGGGTGGAACACGCCACGGCTTCACGCTACCGCGATAGTAATCTATATGAGACTCACGATTAATGCCTTATTTAACACTTCACTTCAAATAAAATTAAACATCCAGTTATACACGCTTACAAAAATTTATGACAAGCCAAAATTTTTAAGTGTATTTTGGTACTGGTACAATATCAAAATAAAATGCTAATGCCTGTTTATAACTAGAGTTGCAAATTTGAAAGTAGAAGCATGATTCTTAAGCAGTTGGATTCAATACACGATTATCTCGACTGCCAATTAACCAGGAATCCGACACGTCTGCGCACTAATCTAAAATTAACTGCAGCCTATGTATCAAAATACCTACGCGTTACTCGTACATCTCTCAATACTATGCCAAACACCTTCCAGTGTCTCAAAATAGCGACTTGCCTACTCATTCATATTGATTTATTTAGAAGTTTCGTATATTGAAGAACGGGTGTAACGCGCCCACTTATAGATCGTGTCATATCCTCTGCACAAATCACTAGTCGTACGATCCTTAGTACCATTTCGAAAATAGTCGTTAAGTCTGTGCAGGCGCATTTGCCCAAACATAAGTCTTTAACAAAGGTGTTCCGAGAATTGTCCCAAAAAAATGCCCGAGACCAACGTTCGCATTCAAAAACCTAAATATTTTGAACAGACCGTAAGTGATTATTCGGATGTGGTACCACTTTTACAAAAAGTGTACCAGGATACAGAACACACCGATTTTTTGTGGCCTACACATTTCGGTCGGCAAAAAGAAAAAGGTCCAGACAAAACTATAAAAAGAAGTGCAGGCCGAGCCGAGTTTGCCTAAGGAAGGACCCTTGTAAATCATCTGCAGTGACGATGAATAGAGATGATGTCGAGATGAGCGTTGTTGACTCGTGTGTTTATTGGTTGTCGACGCTACTAACGGCCGGTCTCAATAACGCACTTACCTTTAACAATCTGTTAAATTACCTATCTTTTGTAGCTAAAGCCGCATTTGTGCGTTTCAATAAACTAAAGATAGATAGGAATATCTACCTTTACTTTCGATCTATCTTTGGGAGGGCTTACCGCTACCATAGCTATGTAGATCAATAGAAAAAAAACATAGAGCGTCTCAATAACATTTTGACAGTTAACTATAGTTTGTTTTCGTTACTGTCAGTCCAAAATTTGCTATCTCCCGAAATCGGGCGATTTACTGCTGGTTTACATAAATTACAACTTATTTCATAATAAAATGGATTTGTTCAGTGATGAAAGTGATAATGAGATGTATGAGGCCGGTGTATTTGATTCTGCGACAACTACAGAATCAGGTGAACGCAGAGTGTACAGTCGCATTAACTACGAAAGTGAATTTTCTGACTCGGAATTTACATTTAGATTTAGATTAAATAAAACTAGTGTAAATGAATTATTAGTAAAAATGTTACCAAATTTGAGAGTAAAATCCTCCCGGTGAGTAAGTTATTTCTAGTACTTAACCTACACTTATCAAGTAGAACCAACAAAAATAATGGACCAACTAGTGTAGCTAAACATGAGATATTTTTATTTATTTATGACTACAACTAATTAAACATTTTATTTCAGGAACTATGGTGTATCTCCACTACACCAGTTGTTGCTCACACTTAGATTTTATGCATTGGGCACAATGCTTGTATCTGTTGCGGACTTCGTTGGAGTTTCAAAAGCAACAGCTAGCAGAATTGTGTCTGATGTATCTCGTGCAATAGCTGGACTGTATCCTGAATATGTTAAAGTTTTGGAAAACACCCAGCATGCCTTCCATGCCATTGCAGGATTCCCTAAAGTACTTGGGGCAATTGACTGTACACATATACCCATACAATCACCCAGTGAGTTGGCATTTTTACTGTTAAAATGTTTTTGGTAAAAGTCATGCTTTCATTCCTTTTACAAAGCTTGTACTTACTCAAATCTAAAGTAATAAATAAGAGATTTTTATTTTTAGATTCTAATATAGGAGAAGAGTACAGGAATAGGAAAGGAATATTTTCAATGAATGTCCAAGGAGTCTGTAATGCAGACTTGCTATTTATGAATGTAGTTGCTCGGTGGCCAGGGTCTGCTCATGATGCTACTATATTTAACAATTCCATTATTAAAAGTGAGTATAACCATAACATTTTCTATTATTTATTAAACTTTTCAAGCATACCTATCTGATAACATCACCTACATAAATTAACATTCTTATAATTATTTTCAGTGCAATGTGAAGATGGGATCATTGAAAATAGATGGCTCATTGGTGACAGTGCATATCCTTGTAATTCATACCTATTGACGCCATTGCTCAACCCGGTATCTCTTGCAGAAATTCGCTACAATGAATCACATATTAAGACCAGAAACACCATAGAAAGGTTGATAGCTATTATCATTGATCACTTGCCTATTTGTTTTCATATGAATATGTATAGGTTGTGTAGGTAACTCAAATATTGTTAATAATTTTATAAATTTTTCAGGTGTTTTGGTGTATGGAAAAGACGCTTTCCAGTGCTTTCGTTGAAAATCCGTCTTGCATTACAAACAACACAAGCAGTTATTATTGCCACATCTGTGTTACACAACATTTGCAGGTTGAATAATATAAGTGATGTGGAACCTGAAGTTGAGATACCACTTGAGCAAGCTGATATTATCCTAGTTGAGGGAGTGGGTCACCAACATCATCGTGTTAGACAACACCTAATAGATAATTATTTTAGTTGGTATGTACCTACATCATACAATTTGACGTCAGTCTTATGGTTCTAGAAAATAATATGAAAATAATCAAGGGTATAAATGTTTTTTTGTTTCAGATTTCTACACAGAATATTTGTGGCTAGATTCAACAAAGGAATATTGTAAAAAAATATAATTAGTTCTGATTATATCTAAATGATAAAGAATATTCAAATGTTTAATTTTTATATCCTTAACCTTTAGTTTCTTTTTTATAAAATATAATTAAGAAAAACAAAGAGAACATACTGACACAATATTTTTAATTAAACAACACAATACACAATTACACACCAATTAACTATACACCATATGACAAAACTTAATTACTAATCAATACATGTAATAAATCAAAACTAACTTAGGTATAAATATTGGGAACTTAAACTATTCATTACAGTTAATTTTCTGCTTCATTAATTTTATTTCTAATTCTAGTTTTACATTCTCTAATTCTATTTTTTTATTTTCTAACACAACTTTTTGTGCCTTAGCTTGAAAGTAAGCTGCCAACCCCAGATCCTTGTCTCTCTGAGCTCTTTGTACTTCTTCAGAGAGCTTCCTCCGTTTATTCACTGTAAAAATAAAATAGTTTTTTGTAAAAATAAAAGAATTTAAACAGTATTTGCACAAAATTCCTGTACCACTGCTTATACTAATTAATCCAATTTTTACACCTTACAACCATTAAACCAGTACTGTAAATAATATTTGTCTCAAAACGGTAACCCATACTACTGAAATAGGTGGCTAACATTGTAAATTAATTCTAGCGACTAAAGTTAAAAATATGTAACTTACAGGCACTTTTTGGAGTGTTAAAAATAAAGTTCTTTGGTGTGTAACTACCACCACCACCACCACCATTACCACCACCATTACCACCACAATCACCACCCAATACCACAACGCTACTGCCCTGAGCTAATTCTGGCAATGGTTGGAAGTCTAAAACTTCTACGATTGCTTCAGAGGTGGCTTCGCTAGCAATAGCTTCATCTGCCCCATCACCACCAAACTCTGCAGTTAAGCCATTGCACGTAGCACCTAAAATAGATGCTACTCGGTCCAAAACTTCATCAGGAGGGATGTAAGACTTCCCCCCTCCAGTCTGTAAATTAAAAACAAAGTTTAGAGCCACCACAATAAAATGCATGACTACATATTATTAATATAATATAAAATATTCCTTAAATAAATACTGACCTTAAGGTTATTTTGTCTTATTAAAGCACTACGCTTCCTTGCAGACTTCTTTAAATTCTCCCACTTGAGTCGAATTTGCTCAGGACGCCGCATATTTCCCGTAACAGCACTGAACTCCTGTGCAATGGATTTCCAAGCTTCTTCTTTGAGTTTATTGTTTGTTGCGTTCGTCGCTTTGGTTGTTATTACTGGATGTTTGATAATCATGTCGAGAAGAAGAATTATGCTGTCCTTTACAAGCGGCTTAGCCTTAATCTGAAAGTAAATTATAATTTAGGCGCGAATTGGTGGCATGGGAAGCCTTTTGTTTATATCTGTTCCAGATATAATAAAGTGCTTTAAACAAAATATAATCAATGGGTACGCAGGCAATACTTACATTTTGTTGTTCAGCCATTTTATGAAATCGTTGCACAATACTTTATATAAATACAAATAAGTTAAACAAATTACAAGTCGAAACACTTCAAAACAGATGCGAGCGAGCGCGGGAGTACGAAGGTTGACAGCGTCGCGTCGTTTGCTGGCAAATGTCAAAAATGCGTTTTATTGCATCATGTTAGAAAGCATTTCATCATTATTTTATTATAAAAGTCCACCGTTTTCGTATAAATTATAAAAGCAGGTTTTTTAAAAGTACAATTTTACTGAAGCTAATATCGTTTAAGCAAAAATAATATTTTTCACGAGAAACAAAACGTAACGCATTTTTTGTGAGGGAAAGGACCTATCTGTCTTTAACTGTAGGTATCGTTACGGAAATTTTGTTATTGAGACGGCAGTTATTGATAGATCAGAAGTAACAGTAAAGCTCTGGTAGCTAACCGAGTTTAACTCTCAGTAGAGTATTGAGATCGGCCGTAAGTGTCTGTTAAGCTATTTACGAGAATACTTAAAGTTTTTAGGAGTTGCCGCTTAGGCAAGATTTATTAAGAATATACAACCAATTTAGGTGACACATAACAATGTAATCTTAGCTAACAAACTAATTTATAAACAGTTTTTGAATAAAATTGTTATATAAAGGCAGATTTTACTACTCAATTTATTTCGTACGTAATCAGTTACTGTTTGTGAACTACAAGCACACACGTAAATGTATGTATATTCATTAAAATAATTTCATACACGTTCACAAAGGGCCAATATTGTTGCTCCACTACAGATGCTCGCAACAATGGGTAGCCCGTGCGAGTGTTTGTCGTGCATTTGTCGAATGAGAATTATTAGAAAGGGCTCCGGGAAGGCTCGGGAATTCGCCCCAAAAGCAGTTCACATGAATCGTTCTCCCACTCCGGCGCCGTACAAAAAATCAAACACATCCCGAGAGAAACACAGGGGTTACAACGCGTCACTATACGTCCATATTGATTTTTTCTCTCATTGTTAGTAAAATAATAAAATCACGGCGCGTATTAAAAAAAGCTCTTGCGTCGATAGAATTTGGGTTGAATATTGAGTCTGAGTTTATTAATAATCGAAGCGTTAACGTGTGGAATGTTCGATTCTGCAAGGCCGCTTGCAATAGAAACTGCTCGTATCGTGAGTGAAATAATATTAACTGGACCGATTTCACATTTAATATGTACACGTGTATCTACTTCATCAATTCTACAAGCAGTAATTATTTCTGTTAAAAAGTGGTAACGAAATTCAATATTTGTAATCTTTTAGCAAACATTTTATTAAAATCCTTTCAGAAATGTCTGCTCTAATATGTAGTGCAAATTCACATTTGTTGTTAAGTAGTTAACGTGGTTGTGTTGACATTGTTATAGCGGCTATGGGTGCGCCGGCGGTTCGGGCGCGATGAGCGGCGGGGGCGAGAACGCGCAGTTCGGCGCCACCGCCGCAATGGTCGCCGCGGCCACCACGGCCGCGATGCAGGACTCGCAGCCTTTCTCGCAGGTAAAACACCACTCATAATCCTTACTAAAGTCGCATACATACAAATTGCAATGTGTATTGTCCAAAAATGCCATCTTTCACGCAGCTTACGAAGAATTTATTACATTTTGAATAAATTCATATGAAATCATAACCTTCAATTAAGCCACTTTCAAAGCAAACCCCACTGAATATTAATCAATTAATCAAAAGGACTTGGGAAGGTACTACAAATGAAACGTGAATTCAGTCACGTATACAATTCTACAAACGTCGTTATTTTAATTTTGCAGATGCAAAACAACATGACTATGGGAAATCCCCAATATGGCGCGATGAACGGCTACGGTCAACAACGCAGCCATAATCCGGCTATGACCGGGATGGGGATGGGAGGCAACGGCGGGATGAACGGAATGACCAGCATGGGGCAGATGGGAAATGCCGCTATGAACGGTATGAACCCCATGGCGCAGATGGCCAACATGGGTATGCACGCCAACATGATGCCGTCGCAGATGGGGCCTGGACAAATGAGCAGCTCAGCGAAGATGGGCCCGGGATACCAAAGGCGACATACGCCGTATCCATCCGGTACCATGCTTATGGGTCAGAGGAAAACACAGTACATGAGTGGGCAGCCCGGCTTTGGGCCAACTCAGTACCCGGCAGGATACGGCGGCAGACCGGGCTTCCAGGGGCAATACCCACCGCAGCAACCATTAGGACCAAGCGGTAACTTCGGTGCGGCAATGAGAGGTACCATGAGGCAAACAACACCGCCTTATTCAAACCAGGGGCAGTACTTCAATGGTGGCGTACCAAGCCAGTTCCCTCAGCACCAGAATAGCAACGCACAGTATGGTGGGCAATACGGCGGACAGTTCGCGCAGGAGGTCGCCATGCGCACTAACATGAGCTATCAGCACAGCCCAGTTCCTGGCAATCCGACGCCGCCGCTAACGCCCGCCAGCAGTATGCCCCCTTACATCAGCCCTAATGGTGATGTGAAACCCCACTTCAACGAGCTCAAACCACCAATGGGCATGCAAAGTAAGGATACTTCAAAAATATTTGTGAAACAAAAAATCTACATATGTATGAAACCAAGACAAGTCCACTAATAGTGCTTATTATTTTCAGATGACGAGCTCCGGTTAACATTCCCCGTAAGAGATGGTATTATATTACCACCATTTAGATTAGAACATAATTTAGCAGTTAGCAATCATGTATTTCAATTAAAACCCACGGTCCATTCGACGTTAATATGGAGGTAAATATTGTAGTAAAGTAATACATAGTTAAAGTTAATCGTATCGGGCAAGGATTTTAACATGTTTATTTCTTCACAGATCGGACCTTGAGTTGCAATTAAAATGCTTCCACCACGAGGATAGGCAGATGAACACAAACTGGCCAGCGAGTGTTCAAGTGTCGGTCAACGCAACTCCATTACAAATAGATAGAGGAGAGAACAAAACATCACACAAACCATTGTACCTGAAAGAAGTGTGCCAGCCAGGCCGAAATACGATACAAATCACTGTCTCAGCCTGCTGCTGTGTAAGTATCTCCTAATGTCTTCTATATTAAACAGGATTAAACCCAAATATCAAGCAGCCAGCATTACATACCATTACATTATAAAAACGTGGTCAATAAAACTTATGTCCCTCCTTTTTTTTCAGTCACACCTGTTTGTTTTACAATTAGTTCACCGACCGAGCGTACGAAGTGTGCTGCAAGGTCTATTAAGAAAGCGCCTATTAACAGCAGACCACTGCATCGCGAAGATCAAGATGAACTTCAACCAGACGCCGACAAATGGTAGCAATGGATCCAACACAGCTAACGATAGGGACAGCGTTGAACAAACAGCTTTAAAAGTATCGTTAAAATGTCCAATCACGTTTAAGAAGATCACGCTACCGGCACGTGGCCACGAGTGCAAACACATACAATGCTTCGATTTAGAGTCGTATTTACAACTGAACTGTGAACGAGGGTCATGGCGGTGTCCGGTTTGCAAGTAAGTGTTGCTCCCGACATTCCAATCGTAATCATATTTTTGTTTTATAGTACAAATGTCTAACAAGATGATTTCTTTATAGTAAACCAGCACAGTTAGAAGGTTTAGAAGTTGACCAATACATGTGGGGTATCCTTAACACGTTGAACAGTTCAGATGTAGACGAAGTCACGATTGACAGTGGTGCTAACTGGAAGGCAACTAAAATCGCCAACAATACTGGCATAAAGGTGAGTATTTGTCACACGACTAATGCATTTTTATTATTTACTAGCTTACCCGACAAACACTGTCCTGTCCAACATTCATACAAAAATCCCATTAAAAAAAGGAGTTTTAGTTTTCCCATTTTTACAATTTCCCTAAAATCCTTATTCGGTTTATTACGGAAAATTTAAAACAAAAATAGCCAAATCGGTACAGCCGTTCTCAAGTGATGCGCTTACCAACGAACAGCATTTTATTTTTATTTATATAGATAGATACAAAAGGATTATATTCAACTTTGACGTAATTGAAAATGTTTCTAAGACGTGTTCTTACTTTTTGCAGCAAGAAGAAGATAGCAGTGATGGCAGCGTAGGAAAGCGCAGTAAAGCAGTATCACCGGGCTCGATGAACATGCCTACAATGAACAACTGGGACATGAACCAAGCACTATCGCCATACCTTCCTCCTGACATGAACACTATAGCCAGTGGCTCAATGATCTCTTCGTACAACCAAAACGGCCAGAACAGAAATTCAAGTTCGAACAATCAGAATTACGACTTCGGGATGAACAATGGGCCTGGCAGTAACGAGTACGCTGGAAATGGACCTCTTTCGCATCTGAATGACAGCGTCAACTCATTAGATCCTCTCAACGCGATGGAGAAGAGCCTTAACGATCAGGTATACAAAAATTACGTGTATATCAAATGTACATAGATAAGTGGACACATTTTGGAACTCAGATTCGATCACACTGTAATCGATTGTAAAAAGTGTATTATTATCTAAGCGTATTGTTTTATATCGTTGACACAAATAAAGTAAAGCTTTTCTAATAGAAACTATTTTCTTACGAAATGGTTATTGCTTTAACGACTAGAGATTTGGGTCCAACTTGTGCTTATTTAGAGAATAAAATCTACCCTTTTATTAATATTTGCTGTGTTAAGTTATGACAAGCTAAAACATTTATGAGTAAGAGAAGTGTTCCCATACCTGCCAATGCACCAGAACTTGTAGCTTAACGTCCACGTATTGTGCAGATGCCGCACACACCGCATACGCCGCACACGCCGGGCTCAGCTCATACGCCGGGCGGCGGCGGCGCGCACACGCCGGGCTCGTCGCACACGCCGGGCCCGCCCTCCGTGGACCACCACTCGCTTACCGATGTCGACATACCCGCCGACCTCAACTTTGATCCCGCCGCCGTCATAGATGGAGAAGGGACAGATAATCTCAACGTGAGTATCTTATTTGATACCGATACCGTAAGTTCGGGGTTCCAAAACTAGAGACATTACATTAACCCTTTTTTAACTGGTATCGATGGACTTACATCGGCATTACATGCAGGCAATAGGACATAGAGATAAGCAATAGGACATTGAATTAATAATTATACTGGCTTGAATTTAGTAGAATGTAATTTTAGCACATTGCCGAGTCATTAGATCTACATACCGAAATAGGGTGTATCAGAAAGGTGTGTTCAAATTTAAGGGTGTGGCACAGACCATCAAACTGAAAAAATTTCTCGGTTCTCCATGAGACCAACATCGTAATCGGAAAAAATAATCAGCCCATACATTTGGGTCGGGCAGGTAGGTATTGAAGTTTAGAATGGGTAAAATTATACTAGGTACCCGGCTGGGCGTATTCGCAATTCGCATGAGCTTTATTTCAAACTACAGCAAATAAACAAATATTTAGTTAGGATGAAATACTTTCAACCAAACGTTACTAAGAAGCAGCCTGAATGACTGTCATTTTCTTATTCCAGTTATTGCCGGAGACAAGTGTGGACCCGATGGAGCTGTTGTCGTACTTAGACGCACCTGCGCTTGGTGAGCTATTAGCGACGCCGCCGTCGTCGTCGTCATCGGCGGGCAGCCACCCACCGCGTGCGCCTTCCTCCGACGACCTCCTGGCACTGTTCGAGTGAACACACGGTGACCTGCCGAGAAGTACGTAGACGGGATTACGAACAGGATTGTCAATTAAAATCACCACTAGGAAACTGAAGATCTCGAATTGTACTTAAAACAAGATACTCTATTTCGCTCGTTTCATGGTTTATCCCGTTCATTATCATAGAGAAAGAAGAAGGAGAAAATACTTGCTAACTTCTATAACCGTCTACGTAACTCGCTTGTTACACTGAGAGATTTATTCGTATGAAAGTCAAACTAGGCGTTTGTTCAACTCGCAATGAAGCCAGAAGCCCGATATTGTGATATTAGATTTTAGTTCCTTCTCCACGTGTCGCTGGGTTGAATATCGCAGAGCGTTCGTACAGTAGATGTTTTCAGAATCTCTGCCACCTTGTAAAGGTGTAATCGTCTAGTAGAAGTTCCGATCACGCTGTCGTGTTGGACACAGCGACACACCGAGGCATCGATTGTTGAAACAATGGTGTTGGAGAACATTTATTAGGTATATAAGTAAAGTATTGGAGGCAAACGGCCATAGACACTGCGGTGTTGTGCATGTATAGTTCCTCGCACCGCCGCACACACGGTGGCGCTACTGAGCTCCTTTAATATTCTAAACTCTAGCATAAACTGTAACACAAATTTTCATTAATAATTCAACTTCTTATTCGATATAACTGTAATCGATTAGAGTTTTTTGATTTATGTCCATAATTTGTGAATAGTTCACCGGGTGTAAATAATAAAGAGGAGTTATTTTTATTTGTGCTAGTTGTTTTGTGTACTGTGGGCGGGGCCGGGCGGCTCCTTGTACGTATAGGCTAGCCGAGCGCGGTCGGCCCGTCCGGAGGCATTGTGAATCTTATAGTTCCTATTGGATGCGAGCGAACTATAATGTTCAATTGCCATTTACTGTAAACATATTCCTTCAAGTTTTCGCATATTCTGCATTTTTAAATGGTAAGATATGATAGGATTCGTGAGTATAACGCTACTCGCTTTTGGGTGATATATTCTAAATGAGTTGTTTGAAATCAACAAATAAATGGTAACAAATTAGTTACAAAAGTATATTGTAAATGTGAGTGCAAAAATGAACTCTGTTAAATTATTTTGCGTTATGTGAATCGAAGAATGATAGAAATATATTTTAATTTCTATATAAATAGTAATGAACTGTATTATTTGTAAATATGAATCTAGATAAGAATATTATATTACCTAGTTATATATAGGAGAAGAACATGGCAGATACTTATATGACGGCCAGTTTAGTATAGTATTACTAAATTAAAGAAAAAATCTACACATGGTTTTACATGTACATACAAAATTACCATACCTATTATACAAGTCTATGCGTTTGGAGCCCAGTACAGTAAGCTAACAACTTCCTATCAACTGTTGAGTCTATTCATACTTCAAATATTTAAATGTCTCCGAAAAACTGCAACTTTTGGAACTACTTCTTTTGAATTTATTTCAGCATTTACTACTATATCATTGAACCAGTCCCTTCGTATTGCATTGATTTTGTACGAAACAAAGTTCCTCTTACTTGAGTTATATTGAAATTAAGTATAATTATTTTTTCAATAAATTAGTGTCTCTGGCACAATACATCTTGAATTTCATTCAATATTTAAATTTATTCACATTACAACATAAGTTTTAAGTTGATAGTAGGTACTGTATTTGTGCTCTAACACGATTCTCTATTTACAAGTGCAAACCGCCAATATAAACATTAAAAGAAAAATGTGTTACATCCATGCTCATCTTAATTTTGTTTCGTTTTGCCCACCTCAGATAAACATAGAAGCAATAATAATGAAGTGCTGATAAAATAAATTTTATTTAAAATAGTTGAATATTTTAAAGTATATAAGTATACACTAAATAGGAATTAAAATTGCGATGAGCATCGAATTGACAAAATCTTATTTCACGTATTTTCAAATGTTTGGTTCCAATTTTGATGTTTCGAGTAATGTTGCGCAAACAAAATTATATTTGTTGTAACTTATTTTTTTTTATCTATATATTTAGAGTAACGCGCAGCGCAAATTGTCAACAAAATTTTGTTTCTAAATGGAATTAAGTTCCCATAAAATATGACAATCATGACACCATAATTCATTTTAGATGTTGTAACATTTTCAAACATAACTTACGGTTAATAACAGCTTAGAAAAATATTTCTTACTTAGAAGTTGTATGTAAAACTGACGATTCTTTCACTATCTTATGTAAATTGATGATTTGCGCATCTTTACTTCATGCTATGAATATGGACGCCTCTTTAGAGTTAGTCAAACTATTACGAAAAAAACAATAAAATTAGTATTATACAAAGCCGTGGTCAATTATTCAAACAAGTTAGAAATAATTTACGAATTGTTGTCAAGTTTTTGTTGTCGTCCGTTCGTGGTTGATTGATTGTGTGTCTAGTTGATCACAGCTTTAGCATAAATTACATAATTTTAAGGGACCTTCAATTCCAGTTAGCTAGATCTATTTATTGTAGTGAATATTGCTGTTGGATGGATCATCGCGACGTTTTTTGTGTGACCAAATAGTAATTTTTTACATGTTTACCTATTTTAGGTAATTTAAAAGTAATGAATTTGTTTATATAAAAATTAAAAATATCACAAAAAATTTATAGCATATCACATTATAAAAATAGCAAAAATCGAATCGAATGATTCATCCAAGTGAGTAAATGATTACAATATTATATATTTTGTTGAATATTATAATGAACTGCTGTGAAGTAGATTTTGTGCTCGTACAAATTTAAGCAGCATTTGGAAATAAGTGAAAAAGAATTCGAAATAAGGTAATATGCGACCCATGACTCAGAAGTTAATAATGCAAAGCCAAACTGTACTGTAGCGTATTTAACATTTGAAAATTATGTGAAAAGTTTAGCAATCAGGTTGGTACCCACTAAATTCATTTCGAAATGTGTAAAATGAAAAAACATAACATTTTTATGTTATTGAAAATAAAATAAATCTAAAAATTATAATGTGTGACTTTCATTTAATTCTTCCTAACAATTAACTTCACAAATTTAGATGGCAATTACAATATAACACATAACTTTTGATGACAAAGTTCAAAGCACCGAGATGACTAAATATTACTTAGGATAATTATACCATTTAAAAGTTTTTGAACAAAGCACAATCAAGAAAATACAATGGTACATTGCAGTTTACTTACACTCTTTAGTTTTTTTTACTTTAAAAGAAATAGTGTCAGCAATCAGCATAAGTAATGGGTAGGCTAAGAAAACGTCTCGACATGCCAATGTCACTGCTTCTTAGAGAATTTTCTCCCCAGTAACATCAAGCAGGCAGGAAAGGCATGTTCACCAGTCCATACACACGCATATAATATTATAGCTGACTAATCAATTTAGAACAACGAACGGGCATCAGAAACGACCAGATAAACCTGTTTAGTGTTCAAAATGATGCCTAATTATAAAATTTTACAAGGTGGAATGTTTTGAGAAATCCAACCATTACACTGTTGTGTTCGCAAGAAGTCAAACCAGTATGTGGGCGTGGGCTATTTATAAACGAAAATAACACTAAACCCGAAGGATACCTCAGAGAGCTTTATTAAAGCTCCTCCAGTTTTGTATACGTAGCTGCCTAAGTTATCGATGTTGCCATACGCGTAAAGCAAAAGTGCTTGAAGACTTTATAAAATACTTAAGATTTAAAAATAAAATTGTACATATAGTTCCCGAACATTTTAAATGATTTTCCAAATTTAGTTTTAACTCCGACTTGATCACTGTGCGCAACACTTTCATGGATATCCTAAACAAGAAATGCTACTGGACCTTCACTATATACACGGTTTGAAACCAGTCTACAAGCCAAGGTGACCTTGAATTTGTTGTTGTTGCGAGATGCCTGCTACACGGTTTGTTGCACACTAATATGTTTAAGGGCATGCGGTGCTAACCTGTAAGAAATTGTTACACTAACCCTAGATTATGGTATAGTTTTCGAACATTTTAATTAAATATATATCTCCTTTGACATATAGATGATTAGTACCATTACCATATCTGTCTTTGTACCATTTACTGAAACTCAGTAGAGTTTCAGTAGATGGTACAGTGAAGTCATATGCAATAGACGTCTGGAAAAGGTATTGAATGATGGATAAAACTTGAATAAAAGATTATCTTCGTATTTTTCTAAAATACAAACCTATCGACAACTTGTGCACAATTTCTGCAGTGTAACAAAGCGCTCAAGCATTGCATCATCGCATAGCATCAAGCACTTCCACTTCGACCGGTTCTGTGCTTCTCGCATCCAACAGGTTCCTGCGGCCTTCACAAGGTCGTCGGAAAAAATCGTCGTCAAAATTAAAGTAGCCAAATTTATTTAGAGTAGCCATTTCCGCTGACGGCAAGGTGCGATCTTCAATGATGTATTATCACCTGTTTTGTCATCTATGCTCCCGTCAAAAAAGTGAAGTTAAAACGCCCATTTGCAACATTGATGACAAGAGGAACACAGACAGGTTAGACTTCCCAACATAGTTGGGAAAAGGCTAGGCAGATGATGATGATGATGATGACAAGAGGAACACAGATGGCAATGCGACGTAGGGTCCGCGCGTTTCGTAAATTTAAAAGGGATCGTATCCACTAATGAGAACTGGACACGTATTTAAAGCTGCAAGGAATAGATGTAATCAGCCGATATGCAATGCTATCACCCGTGCTATGATCATAACTATTCTGGGTCATCTGCTACCCACGATTACTCATATTGTAAAAAAATCCATATACACCGGAATATTACCTTCCCTGTAGCTCAAAGCCCATGTTCGTCCACTACCTAAGGTTTCTAATCCCTCTCTTCCTACCCTCTTCCACCCTATTTATATCATTCCCTTCCCATCCAAAGTGCTCCAGGCCTGCATCCACAAACAATTCTCATATTTTCTTCTTCGTAACTCACTCAAAGGGAAGAGGGCTACTCTTCAATCTGGGTTCAGGCACATGCACAGTACTGTTTCCACCCTCTTTAAAGTTACTGGCGATAACGATATGGCTGGAAGCAGGCCGTATTCACCTTATTGGGCGCCGGGGTGCGAAAATCAGCTTGGGGGGCACAAGCTTGCCAATAAAAAGAAATTTAACTTAATTTTTGTGTTCCATTTTCTAAGGATGATTTCCACCAATTTTTTCCAAGGTATTTTTTCGAGGCGGTGACTCGTGCGGTTAACGCGCTGGAGCGTTGCGGTTATAATAAGTGATCAATGATGACCTGATCGGCTTGCGCCCCCTAAGACCCTGCGCCTGGGTGCCACGCACCCCTTGCACCCCCGGGTAAAGACGGCCCTGATGGAAGACACCATTTAATGCACTAGTGTTGGTCGATTTCTCGAATGTTTTATACCGTCACGACAACTTGTTAGCCATTGTGGCCTATGATATGATCTCTCCCTAGGCAATGGAATGGATTTCCTCTTACCAACATGAACGGACTCCTTCTTTTCCCCAACATGAACAGACTGCTGTCGTTTCTGTAGAAACGACAGCAGTCCGTTCATGTTGGGGATTCTTCATCGTGCTAGTGTGATTTGGAAACTAGCGTTCCTCAAGGCATTATGCTTTCTCCTCTTCTGTTTTAATTTTTATTAATCTTATAACTTTCGAACTTCAGTGTGCATATCATTGATATTGATATCATCTGTATGCAGATGATTTGCAATTATACTGTCAAGGGAGGGTTGAAGAAGTACTTGAAGCTATCGACAAATTAATGGACTTGATAGTCATAAAAACCTGGTGTGATAGATTTGAGGTTGCAGTAAACCCTGATAATTGTCAGGCGACCATCATCGGTAATTCTCGGAGTATGAGTAAGGAGGATGGATGATAGAACCTTGCCACCAATTCTCTTCAATAGTACGATCGTTCCATTTGTCCTAGACTTGCACATTGACAGTTTTTTGAACTGGCGTGGTCAGCCTGAAAGTTATTGGAACGCTGCGGGCTCTGTACCGACTGAAAAATGTATTACCAATGAGTACGAAAACAATGTTTACGCGGTCCTTAATTTTTCCTAACATCGATTATGGTGATGTGTGAAACTATGACATGAATACAATGTCCTCGACAAACTTGACCGTCTCCTCAATGACTGCATACGATTTGTTTTCAATTTGCATAAGTATGATCATCTGAAGGCCAATTCTCGTAATTTAAATTGTTCAAAATCTAGTCGCAGTCTCAACTCGGCGCCAAACAAATGTAAAAAAATTAGGGATATTAAAGGTATTTTGACAGACTGAGATCAGACTGAACGTTCTTAAAATTACGTGAATTGCCCCTCTGATCTCTGCGCATCGGTCGCTCCTAATGTAGTTACCATACGCCAGAGCAGAGAGCAAAGGGCGTTGACCACCTTTTTTTTATTTCTTGACTCTCCCATTTCTCTTAGTTATCTAGCCCTATTTAGCTACTTTCAGTACATTTGTGCCAACCACAATAAAAATCTCCGTTCATAAAATAATCGCCTTCTTCAATGAAATCAGGATGGCAACCAACCGATTATCCTTTAAACTAAAAGTTCACGAGCACATGCGTAAGAAGCTGACAGTATCATCACAACGTTAATGTTTTCCCATTGTTTGTCTAATTTTTTGGACAGGTCCTCATGCTCAACAGTAGCGCTTGCGACCACTAGACCAACAAAGCAGTCAGGTGTTAAATTTTGTAGGGGAAAATATGAAATCTACGCGGAAGAAGTCGCGGGAGAAGTGCTAGTAAGAAAAAAAAACTATAACGTTGGTTGAGCTTCTTTACATTGAGGGAGGGCCTACGGGCCCCAAACGGTATAGGTAGTTACGCCACTAAAAGAACTGTATCAAAAAATAAAGAGTAAGTGTGTGCACAGATTTCCATAAATTACAAAATATCGTTAGGTATACTACTAAAAGGACCTTACTGGTATGTCAAAACTAAGAACCTGTGCTAAGAACCTGTAAATGAGCGGTCCCCAACACTTAGTAGATACTACCCGATTACTACTACTTGTGATACTACTCGATTGATGGTAGTGTTATTAAGCTGGCAACACCGCACACTCGCACGCGCAGCGAAGCCTTCTCGCACGCACGCACACCAATGGATCGCATGTAAACACGTGCCCTACAGCGCAGACAGTCGATTAGTCGACGGGTCCGCGGCAGGTATCGCGCCCCGTCCTACCGGTTCAACGATAAAACGATCGAACGAACGCCACCGTCAAACGAACTATATTGTATTCTAAGCACAACGACGAGACAGTTTTTAAACATTAGCAGTGCGGTAGAGTGCGCGCGGTTTTGAAACAGCCGAAGTATGCGTTCGTAAACTTCTCCTAAGTGCATAGCGGTATCGCGGAACCAGATTTTAAGTCCTCAATGTATTGAAAGTAGCTTTTCTGTTGTTTGTTTAGTCGACCTATTCCTGTATTTTGTATTGAATATCAAGACTACAAGGAGTGCCTGACTTATAGACTGAAGGTAAGGCTAACTTATTCATGTGTAATATAACTAATGTAATAAAACTAAGATAGAAATGATTGATAACTGATGATAAGTTATGTACAGCTGCAATGCATTCCAACACGTTTATTATATTTTCATTCATGTTGACTAATACTGGTTGTAATATTAGCCATAAGAAGTGATACAAAGACGCAGATATAAAGAACGATTGACATTTTCATATCAGATAAATATTTTCCTTATACAGTACAAGAGTTTTTAACAACGCTTACTACTTCGTTCTTTGTGCTCACAACAGTATAATGAAGACAACTGCGACGTATATTATTCTGAGAATCTTATCTTGCTTTGAAGTCTTTTTGGACTTTTTTGGTAGCGCAAGGGTCGTGTTAGTTTATCAGCAGGTAGATGTCTCATTTTCATTATAAAACGACAACATTGCAAACAAGTCTGCCCCTTTAATATTTTTAATATTTTAACAGAAATACTGATGATTTGTTTATAGCAACTCATATTACTTGTTAATAAGTATAAATACAAAATCTAAATTTTCTTTTCCTTAGTAGATACCTAGGGTTTATAATATAGTTGATCAATTTTTACATTCTTGTCGCCGAATACTAGATATAAGCTATTTAACATTAGCAAAATTATGACTAGTTCTAAGACATTTATAGCTGATTATCACACTAATATTATAAAGGCGAAAGTTTGTGTGTGGGGGTGTGTGTGTGTTTATATGTTTGTTACTTCTTGACGCTCAAACGGCTGGACCAATTTTGATAATTTTTTGTATGGAGGTAGCTGACACCCTGGATTAACATATAGGCTACTTTTTATCCCGATATTCCCACGGGATCGACATTTACGCGGAATGATGAATAAAATTAAAAACGTCGACACATCATTACCACACGTAGAACTTAATGCATTTTCTAATGTGAACTGGCCTAGTTCGGCTGTACAAGATATTTTTATGAAAATAAAATAACTTTAAAAAAAATATTACTGCCGCAAATTTCAAGATGTTATGCAATCAAATGTTTATAAACATGAATTTTACTGAGTTAACCACGTCACAAGCCCGGCATAGTAGGTCCCTACGTTTCTTATTTTATAAACAACGTTATCATTGGTGTACGGAGCCTTCAGGTGTATCATGTTCAACAAATCAATAACCTTAATCTTCAAGAATAAAGCAAAACAGACAAAGACTTGCACTTGGCGAACAATGGCGACATTACATATGTAGGTACTCTATGTACTTATTTAGACGCCAACCGTCTTCTTACTGTATATGATTTAAGAGTATCTTGATTCACACAAGATGCCTATATGTATTACCGTTACATACATTGCTATTTACTATATACCATTGGATTTTCTTGAACTCACAAATGCAGCTATTAGGTAGTGACCCCAGACTGATGACCCATAATAAGAATCTGTTTATACCTATCTAAAGGCATAATCGTCAAGAAATGTTTGGCAAAATCTGTTTTCGGAAATTGCTTCAATGAAATTGATTTGAAGTACCTCTTGGCAGATATACCCAGCAGCACCATGATCGCGTGAACTCATAACCTCTAAGACTATTGCTTTGTACACTTTCATAGTCTTCTTCGTGCTTGGGAACGATTAATATTAATTTAATGATAGCGAAAATATCTATACAAACTTGTGCTCAATGTTCTAGGTCAATATTACTAAATCGTGTTTTAAATGGCTTTTATGCACCACATAATTATATTCTTGCATCTTTCATTTTTAGCTAAATTAGTCATTCTCAGAAAGTCAGAACAAACCAAATACTCTGAACAAAATAAATATTAAACTGAATAAGATCTAAATACAGAAATAAACAGGTGACTTCCTGTTTTTATCCATTTTATTAAAGACAACGTAAACTCAACCTGCCGAACAGGTGCCCACAGAAACCACCAATAGCAATTAAGCAGTAAAACTTTTTGAAAAACTTTTTTAGCCTTCTAATCACTTGGATTCTCCAACAAAAACGTTCGATGAGCTGGCATCGCAGTTGGAACTTGAAGGATAATGAGCAATCAACACGCAAACAACACGATGCTATATGGATATCGATATATCTGCGATGACCACAGACATCGTAGGTATATCATGGAAGACCATTTACTGGACTTTGGAATCGATGCATTTTAATAATGGAAGTGAAAAAGGTAGATTCCGTGTATGGATATGGTATGGCATCGTCGCACTGCTAAAGCTGACATATACTTGAGTTTATGCTGGTTAAACTTTATATAGGAGTATATGATAGACCTCAAAAAACCTAATTTGCCTACACTGACAACCCAAGACAGAATAACTAGGCACAGAAAAGTAAGGAGATCCGACCCCAAATAAAAGGACCAGGAACGGAAGAAGATGAAGAAGAAGATATGATGGAACCCTCGGGCCCTGAATCTCGAAACGGCTAGTTGACACTTCCTGTGACCCAAGCAAGGGCTGGCTTTTACCTTGGCCAGAGGCTAAGCATTACCATACAACGCGCAACGTGGCAATGCCGCCAGTCTCTTGGGTACAGACGCCAGCATATCAAGCTACCCGAAACTGTAAAATTTTCCCAATAAACTTTGAACCTTATGCTTTAGCAATAAAGTTGAAAATCTATTAAAGAAATTTGACAGATTGTAGTAGCTTGCTTACATTAACAGTCGACAGCAATGCGCATGAATTTTGCGGATAATTATGTTATTTTTATTAATTAATTAGGTAGATACAATAGGTCGTTATTTACGTACATATTATTTTAATTCTGATTGTCTAAGATTAATTCAGAACTATACTAAAGCTGTTAAGACCGAGTCCCTTATATTTTACCCGACTGCGCGCCAGCAAAGACAGTTATGTTTTTGCCCCACTATACACAGGTTACCGACAAAGTATTTATTGCAAAATTGAACTGAACTGCATATCTGCAACGATAAAGAGTTCGTAACTACACTGGGTCGCTCTTAAACGGCCTCAACCATTGCAAAACCTAATTTAAAAAAAACAACAACCATTTAAAATGATACGAATCGTGACGATCGTGCGTTACGTTTACATTGCATCGCTACGCCTTGCGAAAGTCTTTTCTCCCATCGACAGGTATAGGGTTGACTATTAGCAATGGATATATAAATGCAACAAAGGTTACAGGTGCTTGCGTAAGTATAAGTATCTGGAAAGCCAATCACGGATAATAACATGATGGTAATGACTTCTGGAACTACAATGAACTGTGTGTCGTGCATTGTCCTACTTGTTGCAAATCAATCGAAGTTCAATGACCCATACCAGATCGTTATTCTTACTTATAGGTTTACTTTTAGGTTTACTACTACTTTTTTAAGTTTATTTTACTTACTGAGGTAAACTAACAATAAGTATTTAATGTTTCAACAAGCAATGAACGCTGCAATTTGACCTCGCAGCCCTAATGGAATACAGAAGACTTGTACATTTACACAACAGTAAATGTTTATGAACTTTACTGCACCAACATAACTGTCGCAAACTGTTTTTTTCACAGAATAAAACCATTAGTACTTATTCCCTTAAAAATATAATCACCATCTTAAATTTCAATTGACCTTACAATTACTTAACATACCTGCCATATTCTGCTACTGAATGGGAGAGCCGAATATCATGAACTATGCAAAAGCTTGAAACTTATCACTTTGTAGATTATTACACTTTACACTACACTACACTGAATAACTTTATGTGATATATCCATAGAACTCTAAAGGCAATTAGAAACTGTCGATGGCGATCTGACCTCTATGGCTCTAGCCTCATCGCTCATATTCATTTGTGGTTTACTATCCAATCATGCATCGCCACACCGTATTTTCGCGCAGTCGCAATAACCACTGTTTATTAAACTCTGCTTATTCTCTTTTGTTTTGTTTTCAATCATACCACTAATAAAGCACAAATAGTAAATGTCAAAAAGTTATTGTTTTATGTCAAGATAACACAGTAAGTTTTTGACATTTATTGTTTACCTATCTTTAACAAAAAAAACCATCACTTTTAAAACAGATACAGTACAAATACAAAGTTAGTAGATACGGTACAGCTATGGTCATCATCATCATTATAAATTTTATTTTATCTAGTTATTGACATTGATTAAGTATGACCGGAATGAGAATGACACGACCGGAAACTAAGCTTGAAATAAAGTGTTATGAATTATAGGTATGAACATGTGTTCTTGTAAATAATAAAAAAAATATCGGTCCTCCTTCTCTGCACTTCACATAAGGAATACACACACCTACTTACTAATTTAAAAACACGACGACTGTCAATGATTCAGACAAGTGACGCATGGACCTCTGCGGAAAATACCAATAACTAAGTCCTTTCTTAAAGTATTAAATAGTAGATTGTTTGCCAAGGGAGCAAACAACAATTTTGAAGGAGAGTGTTTTTTTGAATCCAGAGCGGAGCGAAGGTTGCCCCCGAGGTGGACCACTCTACGTTTTATCACCCTCTATGAAAAAACAAGTAAGTGCAACTTATAAATAAGAAAAGTACGTTTATTTACCTATTTACATACATACAATTACTTGAGGAAGACAAATACTCATTTTTATAAAACTAAGTAAAATCCTAATTTGAGTAAGCAATTACAAACGAAGGCAGAATGCTTTTCACGCGTTTTTAATTTTTCACAAACGTTTTTTTTTAATATTGCTCGCGCGTTTTAATAACTTCCACCGAAAATTGATTTGAACGAGATCTAGTAAGTAGCTCGCCGGTGAAAATATAAAAACATAATTTGATGGTACGAAACTCTCCTAGGTGCGCAAGTCCGACTCGCTTTGCCCGGTTTTTATACCTACCAGTAATCAAGAACATTAATGATCTCCTCGGGTAGTGAGGTAGCCCTCAGCTCCACCAAAACCAAATCGTTCGATAAATCAAGGATTTTTACGCTTTGTACAATTTCGTAAAAAAATCGTTTCCATTGCATGCCGCGGCATTGTAAATCGAGCCTTACACGATTACTAGCAATGTGTGTTCAAATAATACTTAATTGGTGATTTGCATCTCGTCCGTATTCCGTTGTTGTCCAAATTATTTAATTATGAAATTAAAATTACACGCATGTATGGAGCATTTATAATACGTCTGAGTTGTAACCAGATTTTTTTATCTGGTTACAACTATTTTACGATTAATGTAAGTAATGTTGAACATCACTAATGTACCTGGGTAGACAGACTTTAGCCTAATCATTATTGGGTTTCAACATAATGGTTATTGCAAGACTGATTTAGATACAATCGTAAATTATATAATATAAGATATATAAGATTTCTATATACATCAGCACCCTAATTGCATAATCTCAATCTGAATAATTTTGAAGGATCCTATTGCTAATTTATTGCTTCATAATATGTTCGAAAAATGTGTGTGCTCAATAACGTAAATACCGCAATGAATGTTGTTAAACTATCAAAATGAAACCCATTGCTAGTGTTATGCAATTACCCCACAGTTTCAGTTTCTTATCAACAACGGGTAACTGAAATCCATTTGTGACCAATAAACTAAACTGATGAGTTCGACTTCGAATACGCATACGAGACACTGTGCAGCGGGCATTACGTCATCTGTCGCCTTCGTCGCCCGCCACGGCCACTACTGCGCGCCGTAGTCGCGCCGGCCCGCTACCCCGCCCCTTACTTCCCACCCGCTTGTCCGCAGTTGGTCGCAGTGCTCTCGTCTAAACGGTTGATTATTTTGTTTTTTCACTTACTTGTGTGATTACGAATTGATAATAATGCCGAGATACAAACATTGTATTGTGCCTAAATGTAACAGTACAACGGCTGTTACACCAAACAAAATGTTTTTTCAAATTCCGCGAAATGCAGAAATTAGAACGAAATGGAGTAAAGCAATGAAGAGAAACAATAAACCTCCTCTTTCAAACAAAAGTGCTTTATACTGCTGTGAAGATCATTTTGACGTAAGTATTAGGTTTGATTTCGAAAATGCAATTATTATTGATTGTAGATTAGATACTTACTAATCACGTATAAATTCAATGCAAATCCAGCTTTCAAAACCCGGACGTATAAAGAGGGGTGGGTTATAAGTTTGACGACCATGTCGCCCGTGTGTGTGTGTTTCTGTGTGTCTGTCTGTGGCATCGTAGCTCCAAAACGGGTGACCCGATTTCAATGCGGTTTTTTTTATTAGATGGCTGGTTTTATCGGGATGGTTCTTAGGTATGTTTCAAGCAAATCTGTATTACAATGCATTTATTAGTAACTGATGTAACGAACGGGTCGCAGTACCTACCTACTATTACGATTACTAAAATGTTTTTGAAATTAACTTATGTTTTTTTCGCACAGCTTGCGACGGATATGGAGAACTACCAAGAATTCAAATCATTGGGTGGACCAACTAGACTGAAAAAAGGTGTTCTTCCGCACAAGTTTGCTTGCCAAAAGAAAGAAGAGGTTACAATTCTACTAGAACTTTCTGCTTACCAAAAACGAAAACAAGTCGCTTGTTTTGAAAAAGCTCTTAATTCCAATATTTCTCACGAAAATCTAGTACAAGTCCCGGTTGAATTCGTAAAATGTGAACCTGATATTTTATCAGATACGACTGAGGGAGATCCAATTGGAGAAGATAAAATACCTGAGAACGAATCCAATAGTTCTCCTAGTCATAAATCAATTGGAATTCAAGTAGATCTAAAGAAAACAGTACGAAGCCAAGCTACCAATACCGACAGTTCTCCAACGAAAAAAAAGGTCAAAAGATCTTACAACCAGAAGTCTTAGGTAGCCAAACTTTATATTATATATGTAATACAAAAGGAACAAAATGACTGTCGAATATTGCTGTGAAGTGAAAAGATGTTGAAACTGGATTTCATTATGCAGTCACATCAAGGATACTCTTATTAATTTAGACGAAAAATCTCAATAGATTTTTCGTCTAAATTACAAAATCATGTTCAAGACGTTCGCGATAGATAAAAGGACTCCACTATCAATAAGAACTTTGAAAACCCATCTTCAGTCGTCACGGCTGAGAGGCATTGGATTACTAAATGGTTGGAACGCCAAACGCTCACAGTAGATTTATAATTATCAAAGTAGAGTGCTACAAGGATATTTTGGCGCCCGAATAACATAGACAGGTTTGTTAGTAAACATTTGTGAAATTGTGTCACAGAAATTGTATTGCCAAAACACAAAAACAAGATTGCGACGTTAGTCCCGATTTTGGCTACGCGCCAAAAAGCCATGCAGCGTTGTAAGCTCAGATTCAAGACAGTACAACGAATAACATTGAAAGGAAGTTGACAAGGAAGAGTCCAAAGGATTACCACCAATTTGTTTATACCATTAGTCATAGCCACAGATGAAGACACCGTGAATATCTCGACATCATAAGCGGTTAAGCATATAAAACTAAAATAGTGTTCCAGGTTTTAAGAAAAATAAAATTACTTAAAAAACTAAGTCTTATTTTTTGTTTCGTTAGGATTATAACTTGTGTTTACATGTTTTTATACGATTTACCTATCTATACCATTTAAGGAAATGATAAGTAAACAAAAATATGGATAAGTATGGAACTACGGCTTAGTTACGTAACACACAATGGCAATGCCTTTCAATTTGACAATTCAACAACATTCGTTACGTTATTTACGTTGTCAAGCAGACGAATTTTTCAAACATATGAAGCAATGGATTAGAAATGTCCTTTAACATCCTTCCTTCGGATTGTACTAGAGTGTTACGCAATGGGGGTGCTGAACACACATCAAATTATATTTTCAACGGAACCATAATACAGCAGCTACAGTACCTACGAATAAGGCCTATAGAAGTGACCAATTTATGAATCGCGGTTGACTAGTCAGTGGATGCCTGAGACGGGCGTCGTTCGTCACCGACACAGGCGCCTACGAGGAATTTGAAAAATAGGTATTTGAAGAAACTGTTGCCGTCGTCGCCTTACCTCAAGTCTGCCCCCGTAGTGTGTGATATGGACAGCTGCAGTTCAGGCCGAAATTATCACAAAAATGTTGACAAGATCGACAATTCGTATTCCCCTTTTTTCTCCTCGAAAACTGAGCCAATTCAATTTACATTAACATTTTAAGAAAGAGTATGTTTAGGTTCCTATCATATTTTTTATGTTAAAATTTTTAAAAATTACAAAAATGCCCTATTTTTAGAGGGTCATATTTTCTTTACTAATTAGTTGCTGCAAAAAAGAAAATGACGGACGTGTTACAGCAGACCTTGATTTTATGAAAAAAAAAAATTGCTCTAGAGGCATAATTCAGGAAGAAAAAAGGGGAATAGTTACTGTTTCCCTCTTATGAAACGCTGGCGTGAGAAGAAGAAAAAATACAAAGAAAAGTATGAGGGAGACCCTTGCCCAGCAGTGGGAGAACTTAAGTTAGTTTAAAAAGAAACTCGTGTAAAATAACGTACTTTGCTATGTGCACCATCCTCGTTGAGTCGTTATTCTACCATTTATAACAATGGCATGAACTGATTGAATGACACACATCTTTTGTCAATATCGGTTCAATTGCCACGCAAATGATGAAGCGAACGTGTGAACCTTAAATTTGCATCATCCTAGAGTACCTAAGTATTTATACTGGAAATATTTTGATATTTTCTGACGTACTCATCTACGCAGTGTCAATTGTGAGAAGTGTCGGAAGTTTGTTTAGTTTTAAGAATTATTATGAACGTCTAAGTATACCGCTAAGCGATTTGACGTTTTCGAACACGACGTTTCATAATAAACTTTAGAATTATATTAAGAGGTCAATCAACTTCAGCGTTTTTTATTAGCTTTTTATTCATTTATATTTTAGAACCTTTTACATCAACAGTTAGCTCCGCCAATCCCAGTCATTGGCACCAATCAAAAAGGGAGGTATCTAATTTTATCACTGCCTTTTATCCTTCTATCAACATACTAGGTGAGAGTTGGTGACTTCGAAACCAGTCTTAATCACGTTCGACGATTGTAAAATTCAATTATGGCTTTTTCGATCTTTTAAGAATATTTTTATAAAAGGCACCCCGAAACGCATCAGTGTATGAAAAATCAATAAATTAAAAGAACTAACGATAAAAGTAAAACTCCGTTTTATCGTGTAAGTGGCACAGACCCTTAGGCCGGGGCCGCACTGGTACGGATAGAACGCGGCGGCGACGATAATTATGAACAAATTGTCGTTTCTGCAGTGCGGCCACCGACATAACGAACAAACTCATATAAACATATTATGTTTATATGAGTTTGTTTTCACGAAATCGCCGTCGCGTCGCAGTCGCCGTACCAGTGCAGCCCCGGCCTTAGTAGTGGGCGCATTACGTATGCCAGTCAGCGGCGACTTGCGCGCAGGACGTTGCACCCGCCTCGCCTCTCACGCTGCCTTCCACACGTCTATGACCATTCGACCGTAAGAGGCAGATACATGAGCACCTATATTAATTTATTGACATATAATATAAGAACAAGCTAGATACAGACAAGACAGCTCAAAAAAAGTTCTAATTGTTGCTGTGGATGGTGGATGAGTTGTTTCACTCAACATCTAAAACCTGCGCGTGCGTTGAATTTTTTTACAAAATATTGGCTTGTCACGCACCCCACGTGTGCTTTATGACCGTGAATAAACGTGTACTTAAGTAAGATGTGTATTGGGTGAAGATTTAGTGATAAAACAGACGCACACATCTTCATGTTTCATAGATCAACGAGTACTGAAAAAATGCGCATTGTTCAAAATAAGTGATTGATCATGATCAGCGCATGAAAGAGAAAATTTTAATATAGGCTATGTATGATAATAGAATAGAACAGAACAGAATACTCTTTATTATGTACACCATATAAATTACAAACATAATTATAGAAACTGTACAGAGGAGACACAATGGGCGGTCTTATCGCTAAAAGCGATATTTTAAAGACAACCTTTGGATGGATTAAAAAGGAGAAGGACAGACAAATACTGTAGGTAGTCTGTGGTGTACCATTTACATAATACACTAAATACATACATCAAGTATATTATACTCATCTAAATAAATATATACATACAATAATTAACATGAAATAGGAGCAAAGAAAAAAAAAAAAAAAAAAAAATGATGATGTTTACGGAGAGAGGAAGTGCTTTTTAACCATAATTTTAAAAGTGGACAAAGATTGAGCACGCCTTACGGACACGGGCAAGTCATTCCATAACCGTACTGCTTGAACAGTAAAAGATTTGTCATAGAAACTGGTGGAATGCATCGGCATCTCTAGTCTCAGGTTTATTTAGGATAATATTGAGACCTGCACCCTAATTGCATATCACTCACTAGCTTCTGCCCGCGACTTCGTCCGCGTGAAATTTCTTGTACCCCCACCCCGTCGCGTCGCAACACTTCGTATTCGCTTACCGTTCACTCTGATTTTTTTTCTTTTTGCTCGGCTCTTATGGGTCATAGCGTGATGTTAAATAGCCTATAGCCTTCCTCAAGAATTGGGCTATCAAATGCAAAAAGAATTCAAATCTGACCGGTAGTTAAAGAGATTATCGCGTTCAAACAAACAAACTCTTCAGCTTTATTATTAGTATAGATAAAACACTCTATGGCCCATAACTCCTTAATAGGTACCAACTCTTAACATCTTACACACGTGATAACTTTTAAACGAAATATCCGATTGAGATGAAACAAAAAGTATTTTACTTCTTCATAAATACTCTTGATAACATAATGCTTAATTTCGATAAAGATTAATATTACGATACATATTTAACGTAGTTTTTTTTTCTTCAGACGATTTAATAATTATTTTGAACACAAAATCGGTTATTGTGATTAAACCATGATAGCTAGATATATGTTCTTGCGGACTTTTTTGTAGGTCTTAATGGGCTCTACAAACCCGTAGTACATTATTTTGTTCTATTGTCAATAGTTTTTGCAGCGCACGCAAAAATAGGTTTTCGATTATACACCTTGTGTTACAAAATAGCAATTTTATTACGGATCCCTAATTTTGAAGAAAAAAAATATAGCCTATAGCCTTCCTCGATAAATGGACTACCCAACACTAAAATAATCATTCAAATCGGACCAGTAGTTCCAGAGATTAGCGCGTTCAAACAAACAAACAAACAAACAAACAAACAAACAAACTCTGCAGCTTTATAATATTAGTATAGATATCAATCACAATCTGAATAATTTTGAAGGATATTGCTAATACATTGCTTCATAAATGTCCGAATTTGTCTGCTGAGCAACGTAAATAACGCAATGAATGTTGTAGAACTGTCAAATTGAAAGCCATTGCTACTGATAGTCTGTTACGCAATTACCCCGCTGTCACAAAATCCCTTTCTAGGTGAAAAGGCGGCAAGACTACAGTGACTTTTAATTACAAGACGACTAGAATGTTTTATTGGCGTCTATAACATTCTAGTTTAACTCAAGGAAATGAGATTTCCTGTCCTTCTTTATTGGGAATACAGACACAAATCGTGCTTGAACACTGAGGATGCGCAAAACTTAACACATTCGCCTCCTCTACACTTCTCGTGTACCTCATACGCTATGCCACCGTACATTTCACTAGTGGACCCGCTAGCGGGTGCCTCGGCATTATGGATGCGCCAGACTGAACCCTCGACGTGGGTTTGTGGTATATGGTATGTAAAACACTCCCGCACGTAGAAGCGAAGCCGTAGTTTTGCTAAAAACACCATCCCTGGAGGTTATCTTGTGCTCAGTGGCAGTAAAGACTTCCAATCAGTAAAAAATGGGCAAGTAAACAAATTTTTATTATGTTGGTCTTGTCCCGAGGCATTGGTGTTAAACCTTTTTAGGAAATTCATAAAAAATATTTATTTATTTTTACAGCGACCAAATGTTCAATATCTCCTAGTGTGCTTGACACTGAATACTCGAATGACTCACAGTCTTTGTTAAGGCCGAAGAATAATAAACCTAATAAGAAAATGAGAAAATCTATTGAAGTAAATAAAAATATATGTAACAATTGCGACATTATCGAAAAAGCGGCTACAGAAGAAAATGTTATGAGAAATGAACATTTTACACGATTGGTATTTGAAGAGCTAAAGCATGTCAAACCATGTTTAAGGACGCATATATATGAAAAAATTGCATGCATGGAAAAAAATGTTTTCGATCCCTATATTACGACATTTACGACCCACGACGTGGGTCCTCAGCACTTAGGATGAGGTTCAAAATAATTTGTAGAAAAATATCCTTCAATCTTAAAACCAACGCATACCCTAACAAGTGACTTTCAAATATAAACTGCTAGGTATATTTTTTTCAAAATTTATTACAATTTATTTGAGAAGAACAATTTAGTTTTTAATAGAGCCCACTACTTGGGTTCCCGGGTTCATGAATGTAGCAAAAGGGAGCCCTCGACGTGGGTCCTTGGCATGGAATGTGTTAAATAAAACAATGTAGAGGAGGTTCAGTTAGGGAGCGTTGCCCTGTCTAGGCTGGAGACAGATTCTTTTACTACCCATGCGATGTTAAAGTTTATCTCGACAAAAATGGCAAAGCAGTATCACATTTAAACTGCTTTAACACAGCAATGGAATACCGCACTGTAAAGCAAAACGATAGTTTGATTACGAAATTAACTCTTAGTTCAGTTGTTCAGATCATGTGCGTGCATGAAGCAAACCATTCCCCATAGACATACTACAGTATCTAAACATCAAATCAAGATGGTTTGAATTTTTAAGCAAATAGCTATGTAGTATGTCCAAAACAATTATGTAGGTACTTATAATTGACATGCAATACTCTCAATTCCAGTAGGTATGTTAAATGAGAAATCCCATATTCCGTGTCATTGTTACTTAGTCGACTGTAAATTGTATGCTTTATGTGAAAGTGCCTAACACTTTCTATTAAATTTTATAATAGTTATCTAACGTACCTGGATAAAAAGCTATCTCTTCGCTATATGAAGGTATCGGATGTCGTAGCATGCAAAGAGGTTTTGGACTATTGCTATCGAAAGCATAATAGTTCAATTTACTACAGCCTAATTGCGTAACACACTATCAATCTGAATCATTTTGAAGGATATTGCTAATCCATTGCTTCATATGTTCTAAAAATATGTCTATTAACACCATAAATAACGCAATGAATGTTGTTGAGCTGTCAAAATGAAAGCCATTGCTACTGACAGTGTGTTACGTAATTACCCTGCAGGATTTCCGACGTCACGGATGTCAACCAGTCATAAGCTCTATGTTTACTTCTAGCGCAATAAATAAAATTACAAGTTTGGTTAGCAAAAGTTTACTGTGGAAATACATGTTTAAGTGCTTCTTACAAGTGACAATAATTTTCCAGTGTTTATGTGCTGTGCTAAATATAATAAACTTTAAAAACATTTTATTAATCCCCAATAATATTTTAAGTACGTCACTGACACCCGAATAGGTCACCCATCTACCTGCAAAGTTAGCAAACTTACACAGAATATTTTTGAAAGTCTTGGTAAGTAAGTACACCAACCAAATTTTACAGTAGGTTAGATAGACCAAAACGTAAAGCATAGGTAGACTATAAGCGCAATTATAAAGGAAATGTCAAAAAGCAACCGGTTTCTAGCCTATCGCATTCGATTAAATAATTCAGAGGATAACGACACCGATAAACATGATCTGTCAGTAAACTAAACCTTTTGCAAAGTAAACTAGCACAGTTATTTTAGGAACCTACTCTACTCAACGATATTTTAAGTAAACACTTACAATATCATTGACTCTACTTACTTTGACATAGGGACAAATACAGTGAATGCAATGTTTGAATTAGTTACAAGGAAGAATAAATTATGTATATTGATATTTGTTGTTTACCTATTGGAGGATATATAGGTACTATAGCTGTAAATAATCGATATAGGTGCCTACCTAATTGTAATTTTCAAAGCAGTTTAAGTTGGAGGATTTGCTATATTTTACAATATCTCCACATTCTAGATTGCAATAAAACAAAACTACATAATCTATTAATGTAAACTAGGCTGTATGTGGCTTGTGGCTCTATGGACACGACACCAGAATAACCCGTTTTCCACGATTGACACACACGAGTTACAACCTGCGCGGGAAGATAAGCAAAACGAAATATATCTGCAGTATCTGCACCTACCTATCTCCCGCTTGACCGGTTTCTTGTTTTGAGAACTAGTTGCAATACGTTTCTATGGAAACACAATAAATATCATCTGTCTATTAACAATTCCGAGCCCTTTCTACAAGAAACAAGACTGCAAAATAAAAATTTGTGATTTTGAATACGTTTATCTTCTTACAAAAAAAGTTATACCTAGTTTTTAGGGTACCGTACCAAAATGGTAAAACGGAACCCTTATGGTGAGACTCAGTCTGTCTGTCTATCACAGCTGGATATCTCAAGAACTACTAACGCTATCAACTTGAAATTTGGAATAGTTTTAGATGACGTTTACCCAACTATTTTGCAAATAAGAAAGAAATAAAAATATATGTAAATTTTTTGCAACAGTGACTGAAAGGGGGTCTGAAAATTTCGAAGTGGGGATACTAGGGCATGTGAGGTATCATATGAAAGAGCGCAGTTTGCACATTCTCAAATATTTTTTTTTTTTTTTAGGCCGCATAGTTTTCGAGTTTTGATGAAAAATGTAAAAAAATACCGTTCCCCCGTTTAAAAACATATGATGGTACGGAACCCTCGGTGCGCGAGTCCGACTCGCTCTTGCCCGGTTTTTTTTTAACTGAAGGCCAATTCTCGTAATTAAAAACGTGCCAACACCTAGTCGCAGTCTCATCTCAGCGACAACCAATGTCAAAAACTAATCAAAAATGTAGAGAAATGAAATTAGAGGTATTTTTGTGAGAGATTGAGGCAGATCAGGCTCTGAACGTTCTTAAAATTACGAAAATTGCCTCTCTAGTCTCACGTAGGTACCTACCTACTCATGTCTTAGCCATATTTAGGTAGGTATACCTACTCTAAAAAATCCGGTAAAACCTACGTACGTAGGTACCTACCTAACTTACGTACAGCAAACAGCCAAAAGCAAAACTATTCAAAATTCAGAACAGACCATAAACAATCCAACATTTACCGGCTTTAACAAGCGAATCTGTGCAGCGGAAAACACTGACACTAAAATATGAATTTCCTCTTTAATTAGTTTTATTTATGTCGTTCAATTTACATTGGCGCGAACCCTCGACCTGAATCAACTATGAGGCCGACACAATACCCGTCCATCACGTACAAGACATGCTAACAATAAATAAATATTATAATTTGACACACTTGTGTCGATAACCGCAGCTCTGAAACTATAACCGTAATTGTGGTGGTGAAGTATTGGTTTTGTTTGCAACCAGCAGCCATAAAGATCGGTCCAGTATTTTTTAAATAGTAGTATGGATTACTTGTCCTTATTATATTAGTTATTATTATAGAGAGGCGCGAGTAGCGCTCGAAATTTAAATTTTCTTCAGTGTATGTCAGGTTGTATTTTGATCAAAATACATTCACAACCATTACAAATATGTATTTCCGCCTAAGTAATCCCAAGATTAAAAACTTGCTGTTGATATTGAGCTTTTACGATGGAACTTCAGGACTAAATCTAAAACTATAAAAAAACAATTTTAAGTTCAAAGAAGTCATGAACCAATATGAAGCAGTTCTGAGATTAACAAGTCGTTCACAGGGTGAGGGTGAGCTTTAACAACAGAACTTTAAGACTAAATCCAAAATTACTCCGATAAAATTAGACAAAAGTCCAAAGAAGTCATGAGCTGTGTTTTGGGTAATTCAAAGCAAACACAGAATAATTATTAAAAAAATAACCAACTTGTATTATTTCCAAAGGCATTATGTAGAATAATAATTGTACGGGTTGTAGTAGTTAACTCCGTACACTGATTTGTCGTGAAGGTCGGTGAGTTCAGTTAGTATAGAGAAACACGTTCCACTGAGATGCACTATGTAGTTAAGTTTATTTAAGTTAAGAGTAAGTAACAGTACTAGAGTGGAAGGCGATTATTTCTCTCAGTTGTTGATAGCTACCCAGTTATAAGTTCACTATATTTTTATTCGTTAGTCATGTCATTTTATTACGCTAACTTATGACGCGCATCGTTGGCCTAAAGTAGGTTACAGAGTAAGCAGAAAAATGTACGGCGATGAGACAATAATAATGCTGTTAAGAATAAAATTATAAATAATTTTGAATCATAAACCAAACTGGAGAAATAGATTAATGATAGTATAGATAAAATAATGAGTAAAGGTGATAGGTAAGTACAAATTATATTTAATATAAAATTATATTTTAAATAAACATACAATTCCTTAAAAAGTTAAAATATAGGTAACCAAACTACCGGTTGCTGTTGATTCAGCAACACTTAAAAGTGTCAGGAATGTAGGTAACTCCTAAATGTAGAGCAATCTACCAGTACTAGATGGATACAGGAGCTATTCTAGCTTTAAACAATTTGATGATGTTCATTGAAGAAGGTTGAAAACTTTATCACTTACTTAGGTAGGTACATGAATTATTCAATCGCGCGAAATTAGCGTGTGAATAGCAAGTAAAAAAAAGCAAAATATTACCTAAGTACCAGAAGCATGCAGTGCAGTCTCAGTTTGAAGCAGGCCATACAGCATGCAAGCTTAATTCATAGCGATGATAAAATTCAACCAACTCTCTTTTCAAGCGATCATCATGCTTTTCAGCATCTAAAATTAGAATAATTCAAACCTGAAATAAAAGGAAAAAATTGGTCAACATAGGGGGTAAAAAAAAGTGTAAGTATCGCGTGTGTCAAAGTGTAAGTAGTAGTGGGGCCTGGGGCTCGTTCCATCATAGACCTCATCCATCGCTTTCCATCAGGCGTGATCGAGGTCAAGAGCGGGCCCATTCAGCATTAAAATTAATATAAAAATTCAAAAGTTATCAAACAATAGGTTAGTGTCCCTATTAATATGTATGGAGTAAATATTAAATAAAGCACATTTATTTACTTACGTGATACTTATTTTCCCCATTCTATCCAAACTCCAATAATTCATAAACAAAGTACACTAACTAATTATCACTCTATGAATATGCATTAATAAAAGAAACAAAACAGAACACTCGCGAAATATTTGAATTTGAAGTGATTTGAAAGCTCGTAGAAAGTGTTGCCAGCCAGTGTGATCGCCGTTTAAAATAGTACAAAAAGTATAGGACGGCTGGACGGATACAAACAAAAATGCAAAGTCCTGAATGGCAATTCTCGTAATTTTACTTTCAGTCTGATCTGTCTCAATCTGTCAAAAATACCTTTAATTTCCTTAAACTTTTGACAAGTTTTCAATTAATTTGACATTAACTGTCGCTGAGATGAGATTGCGATTGTAAATTCAATATTAATGATGTAACTAATATTTTTGTAAAAATATAATTTAGAAAAGTGTCCATGGAGTTTCTTGCCCGTTCTTCTCCATAGTACGTACCTACGCTTTGGAATGGGCAACTAGCTTTATATTTTCTGACTGACCGACTTCTTGACAATTCAAAAGTGCCTGTAAATGGTTTTTTTTCTGCAGCGCGGGCTTTAGTCTGGATTTGAAATCGCGGTCGCCTCCTAACACATGGGACTTAGACATAACTGAAGCAATATGGGTGGACTCTAAGCACACCTCTGCCTAAATCATTAGGGACACAGGCGTGATTCATGTTATGTAATACATAATTAAATTAGTAGACGTGTGTGAAGTATTCTATCGACTGCACTTTAGCTGATGAATTGAATTAAACTGTCGGATCAAGGAAACTGCCAAACAACGGAACTGTCGAGCTGATGCAAATGCAACTGTCTAATCCGTAAAACTGTCCAATCAGAGAAACTGACTATTGTCTAATCAACAAAACTGGCGAAAGTAAGAGGATCTGACCAGTGTGATACGTGGACACACCAATTTTCCCGATTGCGTTTTCGCATTATTTTAATAGCCAACAACTTTCAAATACATAGTTTCAAGTAAAAAGTAAAGTCAAGTGTTACATTACATGCTCTGTGGTTTCAAGTCGCAACTCGCAAACAATTTTATGCAATGCAAACATGCAAGAAGTTTATCTTGATTCGTCAAATCGTTAGTTCGGCACATCGGCACTTCATTTTACCTGCAGAAAAGTTCGACACTAGTTTGCCTTTGATTTTCCGCTTTCCCGATTTCTTCAAAACAAAAGAATCCAAATTATAGATGCTCACTCTCTGCAGCTCTTTAAATACAGGTAGGTGCAAAAGCATTAAAATTTAATTAAATTATTACTTTGTATTAACGGCAAAACAAATCATACTTTTTCGAAGCCTATCTGAGAAGGGACGGAACCAACTAATTATTGATGGGGATAGATTTAAGGAGTGTTCTTTCTTGTGTTTCAAAATAGGTACTTCTTTCAAACTCAAACTCAAATATTTTATTGCACTCCTATGTTACATTCAAGGACCCAGTGCATAACATGAACCCAGTAAGGATGCAGCAATTACGAAGTAATATCCTTAATAATATGTTTATTTTCTTTATAGTTCAGGTTTGTTTACCTATTTAGTTGAGATGAATGGAATTGCTTATTGTTTGAAAGAAATTAACTAAATTGATATCATCCTCATGAAATAAACTAACATGCTGAATGATCTGGTTTGGTTTGAGCGGTTTCAGCTCTACACATGAGTTTCAGGTGGAATATAACCTATACTTATAGGTATTTTTTTTTAGTTTGTTATTGGTGACTGTATGAATTCTGAATCATAATATATTTTAATGTTGATATAATTATTAAGCGTTGGAAGGCCTCCAACAAGATGAACCGATGATCCGGTGAAGGCTGCAGGAATCCGCTGGATGGGAGTAACACGGTTTTTAGCCAAAAGACGTCCAGTGCTGGCCATAGATCCAGAGCTGGACATATTTTGGCTAAAATAACGATTATTATTTAAATGTTTGTTACTTATTTATATCTGATAAGTCTGTGAAAACATATTACAAAGTAATTTGGTGTCCCTCAAATAAATAAAAAATAATTATGGCTTCACTAGTAGTGCCCTGTGGTTTCACCCGCATAAGTGTCGATCCCGTGGGAATATCGGGATAAAAACTATCATATGTCCTTTCCTGGGACTCGAACTATCCCTATACCAAATTTCATCTAAATTGGTTCAGCGGCTTAAGTGTGAAGAGGTAACAGACAGACACATGGATTGGTCAAGATAATACTGCAGTTTGCATGTTGAATCAAAACAACACCGTTATGCTGACTTAAGTCAGCATATCTAGTCTATTTAAAAATTAATATTATTTCAAGTTAAACAAATATCAACTTTAATGGTAATTAAGTTGCAGAGTGCACTATTGAAAAAGTTATAAAAATGATTGAACTTGTAGTGTAAACTGAAGTTTATGTTGTAGGATTTAAAGTTATTTTTCCATAAACTCATATTTGTTTACATAGGTACATCTATGTAACTTTTGTTGAAATAAATAAAAAAAAAAAAAAAACATTTTTGGCAAATAAGTCGCGAATGCAGATTAGGTATAAGCATAATCATAGCCATCCAATGCTGGGACACAGGCCTCCTCTCTGTGAGGGTATTTAGGAATTCATCACTATCATCATCACTGACAGCCTTGTTCAACCACTACTGAGTATCCTCCTCTCTTGTGCCATGCTTCCCTGGTCTGTGCGAGTCTCATCTCTAGGTCTTCTTCATTGAGGTATTATAATTTTTTATTGTAAGTAAGTGTTTTTCACATGAGTAAGAACTAGCGGGAAGTAAAGCAGAGTATGTTTTGCAACTAAACGCAAAATCTAGTTTCTCATCATCATCGTCATCATTTCAGCCAAAAGACGTCCACTACTGGACATAGAACCGGTCGAAGTAGAGGTACTTGGGGGAGGCCAAGCACCTCTACTTCGACCGGTTCTGTGCTTCCCGCATCCAGCGGGGTCCTGCGGCTTTCACAAGGTCGTCGGTCCACCTTGTGGGAGGCCTTCCAACACTACGTCTTCGGGTACGCGGTCGCCACTCCAGAACCTTTCGGCCCTATCGGCCGTCTGTTCTGCGAGCAATGTGCCCTGCCCATTGCCACTTAAGTTTGGCAATTCTTCGGGCTTTGTTGGTTACCTTGGTTCTCCTGCGAAAACAATCTAGCACTTGGGCTAACATGGAAGCATACTCTGGATTTCATTTGCACTCCTTGGTTTAGTACCTAGTCCCAAACAGTGGTGGCTCTAGCCAGTTGCTTTTAACAACTAGACCATGTTCCCCAGTTCTGAGGCAATGGTTACTGAATTGAACAACTCAACTAAAATTCAGCCATTGTATGCTTGAAATTCCCACCTTATGTAACCTGAAATCGCAAAAAAGTTCCTACATTTTGACGAGTGAAACGAACATACCTAAATGTAGGGAACAGCTGATTTTTTTTTCGCGATTTCAGGTTTGGTCCATATTAAAAGTTGTTTATAATGATGAGTACAATGACCTCTTAAGAGGTTGTTAATGTTTTACCAATAACCGTGTACCTATAGTAGGTAGTCAAACAAACTTAAATCTTTTAAGTGCCTCGATTATAGAATAATTAATTTAAAATGAATATGTATTCAAACAAGTTCTTAGAAACTTATAGATAGCGAAGTTTAGACAGTCGTCAACCAACTGGTCGTTCCGTTATTTCCTACAAATCGGTGCGCATATTAACACATCCTTCCTTTCCGTTGCACTCATAGGAATATCGTCCTTTGACTAGTATACATACAGGCTGTATTCCCCTGAAAGTAATTGGTTACTTGCATCCTTGTTCTTTCGTTTCGTTCTTACGCCTACCATTTTGTCTTTCGATAACCGATACTAATAAAGGCTTGATAGGTCATAGAAGATTCGTCATGTTCCACAGCGAATGTAGGCGTTAATAAATTGATCGGTTTCGTTAAATATCTTTTTTGAAAGTAAAAAGGGCTAAAAAGGCAATTCAGATCAAATTGTAGAAGTTATAGGTAAGATTATTACGTAGGTATTGGTGTGTTACTGCCTATGAATTCTCAGTACCTACCGCGTTTGTTGGTAGAAACCTAGATTTTATTCATTTCAATCTGCTTTTAATCTTGATAACCTTGTTGATCTTCTATTTTAATTATAATATAATTTTGGAGTATTCCCGTTACATTTATTTCAAATAGGATAATATTTACATAATCTATGCTGTAATATTTAATATAATAATATTCAATCTTGAATACCTAAAGCAGTAGATAAGTAGGTAGTACTCCAAAATCGAAATCGGATATTCTTTTACTCAAAAAAGTGTATCTTGCGATTGATTGCACCCGCCACTATCTGCGAACAGCAACATAGTAGGTCGCTACACCTATTATCAGACATACACGACATACGAAAAAAAACTCGTAAGACCACTCCAATTTTTTAACTGTCTCAAGCCAAGCTTTATCCTGTGCTACAAGTTTAGATACTTCATAAAATATTTGCTTGTGACATGTTGCGAACTATACCGTCTAGAATCTAGATCACTTTATTAATATAAGCTAGGTCGTACGTTCAAAGTGATCACCGTCAGTTCAGTCAGTCTGTAATCATTAGCTGTAATTACGGCTACAATTATCACCCGCTTCATTTGGTATGTATGCTAAATATCTTAGCATATATATAATGCTGCTGTGTATGTTAATTAGTGATGTCAAAATAAGCTTGCAAATAGAGCTCTGTCAAGTAAGAATGTAACCACATTCTTACTTGACAGAGGTCTACTTACTTCATAGAGTCAGATGTAGGATTAGATACTTGATCTTACTAAGAGATGATTTCCACCAAACGGCTCGCAACGCATCGGATCGGAAAACATAATTATGAACGGATGCGGCGACAGCCGATCGCGTCCGGCAGCATGTCGACGCGTATGATCGTCTCCGTACCGTCGCGGCGTCGCTTGCGACCGTATCCGTTTCTGCGCCTACTCCTAGTTTCATTCCTACCGTGTGGACGTGTTAAAATTTTTGAAAACGGTTGAAGTTGACGTAAGTAGTATTGTTGGCTATTGCATTAGAAGAAGAAGAAAATAATCATAAAACACAGAAGAGGAAAAGAAAAATTTGGATGACAGCCGAAAGGATTCGATCGGATATGACGACAGACGACGGAGCCCTACGCGCGTGACGCGTCGCATCGCAGCATACTTTCGGCTACGATCGTGTGTCACGGAAGACGCCCGCGGTCTAGCTGCTGTGCGCGGCTTGGTAATATAGACTTTAAATACTGTGTTCACGATTTAATATCGTTTAGAGATTGTAAAATCCGTTCCGATCCGATGATATGCGAGCCGTTGAAGGTACCTTGGGCTAGAGTATTATGTTATTGAAAAAATTTATTCATAATCAAAATACAGTCGGCTAGCTGGGGCGGATGAGGGGATATTGAGTCAAAAAAATAGTGTTGGAGCTCAGGCCAGGATTTCGAAAAACTTGGAAAATAATATGAAATTTAAATTATAAGTGCATGTTTCTAAAAACAATTGCACTTGAAACGCGGAATACACGTAACTACAAACCATGTGCATTCCGAGCTCCGTTATACAATTTAGGTCAGACCCAGTTGCATATGCAACACTTTTACATCCATTAATAAAGACTGCTGCTATGAGTACCATACCATAGTGTGCCAATTCGAGACGTGAAAGGAACAGGGAAATAAATATTTATTTTATTGTGTAACCTGCCCGACTGTCACACGACAGTATACAGTCATCCTCATTATCCTCTTCATGCTAACTAAGGGTCAAATAAACCACATTTTCAGCACTTCGATGGTTAATTTCACACGTTCAACAAACGTGGGACCGTAATCTAAATAAAATCGCCTGCACTCTGAACCTGTTTTGCATAACTGCTCAATCAATCATGGTAAGACCCGAAAGCGCTCATTAGACATGCAGATTTCGAGTTATGCAAGTTAACTGGCAGACAGACCTTTGTCTCAGGCTTTCTACGTGACAAGTACGGCAAGGCGAACCGCCTACGTGCACTGTTAACCTGGTATTTATAACGTGTTGATAGTCACGATTTTGACTTAATGTTTAATGGGATATATAGACGTTCAATCAATCAACCATTAACATAGATAATTAATAGATACGCCATAGTCTAATGCTTATGAAATGATTATTTTAAGGCAATAAGAATGATTTAACGTAATGGACCATTAATTTAATAGTCGTCTTAAGGATTGAGCACAACACAATAACCACCCACAGGCACAGGGAATTTGAGAATCCTTATTAGTTTTTAGGGTTCCATACCCAAATAGTAAAAACGGGACCCTATTACTAAGACTCCACTGTCCGTCTGTCTGTCACCAGGCTATATCTCATGAACCGTGATAGTTAGACTTTTGAAATTTTCACAGATGATGAATTTCTGTTGCCGCTCTATAACGTTTATTAGTGGAAACTTGTAAATGGCCTTCAGATGCATATTGTTTAAGAGCATTGTTTAATTTAGCTGTAAGTATCCCGAACAGAATAAAATAAAATAAAATAACAACAAATATTAAAAACAGATTAAAATAAATGTTTAAGGGGGGCTCCCATACAACAAACGTGTTTTTTTTTCGGCATTTTTGCCTTGTGGTACGGAACCGTTCGTGTGCGAGGCCGACTAGCACTTGGCCAGTTTTTATTTTGGTTGTGACCGAATGTCTATAGATCTATAGTACCTACATGCCTATTTATGTCGTCATTATGTTTTGTACCATCATTAATTTGTTGTCAGTAATTTAAGGGAAGTCATACTGCAATTGCATTGGGTTTATCATAGGTTTAAGTTAGAACATTCAACACCGCTGCTTACCTATAATAACTTCCACATACTATGGTTAATAATGTCAAAAGATTGCTCAATGTCTAATAACCCCTGAACGTTCAAAAGATCAACTTACCACAAATTGGCACACTTCAGTCTTCAAAACCAGGATTCTTATTATTTGGGTCCATTCTCACCGCGCTCTAAATAACCTTGGAGACAAGTTAGACAAGTATAATTACAATATTATAATAATAATACCTATTTCTATAACAAGTGAGGCGTAAGTGAACTAATGTTGTTGAAACACGATATTGTTGAATATTGGCGCCACTATTTCGTTCGACTGTTGACTGGACAGATCAACGAGTTATTGAATACTTTTTGCAATCAATACGACTATCATAGAAGAGACAATATCAAATGGACAGAGATTATAGGTTATCGTAGAGTAGGTCTAAACCCGCGGGGTAATTGCGTTGTGGAGGTTAGATAGGCAGTCGCTCCATGTAAAATACTGGTATTCAGCTGCATCCGGTTAGACTGGAATTGTACACCCCATGGGTATGTTACAGAGATACCTATTATAACAAATAATTATAAGAACTGACCATACACCTGTAACAAGCAATAAATGAATTTGAATTTGGAAGCCGATCCCAACGTAGTTAGGAAAAGGTTCGGCAGATGATGATGACTATCAGTAGTAAATAGCAATGGCTTTCATTTTGACAGTTTAACAACATTCATGGCGTTATTTACGCTGTCGGGAAGACAAGACACATTTGTCGAACATCTATGGATAGCAATATCCTTCAAAATGATTTAGATTGAGATTGATGGTGTGTTACGTAATTGGGGAAATTAAGCATAATAAGACGGACATAGCATGAAATTAATTTTATCAACTTTTAGTTCCTATAAAGCAATGATATTTTTGCTCAGCAGGTTGGTGGTTGTTATTCCCAATAGGGGCAAATTTTTTCAAACTTCAATCGGATTCGGTACTTGCGTTGTATTAAAAAACAACAATGAAAACCACGGATCGAATACCTAGTTTTAACCTTTATAGTTCCGCAGATTTCGTGAGGAATGGGTAAGTAAGTGGGTCATCATTTGTTTCTTATTATCTTGACATTTCTTCTTTGCAATAGTATACAATCACTAGGTAAGCTATTAAGGTAGATGAAAGTAGCAAGCACTGGTAGTTCTATGTATTACATTTATGCAATTTCAATTTGCATATTACGATAAAACAGATACTATAATATCCATTCATGAGTTTCTTGCTCCACGGAAAGCGCTCCTACTTTCTCGAGGTACCAAACGCAATTAATTAAATGTCAGGAAAATATTTATTAATGTAAGTAATGCGATGTTGTTTAAGTAGAATTCCGAACATCCAAGAAGAGCCGGATTAAAATAAAATAAAAACAATTTCTATAAAATCTTCATGGAAATTGTACTAATAGAATCGCGTCGCACCGTGTCGCGCCTGTCCGCGAGAGCCTTTATATAGTTATAATCTGGTAAACGACGAAATTAAACAAATTGCCACTAACCCCATAGTTAAAAAGAGCAAAATAACAAGGCTGTATCTAGGACGCGCTAGAGGCAAACGAAACTTCGTCATAGAATGACGTCAAAGAAAACCTCTGAGAAATAATAAAACTGAAAGTTCAGCGGTTAATTATAAATAATCTTTTACAGTTTTACTCGTAAAATGAAAGCCCTACACGTTTTCCAATTTAACCCAATAATAGTGTTTCAGGCCGTATTTCGGCCATGGTGGCCAATATCAACCGAGACTAGCCTTCGGCGCGGGAGATATTATAGTGCACAAGTTTAGTGTGTGCGCAGATACAGGTGCATTCCTTCTTCCCTGACTCGCATAGTCCGATGGGACGGCACGCAATCCGACACGACCGGAGAGAGATCAGGCGCAGGACCAACGGTTTAACTTGCTTTCAGAGACACGGGGGTATCACACAGTCATCTTCCAAACCACTAAGAAATTCCTACCTAATGGAAAAACCCAATAACACTGCCCAACCTGGGAATCGACAATCATTTGCGACCACGACAAATGCGACCATAAGACTACCTACAATTTTACAAATATAAAACTGCTGTAAGTATAGGCAATATATATATATATTGTTTTCTAGCTTGTCACTTCCTGTTACAATGTTTGTATTAGGTAGGTACATTATAAGTAACTCCATCAAGTTTGCCAATCATGTAAGTAAGTAGTTATTAATAATTTTTAATGAGGCTGCAGCCTTGCGCCTTGTATTTAGAGAGGCGATTGATCAAGGTGACATTGATGGAACAATGCTAGTGTGGGTTTACACCCATCTGTTGTATTGTATATGTGACCTGTAGAGGAATACGGGCCACTTTTTTTTTTTTAGTTACCTACCGCGACCCTGAAGTCATCTCTACTAATATTTTTGTTAGGTGTTAGGTAGTATAAAATATATTTACCATAGGTATATAATTCTCCTCCATCAGCATCTTTCGATTCATGAAGATCGAGTGATAAAACACTCAGTGAACTAAAATTATGTATTTTCAACGTAAATATCTACTACTACATTAGTTAATAGCAGATTTATGTTAATTTTATTTACTCATTATTGCGCATACCTACTGTTTCAACAAAAATTTATGTTTGTACATTTACGTACCTGTACAAAGACGTATAGCAGTCTAGTAACTACTTCTACTACTAGTTAGTTAGTTACTACGTAACTTTGGGTTTTGTTTATAACAGCTAGACTCTTGTGAATGAATACACAAAATAAAATGCAGCTTTTCATTACGTTGCAATAAAGAAACTTATTAAACTTAATCAATTTAAAATGTAATCCTAAGATAATAGAACCATTCCTTACAAAATTAGCGTTAGGAAAAGTTATGATTAATACATTATATCTACCTTTGCGACATAACATTGCGCATTGTAAGTACGAGAATGTAACAAGAAATACCTACACCACATTAAGATCGTTTCCTTCCGACTTCTTTTCCTGATCTTGAAAATGTCGTACAAGTAATTACTGCACGAGTAAAATGAATAATTACCTTACTTAATGGACTACCTGTTATATTAATAGCTAGTAAACCCACGTAGATTTAACATAATATTTCCTCTGAAATGACACTTTGGCACAATGTGCGGGTTTAATATTATTATCTGTTTGATTTAATAGGCCGTTGGATATGTCCTGCTCGAAGTTCCATTTACCTAATTGCAAATCAGATACATTTGTATTTCTGTTCCTGGCTGAGACTAGTTATACATAAGTTTTCAATTGTGTAAATATCACCACTTTCGTAATCCTGAAGGTTTATACTCATTAATCTACTAATCGACAATATACCTACAATGAAAACATTGATAATACTGATTTTTTCAAATAAACTTATTAGTAGGTAGTCATGGGCTGACTATGGGTTTTACCAATCTTTGACTAGCTATAGTGACTAAACTATTGGATACAGGTATTTTATTGAATTTTCGTATGCAGACTGGGAACAAACAGCATTGGATATAGGTACGTAGTTTAATTTATTGTCGTCTTCACCTTGTATTTTAAGATTACTGTGGTAATTGGTTTCTATCATAATTTCCCATTGCCTGCCTGAACTCCAAAATTTTGCAATAACTTAAAACATATTACAAGTTCTTCTCAACCTTTGAAGTAACTACATACATACATACCCCGTATCCAAGTTTTATACCGGTCATCAGGTTATTAGCGGTCTTTACTCAAGATATAGAAAGGTGCGCCTGAGCCGGTGACATACGTTAGCTAACGTTCAGGTATCTTTGAGCGCAGGAAATCGTTAATTGTCATTTATCTGTTACTGGCACAAGGCTGGACTATAGCTACGACTAGTCTTAAGAACAGCGTAAAAAAAACTTAAATATTATTCTAGACTTCATCAAAGATAGGTATAGGATGCCTTTTTTTCCGTGGTGAAATCCTCATGGATACCCTCCGTTCTTCCCAGACGGAGGGTTATGTCGGACTCCTACCGACTAAAACCCCACTGGTCAGTCGGGGGCCCGGGAGATCCTTCTACATTCGCCGCACCCCCGACTGAGGTACCTATAGGATGCCTAAACTATCACAACAATTTTAAGACCAAAAGAAAACCGTTTAATAAGATGGTTTTTCAAATATAAAAGTGAAGATTCAGTTTTCAATTAAACATTAATTACCGTTAAAAGACTGTCTACGGTTGCTATAAATACTTGTGGATGACGATTGTTTTAAAAGTTGATGATCAATTAAAAAGGGGGAAACAGCATAAATGATTAGATATCATGACGGAAAGTATCTCTATCAAGAGTATAGCTATAACGTTCTAAAATTAATGGATTCCTACTGAACAATTACTTGCAAAATGTGATAATTAACAATTTAAGATATTCTTGGATTGCTTCCGAAGAATTCATTCACTGTTGCATCAGCATCTTAATTTAAAATCATGACAGGGTGTAACGGTTTAGTTACATTATATGAAGTGCATTTTGCATGTTAAAATACGAGTTTACGTAGAAACGTTTATTTTATGATAAAAGGAAAATCAGTTACCTACAGAAAGTATCGTTTAAAAATCCAACGTAAACTAATACTCTGTCCATTGCTCCTTCACTTTGTGAACCATTAAACTACGAGAGAGCGAGTTGGTAGTGGATTTAAATTTCTAGAGGTTATCTCGTATTGGCCAACCGACGACGTATGCAGGGGTAATAACCGGCCAACATGACGCCGTTTTCTTTAGCATACCATGGGAAAGTTGTTTTAACAAGTCAAGCCTTTGTGCAAGTGTGGCGAGTAAAATTAATACTTATCGTAAGTAAGAAAACGTGACGTCCTCCAGTAGGAAGTGAATTTTCCCAACAAAGCCGTGACGTGCGAGCGACAAACAAAAACTATTTATAAGTAAAACAGTTGTATCTGATGCTACGATCGTCACACTTCGTTATAGCCTCAATGTCGATGTCGGTGGAATCAATAGATTATATTGGAGAATATTCGTGTAACTGTTTCTTCTTTGATTTGTTGTAATCCAGGGTCTCTTTCTCTCGCGGGAACAGTACGTCAAGCTGTATTTGTATGTATATCGAGTAGTTGATTAGAGTAGAGTAGCCAGTAATCAATTTCCTTAATTGACTCCTACGAAACGATTTGTTCTAATTGAAAAATTGTGAACTCTTGTTCTATTTTGTTCTCAGATAACTTTGTAATTCAATTAAATAGGATGGATTTTTCCAGTTTGCGTGGTGTGTTCAACCCTGAAATCTTTAGAAATGTTTTTAGCCAGAAAAGGAAATCCCACCAAAAACATTTTCATGTAAAATGTTGCCAAGACGAGACCACATATGACTCGCACTGCCAAAAAGTTATCAGATCTCATGTAGAGCCAAGCTTCTAACTCTACACGCCCTAACTTCACAAACTCTACACCTTAGTCAAAATATGAGGCTTGGCCGTTTCGTTACTACAAGAACTATTGTATAACAGAAAAGTAATGAACAGTGAATAAAATTTTCACCTTATGCCCATGTGATGGTAGCGAAACGGCCAAGCAGATCCGAGAGCTCATCAGATATTGAACGAGGTCATTGTTGAATTTATTGGTCGGGTATTTTTAGGGTCACCATAGTCTCTTTAGATGGTGATGAAAATCTATTGTGTTGATTTCATGATCATCATATCAGCCAAAATGCGTCCACTGCTTGGCATGACGACAAAGTACGTTCAACAAAGATTGTTAACCATCCAATTGTTGATAGCTTTAGCCGTGTGCTATAGGTAGTACACACAGTTAAACCATACATAAAAGATCTAAGTGAGAGCATAAGTAACAAAGGTCACGCTCGTGACTACAAAAGACAGTTTCATTTTTAAGATCATTTGTACTTCGTTCCACTTTCCTGCAACCACAAAAAGATATATATCAATAAACATAGACCGATTCTGTGAAATAGTAATTGAGATGAAATTGTTTATTAGACTTAACAATGAGATTGAAGAGAGAATCGTGAATTTGCTCGCTGCGTTAGATTATAGACTGAACAATTAGGTGTCTATTTGGATCTTATGACTTCTTTTTACCTTGACTGACGTTAGTTCTTATAGGTCCATTAATATGTTTTGCAAATCCTAAGAATTTCTACAGTTACCTTTATCAGTAATATTTATAGTGTACCTAATAAAGAGTATTCTATACATATCCTGTTTTCTTAATATCGATCGAGAACATTAAAATTATATATGAACGGTATAGCTTTCAGCATCAAAGGGATATGGCAAGCAATACTTGTAATTAACCACTCAATGCATGTGTTATTTCTTAATAAGTATTTTCATAACAGCCTGTTTTCTTGCACCCGAGTAGTCGGCGAGTCCATTCGCCTGTCCCACATAGCCCAAAGTCGTCCAAGTGAGTGCCGATCTTACGTTTTGTAAGAAGTGGGACACGCTGCGTACTTCAGTTACATCGACCAAAACTTTACCGGTAACGAGAGCTGTTTGAACGGACCGGAGTTCAAAAGAAAAGGTTATTATTTCGTGATTGTTCAATCGTTTGTATGTTTGCTTCAATTTTAAGACCAAAACAAAACAGTTTAATTACATGGTTCTTCAAATATAGATTTAAGTGTTATTAAATTTCCAATTAAACATTAATTATCGTTAAAAGAAAAGAACAGGGGGCCTAAAAAGGCCACTTTGGCAGAATCATAAACGTATTTTGCTTTTTTTCGTTGCAAGAGATTGGGATTGGATTTGGATTGGTATTTAAGCACAGACAAAAAAAAAATAACTGAAAAATCCTTCACCAATGGGATTTGATACGATTAACTTAACAGTTAACTGTCTATTATGATTTATAATGATTTGATGAATTCCTTTTATGATTCTGCAAAAGTGGCCTTTTTAGGCCCCCAGTTGCTATAAATACTAGTAAATGAAGATTGTTTTAAAAGTTGAAGATCATTTTTATACATGCGCATTCTTTTAATTAAATTTTAGTTACATAACTGGTGTTATTCTGAAACAATGAGCTGGTATGTAAATCCTACCTACTCATTGTTTACAAATTCCGCGTGTAAGTGCAAGTACCGTGTTTATTGAATTCAGCAAGTCACTTTTTGGTTTTAATATAAAAATATATAGGTAAAGTGGAAAGTAGCTTTCAAAATAATATCGATTGACCTAATGTGGTGAAACTACCTATGCTCCGATAGTAATGAATGAAATAGGCAGCTAACCTGATAATATTTTGTTTGAAATAAAGCACGATAAACTGATGTGAAGGGAGCTTTGTTTGAGATACGATTTATGATCGAACGGCTTTATAATTATGCTGTGTAAACGATCGATTGGTTCGCCAATAGTAATTAGCCGCTTGTTTGGCCTAGTCAATGTCTTGCTCGAAAGTCGTGCGCGATGTCTTGATTTCGAAGTCAGAAATTAGATAGGTAGGTACACACAGCTCCTTTAAGTAGTTACCCCACCAAAAGACATGTGCGTTCAAATCCGTGATAGGCCCAAGTTGGTTTTTGTATTTTGCAAAAACATTTTATTTTAAATAATGTGTTGTTTTAGTGAATAAAGAAGTTTAAGTAAGTATTTTTTTTTTAATTCTGTTTTTATTATTGTTTTTTTCAATAAAACAATACTTTTGCGACGACAAGCAACAATAATAGGGTTAACATTTACGACAACTTATTCATCGTCTAAATAGACTGGAGGTTTCAAGACCGCTTACCGTGCATAAGATTGGAAGTTCAAATCCTATATAGGCACGAAATGTGCTTTTTGTTCATTATATTATTTTGATATATATTTCTATTTTGATTTAAGTAGTAATTATTTATAAAGAATTAAAAAATCAAGAAAAATAAAATACTTTATTAATCATTTAATAATATTTATTATTGCTATTATTTAACAAAACTATGATCTTATTTTACAACAAACAGAACAACTATTTTAGTTCTCATAAAATCAGAAATCATTTAAAAAAATAATTGATAAAATTAGTAGTCGTTTACTCTTCGCCGTTTTAAGTGAACGTATACAAAGTTATAACTTGAAGGTATGGATTAATTTTATAAAGACAACGTAAGTAAGTAAAATTAATGGATACCCTCAAATTATAACATCTTTCGATTAGACAGGGACCTAAAGATATAATGACTCAGCCGATAGTAGATAACAATTTCATCGCAATTCATATGGGCTCGCTGGCTAGTTCGTCAAAGTGCCGGTATGAGTATGACGACGTTCGGTGATGCGATGGTTCGAATCCGAGTCAACACAATGGACTCTTTTTGAAGTATTCTTTAGATTATTCGTAAGGAATTCAATGTTGTAGCAGTGTAACATTTTAAAACTTGAGGGGTTAGGACATAGTGACGCTTTCTGTACCTAAAGGTTACAAGTTGGTAAGTATAGTTTTTAGTACGGTACCTAAACGTAACCGAAGGGGTCTGAAACTATGTAGAGCTAGGTATTGTTAGATTACAGTTTGATGAACATGATGTAAACAATAGACTTGGGAATGTTCCCGCCACAATATTTGCAATAGCATTCACAGACACCTGGTCGGTCGATCATTATTGTTCATATTCCATACGGCTTGCGTGATTGATTCATTAAAATCCTGATATGGTCACTGTCTGTAAGTACTTATACTTGCGCTAGTGATAGTAGCTAGTGGTCCGTTAGTTTTTTAATGTTGAACCGAAAATTCTCAATATTGTCATTATGAACACCGAGAAACGCTTTAATCCTATGAAGGTTAAGGTTTGTAATGCACGTTTTTCAGCCTAAAAACACAATTAACCTTTTTGACTGTAGCCAAACCTCTAACTCTGCACGTTCCATCTGTAAATAATCAATTTTAATGAATCCGTCATTTTTTAATCATTTCAACGATTTACAACAAGTAGCCTGCACATAGTGTGTCGGTGTCAAACAAATATTTAAGTAACATAAATACTATGTCACCATACCTACTTGTAAAATCATCAACAGCTCTCGTCTCGAAAGGATACATTTTATGCATTCTTGTGCTCGATAAGCTGCTTGTACCTACTATTAATACCTGGGTAGTCTAGTCTTCATGTTTTACTTTCCATCAAGAATCAAGATGACGTTTATAAATCAAAATAGTATATTTCATTACAAGTGCGGAAAGGCTGTCATTGCAAAGAGTTCCGACAAATGTCTACCCGAGCCGAGGCGCAGCCGAAGGCGAGGGTTGACAGTCGGAACAAGTTGCAATGACGGTTCCGCAGGTGTACTGAACGACTATTTTTAATACAGTTGCGAAAAAATTAAGCAATTTAATAAAATAATAAAAACACAATAAACTCAACTAACTAATCATTTTTTCTGGAAAATGGCGCCAACCGTAGAATATAAGCAGAGTTTTTTTTTCTTCACCCATTTTGGTAGGCAAAGGGAACTATCCATACAGCTTAGTCTTCAGTATATTTTTTTTATTGATATGAAATGAAAATGAAATTTAATGAGATGAAATGAAATGAAACCTAACCTAACTCATTCAATTAAATCATTAAAACTGATATTGAAATAAATTAGTAGCTTCTTTTTAGAAATATACGTATTTGTATGAATCACAAAAACTCTTTAGTAAAAACTTCATGGTTGGTTTTTCTTTTTAATAGACATTATTTTGACAGTTGGGAAAGAGAACGCACGAGTTCGGGAAAGGTAAAAAAAGCACTAGTATGTAATAGCCCACATCCCGAACACTATACGTCCCTGCAATACACCACTTTTTGAGCAACTGTATTAAAAATAGATTATTGTCAAATTCAGAAGCCAGCGAATCAGAAACGTTACAGTATTTCTAAAATGGAACATGTTCAACATTTTTGCCAATCACAATTTAGCATTTTTAATTAAATTTTTCTCTTTTATTATAATATTAACCAGTCTGTGATATTATTAAGTAGATGTATCTGGTGTTCACTCAATAATAAAACCTGCTCCTACCGCATTACTATTAATTGGAAACAAGAATCGAAACGATTCCATAGTGAGAGTTTTTGCTGTGTTTCCTACATGGATAAAGTAACCTGAATTTTCTACGCCTGAGGTTCGCTAACCCTGATGTGTACTTACGTATGTTTATATTACTTCGCGCCCTAACTAACGATAGCAAGTACAGATAAAGCGATAACGTTACATTACCATTGTCTCTGGGGCCATGGGAACGCCACACCTAGCTATGGGAAGTTGAACTTGTCGCGCATTCCCCATCATTATCGACATAACTGTTTAATGAACTTGTTTCATGAAGTTTTATTGCGTAATGCGGTACCGCATAGACTGTCATACTGAACTTCGAAGTTCGAAATATCGATGTACGGTATTCAGAATGTTTACAAGTACGAATTACGTGAGTTCGAAGGTACGCTATGACGAATTACTTAATTTAGAATGTTCGTCATCGCGAAGTACGGAACTTCGAAAGTTTGCTATGACGAATTACTTAATTTAGAATGTTCATCATCGCGAAGTACGGAACTTCGAAAGTTTGCTATAACGAATTACTTCATTGAGAATGTTCATCATCGCGATGTACCGAACTTCGGAAGCTTGCCATGACGAATTACTCAATTTTGAATGATCATTATCGAGAACCAAAGTGTAGGCACTGCGTTTATACACACATAGTATATTTATGCATACGGCCCCGCGAAGCGGGCCTCCGTCGACATAGGATGCAAGAGCGAGCCAGGGGCACCCCGAGATTAGGTTTGGTTAGGTTACTTTAAACCCTTTACACAGAAATAGGGGCCCCGCCAAGCGGGGCTCCGTCGACATAGGATGCAAGAGCGAGCGAAGGGCACCCCGAGGTTAGGTTTGGTTAGGTTAATTTCCCCCCCGGTGGGTTCCCGCATTGTCGAGGCGGGGGGGCTCAGTAGCCGTGGCTTGGACACCCACGGTGAAGCGAAGAGGAACCCGAGGAGGGGCCGCTCGTCAGGGCTTTTGCCGACAAGCCGACGACGTAGCGGCCAACATGTAGGTTGCGGTGCCGCTTGGGCGACATCGCAACTGAAGCGGGCCGCGATGTCGTATCGGAGGCATCGCGGCTGAGGGTTGGAGGCCGCGGCGGGAGAGAAGTGCCGGTATTACGGTGCGCCGCTCTCCCTACCTTCCGCGGCCTTAACGGGGTCGCCACCGTTCGATGGCGGACGCGGTGGGGCCGCAGGGGAAGAGGAGTGTTGGTATGACGTTGGCCACTCTCCCTATCCTCTGCGGCCGAAAATTGGCAGGCGGCGGGGCCAATGACCTGACCCGTCGCAGGGGGACCAAGGGTGGCAGAGACGGGTTCGTCTGGCGCCCATGTGCTGGTTTGGTCCCTGAGGTGGTCACGCCGTGCTATGTGTTCTGGTGCGCCGGTGATGGGGAGTACTCCCCGGAGGAGGGTCCGGTGACGGACAGCCGCGGCGGGTTCACGGATGAGTGCTAACGCGTGCCCGTGTTCCCGCCATAAGCGGCAGAGGAGGACACCGTGGAGTTTTAGTGGGTTAGAGTCCCACATAACTGCACTATCTCCCCGTGGTAGTGCAGAATGCATGAGCATTTCTCCACGTTAAAAAACAATATATGGTTAGGTTAATTTAAACCCTTTACACAGAAATAGGGGCTCTGCGAAGTCGGCCGCGGTTCGCGGGGCCGTATGCATAAATATACTATTTGGGCATAAACGCAGTGCCTACACTTTGGTTCTCGATAACGATTATTTAAAATTGAGTAATTCGTCATGGCAAGCTTCCGAAGTTCGGTACATCGCGATGATGAACATTCTCAATGAAGTAATTCGTTATAGCAAACTTTCGAAGTTCCGTACTTCGCGATGATGAACATTCTAAATTAAGTAATTCGTTATAGCAAACTTTCGAAGTTCCGTACTTCGCGATGACGAACATTCTAAATTAAGTAATTCGTCATAGCGTACCTTCGAACTCACGTAATTCGTACTTGTAAACTTTCTGAATACCGTACATCGATATTTCGAACTTCGAAGTTCAGTATGACAGTCTACCGCATAACATGTCACGTTACGCATGTTAACCACGATTGGTGAGACAGACTCGTAATACGGATGTGTCAATAGAATTTTGCCGGTTGCACTTGCAATGTCTGAGGGGCTTCTAAGGAGCTATCCTCTTTTCTCTCTTTTCTCACATGTCTTGAACAACATAACATTCACCAGCCGCTCTTTGGATAAGGCTACATTTACCTGTCAGGATCAGCGAGTGCGCAACGAATTTTAGTAAAAGTGTGAGTAATTCCTACTCGCTGCACGCTCCGTGGTCGCGCAAACGCAGCAATGCGGCATACGGTATATTGATAGCTATGGATGATCGATGAGGTAAGCTGAAGCCTCATCCGTTAGCTAACATGATTCTATAAACTGTGTGTATATCCGTTATTCTATCCGTCCTGCGGATTAGATGGAAGTAAAGCGGCTTAGACGTCTCAAGTTCCTTGATGATACCTGGAATTCTGGCGTGTTAAGCCTTGATCGTTTGTTCTGCTTAAGCTACCGTGCTTGTGAAACCCATCCTGGTGAATAAGAGCTATAGATATAACTGCTGTTTAATAAAAAACTTCTATACCTGCCTCTCCTGTCAATCGTGGATCTTTGACAGTCGTTACGGGTAGTCGGAAGCCCGAAAATCTGACAACCAGTCTTACCAAGGGGTATCGTATTACCCAGTAGGTACCTAACTCGGTTGTGGAGGTCAGATAGGCAGTCGCTCCATGTAAAATACTGGTATTCAGCTGCATCCGGTTAGACTGGAAGCCGACCCCAAGTTGGGAAAAGGCTAGGCAAATGGTGATGATGACCTGCTTCTCCTTTGTTCTTCCCATATTTTGGTCAACCCACTCCGCGGGTCTAGTCTCCGCGTTGGATTTTTAAAAAGTCCTTCCCCATGATTTCCTGTACTACAGCTAGCTGTGAAAAACAGAAAAGTTCATCAAGAACAACAACGTTTACAACAGGCCTGACTACAACGTAAGAGGAAAATAGAAAAATGTGTTTAGTAACCAAAGGAAAAACTGCGTAGGCATGCAATACAAATCTCACTTTTTAGAATAAGGTACTCGTTTAAATCCGTTTTCTCTTTCATTTAACATTTAAATTTTATGACTACACTAGCAGTTAACGTCGCCTTCTGTGTCGCTTAATGTAATCAATTTCAAAGAGAACCCGTGGTACGTTTATAAACGATTAAATATTCTCTCACTGCGTAATCCTAACTACAAGTAGAACATCCTATGGTTTCCCCAATATGCCAAAATATGTAAAATATTATATAGTTCCATTTAAAGTGTACCTTTTCATTAACGTTTTTATATCTTCTTATCTTGACTCTAGGACAAAAAAAAGGCTGTATGAATAACCAGAAAGGTTGTAAACTTGTTTTTTAAGACATACATGTAGCCTCTAACCTAAGCTTCTTAAAATCGTTGTTATGCAATTTTACTTATAGCCAAGCTTTATGCACATATCAATCAATGAATAGTTTGCCTTGGAAGCCTTTAACGTAATCGTCGTTGTTAAATACAAGGTTTTGGTTCCGTCGAACATTCTCCTTTACTTTTGTTTCTAGGTACTCGCACAAGTGTTTTCTGTGCACTACAAAATGCGTATCTTTCGCAATATCTCCAGAATCGGGTCAATATTTGATTGTATTAAATGCATTTTAGTAATTTTATCATGTTTTTTATTGATTCGGGAATTTTGAAATTTATCAGCCGTTCAAGAAATTAGCTGGTGTAATATATGATTATTATCGTGTTTGCCAATAATTAAGTGCATATTGGCGTCAAGGAGATCCACAATAATATCTAAGTATACCTACTAATATTGGTGCACAAAAACTTATCATTTCAAAAAAAGTCAACTTGCAATAAGAGCTCGCAACAAGATGGTTTATAATTATTCAAATCAGATCACCCACTTTCGCCTAAAAAATACACACAAAGCTGCCACAAATAGGCTACATATATGAACTCTTGGGAAAATAGTTATCAGCCTTGTCAATTTTATCAATATTACCAACAACACAGTGCATGTTTCGCAATATCACATAATTCGGGTCAACAGTCGACTCTCAATGAAATGCGTATTAAATGGGAAGCGGTGTAACTGGACAGAGTTCTCTGTTATCGTAGCCTTCCTTGCCGTAACGACCATATCGTATCACATCGCATTGCTATGAAGAATTCTTCAACATATCTCCACGGTCCGGTAATACTGCGAATACTCTGATTATTACACTTATCAGTTTTATGTTATCACTTACTAGTATGGTGGGAACATTAGACTAGGGTTTCAAGCTTCTTGCGTCTAAATACCGCCTATATTTCAGTCATATTTTTGACGTGACAACGTCTTAAATTAGGTTGCGACTGGGAGTCACTTATGAAAAAGTGTAACGCTCGGTAACGTTACGATGAGTCACCGAACGAGAGAGAGGCCCGCCGAATGCCTTGCGTCTCTCTCCCACTCAACTATGATCGGATGATCGGTCGTTGTCACGTAAAATCTTCGCCCGTAAAACCGACTTTACAGGCAACCATTTTTATATCTTAATGGACAACCTAGATCATTTAGTGTTGTTTGTACTAAAGATGGTTTTAAAGACCACTAGCAAACAAATCAGCCATACCTAATTTGGGTCGCCGTTAGTAGATATATTTCCCTAAATCCTTAGCTTCCCCAGCCTGAAATTGGGACTATGTCCGATAAAATATCGATAGGCTATCTCCAGCTACAAGGGGTCTATACTTATGTACATTGATAAATAAAAACTGTATCAATGGCTAGGTGTGCAGTTGTTCTTGTGACGCGTCAAAAATAATAAATAAATTCTTTGTTCTTCTTCTACCAATTAAATTATGTACCTAAGTACCTACACCACTGTGACCCCCTCGGTAATCTCAAGCGTGACGAGATGTTTAGACACCCTAGGCTAAATATGACTTATACTTAGCTGTAATAAAAACTGCACTGAAGGCGTAAGGTCAGATTTCACGCACCGTTTGCTGCGGATTTTAAAATCTAAAATATTATTTAACAACTGTAAATCATTTTACATAAGAAATACTACAGTCCACAATGTATAGTCTAGAATAAGTAGTTAAATATCTACTCTTTTCTTGTAAATCAGCACATAGACTTGTTAGAAAATCACCATAATTTATTGGATTTTCGCGTGCAACAAGACAAACCACTGGTTTTGCTAAGACTGCTGGTTCCGTTTCTGTAAGCACTTTATTTTAGTGTGGCCATTAATACTGATAAATGAATGGACTAGCATTTTTTGGCTATATTATATCGTATTGCTCACTCAACTTTGCTCCAAGTAGGTAATATGAAATTTTATTTTTAGTTTTTATTAGGCTACACTGTATCCGGTGCGGGGTGTCCGGTACGGTAAAATGATTACCTAGGTCATTAAACAGTAAATTAAAATAAATTGCCAATTATATCATACTACATAATTATAGAATATATAAAGAATTTTATTTTAATTTATATCATACAAAAGCATAAGCAGTTAAAATAATCCAACGAATGCCTTGTTTAATTAAAAGTTTCACCCTTGGCTTTCATTTATTTAAGTGAAGATTATATCTATAATTCTGTTAGCACTGTATTATTGGATACCCAACATTTTATTAAAGGTTCTAACTACTTAGTGATCTACAAGCACATGTTAATTTAGCCACTTCTTATTATGGGATTTTTTATATTCCAAAGATTTTTCGCAGTCAATTTTAATATGAGTGTTGTGTGCCTGGGCCTGTAAGCAGCTATGGCAGTTCGGTTTGCAGAACCGTCTGAAACAGACGCCTTTGCCGCGAGTGACTGTGGAACGGGACGTTTCTAAAACCTCTTGGCTGAATACGCAGCAGTGCCTTCGTTCGGTATAAAACAATATGTGTATTCGCGCCAAAACAACGTCAACAATAAAGTTCTTATCTGTGTTGTAAATTCGTGATTGTTTTTTTAAATTTTCGCATTAGATAATTTTGTGCGGTCGTGTTTGTTTAGTGAAATACGAAATTGTGATACCAACGATGCAGTGTAGATAACGTTTCCTCGGTTTGCGGTTGCGTCCGTCGGAGGTATATTTATTTCAACGCTAATATAATTCCTTTATTATTTTTAATAGAATGACAGAGTACGGATTTTATTTTTAATCTTTAAATGAACTTTTATCATATTTGCGTGCTTTTTTGTGAGATTAGTACCTATTCAAATATAAAGTAGTGTAGTAGCTTGATGTGCTGGCGTCTGTACCAGGGCGGGCCAGATTCTCAAATGATACTGGAAACTAATCTTTAGCAAGTGTCTGTCTTTGATTCGTTTCTACAACTATATTTAAGCCTTGTTTATTTTCCCTGACTACGATTGCCATGAAATTAATTACTTAGGTACTGTATGTTATTATAATAATTACCAGTTGATAAATAAATACGGGCCGTTCAACAATCCTCATGAATAAAAGTTAAACGCACCTAAGTATAAGTATCTAAGCCCAGCGATCGGACTAACTTTTTCTTTTACTCAATTACCTCTTAGATAATTATTACGTACTCCAACCTAAATATTATTAGGTAGGTACTTAACACCTAAATTTATACAATGCAGAACTGAAACTCATCTTACGCTTTAGGTTTGTTTGAGCCAATGGCATGTTATAATACTGCAGGAAAATCCGTGTTCAAAAATTATTGTTTATTCATCTTTAATTCTTTAACTAGCAAAATTATGTTTTTTACTCCAAATGTCAGAAAACCTCTACCAGAAAAAATTCTATGAATAAAAGCTTCAGGTTTTTCATTTTATGGCCAGAAAAAACGCGATTCTACGCTTGAGATAACAGTCACTAGTCGAGGGCACCTTGCTTGAATTATGTAGTCTGACGTTATGAATTATAATAGTTTCACTCAAGTGAGTGCATTATCTGTGATGGCCGATAGTGTGGAATTTCAGTCAAGAAGTTTTATGGCGCATGCACTTGAGATTTCACTAAAACAACATGCTGTCTGGCAATACTTGCAGCTTCTCGTAATGAGCGCCATGGAAATGATTGAAACTTAATTTTGTGTGGTGGCCCCAGAGATTACCTCTACATAGGTACTTGCCTTACCTACATACTCTCACAGAATATCACTCTGCTGATCTTCGAGTCTGGGTAGATAAAGCAATCAAAAATTCTGAAGCAACAAAAACATTTTTGCCACAAGTTATGAATAAGTTACACTTTCAAACGGTGCTTATCTACCAGTAGATATGGGATGGCTGTACCTTTTCCCTCCGTTTACTAGTACGATAAACGTCGAGGGGGTGATAAGCAACCAATCCTTAAGTTACAGGTACCTACTTACTAGGTAATAGGTAATATGGGCTGGTTTCCGCAACTCCACGTCAATGCGCGTATTTAACGTACCTACTTACTAACATAACGGTTGGTCTTTTCCATAAATCTGCAGTAGGTACCTATGCAAAATCGTGTAATATTAAGTGGAATTAATAAATAATTGACTACTTGGCGCTAAGTCGGAAAACCGGTGCTGTACCTATTTGCAGTATCTAATTTTCACAATTCCATCAAGTTTTTGCTGACCTTTAGCCTTTAGCGAATGACTTCAGTCTTCAATTCTGTAATATTGCCATTTTAAAAGAACGGTTTTTGTGTTATCACCTTTGATGAACCCAATATTGCAAACTAGTTTTGATACAAGAGAAAAAAAATGTAAAGAAGTAGACCATTAAGCAGTTTCTATTTAGATGCGGCTTTACTTGGAATAGTTTAACTTGAAACTGAAATACTTAAGTACAAAAAAATATGTCCTTTTACAAGATATATTAACAAACTCTTTTGGTTTAGAATCAGATACTTACTTTTAATCCACAGCACAGCGTAACGATTTCTTCTTTTTTTGTTACAGCAATCATCAATGCAACCACCATGCAGGCAACAAGAGAATCAAGCAGACAAAAAAGATGTAACAAAAGGCGAAACTCTAGAAAGAAATCCCTATCGCCGTCTGACTTAAAATGCACAAGGGGAGACGCCAAAACGGATAGCAACGGAAAGCGCTCGCTATCCGAGGGGTCAGTGAAAGTGAAGCATAGGAAAAGTAACATACGACGAACTTTGACCCACCCGTTTACGTGTTCGGACGATATTCGCGGTGTTAGCATGATCGATGTGTTCAATAGGAGTGTTAAAGTGGACCCTCCTCCGGAGAGTGACGAGTCTAATCTGCCGCCTACCAGTAGTGATAGGGATACGGAGGATGATGGACGTCTGTCACGGCCAGCGCCACAGAGGTCGCGGTGGGATTCCGGTAGTGAGATGGACTCTCTCGTTTCGACAGTGGTCAAAAGAGCGTCTGCGAGGCGACGCAGGACGCCAGCAAACCCAGGTTAGTACTACAATTTCTTATGACTTGTGTACTCAAGGTTTTTGTATAACGTAACGAACTTATTTGATAACACGTTTAATTACCTACTGCTCATACGTAACTAAGATAAGATCAATGCAGCCTTACGTGCGTGTTTGTGCAACGATGCGTCGCTGTGTAAAATTTTACAATTATTTGAAAGAAATAGCTGTGGATACAATCTTTTTACACGAAACTGGTTAAATACGAAATTAAGTTAGTCATGAAAGCATTGACTTATATATTACTATCGCATGAAAGGCTCAATGTGCTATTTTCAGTCCGCCCGTAACGGTAAATTTTCCGACGTTTCCCGCTCTTTGCTCATGAAAATGGCGTCGGTCCCAGATTTTGTGATTTTAAATGCTCCTGTCGAGTGACTATTACAGTTCTCGTGATTTCAATATTGTCTCATGATCCTTCATGACCTACATGCTAACAAATAATAGTCATTCATTTGCATCCGACACGTGAATTTACTATGTATAAACAACATTATTATACTGGAACATGTAAATTGTTTACATAGAATGGCATGTAATTACTATATCCAAGGTTGGAGTAAGAAAATGTGCTGCTTATTGTCATTGACATTATTTGTTACATTATACTTGCCGCAGGAAATGAATATCATTATGGAATCACTTATGCATATTGCTGAGTTCATGTGATTGCATCTATTTACTGTTTATTTTATTTCCATCAGATAAGATTACAAAAAGTCTAGTTATTCAGTGAAAAAATAATATGTACCTAACAAGAATATGTTAAGACTTTAGTTCAAATTGTTTCTCTGGATGCTTTTGAAATTGCCAATTGCCAATTTAATGGCCAAATAGTGAAGTAATTTCGGCTCAACGAGAAAGTAGAGGATCTCGCAATTTATTGATAAGTATCGCATTCGAATCATCATCCCACGCAATTGAAGTACTTGCCCCAGAAGCCGGTCAACAATTTAGGTCCAACACTCCATTACGAGCAGAACAATGGTCGTATCTACTCAACTTTACAAATGTTGACACAATTATTTTTCCAATGAAGAGAGAGTCCATGATTCACTTCAAGGAAGTTAAATGGAACAAATCAACAAAATGTTGCTAACATTTGTTCTACGCCGAGCTAATATTTATGCAAAATAGTAATCTTTAAGGTAGCACGTTACTTCTACACGTGACTAAGCGTAGTGTAAATTAGTAGTTATAATATAATTTGAAGCTTTATACTACGTAAACAAAATCGGAGATGAAAATCTGTTGCAATGTCACGCTAAGCAGTCTTCCGTGTACATAGAACCAGGGGGTCTACTCCGAAGTGACACATTCGAATGTTCGGAACGATCCGACACACGACCGAACCGAATATTGTTGTCCTACTACGAAATAGGTTCGGATTGGCTAAGTTTGGTCGGGACCATAGTCAATATTCGAAAAGAGTGTCGGACCGAACGAAATGTAGTGCTAGAGGTGAACGTTATATCGATATGTTTTTATTAGTCATTAATATTCATTTCGATATAATTGAACTGTTGAATTACAGAGTAAAATTATTTTTTAAATTAAGAAAATAGAACTTTGCCTTTAATTCAATATTTATACTTAAGAACATTGTAATATTTCTCGAAAAAACAATATATTGTAGCTGGCATATAGATTGTTTTGCCGATTGTCAAAATAAAAAGAAAAAGTATAAAAGTCAAAGGATGACAAGTAAACAAACAAGGGGAGATATTGTGATTTTTATTATTGCAAAATTGAGAAAAAGTACTTTTAAACTCAAACCAAATCTCATCTGTCGCTATCGCTATAAGTATCGATAAACGTATTTCGTCAAGTGCTGACTGAAGTGTAAAGTGTTAAAGTCAAGTTATGAGAGGTTTACAAAAAAGAAACTAATTATAGTACCTACTACAAGTATAAGTTATGAACAAACATTCTGCAAGAACGAGTCACCATGTCCCAGACCGACAGCGGCACAAATTGATGCTCTCCTCATCGAGATTTGGCCCAAGGCAACTTGAGGAGCATCGACAGTCGTACGCTGAATCATCGACTGTGGGAAGAAATTTGCACCACGCTGAATGCTATATTATTTTTAATTTTACTTGTAACAAATTGAAGATTAGTTCTAGTTGTTTAGTATTGTAAAAAATATATTTTATTCATTATTATCTAATGATTGTATCAGTCTTTCCCTCTCTCTTTGTACCCTCCTCAAAGCATCTGTGGCAAATGTAGCAGGCTGATATGTCACCTGCTGGGAGTTGTCCGATTCAAAATCATCTTGAGTTAACTCCGGAGCACTCACTCCGGCCCTTATGCACAATGCACATTTATGCACAACACAGCAGGGTAAAATTATTCTGCCTGCTCTATCTGCATCCTAGTGCGCCTCCTTCGCTGCCAAGAGACACCTCCATCAACTCTTGACTATCCCAAATGTGCGGTTAATGGTGGAGCGCGCACGCAGTTTACAATAAAAAAAAACTAGAATAGGTATAAACCTTAAGAAATGTAGGTTGTACATTTTCCTTACACAAATCTTTTAATATCTTCCGAATGCGTGGTCCGATTTACATAAATCTAATTGGAATATTAGTTTTATACATAACTCTATCATTTGAGACCAAATTAATTTCAATATCTACATAAACAAAAAATCACATTTTCAAGTTACGTAATTATATGACAATGCTTAGGTAAGTACATATTTCAAAAAATGCCTTACTTTGGATTAGAATATGAAAACTAATAATGAAACTAAGCTAGACATTCACTTTAACACTTTAAACAAATGTAAAACTCAATAAAATTATAATGATTCATAAATTCGATAAGTTTACGATACTCAAAAAGTAGCTACTTTGCTGTCGTGTATTTTGACATTAATTTCACGATGTAACTCTTGTCAAACTCAAATTATCGGTCAGTCTTTTCTCGTTCAGAGTAGGGTTTACGATACAACAAGTGTCAGAATGACGTTCGGTCGGATCGGAACCGACCGAACCAAATAGAAAGAACTTCGTAGTAGGAAATGGCCGAACATTCGGCCGATACGATAAATTTACCACTTCGGAGTAGACCCCCAGTACAGCTACCTATAACAATCTTGCGGTAAAAATCTTCCTTCCTACGGTCTGTCTGTCGCAGTCTACTACCGGAGATATGTAGTTTATTAGTTTAGCTATGGTGATTGGAAGATGAGTGCAAAGCTTTAAGGCGATGATAGTACAGGCAATTCAGAACCATTTAAGCCATGGTTGTCTTAGACGAAGTCTTACCACTTTTTTTTTACCAATTTCTTAAGATTTTTTTCGAAAATTAGCAAAGTTTTAACTAAACTACTTATTTATGGCCAAATTGAATGATAAACGAATTCATTTTTATTGTATTTAATTAAAGTAATGTGTAAGCAATCTAGCAAAACATGTTTTAGGCCTCTGTGTCGTTAGACATTTTTTTTACAGATATTTAAAGTTCATAACAAATTTTAAAATTTATAAATACTTTTTGTGAACCTTATTTTAAAAATCACGGAGCGTGCTTTTTTTGTTCAAACCTTTTTGAAAACATGCTTGATAATCGCTCTTTCTTTTGAGGTAACATTTACGCAGATATCTTACAAATTATTGAAATTAGGACCTAAAAACCAATTTAAGGAAGAAATTTTAAATTTTAGGCAGTCTAAATAAAACAACATTTGAATTAAATTTATTTATGTTTCATGGTCAAAATGTTGTCCGTGATTCCTAATACAAGCACGGCTCCGTCTTCTCACTTCTGTTGTTGTTATTTTCAACATCATCTCCAGCTTCATTGTTTCAAACTCTGAATTCATTCTCTCTATCAGTTCTTCTCTCGTGTTTTTTTCCCCACACGAAAAAGTCCAGCAGGGTCAGATCTGGTGAGCGCGCGGGCCAAGGGATGGGTCCATCTCTGCCAATCCAGCTGTCAGGAAAACAATTATTTAAGTGTTCCCCATGTGTTGTGTGGGTTATGAAAGTTTGTAATGCCCTCCCTAGAAAATTTGCTTTCATCCGTCCACAAGATTGATTTCACACTTAAATAATTGCTTTCCTGACAACTGGATTGGCAGAGATGGACCCATCCCTTGGCCCGCGCGCTCACCAGATCTGACCCTGCTGGACTTTTTCGTGTGGGGCCGGGCCAAGGAGCTGGTGTATACGAATGTTGAAATAAACACGAGAGAAGAACTGACAAGAGAGAATGAATTCAGAGTTTGAAACAATGAAGCTGGAGATATGATGTTGAAAATAACAACAATAGAAGTGAGAAGACGGAGCCGTGCTTGTATTAGGAATCACGGACAACATTTTGTCCATGAAACATAAATAAATTTAATTCAAATGTTGTTTTATTTAGACTGCCTAAAATTTAAAATTTCTCCCTTAAATTGGTTTTTAGGTCCTAATTTCAATAATTTGTAAGATATCTGCGTAAATGTTACCTCAAAAGAAAGAGCGATTATCAAGCATGTTTTCAAAAAGGTTTGAACAAAAAAAGCACGCTCCGTGATTTTTAAAATAAGGTTTACAAAAAGTATTTATAAATTTTAAAATTTGTTATGAACTTTAAATATCTGTAAAAAAAATGTCTAACGACACAGAGGCCTAAAACATGTTTTGCTAGATTGCTTACACATTACTTTAATTAAATACAATAAAAATGAATTCGTTTATCATTCAATTTGGCCATAAATAAATAGTTTAGTTAAAACTTTAGGAATTTTTGAAAAAAATCTTAAGAAATTGGTAAAAAAAAAGTAGTAAGACTTCGTCTAAGACAACCATGGCTTAAATGGTTCTAAATTGTCTGTACTATCTTCTCCTTAAAGCTTTGCACCCATCTTCCAATCACCCTGTATATTCGTAGTAATTAGTCACCACCGTGGTCACCACACTACACACTGAACTCAATTTCAAATGGTCTGCAGTCCCTCGTGCTCACGTTCCTAATTTAATTTATATTTAAAAAAAAAATATGACATTGATTTTTACAATCTGTGACTACAGTAACTCACACACTTGTTAAAATTCTAGAAAAATCATCTACTTTTACAATATTTGTAAATATGTGAGCACCATGTATCTATCACATAATTGATTTACCTGTCATTGCTTCATTTTTAATTCTTTTTACCTTTTGTGGTAGACTAATTTTATTCTAGGTGCATCGTCTTCACATAATTTTAATTATATTTTGTACAAGACCTGACATGTGACATCTGCCAACCCGCACTGGGCCCGCGTGGTGGATTACGGCCCACTCCCTCTCACCAAGAGGAGGCCTGTGTCCCAGCAGTGGGAACATTATAGGCTGATTATGTATGTATACAAGACCTTGTAAAACATTTTAAAAGAGTAACGGTGAAGTTTCTTGCCCATTCTTCTCCATAACCAAAACTACCTTTTGGAATGGGCGACTAGAATCAATTCTATTTAGTTGTAATTTTTGACGTTCCAAAGTGCCTTTAATGTGCCTATTTTAAATAAATTATTTGAATGAATGAATGAATGATTTTATTTAATCCCTTTACAGTTCATAACAATAATACATTGCCCCACAAAACTTTGACTTTGACACGTGCCTCTTTGGTCTAGTGGTTGCGCTGCGCAAGCGCTTCTGCTGTGGTTTTAGGTTCAATTCCCAAGTCGATCAAACTGTCATTGGGTTTTTCCATCAGGAATTTCTCAGTAGCAGTCCGGAGTTTGGTTAGAGTTACGCCCGGATGAAGTCTCGGGAAATGTGGGTGTTACTAAAGGCCCAACTTTGAGTAACTCTTCGGGGTTTGCAAGCGTGATATATATATGTTATGTAAGCCAGGAACAACAAATGAAACAACAACAAACGAAAGCTAGAGGGTTAAAGATAGAGCACATAGATCCAAACGCAAATACGTAGTATTCCTTGGAGGTACAATTCAGCTTAGTTTCTACACAATATTCATAGCACCCTTTTCCTTAGCTTACTGATTTCTCGAAAATAAAATAATAAAAGAAAATACTGTTATCCGCCGCGTAGACTGTATAAATAAAAAATCGATCCGATAAGAAAACATAAAAAAATCTCATTCAAATTAAATCAAATGTTCATAATAGTTAGAAGTTACATGCAGATTATTAAAATTCGATTACCAACTATTGCGTTACTTACATAATTATAACTTAGAGCTATAATGAATAGTTGTGTGCAATATATTTTTGCATAGTTGCATTACGATCTAACAATGACATAGTACGTGCATTGCTTGCATGCAACATTGATTACATTGCAAATAAAACAAGGTACCTACTTACCTGAGTTTTTGTAATAGATGAGAAAAAGCCACTCGAATCAACCACTACTACTACCTATCAAAGTGTTTAAGTAAATGAAAGTCAATAAGAAAACAAAAAGATCATTCATAATTATAACAAAATGGAAAATTATGTCTGAAGTACAAAAGGCTTTATTTAAAAAAGTCGCTTAAAGCTACTATGTTGCATAAAGTTAAGATATGTTAACGAATCTCCGAATGTTTAAAGCATCTGAAAGCGAAAGATATCCATATATATCCTTGTGATGACAACAACAAAACATGTTAGAACATTAACATAAGAAAATCGTATAGTGTGTAAGACGAACCTAGCGAAGAACCTAGCGTCATCTATGGGCGTGCTTTCATTATTTACTATTGAGTTTCACAGATGGCGCCAAATAACAGTCCGAAAAACTTGCTGTACTCATAATCCCTTACTGAATGTAATCTTTTTAAGCTGCTTTACTAGATTAAAATATACCAACCCTTTATTTCAGTTCAATTTATAAAAAATGCTGATTAAAACTATTGATTCAATGTCTTCTATAGCCGCGAGCAGCTGCAGCACTGCCATCTATCTACGCACAGCGAAAGTTAACAACCCAGTTGCCTTCGTGTTCAGTTTAACAGTCTACGACCGTAATCACAGATGGCGCTTGGAGTCGTTCATAACGTTAACAGTTTGTTCTACAGTTTTTGTTGCAATATAAAACTTGCAGGAGAGGCTAATGGCACCATTCACAGTGTTATTCAAAAGTAACTGGATAAATCGAAAATTATCTGATCTAAGTAATTTCGAAATACTTAAATGGCGCCGTAGTGCGCAGTGATAGAACTCTTTGTGGGGACCGCCGCGCGCCGTGTTCATTGAATCCTTCGGATTTTCGCAACGGTTTTGGACGTCATGAATTCATGATGACGGTCAACTTGGTATCCCATACCACCTGTTGCTTCCTGCTCGTTCATTAATTGCACTCCGGATTTGTGAAATCACTAAATAGGTACATACAAACAAAATAGTACTCGACTTTTGTCGAAAAAGTCATTATCTCGTAATCTCGTTATTAGTTCGCTCACGACTAAACTGTGGTTTAGTCACAAAATACAAATAGTACAGAAGGCAATTATCTCGGACTGGTTGGGACTAGTGCGAGCGGCAGGGCCATCCGCTTGAGACACGCGTCTTTGAAGTGCATAAATGGAGTAACAAAAAAATGGCTATCTAAGCCCGATTTATATAATAGTTTCCTATTTTTAATCAGTATAAATGAAGTAACTTTTTTGTGAGGTAAATTCACGCCACCAACTATTACGTAAGTTGAAAATATGATTTTTTTGTTTGTGTAGATATTGTGTTGTTTTTGGTGCCTTTTGATAGGTTTATTCAAAATTAAAATTGTGTAAAACGTTTTGAAGTTATTAGGGATTTTCGATAGTGAAAATTGACAAATGTAAAATTTTATGTTTTTGTTCTGTAAACTTTTTTTATTGTAATACTATGTTTTGTTTTAATATTGTAGAATAAGTTCAATAATAAATCAAACAACTAGATACGAGTGCCACTACTACGATAGTTTTTGTGCATAAGCCAAAGTGACAACCCTAGCGCGACCGCCGAGCGTGGGTATGAAAAGTGAAGTACATACATGTTATTGCCTTCTGTACTCTCTGTATTTTGTGACTAAACACTCACTCGTGACCAAACGCATGGAAATCTTGATATTCTTAAATCCGTATTCCGATTCCATGATAGTGTGTATTCATTTTGACACAAATCAATTACTAGACTGCATATTAAACGGACAGTAAGTAACAGATGGTAAATCTTTTATCTGATCTATATTTAATTTTATTCGTCGGAATAGAATAGACATTTATTTTGCAAATTTGGGTAAAACATAATATGTGTTATGATGATACATTAAAGCTTAGCTATATTTCACCATTCGCCATGCAAACATTTATTATATTTAAAATAAAAAATTACGTAGTCTATATACTCTTAAAGAGCACTGGTGTCAAGTTTTTCCAACCACACTTGTAAATACATACAGTAAACACTTCTGCGCAAACAAACTAGTTCGTAATCATTTAAAACAAACTAAAGTGATTCAACAAGCCCCTAACAAGTTACCCACCGGTATCGGTACACTTCCCCTCATGGGACAAGATGCCCCGCCGCGGGCAAACAATGCGAACGGAAGTACAGCCTTCGGTTACCATCAGTGGGTAGCGTGTAGGACGTAATGATAGTAATGAATGAGCAGCGAATGTCAATGCCGCGTGTATCACTATCGGTGACGAGGCGTTTATTGACAGCGAAGGTTTTTGTGCATGTGCTCTGATGGCCTTTTTTTTTTGGGATTGTATTTCGTAGGTCTACCTTGGAGGTTGTCGTCTGCTTAAACGGACTTGCCAGTGGGTGCCTCAATAAATTTAGGCCTGGAGGCTGGAGAGCTTAAGAATCTTAAAAACCATGATACTGCACTGTTAAGCCACCGGGGTATGGACCTAGGCTTAAGGCGTCGCTGGGGGAGAGCAGCACAGGACAGGTTGGATCGGAATTAATCTGATGATTTTGAAGAGATCAAACAAAAAACAAAAACTTTATAGCACACTAGCTTTTGCCCGCGTAAAAGTCGAAAAATATCTCACAGGAACGTACTACCGGGATTCGAAGTATCCTATGTCCTAACGCAGGTCATGGCCTTTCCTTATACTTTTCATCTAAATCTGAACAGATTTTGATGAAAAGTATATGGTAAGGTCGTTTACTCTTTCCCTTAACGGCTGAACAGCCGTTAAAGGAAAGAGTAAACGACAGATACGATAATAAATACAAATAATCTTTTTTAGGGTTCGTACCTCAAAATAAAAATTGGTACCCTTATAGGAAGACTTCGTTGTCTGTCAAGACTTTTTCTCAGGAAAGCGTGGAGGTATCAAGTTGAAATATATAGATATTACAAACTTAGATCTACGGTGCCTTGGCGCTGTAAAGAAAATGAAACTTCAAGTCAACACAATCAAAAATACGGCCATTTGTACAGTCACGAACAAAAGTATGTAAACACTTGGCTGTATTCAAAGTCGATTTTCTCCTTTAATTTTGAATGAAATTTTATATAGTAGGAACATAGTATTTTCGAACCCATAGGTATATGTATTCGTTATTTCGTGAAAAAATCGCAATTTAAAGTTGCCAAGTGTTGACATATTGGTGCTCGTGAGTCGTGACTGTACGACTATATTTTGATACTCTAAAATAAACCAAAGCCTATAATGGTACTTCCCGTTGACCTAGCGGCATGAAGCTTGAAGCGAAAAGCAAGGTCTTGCAGTTCAAGTAAATAGAAATATTTATAATTACGAGTATAAGTATATCGACTGCTGCAAAGTTAAGTTTATTCTCCAATTTGGGATCGGAAATTCATAGGCCGTGTCTTGAAGTAACATTTTTAGTCTGTATTACATTCAAATCGGTCCTCTCCACTCGTGTTAATTTTTTTTTTGAACTGAATAGTTACGTCTGTCCTTCAATCCGGAATCGGAAATTCGGGCAGCCGAGCGAAAACAGCTTTGATGCGGAACCCCTTAGGGCGCGAGTCCTACTCACACTGGGTTTTTGTTAAAATAAATAAATCCTTTTTTTTATTTTATTAGTCGTTAATGTCCCACTGCTGGGCAAAAGCCTCCCTACTCTATTTCCACCTCTTTCTGTCCAGAGCTGCTAAAGACCAATATTGATCATCAACTGCCTAGCCTTTTCTCAACTATGTTGGGGTCAGCTCAGTCTAACCGGATGCAACTGAATACCAGTATTTTACATGGAGCGACTGCCTATCTGACCTCCACAACCCAATTACTAGGTAATACGATACCCTTTGGTAAGACTAGTTGTCAGACTTTCGGGCTTCTGACGACCCGTAACGACTGTCAAAGATCCACAAATGACAGCCGGGTCCAACGGCTTAACGTGCTTTCCGAGGCACGGAGAGGTCTTGATATGTAAAGATGGTCACCCATCTGCGGACCAACCGAGGCAAGCGTAGCTTAACCTGATCATTCGACCCGTTGATAATTGATTATAAGGACAAAAAATCGAAAAAGATAATAGATACACTTATCGCTTTTTTCTAGTTCTTGTAACGATCTTCTTATGCACTTCACGTTGCTACTTACTAAATTGATATCTAAACCACATGGCATGCTGAAGATTTGGGGACACCTTATAAATTACACGAGACCTAAACAATCAGTTATTCGTTTTTGTTCCAAAAACTTCCGGCACATGCTGAAAAACAGCAAGATTCCCTTGTCTCATTCAATAACAACATTTACCTACTCCTACTTTAAGTGGGACTGGGCCGGACACGTTAGCCGCATATCGAACGAGTCATGGGCCAAAACTACCACCATGTTCGTCCCAGAAAACGTCCGGCGACATCGAGGCAGACCCAGAATTGGTTTACACTAGCTCAAGACAGAGAGGAGTGGAAAGGAGAAAGGGCAGCGTTTGGCCTGCAGTGGGACAACATAGGCTAAAAATAAATAATAATATACCTGCTCTAACTAGGGGATCAAAAACCACAACGAGATTATGATAACAATATCAAATTCAATGTAATTGAAAGATAAGCATAAAATTATCATTATCGATACTTTCGTAGCAGTCAAGATATTTACGCGTACCACACACATACACAGACGCGTATACACACTAATAAAGATGAAATTACGTTATTAATTTCTTGTATTGGTTTTGCCCAGTCATATAAAAGTTACGTTCAAAAAAAATTTAGCTGCAAGTTCGTTGAAGTCTTTTGTATGGAATTAAGATGTTCTCATCGAAATTATGTTCATTAATATGTTGCAAAAAAAGTGTATTAAAACAGAATTACAGATAATATCGCTAATTAAAATTGATAATGTGGGAGTAATAATAACTCATTATTTTGTAATTAATCATTGCATCTGCTTCTGGTTTTAAATAAACACGCAATTATTTTGCTTATAGTACACGGATAATACCTACTTACTTCATAGTTTGAATGGCATTTAATAGTACGTTTTTGCAGCGTCGTTCACTTTTAATTTGATTTCATGACCTCCAAACTCCACAAGGTTCGTCTCTACACACGACAAAAAGGTATACAAAAACTTATATTCTTGAATTATAAGTCTTTTCTTGGACTGAAAAACATTGAAGCGTTCACGCTTTGTTGAATGGTAGGAAACTGTGACATCGTAACGTTAGTAAAGTTAAAATTTTAGTTTTGGGTACTCAATTAACGGTTACGCGTGTGTGCGGGGTACATAGAGCCTCCTACGTACCTGTACATACAAACAAGTATTCTTTTTAAAACGAACTTGTTCTATATACAAGTGGTGGCCGCAGTGTTTGGTCTAGTTCGCCAGTGCAAGTTCATTGTTCGGACGATACTAATTTACATTGGTCGTAAACGCCAGGCGCTTTCAGACTGTTTTTTGTATTGAAGTTTGGCCCTCGGCAGAGGTAAAGCGTTTTTGCCGACTCGTTACCGGTCACTTACGTCACTTTGGTTCTGGTAAACGTTTTGTTGTTGGCGTTGAGACGCGAGGTGAGTCACGTTGTTAGTACGCGTAAAAGTCGATATTTACTATCGATAAACATTAAACATTCATAAGTATTTTATCAAAATCGATCCTGGGTATCGCAGTGAAGTTTATTTAACAGGACTCGTGATTAAATATTTTACAGTTAAAATTGTTTTTAGGTAAGTAAATAAATATTACTAGGTAGGTACCTAAATATTACAAATTACTACTTAGTACTTTTAAACTAGTCAAACAGCAAATTAAATATTAGGTATTGTTACGGTTTACAACTATAACATCACCGATATTGTAAATGCATCAAAATGTCTAGTAAAAAAGGTTAGCACCAAACTATCCATATCTCACTATTTCCATTCAACTTAACACCCTTTACCAAAATAAACACTCACCCTTTTACAACAAGCTCGACATAAACTCGACAGTACAAACAATCGAGTAGGGGGCAACACTGTGTCGGTCGAGCGCAGCAGTCGGCCGGCCGGCTCCGCACATCCGCTTGCGCGTTCAGCCCCGCGCCCGCACTCCGGAGCCCTAACGAGCCTGGCAAAAAAAAAAACAAAAACTCGAAAAAAACGACCGAAAAGTGTTTTATCTGTGACAATGTGTTCGAATTTTCAAAAAACGTATCAACAAGTGCCGCCAATTCATAATTTCATGATAGTTTGCTAAAACAATAAAGTTTCAAGTTTCCGGCCAGTTTTATGAACGGTTGGAACTGTGTTTTTGAAAACAGCCTGTGTTGTGAACTTTAAGCGAAACCTTGCGAGGAAGCCGTAGCAATTTACTGACGAAAATAGGTAAGTAACTAAGGGTATGGAAGTAATTGGATATCGAAAAGCGGTTTAATGGATTAGACGTACTATAAAATTGCGCAACGTCTTTACTAATCTTGTAATACCAAATGTATTAGTTTTAAACATGGTATTTTATCACGTCCAAACCGAATGCTTTGTTAACATACCGTAGTCTGTTTCTATGAGATCTAAACATGGTACAAAATGTAAGGAGTTCTCAGCATTTGGCATACAATCTACAACAGTTCTATTTCATGCTAAGTCAAACAAGTAAAATTAAGAATCAATTCGACATGGGCTGAAGATGACGTAAGGTTTGGAACTGGCCTAGTATCAGACGGGTTATTGTTTCTAACTTTATAATATGAGGACGGTCACGATGACTTCATAAAAAGTCTAGCCATTCAACATTAGTTTTTATCCCTCTAGTAAGACAATTTATTGAGGCTCTTGAAATAAAACATCACGAATGATTTTTTAAGGCTTTTTAATTCAGCCTATTCGTAGCCTCCTCTAAATGTGATGTGCACAAAAAATACAATGATAATGATCATTATCTTGGCCGCTGGCTTGGATTGTTTGATTCCGTTATTGTACATTGAATTTGAGAACCGTCTATGTAGACTAGATATTATATTCACAATTTATTGCGTTTATTTACAAAAATAATGGTCTTTCCCCTAATAGGATTATGGACTTATTAACCTGAATTGGGCTTCTTGCCACAGTTAGGCTGCTTTTCCATCAGAGATGTGCTATGCTATGTTGCTATGGACGCGATTGATATTCATATTCATTGGTCCACATAGCATAGCGCTGGTGGAAACGGGTTCAACTAAACTATGTTTTTATACGGAAGGATGCGTGCCATGGATGGGAGCTATCAATGCGCGAGTGGTGTAGCTATGCGCAGAGCAGAGTACTCCCCGTGCCTTCCCTACTATCGATGCATCGCATAGCTCGGGCTGTGCAACTTCCTCGCACAGCTACCCCACGGGCGCGGCGCATCTTCATAGCACATCTTACTCTACACAGCTTAGCATTAGTGCTTCGTAGCTTAGCTTTCACATCCTCGCAGCGTAGCTGCAAAGCACATCTCTGGTGGAAAAGCAGCCTTAAGAACCAACCTTCTTCCTTCTCTTCTCTTGTTTGGCTTCAACTTGCTTGTTATTCTATTCCTTATCGAGTTGTCTATTTCAATTATGATTATGAACGTCTGTCAAAAACTTATCGTAATAAGATTAGACAACCGATTTACTATTACAATAAAAAACGTGAGACAACGTTATTAAGTCATAAAGTGAACCGAAATAATCAAACGTAATCTGCAGAAAGACATTTAGAAAAGCAGAAACCGTAACATTGATTGATCAATCATCTATTAAAAGCAAATATAATTTATTTATTTAATTAAATAATCCATATTTACAATATTAAGTCTTACACTAAAGTGGTACGTAGGTAGGTATATAATAATGGGATCGACCTGAGCTAGGACAAACCTGTATTCCAGGTATCATACGTGTAAATTAGCTTATTACATTAATATTCCTAAGATTCCTAATGATAAAACAATACTGAATTAAAAATAATATTTAACTTAAAACAACCAGTAATTTTACTGTGTCAAAGTCAAAGTATTTATTAGTGCGATTTTTAGTGATATAACAGGTCTTACAGATATTTTATAGAAACTCAAAAATCTACCCTTTAAACACTATGAATTTAACAATATTAGAAATTAAATAAAACATTATACAGGGTTATTGGTAAAACATTAACAACCTCTTAAGAAGTCATTGTACTCATCATTATGAATACCTAACTTTTACTATGGGACCAAACCTGCAATCGCGAAAAAAAAATCTGCTGTTCAATATGCAATGGCTGGGACAGGTACAAATAGTAATAAAAGTGCGATCCCCAAAGTGTCTGCCAAGCATGGTGTTTAATGACAATTTCCCCCGTGACCGTTAATTGTAACGGTCTGTTGGGAAGCCCAGTGGACGCGGTCACATTGTTTCATACTATCAAACTACTGAGGCTTTGATGGTTTCACAGAATATTAGTAAACTAGCTTCTGCCCGCTACTTCGTCCGCGTAAAAATTCTTGCTCCCCCGACCCACTCCGTCGCATCGCATCGCCTGCTCGCGCTATTACCTACTTCATTTTCGCTTAGCGTTCTTTTTGACTTATACTTATCTTTTTGCTCGGCTCCTAAGGGTTCTAGCGTGATATAGGTAACTTGAGAAAGTTACCCATAACCTTCCTCAAAAATTGGGCTATCAAATGCAAATAGAATTTTTCAAATCCGACCGGAAGTTTCAGACAAACTCTTAAGCTTTATTATTAGTCATCAACTCATCATTCATCATATCACTCAAAAAATCTGTTGTTTGTTGCCAACTCTAACACAAAATTGTTTCTTGAGAAAATGATATCTCCATTCCATTGCTTATTCATGATTTTCTAGTATGGACAAAAGAAATTCGTTCTTGCTCGATAAATGGTCATGGCATCAGACGACCATTAAGAGCGTTTACGCCGAACGTCATTTCATACAAACTTTCAAGCCCTTGTTTTCCGAAATGAACGAACCGATTTTAATGAAACTTCATACGCATAAGCAGGATACAAAGGTCTAAAAAGTTAGTAGAGAACATTTTCGAAAAATAGTGTTACAGCCAAATTAGACCGATTTTAAACTTTTCATAGAAACAGAGATTTCCAGTTATCTTTTTTTAAATAAGACATTTCGAAAATGTTCTCTACTAACTTTTTAGACCTTTGTATCCTGCTTATGCGTATGAAGTTTCATTAAAATCGGTTCATTCATTTCGGAAAACAAGGGCTTGAAAGTTTGTATGAAATGCCGTTCGGCGTAAACGCTCTTAACCACTGATTAGTTGGCATTACGTGTTTTATAATTTATGGCAGTCCGACTACTAATTGACTCAGCAAAAGTTGTATAATTAATGATTAATCATAATTATACGTAATGATCAAGTAAGTCATAAATAGGTCCTTGACCGAATTGAACATAATATGACTGCTTCTTCATTAGTCAACTTTGCACATTTTAGCTACCGTTGAAGGTAAACGAACATGTTTTGAAGTGAGTGTGTGTGTGGAGTTCAAGAGAACTTTTTTACTAAATGTTTGACAGACCCGGCCATTATTATTATCAGTAATTTACTATAGAATACGGGTGTCCTTACAAGCACCCCATATCTATTTGCAACGTTTAACTACAACGATGTTTCGCAGTGTTGAACACATTAACAAGACGTACCTATGTATTCTGATGTCCTACTCCCGTTGTGAGGGTCGTGCGTGAATTCTGAAGATCTAGCATGTGGTGTTCTAAATACCTATTCGTAAAAACTTTTCAGTTTACATCATGTATTCTGTAGTCTAATGGTATTTTTCCTAATAGGATTGTGAAATAATTAAGCTGAATTTGGCTGCTTGCACACAATTAGAGCCCTACCTTCTTCCTTCTTTATTCTCTTGTTTGTCTATAACTTGCTGGTTATTCTATTCCTTATCGAGTTGTCTATTTTGTTCAAAATCCTTAGTTCCTACAAATAACAATAAAGAATACCAATTCATGTATGTGTTAATTTAAGTGCAACCTCAAACATTTCTAGTGCGTTGCAGTGTTGAAATATGGCGCACCATAAAACCCCACTGGTTCAGAACTATCTGAAGCATCGGAGCGTTTATTGCCAGATAAGTTCAGTCCACGAACACTAGAAAGTCTATCGATAACATCTGATCCACATATATTGTGTTTAGCAGCGTTATGTGAAACAATAGGATATTCTAAGGTAGGCTAGGTTATCTAAGCGAACAGTTTCGTAATAGTGAACTGGTCTGAAACTAAACTATTTATACTTGTTCGGGTGTTTATAGAATGTTACTGCACGAGGCCAGGGGGCCTAAAAAGGCCACTTTGGCAGAATCATAAACGTATTTTGCTTTTTTTCGTTGCAAGAGATTGGGATTGGATTTAGATTGGTATTTAAGCACAGACAAAAAAAAATAACTGAAAAATCCTTCACCAATGGGATTTGATACGATTAACCTAACAGTTAACTGTCTATTATGATTTATAATGATTTGATGAATTCCTTTTATGATTCTGCAAAAGTGGCCTTTTTAGGCCCCCTGTTTGAAGTAGTCATAATAAATATGACTTATAAAACTTAATGAATCCCTTGAAACCATAACATAAAGGGTATTTTTTGAGTTAAATTGAAGATGCCTACAAATGCTGCAAAACTTCAGATAAGTTGGTAGGTATTGTTTAAACTATCCAAGACCTGCATAATACATTTAAGGAACTTTGAATTCTCAACATGTTTGTCTGCCAAAAAATAAAATAAAAATCGGTGAAGGGAAATTTCCAAAAAGTATGATTCATAACATAAAATTCTGAACACGTGATTTGTTTATTAAACCTTTTCCTTATAACGCTTAAAGATTTCAAACCTAACCAATTCCTCAAACTGCTAATTCGGAAAAAGAAAAAAAAAATACCCGTAAGTCCTTCTACAGCCAAAGTGCAAAGAGGACTGTGGCTAAATCGCCCTAATTATACCAGAAAGCCAGCAGGATTATTGGAAAGATTTAAGCACACGTGGTAGAATTGGCAGGATACCGGAAGCTTTTGTTCTATTCTAAGTATGTTAAAAAATGGTTGTATTGCCAATAATACCTCAGGTTCAGTCCTACTGCCGGGTCAGCGGGATTGTCCGAAAGGGTTACCGCTGGCCCGGAACATAAAGGGCTACGGAAGGAACACGGGTGGGTTTTAGTCAGTAAGAGTCTGACACTCCCTTCCGCTCCACCCAGAGCGGGAGGGGTCATTTGATGATTTCCCATCCGCAAAAAAAAAAAATGTTCAGTCCTACACCCTGATTACCTGCCACATAATAATATTGATACTTTCGGCAAAACAAATGCGTTAAACATATGTTTCCACCCAAAATAACACTCAAAGCGTTCACGATTGCGAGAATCGAGACTGGTGGCGAATTAGGGCGTTGGTCTGAAGTACCTGTGATATCATATAGGTTATCTACAACACTTGGAACAGTTGGAACTAGTGCTGTGCTCGAATTAAGTAACACACGGTAATGTTAAGGACATGTACGAACTGTGTCTGGTACGGCCTCGCTACCTCCTCGCATCCCACGTGCGCCGAGTTAGGCAACCGAGCCTTGAGCCGGCGCCAACGTATGCCCAGCTCTTACTTTCATTGTCCGTTTGAATGCTGATTTGATTACAATGAGGCCATCCGATTGATGGTGTTTATTCCCTATGTGGAGTAACCTCCATTTTTATTTAGGCAAACAAAAATATTGTTTTGGCAAGTGCCTTGCCGAGCAGTGGTGGCCCATGGTATTGTAACGGCCCCCGACTTACGAGTAGGTCGTGGGTTCGAACCCAGGCAGGCGCTTTACTTTGTGTAAATAATTTGATCACCACTGGTCTCAAAACAGTGAAGGAAACAGCGTGAGGAAACCGGCATGTACTAGAACAAAAAAAAAATTCGCAGACATGTGACATGCACCAACCTGCACAGGCCCGCGTGGTAGATTATGATCCACTCCCTCTCTAAGAGGAGGCCTATGTCCCAGCAGTCGTTTTATTGCCATCAAGCGTGATTGCGGATAGACGGAAGCCTAAAGAATATAACAAAAGTATGCCACGTGGCTAGCATAAATTTTTTGTGTTCAATTTTAAGTCTTGTATTCGCTTGTATCTGTAAATACACGATTATTTTTCAGCTATGTAAAAATTTTACGACTCGACTATGTATGGTATAAGTATAATAATATCTAAAAGCTTCTGCACAAAATATATTTTAAGGTAGGTATTATCCTCTGATCCGAGGTTAGGAGTCAGCTAGCCCAATGACCGAATTGTATGTCTGTTTTGTACCGACAATGATTTCCCTGCATGAGTTACACAAATATAACAGGGAAAACTGTTGTTTGTTATTTTTATTACCTAACCACGAGGGTATATTTTAATGCGTATCATCATTCATCACCTTATTTACTTACGTAATAAGAGCGAAGATATATCTTCACGGTCTCATTCCGCTTTGAGGCCAGCTGAGTTTACGGCCCTTGGAAACTGATAGAAAAATCTATTGTGCTTATCTTTGAAGCAATATAATATTAATAAAGTATATGTAATTGATGTTGGGCAATGTATTTACATGAACCATAACATTCAATTAGCTGGCTGGTTGTAATTAATTTAATTGAAGTCGTCAGGAACGGGATGGGTAAAGGGTAAATGTGAGTCACCCTGTTCGCAACTTAAGTTGCAATCTAAACAAAATGGCTGACAATGCAGAAACTAACGTTCTCTCATTGAACGTAGATCGACGCGATGCACAATGACATTTTACTATGTCGCTTTCTGCTCAGGATCGGCCCTCTAAAAGCACCATATTTTGCCATCTGAAAGATGTTACAAGTTTCACTGCTGTAATGTGAATTAAAATCAATTAAAAGTCTCATCTGCAGTGATACAAAAACCATAGCGTGTGTACATGCTTACATTAGTAGTAATTACATTCACATCATGTGCATGACGTTCTCTAAAAGGCAGTAGCGTGTTGTGTATTCGTAAACAATTATATAGTAGGTGTAGGTACATCTAGATTAGCAACTTAGATATAACACACGTGAGGCGCCTACATACACTTTGTATTATTATCTGACGACTGACAGGCACTTGAATGTCTAACTAAACATAAAACGAATACATTGAGTAGAACATTACTTACCAGGAAATGTCTTTTTTGTAATGCTTTCCTTGGCTACCTAATACCTCCTCCCCCGAAACAGCCTACCCCTATGTCCATCTACGAAGATACGGGCCCGTCCGTAAGTAGCTTGAAAGTTCAAATAGGGAGGAGGGGAGGCTAAACTTGTACCGAGGTACAAATTTAAAGTTAAATTCCTTGCAATAAATTGTGTTATTAGCAGTATTTAAAATCCTCCAATATTTGATAGATTAAGAAATAAAAAATCACTACCTCACATCGTAACTGCGTTCAACGAAACGTTCATAACAGCAGTGACAGCTGACAGCTGTCCAATTAAACTAAATAAGTGTCAAGTCTAAGTGGGTTATCCGTCGTCAAGATTTAAGAAATCAATCGAAAGTCCAGGGAAGAATAGACAAATCAACAATTATGAAATCACGCACGAAATAGCACTCCAAGAGACGGGAAACCAACGAACAAAGGCGAGGAACCGAAACGGAATGATGACATTATTGGTACTAATAAGAAAAAATAGATAATTACTGGCCTTGGCCCACAGTCTTTTGGCTTTTCAGAAAGCTAACCAAACGCATACAATAATCTGAAAAATAAATGTATTTTTTAACTCTTGTTCGCTAAATGTTTCACAAAAATAATGTCTTATTTATGCAAAAACACTTTTTTGATACAATAATAAGACAATAATCAGTATATTTTCAGGATAATTTCTTTATGTTACATTTATAAAATGAAGTAACGAAACGCATCATCGGAAGCATGTATCATGAGATTGCCAAATTAATTAATGGGTTGCAAGTTATTAACATCTTTGAACGACAATTTCATGTGGTACAAATGTATAAATAAATCCAATATATTTTTTTTTTTAGAATCTGCGATTTTTTTCCTGTATTTCAGTACTTTTGTTCATAAGGTACATTGTTTGGCCACAAATGTATGAAAGAAGAAACACCTCCTTTAGTTATAGAGACAACTGTCAAATTTAGTTAGTTAGTTATTTATTTAGTTTCGGCCGAAACTACTGTTTTCGTGCTTAGGGAGTAGACCTCCAGAGTCGGTTTCTGTCACCGACTCAAGAATAACTGAAATTTTGGAATAAACACTGCCCCAGTACTAGTTACTAGTCTTTTTATTTTGCGGCCCATTGAAATCTCACACGGAAAGTAATCAAGACCACGCTTATACCCACAATTTTCTTTAATGCGAAACGTACGTTTATTTTGATTTGTAAACTAATAGATAGGCTTCAAAGTGTGCGTCTTATCTTCCAAAAAAAAAATCAAAGGTTTTTATTAGATCGCAGAGTTTAATGCCATAGCTGCGAGACTAGTGAAGCACACGCATTGTAAGCCATTACGATAAGTCAAGTAATTATTTAGTAAGGTATACGAATAACATAAAATTAGGTACTAAAAAAGAAATAAACAACGTTTTATCTGATTTCATCCTAGAAAGTTAATTTATGACACATTATTATGTCAAAGTTATTATAAATTTTATTATTATGCGTTTTGTCGCGAAATCTAGAAAACAGTAGCTGTGCTGTATGCAAATATTTTCAAGTCGGTCTTAAGCTGCAGGCGATATATTAAAATTAAAATAATTATATATTTTTAGCCTTGTTCATTCTCATGGTTTCATTTCTTCATTTGCAGCGACAGTTCTCGTCAGTTTGATTTTTTTTTCTGGCTCGTATTAAATGACCACAATATGCCTAGTAGGTTTCCGAGATTAGATCGTGTAAATAAGCGTCTCCAATGCGGGTTTATCTGTCAAATATCTGCCAGCGAGATGCTGGCAATTTTGTTGACTTCTAATTCTAGATTCTCAGTTTACTTCCAAAGCGTAGAGTGACAAGATAATCAAAATCATAGTTTTCTTTATACATTTATGCAGGAAAAATATGATCCGTTGTTATCTATACTTATAATAAATCTGTAGAAGTGAAAATTATGTACATTGAAAAAATCCAAAATAAAAATGGCAGGGGTTGTTACTAGACCGACACCGAACGCAAAAATGTGATTAAAAAAATTTTTGTCTGTCTGTTTGTTCAGGCATCACGCAAAAACTACCGGTTCGATTACGATGAAACTTTGTATAATTATTATTCTTTAATATCCTGGGCACCACACTGGGGGGTACTTTTTATCCCGGAAAGTATCTAATTATAATTCAAAGTCCTGACTGATATATCAACGCACAGCCTAAACCGCGGGTCCTAGAGGCATGAAATTTGGAGGGTGTGTTATTTGTGAAGAGTAGGTATCCACTAAGAAAGGGTTTTTTGAAATTCCACCCCTAAGAGGGTGAATGAAGTTTCACGCGGACGAAGTCGCGGGCAGAAGCTAGTCCTAAATATAAATGGACAAATAAAACACCCCGCTTTGCTGAGATAGGTTCGTGTAACACGTCGCTTTCGACTCACGACACGCGCTGCGCTGCGCCGCGCCGGCGCGGCTCGGGCCACCCATCCGTTGTGCTTTCTACAGATCCAATATTAGCATGATTGCAATCTCAAACATGACATTCCGGACTCTTGGACTTGCAGTTCTATTTCTATTGTTGTTACCAGCAGGGAATCGAGGTCTTTGCATACGAGTTCGTTACGACAGGCAGGCAGATCTTAATCTTCGGCTTGTGTATCGAATAACTATTAAAGGGTTGTCTGTATCCTTTATAAGGTCTGGTTTATCTGTGTCTTCGTTTTTAGTGATCTTTACATTAAACATTTTGAAACGTGGACGATCCCAAACGCCTTATGCTTTGCACATAACGTATAACTAAACGTCCACTCGTTGCTCAGAAAAAAACTGGAGGCGTTTGTTATTGTGTCACTTCACATATTGTACAAATAAAACATGCATAGGTAATAAAATAAATAAATACACATATGTACATACACACTTGAATAACAGGTTAGTGTATGTATTCTATACAAGTTTTAGAACTGGTTTGAACTTACCTGTATAACGTGTTTTATTACGACTAGCAATCTTTTCTGGACAAGCGAAATGAGAGTTTATGTTACATTTACCCTTTATGAAGTTATTTCTACTTTATTCCTATCTACAGATGTATGTATAACAGATATATGTATTGCCACAAATGAACTAACCGAATTAACTTATTGTTTTCATTTTCAGAGTGGGGCGTCAACAGTGAACCGGGCGAGGCAAGCGAACCGGAGGCCGGTCGCATGCGTCCCGAGGACTACCGCCTCGTGTTCCTGAGCTCAGACTCGTCGTGTCGCGAGGACACGGAAGACTCGTCATCCACGGCCTCCTCCGCCGCGCCGCCCGCGCCCGACGACTGCGACTGGGACTACTTCGAGCCGGGCGCGTCGGCGGCGCACCCTATCCCACCAACTGCCAAGCACGCGCCACAGGCTTGCCCGCGACCTTGCTCCTGCGGCGCCGAGCCCAGAATAGTCGCGGTCCCAGTGCCTGTCCCCGTACCCGTACCCGCCGCCCTCTGGCCTGCTCTACTCGCCTTCCCCACGCAAACACCACCCACGCCACACTGGAACACATACCCCGGCCTAGCGCCTCTCGATGCCGCAACCCTCGCTCGGTTCACCACGGCTGCAGCCGTCGCCGTCACCGCCGCCGCCACCGCCACCGCCACCGCCTCCGCTGCTGCACCACAGACAGTTAAACTCGAGATGACCACCGTCGCAAGAACTGATAAAGCGATACAGTCCGAGGCGTCACAAGCGCCGGAGCCCCGCGATAACGATAACAACGATAAGGATATCGAACGCCCAGTTGAAAATGAACCGTCAGTCGGAATCAAGGTGATTGCCGAGAAGGACTCTTTATCGTTGTTATCTGATCCAGAAAATGCTATGCCGGATCACTTGGAAGCGGAGAAAGCTTTTCCTTCCTCGAACGAGTCAGCGGATTCAAGCGACTCTGAGCAGGGTGTAGCTCGAAGAAGTTACGACCTCACAAGCGGCGCCCCTGAGGAACCAGCGACTACAGACGAGGACTCCGATGACTCAGGAGGTGGCGGCGGCAGATTTTCACGGGTGTTTGTTGTTAACCCGGCTGACTCATCTTCAGATCTCGAGGATAACGCTGACAGTAGTGGCATAGATTGTGATGATTCCTATGACAAGAAATCCGATAGTTTAGAAATAATCGCGATTGAGGTAGCTGGGCAAAATGAAGGAAATGTTAGTGGCGAATCAAATGAAAGTTTTTCACCAAGATCTGAAAACTCAAACATTGTGCTGTTGGACTCTGTTAATTTTACAGAAGAGTATTCTGTTATTCCCTACGAAAATAATAGTGATGAAGACAGCAGCCAGGAAGGATCCAGAAAACCTAACTTCTTCAAGTTTTGTGACAAAAATATGCTACAAAGTGAAACGTGTGAAAGATTTAACAGTTTTAATGCAAGTTGTAGCTCGAGCTCGAGTAATGATCTAGATAAGAAAAATAACACGGATAGTGACGTTAATCGATATCAAAGTATATCATCTGAAAACACCGACTACGATTCACTGGCGGACGTGAAAGTAAAATTCTCGGTAGAATTAGCTAACGAGAGACATAATAACGAATTAAATTCTGCAGAAATTCAACCGGACTCATTAACTAAATTAGCACCTTCACCGGAGCCCAGTCACGATAACACAAGTTCATCGTCCGCGGAAAAAATAGACCTGTTTAAAGGTATTGAACGCACTCTCAGTGAACTATTGAAGAAAGAATTAATGGAGGAACAAGAGGAGGAGAAAATGCACAGCGGCAGGCCGGTTTGCGACGACGCGGAGGGGAGCGCGTGCGCACCTGCCGCGACAACAGTTTGCCGCTCGCGTACGGCTTGTGCGGACGGTTCCGCGCGCTTCACTAGCCGCGTTATGATAACGCACGACCGCGTCTCCGTTGTCACGTCAGACACGACGCGGCTCATGCGGGAAGTTATAGTGCACCACACCAATTCACAAAGTGAATCGGACCCTAGCCCGGACGTGCAACAAGACGAAACAGACGATCGAATATCCGACGACGAAACGCCACAGCCTTCGGGCGGAGTGACTGTTGTTAGCAATGCCGACACTCTCTCGGCGGTCGTGTGCCTCGAGGAGGGGCTCGCAGACGATGACTCGTGGGTCGAGGACGTCAGCCACAACGAGGACGAGGCCACCTCACCTTCTGACACCGATTCCGGGGATGAAGCCTCGCTTCCCATGCGGGGAGAGGATTTCGCCTACTGTAGACGTTCAATAGACTTCACTTTACACACCATCGTCGAAGAAAGTTGCGAAGAAAGCGAAACGGAACAAACAACAAAAAAACCACGACCTATATCCGCAACCGAGTTAGAGAAATACTTTTTCTTCGGTTTGGGTGACGGCAGAAATGTCCGCGATGATGAGGAAGCAGTGTCGGAAACATCAAGTGTGTGTAGTGAAGGTGGTGAATCTATTGTTGATAACGAGCAACCGAAAAGAAGTGGTGATAGTGACGATCTAGTGTCGTCACGGTTAGAAAAATATTTTCTCTCTGGCTTCATGGGATTTAATCAAGAACGTCGTGATTCAGACGGTTCTGGAAGTGTTGGTAGTGATAGTGAAGGCAGACAAAGTCCTGAACAGCGCAGAAAAAGGCTAGTTCGTGCCCGTGGAACTCCGCGGTCACATTCAAATTCACTCGACAATTTATTAACGGGGGACGAACCTTCGCAGGATAATCAGGAAGTCTCCGACGCCTCAAGTACAGAGACGGAGGACAGGCACGACTCCTCTGAAAGGCTTGACATGCAAGGCGAGTCGAAAAGAAAAAAACAAAACAAAAAGCCACGTGGATCACCCGCCGACGAACGACGACAATCAGCTGAGTTTACCGAAGAAACACGCGATGATACTAGATCTGTTTCGGAGGGTGAAGACGGTAGACTATCACCCCGACCTGAATTCCCACCGCTTGGATCTGAACTCTCCGAATCTAAAAAACAAACTAGTAGGGATAGTGGTTTCGTCGGTAGCTGTGATGACCTACTAAGAAATGGAGATTCTAGTTCTGATTTTACACGATCTCATGAACCTAAAATAGAATTAGAAGAAATTATCGAAGAAATCCGACCTGATATTGAAGAACGTGTGGAAGTTCCACCGTCATCCCGCCCGCCTCAAAGTCCATTAGTACGTAAAGATAGTTTTAACAATTGGTCGTCTGATGAGGAAACCAATCTTATGATGACAAAAATGCGACAATTTTTCAAAACAATGATACACACGACCAATGTCCGGACATCTACTCCGGCATCGTCTAATTCAAACTCCACAGAGAGTTCCCGTCCCCCGAAGCCACCCCAACTTCTATACTTTGAAAGTGAATTAACGAGGTTAATGAAAACAGTGCCGGGTATACGGGACGAAGAAGTGCGTGAAATAGTGGAGTATTTGTCGAGTGAGGACACGTGGAGTGATTCATACGACTCATCCGATTACGCCGGTTCTGACCTAGAGGGTAACACAGCTGGTACTCGATCTGCTCTGAGGAAACAGATATCTGATAGCTGCCGCGAAATAATTGATGAATTTGATCGAGGAAATAACGACGCGGGTTCGTTGGAGCGCGATGCAGTCGGAGCATATCGGAGGCTGGCGGCGACGCTGGGCCGGGCTGGGGAAGGTTCACCACCGATGTTCGGGAAAGTGATGAGACATATCGGTGGCAGGCTAGTGGCATTAATGCATGAAGTGTCGGGTGGTGCATCGCCAAGCACAGATGATGATAGTGCGTCCGAGCCGGGGGCGTTAGCGCGGAGTCGCTCTCATGACATACTGGAGCCAACAGCGAGTAGGGGTAGTGTCGCGAGTGATTGTGAGAGGTTTTCGTGGCGTGGTAGTTTTGAATCGGCTCTTCTGGCGGCCGATTCTCGTGGTACGTTGGGTGGTGGTGGCGAATCCCGGCGGTCACCCGCGGGAGCTGACTTGGTAGCACAGAAATCCCATTCGAGGAGCTGTGGAGCGATTGGAGGCAGTGAGGATAGGCTGTGGCGAGGACGACGTCGCGCCTCTGCACCAGATGCTGAGGTAAGACAACAAAATCTCGGCTTCAAAATAAACATCCATGATACACAATAAAAATAACACCCACAACACAAGTTGCAATCAAAACAAACATTAGCATACATGCACACAAAAACACAAAGTAGACACTTACTCATTTGTCACACTTTCCTATCACGTATGTTAAAGTAAGTTTTTACAAAACATCGACAACTTTTCAATTCAAGGCTGTTTCTTCATATCATTTTATTTGGGACGCAAGTATTTCGAAAATGCCAATGTCATGTTGCGTTCAAGAACGCACGTTAGTAGATAAAAGATTGCCTAAGACAGCTGTTTGTGATCACATAAGAGATACCGTAGGCTTGTAAATAAATAAAAATATTTGACTGATAGTGTCTAGCAGAGCGTGTAGTTTCCTAGTGTCCTCTAACACGTTTACTTTTGTGTAAAAACTTGTTTACATTCACTATAATATGCTTTTTAAAGTAACCTTAAGTTAAAACATTTAAACGAAAGGAAATGTTACTGAAGAGCCTTCAAAAGTACCTGTAAAGGTTTGTAGAGAACCTATTTTCAAATTAGAAATTCCTTAAATATATTTTAATTAAGAATTTGAGATAATCTTCTGTATCTCTTCTAATCTTAATAAAGTTCAAATTCTATTGCAACCAAAAACTTATTATGACCTTTTTGTTACAAATGGTCACTTAAAATCAAATTAGAATACATTTCACTAAAGTAGATAACTGATAAAGTGGCGATGGAATGTAAATTATTTGAGATTCTGAACACTGCTGTACACCAAAATGGTTACCTACAAAAATCTTCAAAGCAAGGCCCTTCTCCTGTGCCGTACCGGGAAGGTCTTAGAAAGCTGTAGTCTACTACAGCTTTCCAAGACCTTCCCGGTACTCAAAAGATCAGATTAGGTAGTAAGTTTTTGTTTACATTTTTAATTTAGATTTTTTTACTTACTTTGCATACCTATAATGTATACAATCAAGTATTTTCTAACTGAACAGACAGCTGTGCTGCTGGGGAGTTTGTTGCGCCACTTCTTCTCCTCAGCGAAAGCACTAGGAAGTGGTGAAGGGCGGGCGTTGGGGCTTGTACACAAAACTGCGATGCGACGTCGCAGCGCAGCAATTCGTGTTGCAATTTTCTGCGTTGCGAATTCGCATCGCACCGATTCGCAGTTTTGTGTACAAGCCCTTTTGGGGGACTGTCTTCCGTAATTTTGATGTTCGAAAAGTGCCGCCTGTTTTGTCTAGCAGCCTATTTCGGCCTAGTTCGAATAAATGACTTTTGATTTTGATCAGATTACTTCTATGTGCAAATCTAAGTTCACTTAAAAGACACAATAATCGTCCGACTTTTTACAAAAAATAATTTAACAGATTAAGTACTTATGTAAGTAAATGTATCACTCATAATGTGAGTGAACGAAACTAATGTCTTATTGCTTTTTAATTAGGACATAAAAAGTCGCTTAAATTAGCACACTTAAGTTTTTATGAGTAATCGGTGCTATAACTACTTCTAATATAGTTCTATACTTCTATAGATTTGAACCTAGGCTACAATTGCATTAGGTATATTTTTTTTTTTTTTTTTTTTTTATTTGGTTCACCAACAATTGTATACACTATTTTAAGCAATTTAAACAAAAGCAACAAATCGGAGTAAAGTGTAACAATCACTTATAGGTAAACTCTGCATGCACACAAAGGTATGCATTGTTATAGTAAATATTAAAAGTAATTACAATACATAGTGTGTATGCGCGTACTAACGTAACTAATTACAGTAATATTACTTATTTACTTTATTATGACATTATTTACTTTGACAATTATCCCCCCTGCCAATTCAATATTGAAGTTGACTTTTACCTGAACGCCAAATCTCGTAAACGTTCAAAATCTAGTCGCAGTCTCATCTCGGCGACAAACAAATGTCAAAGCCTTGTCAAAATGTAGGAAGATTAGAGGTATTTTTGACAGAATGAGACTGAAATCAGACTGTGAACGTTCTTAAAATTTCGAGAATTGCCCCTCTGAACTAGGTATCTTCCTCGAAAGTATTTCACGAATACAGAGTGGCAGGGACATGACGCGCAAACGCAAACTAACCATGAATTCAGCACATGATTGTAGACCCCCTAGCGTAGACATTTCTAGTCGGTTATCAAATATATAATATGCCATTTTATAGAAAAGTGCAATACCTACGCACAATTTTTTTAATAACCGACGAAAATTTCAACGCATGGGCGTTCAGAATCAGTACCGAATCCACGGAAACAAATTGCGCGTCGTCCTTGCCACCCTGTATAGCATCATCTAAGATAATAATAATATTACAGTTTGAAAACAGTGTTCAGAGAGTGACTTAACTAAGCTATCTACCTAATACCTTAGTAAATAGTAACTGCACTGACAGGTGGATTAAGTGGCACCTGCACGAACTTCTAATTGTAGAAAAGTAGCACTTGACTTTTAACAGATAAGTTCATAACATCATTAGTAATAACATTATTATTTTGAAATGACTCAACTAATAGCAATCACCCCTAAAACCTAATTACTTGAGTGTTCTGACCGTCGTCGTCGAAGCTCGCCTTCGTCACCTTTATTACTTGTATTATGATATTTGATCACCGACCACCCTATTTATGTGGCCCAATTGTTCTAGCCAGTTTGTGAAGCTGTATTAGCACTGGCAGCTAGTTTTTTTTTTAAATAAAATAATGACTTCGAAAGCTCAGTACCTGTATACTACTAAAGATAGGCCTTGTTTAATTATGTAATAAAAAGTTTTACTAAAACCTCGCAAAGTTAAATTAGCGATAAAGAGTATCTTATGCACAACTGCGAGCAGTCTTTCAGACCATAGCTCATAGGTAGGTAATATCTATGAAGGTATTGATATTGTCTTATTTCCCAACTACCTCATGCTGTATCTGTAGGTAGAAACTGACAGTGAGCACCGCATCCACCTTGCTGACTGGCTCATGTTTTTACCAAACCCCTCATGTAGTAAAAACCTATCCATAAACTAACACAATCATATCTTCCAGTCAGAGGAAGAACAACGCGCCGGTTCCCTACCCCGGCTGCCGTCCATCACGGGTACGAACACGGTACCGGCTGGTCCGGTGAAGTCGGCCCGGTACCGTGCGCCCGGGTTCCGTACGGCAACTCGGGCGGCGTCAGCGCCGGGGTTGCATGTGCCTAGGAGGCGCAGGCTGGCTCCCACGCCGTTACAGCCACCACCTGCTGCGCCCGCGTCTGCACCTAGCCTACAGGGTGAGTTACATTTTGTTTATGTATCAGTCTCAGAAAACAGAACAAACCAGAAAATGCAAACGTGAATAATAACTGTCCACCTAACTATATTCTGCGGGTGAAAAGTGGAGCAGGCTCCGCGGTGGTTGTTGGATTGTAAGCGCCTTCTGTTTTTTTTCTATATTCTGAGGTACCTATTACTTTAAAGATGAAAGGTTTTTGCAATAATAAGATGCTTCAGCAGCACGAAACGTCAACAGATCTGATTTTAATTAACGTTCGAACCCAGAGGGTTTTTTAGCTTATTAAACCCTTAACGATAAAAAACACCCTATTTTAATCTCTTGATTCTAAGATATGAAACGCTATTCTGACGGAGGAAACTCATCAGTTTTACAGCACAGTCCCTGACTTTGTTTAAAATTATCCTTTGTCTGTCACAGACTTCACGTCCGTGAAACACAACATCCGTTTTCACAGAAAAAGCTTTCCTCGACTTACTATAGTGTATATTTCAAGTAATAAAAACGGTCAAACTAGCAGTGGTTTATTACGTTATGTGCTCACTTCGCTAGCATGGAAGGTCATGAGAAACTGCTTTAGACGGAAAATATTACTGCATTTTATTTATTCTTGAGACTCGCGCAACACGAGCCTGTTAGTGTGCTGGAAATTTTATTTGTCATGACAATTTAACATGTTGTAGACTCCACGAAAAGACAATGGAGCTGCAAATGAATTGTCACGATTGTTCTTAACAGTAACTAATAACTAAAAGTTAATTAAAATACGCCTTGTTACGTAAAGAAGTAGATAATTATAAACCTCGTTAATGGGATGATGAATTGTACTTTATACTTTCTAAACAATTTCAAAAGTTATTTTCACTTACAGTCCATGACATGAATGAGACATTCTGAAAATCAGCTCATTAACTCTGAACTGTATCATCTCGTTTTGGTATAAACGACGACATTTTGGATTTAAAATGTTAAAGTATGTATGTACACAATTTAACAGGTTGTGTAACCAATGTGTAAGAATTTATTTTATGCACTTGTATGAATTGTTATGAAAAATATACACCTGCAATGTTTTGCTTGCGCACGAGACAATGCAAGTTGGTAGCAACAGTTATTTTAAAACAACTGGTTCGGTATTTAATATTTAAGCATCGTATACTTCAATGTCATCAGGTTACCTTTCTTTAAAGTCAGGAAGCGGCTGTAATTGCTCGAACAAACATGAGCCTCTGTTTGTGCCCTTCTTCAATTTCCCATGGCTCGCCAGTGTCCATGACCGGAGCAAATCACTCGCGTTTACAAAGTATCATTGTTGCATTCGTATTTCTTTAACCCACTTTAAGTATTGCGTGACTGTTTTCCCATCAACTCCAAACAACTATTGAATACAACGCTTTGTTCTCGAACGTATTCGAAGTCTTTCGTTTTTTTGTCCCTCAGATACAAATGGTCCTTTAGAATTAAATAATTCATTTCTTATGAGAACCTAAACCCTAATTGCGTAACTATCAATCACAATCTGAATCATTTTGAAGGATATTGCTAATCCATTAATCCATTACTTCAGATGCTCGAAAAATTAAATGACGCAATGAATGTTGTTGAACTGTCAGAATGAAACCATTGCTACTGTTTGTTAGTGTGTTACGCAATAACCCCGCTGGCAACACCTACGTCAACTAATCTACAACTGCGATTAAGCTTATCTAAAACTACAAACTTTCGTTGATCACAGAAGATTGGCACAGATACCTAAGTACTATGACGTAATGGGTGAGCAATTTTATCGAAATGTGCAACTCATTGGTTTTAATGTCACGTTCAATGCACCGCATACCTTTCGCTGTACTTACGAAAAAATGCACAGAATCTAAAACGTGCGCATACGGTGTAAATACAAATTGAGAATAAAGACTAACAAAAATCGAAATACCTAAATTCCTGAAATATTGCATGGTAGGTACGTGATGTAACTTTATATATTCAATTCCGGATTATAATAATTTACTTTGGTGTTCCTACACATAAAAGGTTTATTTAACCGTCGAACAAAAGGCCTTACTAGGTCGTCATTTTAAATTGTTTCTATTTTGACACTGTAGTTGCATTGTGAACTAAATGTTTTTCAACTAGCACCCTCATTGCGTAACACACTTTTAATCACAATCTAAATCATTTGGAAGAATAATGCTCTTCCATAATGTTTGAAAAATGTGTCTGCTCTACAACGTAAATAACGCAATGAATGTTGTTGAACTGTCAAAATTAAAGCCATTGCTACTGATAGTGTGTTACGCACCCCGTGTGTTAGGTACCCCGCAGAGTCAATAATAAACAAGTCATCAGTTCGCACCTTTAAAGTAAAACCGTTACTAAACGAAATTATAAAATTTTACAGGAAAAAATTTACAGGTAAAATTTTATAATTTCGTTTAGTAACGGTTTTACTTTAAAGGTGCGAATTGTGTGTACAAAGGACCTAAGTATGTATCGCACCTTTAAAGTAAAACCGTTACTAAACGAAATTATAAAATTTTACAGGAAAAAATTTACAGGTAAAATTTTATAATTTCGTTTAGTAACGGTTTTACTTTAAAGGTGCGAGTTGCCAGTGTTGGTACCTATGTTATACAAAACAAGTGAAAAGTTAGAATTCCTCAGCGAAAACAAGGAGACGAGACGTTTAATAACAAAGTCGCTGAAATCACATTAATTTTTTATTTCGTTCTTATTCATTAATTACTTCGCTACTTACATCACTACTGCACAAACAAATTTTCTGTGATAGCAACCAACTATTAAACTATATTTCGATTACGTATGAATCGTTTATAGAAAACAACTGTGCTGTGAGTGAATGTTTGCTAGAGAAGGAAGTAGTTCACTTCCTAATGATGACATAATCGATTATCCTATGGTCTTGATGATCAATTTTAATTAACTTTTGTAGAAGTACGGGTTAATAGACTGAAGAAAGTGTAGACAAACCGTGCACATAGACCGAGCGCTTGACGGACAACAGAATGCTTTTACGGAATTTATATGGATTCCAGGAATACTAAAGGTTTCTAAGAACTTCATTGTGTAGACCTATTAGTACTACGCCTATAATATTGTGCAGTTTGTTGTATGGTCAGTTGGTCACTTATAATTTACAAAGTAATTTTTTTGCTTCTTTGTTCTTCTTCGTCGTGTTGCTGGCACGGCTTTATCAAATCTTGTTGGCTGTAAAGTTTGCCACTTCCACGGCGTAGTCAGTGGCAGCGCAGACCTATTATCCTGCCCTCTGTGTCCCAAAACTTGCAGTCAGAGTGACCTCTGCGCTGCCACCGACGTCACTTTGTTAATACTATCGCTCGAATATGTTCGATTCTTAATTTTTTACTGTCTTCGATTTATTCACTCGTTCGTCTTTAAGTTACCTATATACCTACATCTACCTTCATTCTTAGTTTATGTATTTACTGCTTTAAAGCAGTGTCTATCTCAATTTTCATTACAACCCTAATATAAAACGTAGCTGTTGTTAAAACATTTTTATAACAACTCCTCAGTTTCTAGAATTAACTTGATGAATTGAACGCGTCATTAGGTAAACCGCCTTTGTTTCTGTATCGTCACGGTCGGTACCGAATGCTTTGCTAAAAAGTAGGCCTAACTGTTTAGACAGAGTATTTCTCCGTTCTTGACTACATTCCTCAGTAAACAGCTGACCTTAATGCTTCCTCATCGGCACAGCAATGAGACATTTCGAGTGGGGCATCGGCCTAAGTTACATGAGGCCTGTGATGTGTTTCTTGATTTCGCGTTTACCATTTACATTTTATATTGGCTATGGAAAAGATGCTCACGATTTTCGCAGTAGGAAAATATTCTTACATAAGTTAACACTATATGAATTGCTGTAGGGTTTAGAGGCTTTTGTTGTAATATAATTGATAGTCTGTTTAGGAGCTTGTCTTTAATAATTTGTGTGCACCTATTAGAACGCATAAGAAAATAAAGCTTACTTTATTATAAACTAGCTGCTGCTCGCGATATCGTTCCCATGACATTTTTCTAAAATAAAAGTAAATGAAAACTATATACCTACCTAAATTAAAAGTAGGTACTCCTTATAACATCAGCTATCTGCCAGTGAAAGTCCCGATAAAATCGGTCCAGCCCTTTTGGAAATTAGCCGGAACAGACAGAATAAAAATTTATATATTTTTTTGTTATAAGTAAAGTTTACAAACATTACAAACAGGCATTTCAATTTTATTTATTTTTATAGATGATTTGTTGTTTTTAGGGTTCTGTACCCAAAGGGTAAAAACGGGACCCTATTACTAAGACTCCACTGTCCGTCTGTCTGTCACCAGGCTGTATCTCATGAACCGTGATAGCTAGACAGTTAAAATTTTCACAGATGATGTATTTCTGTTGCCGCTACAACAAAAAATAATAAAAATAAAATAAAGTTTTATCGCTTGTGGTACGGAACCTTCGTATGCGAGTCCGACTCGCACTTGGCCGGTTTTTTAACCTTGTTCAAGACACAGTACTTACTTATCAGTGTCTATGTAGGTTGGTAGGTATTGAAACCTACGTGATTTGCGCATAAATAGGTACCTAAACAAAGTCGAATGCATGTTTTCACAATCAGCAGCCGTGAGTGATAATTTGTGATAAACGATATAAATACTTATCACGGAACTAAAATATCACTCCAATTAGCATTTGGTCTTATTTAAATAGATTTCATAATAAACTTTGATACTTGACTTCATACGTAACCCAAGTAACACCTTTCAAAACTTCGAAAACCTGTTCACTACAATGTTTCCGGCTTATCGGACGTAATCATTTTGCGGCAAGCGAATGCAAAGTTCTATACCGCTGCCATTCACTCATTGGTCGATGCATTTACGCACTAAGTACTATTTAAGCAACGAAAAGTGCTGGCCTTGTCCTAATTTTACAGCAAATGTATTATGTGTCCAATTCTCACTTGATTCGGTACTCGGTAAGCTATTGATTAAAGGTTGACGTAACATTTAGCTGACTACGTTTGCGATTTAGGTATCCTGTTCATTTTACTATCGTTTGCGGCCTTTACAACGACCTTTGATTGCGCATGAAAGCAAAACACAGCCATAGAAAGGAAAACACAGAAATCTGCTGGAAGGCCTTTCAGTTTGTTACTGTTATGGAAGAATCAAATAAGTAAATGCATATGAAAGTACTAGCAGCACTCCGCGGTTTCACTTGCATAAGTGTCGATCCCGTGGAAATACCGTGATAAAAAGCATCCTATATGTTATTCTGATGTTTAAGAGTGGGCCCAATGACAGGATAAAATCTGATTTCACCCGCGCGTCTCCCAACCCCCGCATTAGTGCAAATAACAACCGCGGGTGGCGTGACGACGCGCGCAACAAAACTCTGTACACTAAACTTCAAGTGCAGTGCGTTTGCGTAGTATATGCAGGATATTCAGATAAAAATTGGCCAAGTGCGTGTCGGACCACGCACAATGAAGAGTTCCGTAGTTGAAATGAATTTACCGAAGAACAAACTTAACATTATAGTTGAAAATCATGTTCTCCCATACATGTAAGTTGGTCGACTATTATTCGTAAACTTGTAAAGCCTACTTAGCCGTGATAGTTTTCCTTTTAATTTCGTTATTATATACTACTACCATGATTTTTTTCACATATCCAAAGACAACCATTTAGATGGCAGGGGGGAACCTCTGTCAGCTAAATGGTTGTTTTTGACTCTAACTAAAATTAGCACTTTAAAGCTATATATTTCACAAACGGATCCCTGAATCGCAAAATTGTTTCCACAAACCCGCAATATTTTTGAAAGACCTATACGATGATACCCCCACACCACGGGGTAGACTGGTACCATATTTTTTTTTTTCAAAATTTTGTTTTACCACTTTCTCGGCGTGATTAATATATATATGTCGTATCGGATAGATGGCGCCACAGTATAGCGAACAGCGCCGTCTAACAATTTGATTGGTAAACGAAAAATCATGTGATCCGAAACGCAAGCGAGCCCTACCGCTTGGACACGATCATCGGTGGACGGGATGCAGCGAGGACTGGTGGAGAGACCGAGTGTTGCGACAGTCGACAGTAGAGCTCGGACATTCTAGGCAAACGCTCAATACCAACGCACGTGTTAGTTTCCGACATACGTGTGCGTTTCGGTTGTTAATCGCTAGTTTATTAAAGTTACTTCAAATTCAAATAATCTTTTCGTTCGAGTACCCACTGCAGTGCCCACACCTATCTAAACTATGTTGGATCGTGAAGAAGACCCGATGTATCGCATCTCGGCCATCCAGTAATGTGACATATAATATCCATGCCAAATTATCGCTATCTAGTACTAAGAGTCTCTGAGCTAAGCTGCGGACGGACAGACGGACAGGGCGAAACTATAAGGGTTCCTTGTTGACTACGGAACCCTGAAAACAAAGACTTTTTTAAATTCTATTTTTAAATTTCTTTGGACATATTATTAATTTAAGATTTTACTTGTGGAGAGTAAAATAAAACGACATGCTCGATTAGGCTGACTTGAACGGAAGGAAGTTTATTTGAACGAAATATCACATATATCCGGTGAACAACATAGACAAAAATAACATTGCTTATAACATCATAGACCAATAGGTTAAATCAAGATACTAGTATTTTGAGTACACAATAACAGGACAAAATAGTAATATGCGCTACGCTCTCGGTTTCACAAAATCATCAATTCGCAAAATGTACTTTTCTCATCTTTTATCATGACTGTACCTTTATTGTGTTATACTATGTGTGCAGGGATAAGAATGTCTTTACTTGTGTAATATATACAATGCAATCCTATTTTGTGTTTGTATGTTGAGAAATAAAAGTTCTGTATACTCCATTCCACCATAAAAAATTAGAAGTGATAAAATAGGTGATAAAAAATCCAAAAGGTATAAAAGCAAATCAAACACAATGATAAGAAATATCTTATAATCATCACAATGATTGTTTTTGAATTTATTTGTCGTCGGGTCCTTTATTCAGTGTCGATTCAATGGATGAAAAAGTCAATCTGCTGACAGACAATCAGCTATACGATGTTCACGCTCAATTCATGCAGTAAAAATCAAGCATCTGAGATATTAGAAGCATCATGCATAAGAAAGCTGAAACTAAAACAAAATTGAAGTATCGGCCCTCTTCGTCAAACCGTCCTTGTGGATGCTCACAATCGCTGCAATAACAATAATACCCACCGGTAGAGATTCCCAACGCCGCCATAACCACACATCACTAACTTGAAAACAGAGATCTAGGTAAAGTCTGGAAATTTTTAACTACTTTTCTGTTTAAAATTCTCAGAATAGCGCACTGTTTGATATCACTTTTAATATGTTGTGGAAAATGTCGTAGGTTATACATTTATAAACCTTGTATATTTATAACTTAGTGTAAGATTTAATGTATAACTGTTTATTTTCCCGAATAAATAAAATAAAAAATAAAAAATCCTTTTCCGGGAACTGATACCTAAAACAAGCGAGTTTTTGGAACAATCTTATACTCGACTAGTTGTAAAAAAGTAACAAACAAAGAAAGAGACGGGTCGAGAGGGAGGGATATTGTAATTCTTTCGTATTTCTAATTTTAGTGAGGAAGCGTGGACAACACTCACATATTATCAAAAATAAATTCTAGCTAAATTATATAATTTCGCACGAAAACAATAAACGATCATATCGAGCGGTCAAATCATCTGTTTATTTTGCGTATACTATACGCATAAGTACCTTGATATAAATACAAACCTTCGACTTCGGCAACTAACAATCATTTTAGTCTTCAAGTGTTTAAGTTTTCGCTTTTTCATTGTATTTTTTTGTTTCCCATTTATTATTCAACAAAATGTCGATAATAATAATGGTTGCTAGGCGCGGAGAAAATTGTCATAGACTTCCCGTCTCAACAGAGCGAGGGGTACTGACTGGTGAAACAAACTGATGCCTCAAGCTCGTGTCACGCGAGACGGAAGACAGCGTATCTCGCGGATTAAAAATGTAGTAAGCGCCAAATGCTTTTTATTCGATTATCTTTTAAAATAGACATTATTTTAAAAAATCGCTTGGGTCATCGCTAGGTTATAATGAGTGTTATTATTTGTCTAATTTGTGGTTCAGTAATATGCACCAAAATAGAATGCAAACCAAATTAGTTGAAAATTAGAGGTAACTTTGTGATGGTTTTCTATCGAGAAAATTTTATCGTATCATGTTTTCGTCTGGGTCGACCCTCACATTTATAATGAAGTTTCCTGCCATATACTTTTTTTCCAATTTGAACATGATTTACTACTGTTTAAATCTAATCTAAGATTGAAGATTTTGCTTTGGGCCTGCCCTTAAGCTGATGAAGCTTTACATCAATATGCATAATATTCATCAAAATCCGTTTAGTAGTTTTTGCGTGAAAGAGTAACAAACATCAAAAAATAAAATAAATAACATCCATCCTCACAAACTTTCGCGTTTATAATATTAGTAGGATATACGGTACTTATAACAGAAAAACAATTTTAAAAGTGTTTGTGTGTCTGTTTGATTTTGACGGGACTTTCACTGGCAGATGGATACAGATATTACAAGGAGTAACATAGACTTTTATCCGGGTAGCACGTTCCCGTGGAATAATATCCGACATCCACGCAGTAGTAGCTGCAAGCAGCAGCTAGTCGTTAATAAAAAGAACTGCCATAGACAAGAGAGATTGGTAAATAAATTAAAGCATCTGAATGTACAAACCGTGCGAAGCCAAAGTAAAAAAACAATTAAAGCATTTCCATATCAAATAATAAATATATATTTAGAAAACCGGCTAACTGACACGTGATGTATCCATCATCGCCTTTAAAATTAGATTACCTAATGGTAATTGCTAATGGCAATAATACAAAGCTTGATAGCACTTCAAAGAAATCATTAATTTCAACATTAGAAGGTCTATAAAAATGTAATGGTCTAAAGTTAAGGGGACTACATGACCTAAAGCGCGGTCACTGTTGGATGGACTGCATAGAAAATAAAGAGAAGCGCGAGGACACAACGCTGGTAATTTATTGCAAAATATGAAGCAATTATCTATTTACAAAAAATCTATTGTTTGGATTAAAAAATTAAAACACTAGTGCTTTAGTACCTATGTTGCTTGTAGAATAATCCGACAAAAGATCAGAATGATGATGATCGAATTGCTAAAAGTTCGTAATCTGCTAAATTCATAACGGTCGATCATTGGTCGGTCAATGGCACAGAACATATACGATACTAGTAACGAATTAAAAGCAATTACTGCACAATGACGTTTTAATGGTAGGTTACTGATCAAAGTAACTGTCAAAATTTTAGCAGATTAACGCCTAAGTCAGTCATTCATTTGTCATGATGTACGAGATTACCATTATATGACGCCATTATATTAAGTAGATTACCAAACTTGTCAAAATCAACAATTATGAAATCAATGATAGACCATTCTGACACTATTTTATTAGCAGACTTGAGGCCCAGAATGATTGTATGTCTATTAGTATGGTTTTATTGTAAAAATAAAGTTTTTAGAGGTATCTTCATAATTTTTAGGGTTCCGTACCAAAATGGTAAAACGGAACCCTTATGGTGAGACTCAGTCTGTCTGTCTGTCTGTCACAGCTGGATATCTCAAGAACTACTAATGCTATTAACTTGAAATTTTGAATAGTTTAATTTAAGGTGACGTTGGCCCAACTATTTTGCGAATAAGAAAGAAATAAAAATATATGTATATTTTTTGCAACAGGGACTGAAAGGGGGTCTGAAAAATTCGAGAGAGCATATGGGGTATCATGAAAGAGCGCAGTTTGCACATTCTCAAACATTTTTTCTTTTTTTTAGGCCGTACAGTTTTCGACATTTGATGAAAAATTAAAAAAAATACCGTTATCCTAAAAATACCTTATCTCCGAAGTTTGCAAAGAGAAAAATCTGAAATAATTCTATGTGATAGAAGTTTATGTAAAGATTACAGGAAAAATAAAACGAAGTCCCTAAATAGCACACTTTTTCAGAAATTATCAACAAAAGTTACATTCATTCCACTATCGGTCAAGCGATGGCGCTGACATAAAATTGCAATATTGTACACCGCAGACCGCAGTACACATTGTTAAAATTCTCTGACGAATATAGGCCTCGCCGATGAAAATTTAAAAACATTATGATAATACGGAACCCTCGGTGCGCGAGTCCGACTCGCTCTTGACCGGTTTTTTTTTTTTAAATTACATAATTGTATTGTGTTTTCAACACACTATCTACCATATCTACGTAGCTTATATCGTTAAGAATATCATATATTTTTCTGATTTTCAAACTCAAACTCAAAGCATTTATTTCAATTAAACCATTAACAGGCACTTTTGAATAGTCAAGAAGTCGGTCAGTCAGAAAATATGAAGCTAGATGAGAGAGATTTTGTTTACTGCGGTGCTATTCTGTAAAAATCTCACCGTGAAAACTTAGGTGGAGTGAGCGTGGAGTGAGCTGTCAATAGTGTCAATTCCTGGCAAAAACAAACTCACTTCACCTAAGTTTTCACGGTGAGATTTTTACAGAATCGACCGGCTGTAGTCGATCATATACATACTTTTATTACTTACTTCTAAAACATGCGTTTAGGTCCTGTGATCCCCTTAACGCGAGTAATAAAAACATATTGAAAATACGAACCTAATCATCTTGATAAAAAATCGATTTGATCTCTAACCGTCTAGTCTGTGGCGATGACACTGCGCATATATTTTGTCAGTTTCTTGTTTTTTTTTTTGCGTCTTACAAAACTAATCAAGCCAGTGTCATTTTAAACAGAATTTAATTGAATTATTGTTAATTATCTTTTTAATTAAGTATATTGATATTTTGCTAAATGCATTTAATTTAGATCCTATCTACCGATATAAAAGTTGTTTGGTTACTCCATCCGTTTTTTTTCATGAACGTGATCGTGTCATGCATGCTCACTTAAATGTCTCACCGATGGTGTCGCGTGTGTTGGACCATTCGGTTCCATACAAAATGGTTGAGCTGGTTGGGCTGATCCACGCGTCATGTTCGTGAACGGGCGCCGTCGTCGGTTGAGACTGGTCATCTCGTAACTGCCAAGGCTTATTTTTTAATCTTATATATTTTGAATTGTTTCTACATTTGGTTCTTTTTTTACGTTTTTCTCACATAGAAGCAACAAGAATAATGTACCCAGGATTTTTTAATATCTTGATTAAAAAGAGTGTCCATGGAGTTTCTTGTCCGTTCTTCTCCATAGAGATCTACGTTTTGGAATGGGCTACTAGCTTCAACTTTCTGACTAACTGACAGACTATTTAATTTTGACAATTCAAAAGTGCTTGTACAAGGTTTAATTGAAATAAATGCTTTGAGTTTTTAAGTTTGAGTACGCCCTTAGTAATGTAAAATTGTAAATGGTAGTCGTAATCTCAACGTGCAACGCGGCAACGCTCTTGCTCATAAGTTATAAATCAGTCAACAATGGCAAAAATATATTTATATAGTCTCAAACCTTCGGCCATGGTTCGTCCAAAAGTAAATATAACTTAACAGGAACTTTGACGTGTTGCTATTGGGTATGTAAAGTTTATCGTGAATAGAATATTAAAATGCCACATGTTGATGAATAGCTAACCTTGGGGCTCCACATTGCAATGACATTTAATGGTAAACTCAATTATCATAGCGAAAAATATTATAATCCATTAGAGATAAATACTACAGACATAAGAGAACCATTTCATAGAGAAAATGACAAGGAAAACACACATAATTTTGAAACATTTTCAAATTAGGTACCAGAAATTCATTAATGATAAAATAGGAAATACATATTTAGAACGCTCTTACGTAAGTAATGTAAACTATTTTTAAATATAACCGAGCCTGATTATCAACACCTATAATATTAAAATCCTTATTTAGGTAAGTTTACTTATTGAAAACGCTGCGACCATAATAGCAACATTTTATAAAAATAATAATCCAATTATTACAATAAATTACGACACAAGAAATCGATTGTGTCCAGTGTCATGAGCCAACTTACCGGCTGGAGCAGCAAGTACGCATGGCGTATCTTGGCCGCTTACCCAATGGTGGTTTCACGCTGGCTGGCCGCTATTTGGCTTCATCCGGTTACATAGGGCACCGGCGACACTTTATTCATTGATACCTTTGGCTTTTGAAACAATGCATCGGTTTCCCTTGTTTGTACATGGCAGGTTTTTCTGTGCAAGTTTTTTAGTCATTGTATAGACTGTTGTCTCTCTGTTGTCTATCTGTCTTGCCTACCTTTAGTAGGTACCGACTTGGTTATGTAATAAATAACGTTACTTTGCATAAGCGGCTTGTCATAACTGCATGTACTTAAGAAAAACACTTATTATTTTAAGTTCTGCAATTTGTGTCGCATCTTCTAAGGTCAAATAAAATCACAAATTGTAATAACTAAACATAATCCATATTACCGAATGAAGACCTTCAAATACAACATTGTTCGTGTACGTAACGGAAATACTTACAGATTTGAACATTAATAACAAACTTGTCATTGTAGGTTGTCACAGAACATTGTAAAGTTTATTGTCACTTGTTTGTACAATTGTTCGTGTAGAGTACTGTTAAAGACATGGTCAAAACCTGCGAAGTTATGTTATAAAAACGTAATTACACAATCGAAGTACACACAATAGTTTAATTAATTAAAAATACAAGAAAGGTATGCAAGGACAATGTTAAATAGTGTTCCATTCTCTATTAACCATAAAAGACTCGGATTTTGTAATAAATTATAACTATGTTGGTACAATTTAAGCCGATTCCTGACTTACTCGTATAATTACGTCTCATGATGCTAATTAATGTCGTTCGTAAAATCTGATAAAGGAGATAGACATAAGTGAAGTTTATGTATTAAGATAAAAATGAATAGATTATTTAAAAATTTGTTGATTTGCGCATCTATAATATTACTATAATTTTTGAAGAAATCTTTAGATCAAGGTACAGACACATAAGTGTTATGTATGTCAGTTGATTTAGGTTTCTAAGAAGCGTCTTATCGGGAAATAAAGAAGCATCGATTTCTCGCACTATAGTCGGCTAATCGCTTGAAACTGTTACATCTATTTATTTATATCCATGTCATACAAATGTACACACATTTCATGTCACAGAGAAATGAAACTCGGAAACCATTGTGCACGGCCGCATTATTTTTTATCGACTTCATGTGACCAATTGTTGTCGATGACTTTATCGACGCCGCATGCTTTCACTTTGTCTATTTCTTGCCGATGTGTCGAAGTATGCGGATAAAAAAGTCGGTAATTACGGTTAAATATTAATAAGCTGATCGTAATTGGTGATCGGTGTGTTACAGAATGTTACAACATTATTTCCTTCGGTTAGATAGTAGATTGGAAAATATGGTGGATGTTACCATCGTCTCCATGCATGTTTTCTCTTTGAAGTTTTTTAAATGCTCTTTATACTCTATACACATACACACATTTATATCTGTATTTTCTATAGTGTACATGATAAAGAGTATTCTATTCTTTCTTTATATTCTGTATCAGTACAACCGCATAGTTTTAAACCAGTTGTTTTAAACGATATGCTGATATCCACAACTTCATTTTGTATAACAAACATCTCACATACCTAAACATTTACGCAACATCCCACGACGCTAAGTAAACACGAACAAGTAATGTCAATAGCTATCAAGACGAACGAAGAATAATCCGTCTGGATAGTACTGACTATCGAGAGACGCGTTCTTCTAAAATCGATCAAGGCGCGATTTGTCACGATCCGAATTTCAAAATAGCCGAAATGCCACTCAACCAATGAAAGGTCGAGTAATATAACTCTATTGTAATATTGTAAACAGGCATACCAGTATTGTCGTGAGCACGGCACCAAGACGAGGAATGAGCATTACACACGATGAAGTAACGCGACGCATCAGCGTGCGCAAACGTTTAGCACAAAGCGGGTTTTGCTTACTTAAAGTTTCATGCATACTAATACGACAGGAAGGAATTGTTCTTAAAGAAAATTGTCGGGAAATTACAGAGGGGTGGTCGTGGACCGTGCTCGGTGCTCCACTGTTCACAGTAATTACACCGTTGGCAATTGCTTGTTTGCTAGTTGCTACACCAACTTCATTTTATTTTTGTAAACACTGGTCTATCCACGCATTCTATTGGAGTATTTACCGGACCTTTAGTTGAGAATTCATACAACATTGTTCTGTAAGGAAAAATTCTAAAAGTGCAGATCGACGCGAGGCCAACCGGTTTGCAAGTAAGTCCAAATGACGCAAGACTCCGGATGAGTTCATTCTAAGACTGTAGACCTTCCTTCATTCAATGCACTAACTGAGGTTCTACGAATAAATCTCAAGATTTATTGAACTAGCTTCCACAAAATCAATAAAAGAAAACATAATTTGAAATCTGACTCACAGTATTCGCTTCTGAATATAATGTTCCGATATTTTTGTGACAGCTCCTTAGTTGGTTCTCGGGTCACCTTAATCGCGATTAGTTCAAGTTTACTTGTTGTTGAAACCAATTGGTTTTTAATTTACAGATATTCCCAACTAACGGCCTTATTCAAATAACAATTTTCGAGACTTAAAAAGCCGTAACATAAATATTGATTGACAACGAATATCTACAAGTTTACCTAATAGCCCACAAATCCACTGATTCGAAGTCGTATACCAGTTTAGATTATGGAAATAACTTTCGAAACGTGCAATTTTAAATTACTGCTTGATTTGAATTTACAAATTCTTGATTGTAGAAAATCGATTTGAATATTACACCGTATGTGTTACAAGAAACCGACACGTTTTATTTTATACTAGCAGCGCTCCGCGGTTTCACCCACATAAGTGTCGATCCCGTGGGAATATCGGGATAAAAATTATTCTATGTCCTTCCCCGGGATGCAATCTATTTCTCTGCCAAATTTTATCGAAATCCGTTCAGTGGTTTAGGCGTGAAAAGGTAACAGACAGACAGAGTTAAGTTTCGAATTTATAATATTAGTATGGATTTCATTACCAAAACTAGATGTGTGTTATTAAACATTACATTACCTATTACAGAGAACTAGACTTCGTTCATAGATAACTATGCAGTTGTTACAGCTATACATGGTATGGTTACGTCGCGTTATATGTATAACTATGCATGGCATGTATGGTAATTGTTGAAAAAAGCCGCTGTCTGTTGACATGCAAGTTCCGAAACATGTTTACACCACCCACGCGTCGCGTTATCTGAGAGCAATCAGAGATAGTGCATGTCGCAACTTTCTGTTCAACTTGATATATGTTAGGGGCCTTCGGTTTAACGAGATCTGGAAAATTAAAAGTCTTTTGTTTTACAATGTTGCTAATGTTTTGGACAGGTGATGAGAGCTAAGACGGAAAAATGAACCGAAAAGGTCACAGAATGGTACCCAATGAATGGAAAAAGAGGCAGAGGAAGACAGATGAAAAGTGGGAGTATGATCTGCCAAAAGGTTGTCGAGGAACAGCTCTGAATAAGTGGAGGGAAATAGAGGGAGGCCTATGTCGACAGCCTGACCTGGTGGCTGATAATAGCTAATTTGTTAATGTAGGGTTAACAAGCAGACATTATAATATGATTAAATGTTACTAGTTTATGCAAACTTGTTTATGGACAAAGGGTCAGAGGAAATTAACAATACTTAAAAACATTTTTTTTTGTAATTAATGCTGAGGCCAAAACATGGTTTTATACTGGTAATGTAAAAGCCCAGGCGTAAGCAATTTTGGGTCTGAACGTGGCACAGCTAATGCTAGAAACAGAAACCAGTTGAGATTCTGGATATTTCAAATGATGGGTTCCGACTGTTTCAAATACAATTAGTAGAAATATCTAACAGTTAGCTCATTACTGCTAATGAGCTTTGAGTCACTCACATCTGGCTACAGCTGCTAGTTCAAACTGTGGTTACCTTAGCTGCTATACTAAGTACATTAGTGCTGTACCTACATACATGTTTAAAAGTATTTATGTTTAATTGAGGATGTACTATACATTTATCCACGAAATGGTAATTTCTATGCATGTCTATAAAACGTACATAATCAATTAACAAACAGCTATTAAAATAATTACATACATAATTACTTGATTAGCTTTCTATCGCCGCCGATCGAAAATTAATGTTAGAAAACATGCAATTTTATTTCACAAAGGAAAAGAATAGGTCACAGTACAGATAGACAATGTAATAATAAAAATTACACGTTACTTGAAGATGATTTCATCGCGAAAATTGAGAGAGGTTTCATCAATAAGATTACGTGAATCATAACAGTAGACTGTTACTTTCTTAGCACTAAACTATGAATAATAATGAGTCTGTGTAACTACATAATTTTTGTAACAGTCGACGTTGATGGATGTCGGCAAAGGTTTGTTGTGAGACCACTTTCTCGCCATGGGAAAACTACATTCATCCATGTTTACGTCTCTGTTACTTTCTATCTGATGCTGAGGTACTTACTACTTAATGTCGTTAAAGCGTAGGCACCTTTAAATTAGAGGTGTTAACTTGTGTTATGGGAGCCGGAGTAATAATGGGCGGTTACGTTTTTGCTTGAGGTTACGTGCAACTTCTATTGACTTTTCGTTGTAAGTTTTCAGTTTGTGTTGATTTATATTTTAATGCTCATTGTTTTGTATGTGTACTCTGCAAATGAAGAAAATAATTATTTGAGCTCGTGGCTAAATAATAACAGCCGCACGGGTCGATCCTCAAGGTTAAACAACGCTTGCCGAAGTCATTCCGTGGATGGGTGATTCCATCCATTACATACCGAGACCCATCCGTGCCTCGGAAAGGGTCCCGGCTGCCATTCGTAAAGGGGAGTCGTGTTACCTAGTTACTGGGTTGTGGAGGTCAGATAGGCAGTCGCTCCATATAAAATACTGGCATTCTGCTGGTACTGGGCTCATTGGTAGCTACATGAGGTTAGACCGGAAGCCGACCCCAACATGGATGTGAAAAGGCTATGCAGGTGATGATGAAAAAATAATCATTTATAAGTAACACTATCAAAAGAGTACATAAGTAATTAATCATAGTAAAAGATTTGCTAGAAAAGTTTTTCACACTGGAAAAACCGAGAACTTTAATGAAGAACTTCAAACCTCCATCTTCTAACAAAAGACTTCAACGAGATACAACAGTTGACATTTTGTGTTTTATAAAATATCGCCGATTTGTTTCAGTATCTAAATTTATTGACCCAATTAATTGTGTTTTATGAAAACATTAATTAAAATGACTTAATTAATGTAATTTTTTTAAACAGTAGATTTTTATATTCAAGGAATACTGTTATTGTGTCTATTTACGAATATTTCGAATTTCGTCGTGGTTTCAAATGCACAATAAAAGGCATTTTTTAAACAAAAGTAGTAACACGACTTTCAGCCCACCCTATTGTAATATAAAGCTTTTGTTTTATTTTTTTGAACTCCCCAACAATTTAGTTTTGTCTTCGCCATGCTCTGTGGATTTACAAACTGTACTCTGATTCAGTTTGGTAACTGTACATGTGCGAACAATTCGTACGCCTCATTTCGAGTTAATTCCCTTCCTCGTGTTATATTAATGAATAAATTATAATTAGCAAATTATAGTGTAGGTTCATAAAAAGTAGGAAGAAGTAGTTCTGGTAATAAAGAACTGAGATTATGCGTGAAGTATAAATATTGAAAAGAAAAAAATCTATCTGCATATTACTAAGAATTCAAAAACAATGAACTTAGATTATAAGTATTAATCTTACCTAAATTATACCAGGTAATGCATCATTTTCCAAGAAAAACTGACCTTATCTGCGAGCTATAGGCCAAAAATCAGACTGCTGTCGGCTTTATATATGCTCGTACCAAAATACAACGTCAGCGTCATATGATATAGCTTAAGAACATTTTAAATAAGGATATCACTCGACAAAGACACAATAAATTCATATAAAAACGGCCTTTAACGTTAGGAACCTGGTGGGATTTTATTTGTAGATATCCATTTCCTGTTGTTAGACACGACATTTCTAACAAAAAAACGAATCTGATTATTAGATTGCAGAACTACTAGAAAAAACAGTAGATATCTAAGAATATCCTTAATGAAATTATCGATTGTGCACTTAGTTCAGCACTAACCGCACGACCTAAGCCTTAAACGAAATCATACCATGACAGTAATCTAGAAAAAAACTAAAGAAGAATGCAATTCAATGCGTTGCTAAATATATCTCCGAACTAGATTTTAAAGGGTGCCCTATCAGTTTCGCGGACTAAAAACAGAAAAATCTGTTTTTTTCAGCGCAAATTTCTTAATATCCTTAAGTTATCTTGTTTTCTTTTAAATTTACAAGTATTTATCACCTATCTATCTAGTAAGTCTACGAATTTAAGTTTTGATAACTACTTAATACAAATTCCAAAAAAAAAAACGAACACGTTTTTACGTAATCACGAAACACCAAGTTTTTCGATTGCTTTCTTAGCTTACTGGTAGCAAATAACGATCTGAAAAAAAAAAACCTAAATACTAGGCTTAGAGTATATTAGTAAGTGTACGATTTATTTTTTACAAGTTTAATGAATTAGTACTTGTAAAAAAATGTTGACTACGCTGAAAAAACCCAATAAAGTCATGCGCAAAACCGTCGTCTACGCGTAAGAATTGATTGAAAATAACAAAACGTGTTAAATATTTTAAAATTTGAGGTGTTTATCTACCAAACTCAATTTTTATATTTTTATTTTGACTACTAATTTAATTGTAGTAAAATATCTAAATAATGCCTTATAAACCGATGCGCTCGCTCGATGCATTCAGTCGCGCCCAAAGACTTACTAGATAGATAGGTGATAAATACGTGTGTATTTAAAAAAAAAAACTAGATAAATTAACGATATTGAGAGATTTGCGCTGAAAAAAAACAGATTTTTCTGTTTTTAGTCCGCGAAACTGATAGGGACCTTAACGGTAATTCGTGGGTAACCTGACCACTATAAAAATAAAAAACATTGCAGCTAATGTGCAATAAACGCATGTAACCTTCTACTTGGCACGAATATATTTATTTGTAATGGATTATTTACAAGTAACCGCCATCGCCAGTAATTTTGCTAGTTTAAATAAATGCACTCGTCATGAACGAATTGGCCCATAAAAAATAATTTTACTTTTTACAACAGCAATTAAAGTTATAAATAAATAAATTACTAATATTATTATAATTTAAAATGTTTGATTTTTATTTTCTTCAATTATTTTTTATTGTCAGTATTAAAGAATAATATTAAATCATAACTATGATTCGATACGAGTAACCTAATCGCCATTATAACCGTTTGGAGGTTGCCTACTTCTCCACTATAGCATTTAGAGAAAAAAATATACAACTTACACTTTACCTTTCATGATTCAGTGGTTAATTGACTCATCAATTAATCTTGGGATAATCCACATAAAATTCCACCCAGTAGATTTCCAGATTACACAACCAGTAGATTTCCAGAGTACAATGCCTAACCCTTCGGGAATTACGGGCTTAATTTTATGATGTTAAATAGATTTCCAGATTATTTATTGCTTCAGAAATCTATGAACCGAAAGATGCCTCATCGTCATCGTTCATGTTTACATAAACTTGATTCCAGTTCATTGATTCATTCACGTTTTGATATCCAGTGCTCAAAACGATTATATTAAGCAGTTTATCAACCATTTATCTAACAGAAGTTTCGTAGCGCCATTGTTCTGTTGCATTGCTAGCGAGTATTTACAAACATTCGCGCTAAGAAAAGAGAAACTACGATTGCTCGCCTTCTCCATCTAGCATACGTCATATAATTGTATCTAATGTAGAAATAGATGCATCTGGCATGCGTTCCGGTCTCTCACTTCAAAACGTACGCTTCTATTTTCAGTTCTGTCATAAAAATGACGTATTTGTTTAATTTCTTTAATTAGTTCTGCGTTTCTTCGGTTTATTCCAGAATTCCCCACCGAGAAATCCCCACCAGTGGGGATTTCGTACAAGATAATAATTGTTCTTCTACTGAATGGGTCCTATTCTTCGTTTAGCAAAAACAGCAATTCCGTGTTTATTTGACGCTTTATCGTATTACTTCAATGCATGATTTGGTACATATTAGCAAGCGTTTTATCCTACTGAAACCTTGTTTCTACGGCACCTATCAAATTATCATTTACGATACTTATGATATGACTAATGTGGTAGTGTAGCTACACTACCACATTAGTCATATCATAAGTATACGCAACTTGCTCTACAATCTATGCAATTCATAATATTTCTATTCGTATATTTAATTTTGTACCGATTTGATTTCTTGCATGACCTTAAGGTACCCATGTCCAAAAGCCTTTTGACTCCTTCAGAAGCTAGTCGTGACCGTTAAATTGACTAGTTCCTTTCGCAAAGTGAAGAGTATACAATTCTTCATGCCATCTCAGGGTCAAGGCAGCTGGCTAACGTGACTACCTGGGCTGACGTCACTCACGAGTTGAACGTCGTACATGCGTTCAAGGCACGCTCCACGCATTTTGATAACGTCAGAAATAGCAGATTAGAACATAACAACTTCATATATAGTGTCATACGTAATAGCATAGTAATAAGTTTTGTTTGAAAGAACAAAGGTGTGATGAAAATCAATAGGACAATCCATATTTTAATAGAGGTGAATAGGTGAATGCAATCAATGAACTATTGATAAAATAATAATAGCTTAAACGCAAGGATATCATGGCAAATTAATAAAACTGATACTTTTCGGCATGCTATCAATAAAATTATCAATTACATAATAGATATCTTAATACGTGTTTCGTTTAATCTCATATATCACTCAGTCTGTGTTAAAACCTTACATTAAAACATCGTTAGTTACATTGTATATAAAAAATAAGTATAAAATGAATACATTAACAGTAAACTCGTTTTGGTAAGTAAGCGTAAATCACTTTAGGCGAGTTTTTACGCCTCGTTCCAACCTGGTAAACATTCGCCATCTTTACTTTGTTTTTTTTTCTGGAACTTTAAACAATGCTTACTGTAGTTTAACTGCTTCTTGTAATACGATTACCTACGCTTTAATAATATGGCATATCACCATCATATGCCTAGCCTTTTCCCAACTATGCTGGGGTCGGCTTCCAGTCTAACCGGATGCAGCTGAATACCAGTATTTTACATGAAGGGACTCCCTATCTGACCTCCACAACCCACTCACTGGGTAATACGATATCCCTTGATAAGACTGGTTGTCAGACTTCCGGACTTCTAACGACCCGTAATGACTGTCAAAGATTCACGAATGACAGCCGGGACCCGTGCTTTCCGAGGCACGGAGGGTGTCTTTGTGTGTAAAGATAGTCACCCATCCATGGACTAACCGCGGCAATCGTAGCTTAACCTGATCGATCGAACCGTGCGGCTGTTATTATTACTTAGCCACAATATGGCATATAACCTGCTTGTATATTATTTATTATCTAAAGGCTAAGCATAAGCAACTGATGACGTAATTTTTTGATACATAAAATAAACCGATCTTCAAAACTCATCATCACATATTCAACCCTTGGAACTAATAATAATAACTTAGACAATAGTCGATTCACACTTGGGGCTTATCCAAACCACCAAGGAACAATAAAACAACTATTAAGGGTCAGTTCACACCGAGACGCGACGCGACGCGCAGTTTTCAAGATAGAAATACAATTACAGACCTTATCTACTACACTAAAAGGTACACAATTCAGTGTCTACCTACTACGTCGAGCTACGCAGCGCGGCGCCGCCGCCGCGCGGCGTAGCTCACTGAATCGTGTACCTTTTTGTGTAGTAGATAAGGTCTGTAATTGTATTTCTATCTTGAAAACTGCGTGTCGCGTCGCGTCTCGGTGTGAACTGACCCTAAATGTCTCCTTAAAATGCTAAAGAAGACGCTTGTTTGACCCTCCCAAAGACAAACAGGCTTTTAAATGATGTCATATAACAAGTTTAGAACCCCATCAAGATTTATATTGCCTAGAAACCGAGTATTGTAAAATAAAATGCAACGTTATTGTAACTTATGACCACCTTATGTGACATACCATGGCGTAGCATAATTGCTGGGACACAGGCCTCCTCTCTTCGAGAGGGAGTGGGCTGTAATCCACCACGCGGGCCCAGTGCGGGATAGTAGATGTCACATTTCTTCGAATTTTTGGTTCTAGGACATGCCGGTTTCCTCACGGTGTGAGCAGTGGTGGTGAAATTATTTACACATAGTAAAGCGCTTGTTTGGGTTCGAACCTACGACCTACAACTCGTAAGTGGGTGCCTTTACTACTGGGCCACCACTGCTCTCCACTCCCACCTCTCACCATGGCGTAATTTCGCTGTAATATGTATAAAATTATGTTTATCTTCTATTCATAAGCAGCTTAAGGTGCTACAATTGTGTTTGAAATAATTACGTCTACTTAAGGTCAATAACGATTTCAGGCCATGGTCACAGCAGCAGTAACAGTTGTTTAAACAACACATTAGCATTTCGCGTGGTGTGATACCTGATGAAATTATATTCGCTATAAAAATCTCATAAATAGTTGCTAAAACGTTTACTAATAATAACTTTGTGTTTGTTTGTTAGCTAAGACTTGACTTATGTTTTGCATAGTGAAATCTTAGTTTTAAGTATTCACTGTCTGTAGCATTTACTCAGACAAAATGTCGCTGTCGCTCAATTTATTAATTATGTCGCCGTGAGCAAGAGAAAATGTACCTATTTATTGTTGTCGTTATATTTCACTTGATATATTGGACACTAGGGTCAGTTCACACCGCCCGGGCCGCGACGCGGCGCGCATTTCAAGATAGCAATACAATTATAGACCTTATCTACTACACTAAAAGGTACACAATTCAGTGTCTACTACGTTGAGCTACGCCGCCCACCTCACTGAATTGTGTACCTTTTTATGTAGTAGATAAGGTCTATAATTGTATTGCTATCTTCAAAACTGCGTGTCGCGGTATGACTGCACTCTAACTGGCAACCCGTCATAATAATATCCATTTAATTGAAAGCATGGCTTTTTAACCGACTTCCAAAAAGGAGGAGGTTATATGTTCGACTTTATGTTCACAGCAGTAGTAGTAAGTCACTAAGCTTTGAAAGTTATTCGCTGTACACACTGACGGGTAAGTAACTAAACCGGATCTAGGTCTTAACATTAATATTTGAACAAAAGAAGTTGCTCAAACACTTTCTTCTTTTAAAGATGGCTTATACTGACTCATAGTAAATAAGCTAGCGAAACTTCGCAGACGTCAAGAATATCTTAGGGCCTGTGCACACCACGTTTTAAAAACGCGCCGTTGACGCGCGTTTAAACGTGGTGTGCACAGGCCCTTAACATGATAAAACAAAAACAATTCGATGATATTTTTTTGGTGTCGACGACCGCTGGTAGTGTATTTAGTTGAAATATGAGTTGAGAACAGTTTTTTTTTTGTTTTATATGTTAAAATTATTATAAACAAATTTTTAAACTTAACTACACCACCTGCGGTCATTGACCCCAAAAAATAATATCATCAAGAATATATTTTGTATGTTGTATTATGTTTAGATATCGATACCCAACACGTCTGCGGAGTTTCACTAGCTAATTTAATTTGGCCCTGTATTTTTTTTTCTTTAATGTTATAGTTGGGTCATGGTGTTTTGTAATGGAAAATAATCAACTTCGTTCGTAACTCTTATCGCCGCAGTCTCGACTCGGTAATGCACCAGGTTGCACAAATACTATGATTTTGCGTATCGCACGGTTTATTTCTCGCTTACTTACTACTGTTGTAATCAAATAATGGAAAGTGAATATACTTGGTTACCTTCTCATGAGAAACAAACATATTGTGGCAACGGCTAAGTAGATGGATAACGTTTAAGTTTCACACGTTTTGCAAATTATTCTACTTCGCTAGTGATGCTTGGTTTTGTTGGCAGCCATTTTCTTAAAAGATGAAGTAGGTAATTTTATTATTGTCTATGTCAATTGGTTAAACAATGGAGAAGCTATTAAATGTTTGTCATTTCATCGATGTCTGACATTTTTGGTTGATGCAATCATACTGATGAAAATAGTAATTGAATACTGGTATTCACAGTATAATTGATGTGCTAACTGCAAAGAATAAACCTACATTAGCACTAATTGAATGTCCAACAGGCAATATGTCAATTTAACGGTCTGTGTGTGATGTTAGGGACACGATCTGTCATTCAAATCATCGTAACATTTTTTCTATCCTACATACATTAAGTTACGAAACTAACAAGTTGTCTTGTTGAATACTTATGCCGTAATGAGATCTTGATTGATGATTTGGTATGAGTAACAAACATGATTAGAAAGGTAACATGTCTGTCAGAGAGAGCAACATAGGTAGGTACTGCAAAGTGACAATGACATCGTTTTGGACCTGCTGCACGCCACAGCGGTCATTATGCGAACAATAGCTATGTCCACACACATTCGTGACATGGTTTTTGTTTTGATCTCCTTTCTACATCATTTTTAAAACTCAACCTTAACGCTAACCACACTAAACTTATTCTAACATTAAAAACGTACAGTTGTAGATAAAAATAATTCATTGATTAAAACGGGACTTTGCATGAAAGCGAAGATTGCACCTGCGTTTTCTATCGTAAGAGAGAGTCAATAAGGCAGAGTTAATTTAAAGGTACTTTTAAGTCCCTTATCTATATTTAACAGAGAATTAAAACAAATTATCTTTTGAACCTAACAAATAGCCTCTCATAGTAATTAACACTAATTTTGTGAAACCTTCATCATCATTTCAGCCAAAAGACGTCCACTACTGGACAAAGGCGGCCTATGTCCAGTAGTGGACGTCTTTTGGCTGATGGTTGGGAGAGGCCTATGATAGGTCTCTCCCAACCACCGCCACTTCGACCGGTTCTGTACATCCCGCATTCAGCGGAAAGAAAGAATTGCCAAACTTAAGTGGCAGTGGGCTGGGCATTGCTCGCAGAACAGATGGCCGATGTTAAACATTATTTAAATTAAAAACCAATGAGTGAATAAATAAAAAAACAAATTATTATTGATTCTTAATTACAAAACCAACCAGAAATTCTGCTTTACATTTCAATATAAATTAATATATTATGTACCTACTTAATAAACGATTTACTTATGTCGTTTAATCTTCAAACTACTAAATTTAAATTGGAACTTGTATTTTTTTTATGTGACCACGACCGTAAACCTATGACTAAGGACTTACTTACGGATGTTTTAGTCAGGAATCTAACCCGATCTATTTATAGTTTTATTATAAAAACATAAATAACACGATCATTCCGTCTATGCTAATTTATAATTATGCAAATAACACCGATTAATTGAACTAATTTGGTTAAATAAAAATATTTGTTGAAATCCTCTATGTGGCTACAAGAATCGCTAGCTTAGCCCTGGCATAGATTCATGTTAGTTTTAAGAAAATGTATATTAAATAAAACCCAAACGGGCCTATACTCACTGGGTCGAACGAGGCTGCCAATAAAGACTATGATGAAAACCCAAACAATTTTCGGCCAATAAAGTAGGTACTCATATTAAAAATACTTACCTATATTTATTCAGTAAAAAATAAACACTACTAGGTACTATGTTGTATAAATCAAGCTTGGGACTAATTTGTATGAACTTGTGACCTCGCGTCAACAACAATTAGCTGGCTGTCGGGTGTACATCAAACCAGTCTGACCACTTTTATGTTTTGCTTTAGTTTTTGTAGGCACTTGTTATTTAACGATATTAAATAGTTTTTTTTAAATCTAAATATCAAATATATCTTATTTTCTCGTTTTCAGTGTGACTGCATTATTTTAAAGGATGTCGTTTGTTACATTATTACATAACATTTTAAAACTGGACGGAATATTCTTCGAGGCTGCTGTTCTAAATAAAGTTGCTCAATATTTTTTTAAATGAATAGTTAAAAATAATTAGTATACTCATTATGGAACTACTTATCGATCAGGTTATTTAAGCATTCGACACTTTAGACAATGTTTAGTCAAGTTTATGCTCCCCAAGGGTTCATACCTGCTCTAATTTTTTACAGAGTGTTATTCTAGTTTACCTATATAAAATGACTGAGAACAGTATCAGTGATCAAATTGTAAAGAAAAATAATATGGAAATGTCATGCTGGAACTGTTTTAATGTGGAAAATGACGATAAAGATGAACAACAGGAAAACAGTGAACTAGAACTTACATTATCAAAAATTCGGAGAGAAAATAGGGGAAAGTTTAAGTTATATTCTATTTTGGCTTCGGAGGTGTCGGTGCCTAAAACAGTTCCATTAAAACAAAAAGTGCGCGACAATTATGCTTTTGGCAAGAAAATTGAAAATAAACTAGTCAAAGAATCGAAAAAAAATAAAAGTTTATGTGTTCAAGTAGACGAAGGGCAAATGATGACTATTGAAGCTGCAAATACTGCCTTGCCTGATGACGAGGATGATTTAGAAAACTTTAAAACTGAATCTACTCAAACGGATACAGAAGAAAACACCTCGTATTTTGACGGACAAGACAGCTCTCAAAACTCAAACATTAAATGTAACCAAATAATTAAGGAATCGAATGTATCTTTTGAATCATCAGACATTTCTTCAAAAACTAAATGTTCTCCAATAGTAAAACAACAAAACGTGTCTTGTGAATCTCCAAAAACTACATTGCCGGAACAACGAGAGGAGGACTCGGAAACCTCAAAATCAATAAGGAATAACCAAATAAATAAGGAATCCAATGTATCTTTCGAATGTTTAAACATTTTTTCAAAACCTAAAAGTGCTCCAGTAATAAAACAACATAACGTGTCTTATGAGTCTCCGACTATTACATTGCTTGAACAAGGTAAAGAGGACTCGGAAAACTCAAAATTTGAATCTACTTTAACTGAAAAAAAAACGCGTGTGCCTTTAGAATGTTTAAATGTTCCTTTACCAGACGACGATCAGGAAGACTCGAAGACCTCTAGTAAATGTACTCAAATAGAAAAGGAACAAAATACGTCTTTAGTATCTCCAAGTACTCCTTCACAAGACCGAACCGACAGCAAAGGTGACTCCGAAATAAAATACAATGTTCAAATTGAAACTTCAACACCTAAAACATATATTGACAATAAAGATATTAAGATCTTTGAGCATCCGTCTTCAACAAGTATGCCAGAAGAACAAAAAAATAAAGAATATGATATTAGAAGGATCGTAGGAAGGATTCAAGATATGACAATTTCTGAAAGGGAAGAAAGCGTGACTGAGAGCGAGAAAACTGATGTCACCAGTTCCAATAATTCAGAATCAGGGTATGAGGGATCATCTATTCGAGATTTAAATGACATCGATTCTTTAAATAAAAACATGGTGTATGGAACTAAAAACTCAGCAAGAAGGAGTAAATCTTTAGTTCCGACCCCATTTGCTCAAGCACAAAGTTCGCGAGAAGATTTCAAATCTTCCTTGCCGGTGCTTAACTTGGCACATAAAAGGAACATTTTAAAGTCCACCAAGTCTTTATGTGGAGATACCAGTGATACAGAACATAAACCCGTGAAATCTTTACGTTGGAGTACAACTGAACTAACGCACAGGTTCTCACGTTTCGATGGTATGTAATCTATCAGTTTCAGACATTCAACTATTCGTAAGCTTAAATCAACGTCTTCCTAAGTTTATCGATAATTAAACCGTTTTGTTTATCAAACAAGATTTTTCCTTATTCCTAAAATAGAAATAAGTAAGTATGAATATTTAAAAATACGTAGGGTGACGTTTATTGTTATTAATACTCCCATACAATGATTCAATAATGGCATTAAGAGGAAAATAATAAGATAAATAGTCCGTCCCGTTAGTATGATGTAAGTAAGTCTGACAATTTCACGGTGTCCGTCCAGCTTTATGGACACAAGCAGCACACTATTGAGAGGTCTCCCCGGTTTGATTCAATCCTACGCATTGTGAACAACGTGGATATTTTACAACAGTTTTTTTGCAACGCGTTCTATCTCTACTGGTATCGGTATGCCAACATACATACACAATTTATGTGTACTAAAACAACAGGAAACGACCATGACATGTAGGATACGATAAAATACGGATTTTATGTGGAATTAAAATAAAGTGATTTAGTTCAGTGCCATGCAGTCGCGTTGCGCGTTCGCATAAACTGTGAAATAATGGTTTATTCAATTAGTTATAAATCGGAACCAACCTATTCGTCTATAGAACATAAAAGTGGTTACCCTGGCGAAATAAATGCGAGCACATATCATCACGTGGACATTTACCGGAGGACTATTGTTAAAAGTGATAAAAAAATGACGTTCGGTGCGTTTTTGAGTCGGTATTTGTGTTGTAAAGGAACTTCTGATGAAGAACTTGACTCGCCCGTAGACAATCCATCATCAGCTCTCGTAGGACATACTGGAAGGAGCTACACTCTCAATGATGAAGCAAAAAAATCTAGTGTAGTAGAAGAAACAAGTGTCCCTTCATTGATTGTCACTAGGCCGCTTGATGATGAGTTTTCTACTTCTACTACGACGCTTTTGCTAACCTCTGAACGAAATGCAAGTGAAATAAATCAAGGCGCACAGAAATACTCCTTCAAAAAAATGGTAGCGGCTCCATGTGAGTCCTCTCAGGATTCAGACGGCAACAGTCGCTGCAGTACCTTAAAATCTGGTGAGAAAATCTCATTCATTCGAGAGATTTTATCGTGTCGAGACACTTTCTTAAAGTCTTTGGAGTGGTGTGATAATTCTTTGACGAGGAGCAAAAGGTGTCGATTTGTCAAACCCGACGAATGGCTAGAACTGAAGAACGATGGTACCGAAACTAGATTCGACTACTTGAGGCACGCCTTGTTTCTCTTGACACAAATAATTATTGCACTACTAATTCCACATCGTTAATTTCAGCACGTGAAAAACCACAGACTAACAGTGTTAAGCTGTGTTTTATTTAATAACTTGATATAAAATATTTTTCTGAAAAGCAAAATTAACTCACGATCTCTTCTAATACAGGCTCTTGTCCTCAAGTTCATCTAGAAATCTATACTTCTGTTTTAATTAACATTATTTTTGTTGCATAAATAATATCTGAACTTTCTTTATTTGAATCAAAATCACCGTTGCCAATGCGGTGATTGCGTATATTTCTGTACTTTTATCAACATGAAATGTTAATTATACCTATTATTAAATTCATAGTAATTAATTTATCGCGTACGTTTGACGTCTGTTTTCATTTTACAATATTCAACCATGTTTATTTTCGTACTATGTTGCAACAATGATGATAACGGTTGCTTTGTATTGTTTCCAGATGAGGTGTACATGTCCGACTCGGTGTCGCCCAACCATGCAACGTTGCCGAGGCGCTCGAACTCACCGCTGCACCACGAAAGAGATATGCTCGACAGGGATAGGTTCTCTCTCAACAGGAGTGGGCTACAGGTAAATATCATTAAGTATTTTGATCATATTACTCCTTAGCCTCACGGATTGTTGACGTCATGGCTAAGCTGCTGCGCACCACAAACGACGAACCGTATGTGCGCTGCGTCACGAAATCTATTAGTATTCTTGTGAGGTGGTACGTTAATTCAATCAAATTGTTTAATGTAATCTGTAAAGTTTTATCAAACTATATATAGAAGTCTTAAGATTGTATCTACGTGATTCGTTTTAGTTCCTATATTGCCACTGTCCTTATATTTATTAAACGATCAATTAAATAGGTACCACAATAGATCAACAAAATCAATATTTTGGTCCAACAGTAACCGTGAATCACCTACTTTTACAACAACCGTGTCGCATAAATGTTTCCACGTCTCTGTGGTTCTACAAACGCTTTTGCAAGCAAAAAGCGACCTTTCGAAACAAGCTTTAGGGCCTTTATGTATTGTAGGTGCAGTAAGTGTAGGAGTATTGTCTCGATGACCGCGTTGGCCATTGTATTATATTACTTCGTCTTGCAACACGGCCCGCGAACAACGAGGCTTTGCAAAACGTTTACTTGGACGAATACCTGAATGTATACTCGGCAGGGTTAGCTAGACAAAGAGTTTAGATGTACCTAATGTAGCAAGTTCTTTAACATGTCTCCATAGCTCATGTTTTAATTAGGTTAGTGTGCCATTTCATGTGAGGAATAGTGATAGTGCGTGCAACACGCCCCTTCTCGGTCTTGGTAAACTTGACGCTTGAGTTGATCAGCCGGATGTGTACAGTATACTTATAAGTGTGTCTTATTATGGCTTCAAATGTATATCGAGCACAGTTTAAGGATATCAAGCAGAAAAAGACAAAAGACGTAGTCGATGACATATGACATCTACCAACCCGCATTGGGCCCACGTGGTAGATTATAGCCCACTACCTTTCGAAGAGAGGAGGCCTAGCTGTGTCCCAGTAGTGGGAACATTATAGGCTGATTATGAAGCAGACAAAAATAGGATTCTGAAATCATAAAAGTAAAGGACACATAGAGAAGTTGAAAACGGCTAGAGCAGGACGTCGTGGGGAAGTTGAAAACCCTGTAAAGCCAATGATTGCACACTTGATAAATCTGGCACAAAAATCCTTGCTGTAACAGATTAGGTACAATGGAAAACGATTAAAGCGACGAACAGTTAGTTTTAAAAAAGAAAGAATTCGCACTGGGTTTGGCCTATCGTGTTTTACACTCGAAATGTTGTAATATTAATCCCTTATAAAGTGTCGAAGTGTGGGTAGATACGATAAAACGTTATTACTCAATGCCGTATGCGGCCGGTTGGCCCGTTTCACATGTCTGTACGCTCACACTACGTACCTACTTCATTTACTTTGTAATCTGTAGATCTATATCTAGGTATAAAAACATAACATAAGTATATAGAATCGTGTGTATTTTCCTAGTTATATTCAAAATAAACCCCTTCATTTTCAAGTGTTCTTTTCTTTTACTTTGTTTTGGGAAAACAACATGTAAACGCTTAAAAGGTACAAAAAAGGGACCATTCAAGCCACCTACATTGTATACCTACAAAATAACGGACGTGTACAGCAAGTAAATAAGTTGTTTACGTGCTTTGATAGTACTTCTACCGTTATTTTTGCGTTTACTCCACACGCAATGCTTTAGAAAATCAGACATTAAGGATAAACAAATGACATGTTCTACTAACTTGCGTTGATCAGTAAAAGATTTCAGAACGACAAAATTATTCTATGCTCTATTTTCCTGTTAATAAAAAGGAAGCTTAAATAATTTTTACTCCAGTTTATTCTGCATCCGTTGCTTTTCATTTATTTGTACGAGACACAATTTAGAACGAGCTTTATCTTAATTAGATCTGTGACTTTCAAATGTTTTGCTATCTATGCAGGATATTAAAATACAAAAGCACCAGAACTTGACATTTGCAATTAAATATCAACCAATCAAACGTTTGAAAAAATTGAAAACAGGAAATAAATCTAAATTAAGTAGTAATAAATAAAAATAGTCCTCCAGAAAGTATTTCGGCCATGCGGCCAATATCAACGGAGACTAGCCTTCAGCCAGGGAGATATTATAGTGCACAAGTGTGTGCGCAGACACAGGTGCACTCCCTCTTCGGCCTCTTCCCTCATTCTCATAGTCCGATAGGACGGTAATCCGACACGACCGGAAAGAGATCAGGTACAAGTCAAAATTATGGTCTATTCAAATTCTTATTTTCAATTAATGTTATTTCCAGTTAAACAAATATCAACTTTATTTTAGTAGAAATTAAGTTGATTTCACAATGACTAGTACAATTAAAAAAGTGATAAAAATGTTTGTAGTTGCAGAGTAAACTGAATTTTATTGTGCAGGAATTAACCTTTTGACCGCCACAGTCATCTATAGATGATAAACCAAAATGTGCCCAGCACGCCACGGTTTGACTACAGTTATTTTTGCCAAAATTCATATTTGTTTACATGTTTCGAAACTAAATCGCGAACGCAGATTAAGTAATACTGTATTTAACCGAGTTCTTCAACTGTTAGGTTTTACAGACTTCCTTCTATTGCTTGAAGTACTTGGAACTCTAACAATAATCACATCACCACGACCTATTTAACTAATAGCTACGTTTTCCTCGTAAAACATACCATATAAGACGACTCCTCTTCATGTAAATTTTCTTAATAACAAGCTCAGTTATGTCATTCAATAAATAACAATAATCTAACATAAATAACATGACAACATAATATATCGATGCAGATTAAATGATCTGTTATGCAATAAATGGATTTCCTGATCTTATTAAGGTAACTTGACATAAATGCTTGTTGCTGTATAGGGCATAAAAATGAGCCTGCGCCTACGCAAGACAAGTTCCCAAGACTCGCGTGGGCCCCAGCCCCAAGTGGACAACATTTTTTTGCCTATTGTTTCGAATAAGGGAATAGAATTAAACTTAATTGTGATAAAACAAAGGAGATTGGGGAGGAGATAGGATCAATATTTATAATGAATGATACGGTCCTTTTGTTTGTATGTTTTTATTGCCTGATGCTTTTCTTGATATAGCATACAAAGGCATGAGATGTTTTGTACTGATTATACTGCCTGTTACTACGTTGTGATCAAGTAGACTTTTGTGTAGGCAGTATATGTTCTTTAACTTGGCTAGTAGCTAAATTCATAGCTTTCCCTGTACACACGACGACACATCAAGCTACAAATTTCCAGTTTTAGCTGACCCCGCATTGTATCATCGCGAAAAAAATCAGCTGTTCCCTACATTTTGACGAGATAGACGAACATAAATGAAGGGAACAGCAGATTTTTTTTTTTCGCGATTTTAGGTTTGGCCCCATAGTAAAAGTTGTTTATAATGACGAGTACAATGACGTCTTAAGATGTTGTTAATGTTTTACCAATAACCCTGTATAGGCTTGTCGTAAAATGAGAAGTCAACTTATACTGGAAATTTATAGGTAGCTTGATATGTCGTCGTGCGTACCTCCATGACCTTAACTACGCATAAAATTAGAAACAAAAGAAAAACAATATATTAAACAAAATAAACATAAAACACACTGTACAGTACTCGCGCAGGAATGGCAGTATCGAGTGACAGAATGTTATTGCAAGCAAAAAAAAAACATGCCGTTTGGTTGGTTCACCGTAATTGTAGCTCAGTAGGGATCACGGCATCATAGCAAAATGTGCAATGTGTTCTCTCACTACTTTATTTATAGATAGTATTAGATCTAATTCCGTGAGAGCAGCCGCGTTAGCTTTTTATTCCCGGAATAGAATATAGAATTTAATTCATAATTCTTAACATTTGGAGATGTCTATGCGAATTAATAATGTTCGTGACTGCAAAATTTTGGTAAGAATCTAGAGATGTATATTTTGTTATCATGTTACTTCTTCCTGTTTATCGTAATGAGTGAATCATTCATGTTAATTTTAACACTTAACTGACGAAATGTGGATGTACTATACACTTTTGTCTACCACTTTGTGGAATACAGGCTTGATGCTATGTTACATTGACAAAAATTCAAGACTGAATGGCGATCGTTCCCATTTTTAAAATATAAAAAATAATACTTAAAACTAATATTTCAATATCTCTCTTTCCAGGTCCGCTCAGAATCCATGGCATCGGTATACTCTGGTGCTGGCGAGGGCACCCGAGCTAACGTGACGGTCAGAGGCGAGGTGCAGATCTCGTTGTTATACAACTACAGGCTGGGAGCCCTGGAGGTCGGCGTGAAGCGGTGCCGCGACCTCGCGTCCGTCGACGTCAAGCGAAATAGATCCGATCCTTACGTTAAGGTGGGTAACATTAACAATAACAAACCTGACGATCTATTCTATAAAAATCTCACCATGAAAGCTTAGGTGAAGTGAGCTGTCAATAGTGTCAATCAGGACAATTGACACTATTGACAGGTGAAATGACAGCTCACTTCAAACGCAGTTCACTTGTTACGGTGAGATTTCAACATAATAGACCGGCTGTAACCAGTGCCCCACGGTTCCTCCCGCATGGAGATTTTCACAATATCTGTAGATTTTTCTGCCATGCCCATTATCCTGTGCCAGTTGGCAGTAGTGTAGCTTTGATTAGTGAAAGATTATTTTCAATATTTTTAGAGATTACAAATTATTTTATACACATACAAACAACATGTGTGTAGCTGTAAATTATCCAACTCGACATTTTTGCTTACAAAATTATTTCCAATTTTCTAGCTCAGAGCAAGGCCTATGAGGAGCTAGGCATTCGTGTACCATAATACCAGCAAATAAAACACCTTCACTTTTGAATGCAAAATAAAATTGATCGCAATTTTTTAAGTTCCATAATAATATGCTTATCAGCTTCATCTTCTGTTATTGCCCGTTCTCTCCATCTACTTTAACTCTACCATGGAATATTACCATAAACGGCATTTCCTGAACAGGTGAATTTTTAATACCTACCAATTTGGTTGTCAAAGATACGAAATTATTGAAGCGGTGACTCACTAGATATTAAGTCAAAGAATAATTTTACAATTCAATAAACACAAAACCCAGGTGCTAAATATTAATAGCTTACTACAAACCTGTCTAAAAATAATCGAGTTTACCTATCCCATGGCCACGGCCGGCTAAACGACAGAGTTGATTATCATACACAACGAGAATATTAATACGAATTATAATATAGCACGAGTGCGTATTAACGAGATAGCAACCCGCAGTCCCGCACCAGTTGTTATTGTTACGTCACAATTAAACATGATGTGTATGCGTTGCGTTGCTGTGTGTCCATAACAATAATCGTGGAAATCTAAGAGTCTGTATGAGTATATGGTTTAGTAAGAATAATACCAGAAAAACATTTTAACCGAACATTTAGGGATTCCCAAATTCCTCTTTCATTTTAGAAGGTCACTGTTCAACGCGAGAATGTGAATAGGATTTTAATCACAAAGATCTTTAAATTAACTACTATCAAAGTAATTCAATTAGAGAATCTGTAAAAGAAATATTTCTTTCGTGAAATCATCTAATCTAAATAAATAAATCCTTAAATCCTTTTTTTGTTGATTTTTTTTAGCTGTAAGTCTTCCATGCGGTTTTAAATAAACTAAATAACTGCGCAAGAGACGGTCACAAACTAGTGCTCACTTTGAGATCGCCTCTTGCGCTGTTATTTGGCACAGTGGACCAACTACTAGCACGTGTTTCAGACATCGACGGATATTCATATAAAAATAACATTTTATTCCCTTAATTCCAGGTGTACTTGTTACCGGACAAGTCCAAAGCTGGCAAGAGGAAGACAAAGGTCAAGAAGAACACCCTAAGCCCCGTGTTCGAAGAGACTTTGAGCTTCATTCAGCCGCTGGCCTCGCTGTCCGCGCGGACACTGTGGCTCAGCGTGTGGCACGCGGACATGTTCGGGCGGAACGACTTCCTCGGAGAGGTCACGCTGCCGCTGGCCGACGTCGTGTTCGACGACCCCGCGCCCATGTGGTACAAGTTGCATGAGAGAGTGAGTATTTTATTATTGTCAGGTATTTAAAAATAATATAAATCTCATGCCCATTTCGCCTACGACGACTATTTCTGTTTCTGGCGACAGTTCAAGTATATAAATGTGAGAATATGTCATAGATTTTGCGATAAAAAGGGGTGATGGGATGTATGGGGAAAAGCATGCTGCCCCGAGTTCCAATACATTGGGATAAGAGCAGGAAGATTTCATATCCTCCTGTCCCAATCCCTATATCTGCAGTCTTAGAAACTCATAGCATCGTGAAGTTTGTGCAGTATCTTGACTAAATATACAGGATTATTGGTAAAACATTAACAACCTCTTAAGAGGTCATTGCACTCATCATTATGAACAACTTTTCCTATGGGACCAAACCTGAAATCGCGATAAAAAAATCAGCTGTTCCCTACATTTATGTCCGTGCTCGGGCGCCATTTGTAGCGAGATGAATACAATGAAATACTAAAAGCAATGAAACGGCTGGAATGTAATAATTTACGCGTAAATTTGAAAAATGTCTTGATTGTTGTAACGGTGTAACGGCTTTAAGTTTAAATGAAATATATGAAGATACGGATTGCAACAATGCATTTAACATATATATCATTCTATTTCGCTACAAAATGTAGGGAACAGCTGATTTTTTTGTTTTGTTTGGTCCCTTTGTAAAAGTTGTTCATAATGATGAGTACAATGACCTCTTAAGAGGTTGTTAATGTTTTACCAATAACCCTGTATAAGTCAGAGCTTGGCTGGCGGAGTTCAACCACACGGCTAGCTTATTCAACCAAGCCAAAAATAAGTAGTACCATATCATCAGGGGACTAATTTAGTTTACTTGTCACCTTGCGTTAGTTAGTACCTACCCATTTCCATTCCTCTTTTAGAAGACACCTAAAAATGACCTAAGAATTTGTTTAAGATCGTTTTCTTCGCAATTGTTACGCATATTTGTTTTGTTTTTGTTTTGTATAAAACAACAACCTTTTGCTGTGCCCTAACAGGGTCTACAATGATTCCTTAGCTCTAAGCGTTTTGTTAACAACATCTTTTTAAACATTGTGGAATGCAAATAAATGATATGATATGATATTTATTTCAGACGGAACAATTCGATGAGCAGCAAGGCAGTCGCGGCGACCTGATCATAGGCCTCAAGTTGGAGCTGTCGGAGGGCGCACGCGGGAAGGGAACCTTACATGTACTCGTCAAGGAAGCTAAGAACCTCGTCGCTACCAAGCCTAACGGACTCGCTGATGTATTTTGCAAGAGGTAAGATCACCTCATATTTATTATTCTGATACGCCTTAGTCATTTAGTAGAGGCGTATGTCCAGTTGTGGACTAGGAAATATTTAAGAGCCACTTTAACTTTTTTACCGGCTATTTATTGAATGGCATACTTACCTATTACGAAAAAGGTTGCAGGCCTTTTTGGACGTCGCCGTCGTCCGAAGACTCAAACAAATCGTTTAAAACTTATTTCCACCTTAAACGCACACCATGCCCGGACTTGCATGTTGCAGAAATAAATTTCAGTGGTCGATAAGCAGATTGAACTCGGCCCAACATTGCAATCCTTTCACGACACCTATTGTATTATGTTCCTATTCAGATTAGATAGAATGTTATTAATCTACAAGCTGTGTACCCAATGGGGTATCCCATTGGCAAAAATTAAAAATTTCCATACACTTTCATCTTCCTTTTAATCCCTAAAGTTAAAAAAAATCCTTGCTTAGTGTGTGAGCACTAATGAAGGATTTTTGAAACTTTATGATGTGATAAAGTTTATTATAGAGTTTCTTGATCCAGCGTTTTAGGCTGTGCGTTGTCTGTCAGTGAACGAATTTAATTATTTACTAGAAGACACGTAGATGAAAACTAACCCAACTTTCTTCCTTCCAGCTACCTCCTCCCTGAACGAGGCCGCCTCGCCAAACAGAAGACCGGCGTATCTCGCCGCACCTTAGCCCCGCGCTGGGAACATACCTTCACATACCGCGGCCTGTCGCTCAACGAGCTGGGCGCGCGGGCGCTGGAGCTCAGTCTATGGGACCGCGACCGACTCGCCTCCAACGACTTCATGGGCGGCGTGCGACTGTCGCTTGGCACTGGTAAATACATTTATATTACTCTAACACACACACGGTCACGTACCACGGTCTATACAGCGTGTATCAGCAATGTGTCATGTGATCATATTTAAGGGTGTAGTACAGACAATCAAACCGAACAACTTTCTCCATGGAACTAACATCTTACACGCGAAAAAAATTTCAGCTGTCCCGTACAAAACTCCAATACATTCTCGGCCCAAATGTATAGAACAAACCAAACCAAATGACAATTTCGTAACGGCAACGGTCATAAACGTGAGAGTGAGACGATACGAGACTCTGTATACAGTTTAACGACTAAGTACAAGTTGCACGTTTTAAAACTGCGACTTCCACGAGTAGGTATTGGCACGAAGCATCATGTACCCGGATTGAAATAAATATGTATTCTATAAATATTCTTATATTCCTACATTACTAATCATCGAACATTTGTCCACACAGGAACCTACATGGGTGCCAACGTCAACTGGATGGACAGCGTGGGTAAAGAGGTGACGCTGTGGCAGACCATGATGCAGCGACCCAACTTCTGGGTCGAAGGCTCCTTATCGCTCCGGCCCAACCTCAGCAACTGAACTAATACGTCATCACAGGGCAGTTCTATAGAAAAACAATCAACACGAGATAGCGCCACTAATACGTAATATACTACGTAATGTTAAATATAACGTGAAATATGATATCGTGCCAATTTTGTGTAAGCATTTCTTTACTTGTAAAGCAGTGATAATCGATTATCTTAATTTTCGACAGTTATCTTACGTAAAAGTGACGCCATCTAAATGAAAATATTTATCATGGTAACTACCGTATCTTGGTGTTTGTTTTTGTATTTTATTATTCTATTTTATCCATTGTCAGTGACTTATTTTGGGGTTCAACAATCATATTTCGAGATTCAAATATCTGTATTATATAGAGGTGACGGTAAGAGTCTGGTCAACTGGACCCACTCGAAATGGACCCACAGGATCACTCAACCCAATCACATTTTGAATAGGTCGACTGGACCCACTGCCCAAAATAGTTTAATTATTTCTTAGAATTGCCCACCTGTTTTCGTCTTGTTGTGTCTTAACTTTTTAAATAATAAATGATAGGAAAAATAACTGAATACATAATTACGTATGTATGATCACATGACATCGAAATCTATACAAAGTATTGTATCGGCGTTTGTATACTATATTCTTTACTTTATTTTATAAAAACCATTTTCTTATACTTTGATACTCTTTAATACCTATAGACTGTACTTCTGTACCCAATCCTTTTCTGTGGTTATAAGTGCCAATAAATTACTCAAGAAATCTATATGTACCTACCTATTTTATACTTAATTATGTCATAAGAATTATTTCATCAAAACAAAATATTTACTTGTTCGATATTTTAATGCCTAATTTTGATATATAACACATTCCATAATGAATAAAATATTAAAATGATAGCTTTAAGTATCTAATGACAATAATATTTTCAACTTTCAAACTGCCTATAGTTAGATATAAACTAAGTTATGCATTTAAATTAGAATTATAATGTACAAATTAAGTCTACATGAGTCTAAGGTACAGCTCATGCATATTGTGATTATTAAGTCTAGGTGTTTTAATAAAAATTGAGGAATGAATGTTTGTAAAAGACGTCTGTGTAAAATAATTGGAATGCAAGTTAATGTTTAATATAACGACTCTAAGACGTCCGTAGTTTGTATAATATTATATTAGACGTATCTTACAGGAATGTGAACGATTCGTAGGTATTCGTTTATTATTATATAAACTTAAATATTTTTTTATATAAACTTATTGTGAATTTAAAACAATCTGGAAATAAATATTCTGAATAAGTCTTGTCATTTTATTTTATTCTTTTGCTATTATATGACTATTCTACTTGTTACTTAGACACAAACCTTAGGATATTGTCATGCCCGTGACTACCGCCGGACCACCAATGCCAATCGCTTCCATATTTGGTAAATAATTAGTACTCCCACAACAAAATTGGTACCTTAGTAGTTTTTGAGAAAATCGACTTTGAAGGTGGTCCGGCGGTAGTCATGCTCCCTTCAGCAGGACCACCATGAGCGCCGAAAAAGGGGGCACGCTACAGCTATTCTAAGTATACAAATAATTAGTACCCTTAAATATGATTTATTTCGTAAAAAAAACAGACCTCTAACATTTGTATTTACCGAGAAATCAACGATGATAACTTTCTCGCAATTGTTCAGCAGGACGTGTCACTGACTCTGGCAGAGCCATCATCAGGGATTTTAATTTTGATAGCAGAAAAAATTAGTAGCTAATTAGTCGAAATTTGTCGCCAAATATCAGAATTGGTCGATCACTGGTTCAAAAGTTATAAGGGTTTATAGGCGGCCGATCTGGAGAGAATTTCCCCAGCGGGGCCACATTTATATCTCAAAAACTAGGGCACCTAGCGAAGATCTGTTTTCTCCCATATTTAGTCGGAATCAGTCGCCAAATATCAGAATTTGTCGGTCACTGGTTCAAAAGATATTAGGGTTTATATGTGTAGCTATAGTCCAAGAGCTAGATCGAATAGTTCACGAAATAAAAAGTAATTTAAAAAAATTAAACCGACTTCAAAAAGAAATTAAGTAACTCAAAATTATGAAATAACTTTAATTTCGGAAGTCGGTGTCTTGGTATCTGTATTTTAGTTTTATGCCACCGACTTCCGAAATTAAAGTTATTTCATAATTTTGAGTTAATTTCTTTTTGAAGTCGGTTTAATTTTTTTAAATTACTTTTTATTTCGTAATTTTTAGTTTTTGCACTAGTATTTGACCAAAGTTTTGAGATGTTTTCCCTTTGACACTACACCCGTAGCTCTTATCAATAAGCCAGGCCGTCACACTTACACGTATTAGTCCATATCTTGAAAATTACTGAATCGATCTTGATGAAACTTGCACTGTTCCCTAAGTTGAAGAAAATGTAAGCCAATAAAAAAAAAATGGTCACGATCCGATTAATAGTTCCGGAGATATGCGTGGACAAACATACATACATACATACATACGTCTATGAAATTTTGTATATTTGTTTGGAAGCCCTAATAGATCATCTTAAGTGAATATAATGCAATTCCAATAATATTACATACATACGTATCGAATTGATAACCTCCTTTTTTTTTTGAAGTCGGTAAAAACTTTGACTAGCTCTTGGACTATACCTTACCAATTGAATTCATTATATCTCCTAAACTAAGACCCGATTAAATCTGTGACTTGGCGACTGATCCCGACTAATTAATCCCGAATCATCCGATCCTGAATAATTATAATCATTAGTACAACTGTTGTAATATCATTAGTACAGACGCCAGCACATCAAATTACTACAATCTGTCAGATTTTTTTAATGTTAGTATAATCCTAAAATGGCGCCGATTCTGTTGTTCACAAACTAAACTAAATTTAAGTTCATGCCTCTTTTTCTTTCTATTTCATTAAGAAAAGGACAGAAGATAAATATTAGTTTAGTCCTGTCAAATTAAGATACTCCATAGACAATTTAGACGAGATTAAAAAATTGGCTATTAAAAATACGTAAATAAATTGACGTATTTTTAATAGCCAATTTTTTCAGTCAGGCGCTGACTAATTTGACAGGACTAAACTAATATTTATCTTCTGTCCTTTTCCTTTTGAAATAGAAAGAAAAAGATGCACTGAACTTAAATTTAGTTTAGTTTGTGAACAACAGAATCGGCGCGAATGTCAAGATTTCATGAAATAGTCATTCATTATTATGATTACCTGGTTTTAGAGAGTTGTGTTAATGATTTTAATGATTATAATTCTGTAAAAACTTAATATTTGTTACGGTCGCGAATCATATTTTAATCAAGATACAACTTAATACTTGCCAGCAAATTGCAAGAAACGTAAAAAAAATTGAATTTCGCGGGCTACCCTTGCGCTTTCGCGTAGCGCATATTTATACTGTGGTCACAGAGCAGGAGCAGGGTGCTAGTCAACCAAACGTTCGTAGCCATGGACGCAGTGTGACGCAACTCTCTAATAAAAAAAGAAACTATCGCAACTGTCTAATAAAAAAATAAACTATGAAACGTGCGCTAATCACAGATAAAATATGACAAATTTAGCGCACGTTTAATACAAGCGACGTTTTTCAACTTTTTCTATGGGAGTTCCGTCTCTTATATATGTTTATACATGTTTACTTACTCTATGCATGGACGTAATATATAGAAGACATGGACGTAATATATAGTGTTACTTCTATATATTACGTCCATGTTCGTAGCACAAACACAAGTAGAGATACGTTCGTAGACAGAGTAGTTTACTCTGTCTACGCAAACGTTAGACCTCTGTCACAGATAATTTTTTTTTGTAATGTTTGAGTCTGTCTGTTTTGAACTTTTGACAGTTGGTTGGCAAATGGTCATTACAACATTAGTGTCATTTAGTGTGTTGTCTGTTGGCTTGGGTTTTTATTGATTTTTAATTGTTTTTTAAATAAGTACGTACAAATAAATGAATAAAAAGCTTTTATAACAATGATGAGCCTTCAAGAAAAAGTATTCCTTTACCTTTGCATATCATTCGCTACGTATAAATCAGGTAAAAGTTTTAGGGCGTTGTTTTTTTGTTGTTGATTTGGTTTGATATTTTGATTTCTATCTTATTTTTTATTTTTAGTTTATTCCATAAACTGCTACCAGTGTTCAGGGACGGATTCGAATGATCCGTTTCAGTGTAATGAGTTTTTAGAGAATGATGTTGATTTGTTACCTATTGACTGTGCGACGATACACAATGCTCAGTACTGTATCAAGCACGTCGGGAGATTCGAAGGTGAGAGTTCACAGATAAAAGGCATGAGCCTCACTGATGGGTACATAATAAATGTAGACATAACTTGACAATGCTATACATAAATACACTTAACAATGCTTGTTGGAATTATATTACTGGGAAGTGGGATGAAACAAGCCAATAGTTCCTACTAATACTTACCCACTTGATACGTAGTAGGTGAAGGTGATAGACTATTACTAACTCTTTCTTAAAAAAGCTTATACTGCAGGTTATGTTGGAGTTACTTTTATTTCATAATTTTTTCACAATATGATTCTTCTTAAAAATCCTATTAACAATTTAACCTAGGTGTAGCGCTAGAGTGCTATCAGTGCAACTCTTCATCAACTATGGAGTGTGGTGATGGGCTGATGAACTTAGACGGTGGGATACTGAAGCCATCATCTTGCGAGCATGTGTTCAACGCTCAGTACTGCATTAAACTGACAGGTCTCTACTAACAATATGGTGCTTTGCTTGTTAACTAATGTACATATTGGTGCAAAAGTTTGCTTTATTCAACAATAATGTTTGCCTATGAAGCAAGTAATGGCAAGTATCGTTATAAACCACAGAGTCATTATCATGTCCAAATCATAAATCATTTAAAAGGCGATTCTGTTTCTTTTTGCAAGAGAATTATTTGTATCATGTAACACACTTAACATTGGTAATCTTTATTTGATATGTAGGTTTTGTTTTATTAAATTTGTTTATGATACTGTTTACGCCGTTTACCTATCACCAACGTGTGGAAGGAAAGAGAGGCCCGACTTTTGTCTTAAGTGGAAGTGGTAGGACGCGAGCTTATAAAAAGCCGCGCTCGCGCATTTAAAACTGTCATTTCGCCAATTATAAATACCAAGCAGTCAATTAAGAACTGCCGCACCGCATCTAACAAATGCTCGCCAACTCGACCACCTTAGTCAGTTCAGGCTGGAGCCGCGCCCCGCGTTAACAATACGCCGCCATAACTAATTTTCGTAACCCGCAAGTAACCAGCTCGCAGCCAGAACATAGACCGGTCTATTGGTTTTGCTGAGCCGTGATCCAAAATAAGCTTCTAGAACAGAGCATCTTCGGGGCGCCCCAGAAGTCATCCGCCGCCAGCCAGAGTCAAAGGTTAGTGCTTATCTTGATTTCTTCATGTTGGTGAGATTTCTCGGCTGCGTGTCCTCTGCTCATACCCATTTGTTATAGGATTCGCGATATCCATTAATCTCCGCAAGTTCTAGAATTGATTCTCTCCGCCTTCGCCCAATTTAAAAATTAAACCACCCGCTAATATTCACCCGCTTCACCATTTTTGGTCACTTCGAGCCATATTTATATAAAAACCAGTACCTTATAAGTCCAACATAATCATAAAAATATTATATGTGTAATATACAGTAATCAAAGGAAAATAAATTCCCGTAATCAATAAAAAACAAATTACCTACATAGGTTGCGATTGTGACTGTCCGCGACTGTTGACCTTGCGCAAGGTGACAGGCATATTTTAAATAAAAACCGTTAGTGAAAACTTGTTCGATAACGGAGTGTAGGTAAACCCTAAGTAACAATGAGTTACGAAGCAAAAATAAAAATACTGGCGGCTAAGAAGCAAGCCGTATTCGCAAAAATAAATGAGTTATACGAGTCGGGAAAAAAAGTGGTTCCAGTCACTACAAGCACAAGAAGCGTACAGGAATTTCTTGCTGCAACTACGAATGTAGAAGAATTATACCGTAGTTTTAATACGCTATGCGATGAGCACAATGAAGTTGTTTTAAAGGTGGATCCAGAGTATAAAATCAGCTTCAGTGACTGGAGTGCATTTGAGTCACTTTATTCCCAGGTCAAGTACATAAGAAACAACTTGATTGAAACTCAACGCATAAAAAATCCCGAGGTACCTCCCAAAGAAACGTACTCGCCAAGACTGCCCGCTTTAGAATTATTAAGTTTTTCGGGTAATCCAGAAAACTGGCCGCTGTTCTACGAGTGTTTTAAAGCTAACGTACATGACAATAAGATGTTAACAGACAGTCAAAGAGTACAATATTTGGTAGGTAAACTTAGTGGAAATGCACTGAATATATTCGCTGGAATTATACCAAATGAGAAAAATTATGCGTCAATATGGAACTCATTAGTGTCGAAGTATCAAGACAAACGATTATTAGGGTCCATGTATTTAAACAATATACTCGACATAAAAGCGTCCACCGCCGCGTCAGATCAATTAAACGATTTTATCGAACGAATAAATTCGTCGTGGTCGGCGTTAACAGGTTTAAATATTCCGGACTTGCCTGATTTTATTTTTACGCATTTGATGCTAAAAAAGCTGGATGCTCAACTAGTACAGACCTTTGAGTTTACAGCCCGCGCTAGTGAATTACCGTCAAGTGAAGAATTAATAAATTACATACGGAACCACATCAAAATAATCGAAAGAACAGCCGCGGTACATCAAATTAGTGCGACAGAGAATAAAACGAGAAGCTACGATAAGTCACGTAATCGGAATACGCCGCGAACTACGCATAGTTTCGCGATAACGGACAACAAAACGAGTTTTTCGTCTACCTGCATATTCTGTAAAGATGCCAGGCATACTCATTTGTACGAATGTTCAGAGTTCAAGAAACTTGCCGTTAGAGATCGCTTTAGGTATGTCAAGGATAAAAGGTTGTGCGTTAATTGTTTTAGTGACAAACATACAACGTTACGATGTGCGTCAAAACATACCTGCAATCGGTGTAATAAAACACATCACTCATTACTACATTTCGATAACAGTGAAGCGGCGGTAATTAGCACTAAGCCACCTGTTGATTCGCAACCGTTATGTTTGATGACGCAATCGGCCGCCTCATTGCCAGATGCGCCGGTAAATAGCCCACATGTGGTAAACTCGACCGCCTTTTACGCGGAAAATAATAACATTCTATCTTGCACACAACTGGACAGTACTATAATATTGCCAACTGCACAAGTTTATGTGCCAATAGACGGGCATCGTTTTATAATGAGATGTCTGGTTGACAGCGGGTCTCAAAACAATATTATCACGCTTGAGTGTTGCAGCCGATTGAAATTGAAAGTTAAACCGCTAGTTAATTCGTCGCTAAAATCAGTTGGCGCCATTTCGGCACCTATACGAGGTTATGTAACCGTCACTATACAATCTCGAGTCAGTGACGCGCAGTATAGTTTAACCATGCTGGTAATCGACCACATCGCCGACCCATTGCCTAGTAGGGTAATACAGGCGTCGGCTATGGATTATTTCAAAAACTTACCATTCGCGGATGATTGCTGGAATTTACCAGGCAATATCGACGCCATATTAGGAACGCAAATGTTCGCGTTCATTTTGCTAGGTGGTAAAATAATACCCCCTCCATTAATGGAATCAGCTGATGTTAGCGTTCCCGCGGGCTCGGCACCTCACGCTATAGAAACCACGCTTGGTTACATTGTAATGGGAGAATTACCTGCGGTTACCTCCAACAATGTCGCCTGGTCCTTCGGCCCTCTTGTGAGTGGATTAAATGCTACGCTATTGAAATTTTGGGAAATAGAGGAGGTGCTGCCTACAAAGATAACAAACACAGAACATCAAGTCTGTGAAGAATTTTATAAATCCACGGTATTAAGACATCCCGGGGGTAGGTATGTCGTGTCTTTGCCTTTCAAGGTCGAACCTACCTCATTAGGTAACTCATTCATACACGCTCAACGCCGGTTAACTGCTTTAGAGCGCAAATTTAATTCGCTCCCCGCTTTACGTCACGCCTATAATGACGTCATTAATGATTATTTAGAAAAAGGCTATTTATTGGAAACACCTTATTCCTCCTCCGCTATGACTGAAGGGTACTTCATACCCCATCACGCTGTCGTTCGGCCTGATAAGTCAACGACGAAACCCCGAGTAGTATTGGACACCAGTGCCAAAACTGACTCCGGTAAGTCACTCAATGACTATTTAAATAAAGGCTATTTATTGGAAATACCTTATTTCTCTTCCGCTGTAATTAAAGGGTATTGCTCACCCCACCCCGCTGTCGTTCGGTCCAAGATACCAACGACAAACACCCTCGTGGTGTTGGACGTAAGTGCCAAGACGGAACCCGTCAACCCGCTTTTTGTTAATTTAATGCATGCAGAACCCAAATTGCCGGCAGACCTTTTCTCGCCTTCGCTCAACTTTGGGTATTTTAGCGTTGCAATAACCGCTCAAGTTCGCAATGACCGCAACCCCTTAAATTTATTATACCGCTTTAGCGACTCAGTGCGAGCTCGCCTATTTAGATTGTTTGTCCCGCCGCGCGCCGCGCGTCTCGTTCGCTCGGGAATGACTAATGTATGTTGTTCTCACGGTAGAAACGAATTGCTTTCGTTATCTACATTACAAGTACCGCGCCATTTGGGTGTCGCGGCCGGCTTCGTAGCAAACCTAACCGCGTTTGGTGATGCTAATATGAAGGCTTACGGTTGCGTCATCTACGTGCATGTGGTGAACCCTAACGGGGTTATATTCGCTCAGCTAGTATGCGCTAAGTCTAAAGTGGCTCCGTTAAAGACAGTATCGTTGGCAAGACTAGAACTATGCGCCGCATTACTTCTAGCTAAACTTGTCCAGCAGGTACGTAGTATTTTCCATACCCGCTATCCAATACAGGATATATTTGCCTTTAGCGATTCAACGATTGCTTTATCATGGATTCATTCATCGCCTCACCGAGGGCACACCTTCGTTGCCTGTCGAGTGACTGAGATCCAGGGAAACTTATCTCCTGAACGCTTTTTCCACATAAATGGGACAGATAATCCTAGCGATTGTCGGTCTAGAGGCTTATTGCCATCGCAAATAATTGATCACCCCTTGTGGTGGAAGGGTCCGCCCTGGGTCTGTCGCACCATAACCGAATGGCCAACTGTGCCATTTGAGCCGTCCCGAGTTGAAGGTCCTATACCTAAGACAAGGGGTCCTGTCACACTGACCGTCGTTTCCAATATGGAAGCGTCGGCATTTGTCGAACTAGCCATGCGGGTTTCTTCGTGGAAGAAACTATCACGAATAATGATATACGGTTTGCGCTTTATTCGCAAGTTACCGACCTCGGAAGTAATTCAAGCGACAGATCTAGAAGCCGCTGAAACGGCGATCCTTCACAAATTGCAAGAGGAATGCGTTGAAAACAAAATAAGTAACATAAAATGTATAAAAACACATCTATACCGTTGCATCGGTCAACAGCTGCTATGCTATGAGGAGCTGCTGACCGTTTCAACTCAGATTGAGTGTGTGCTAAACCCACGTCCACTGTGCTTACTAGCTGACGAGCCACATTCGATTCTGACGCCCGCACCCTTCTTAAATACAACACCACTACAGTCCTTACCTGCCTGCGAGGTTGACGCATCCGTAAGCCTCCCTAACAGGAAGAAATTGTTAGATAGCTTAGTGCAAAGCTACGGGAAACGATGGCATGTGGATTACCTACACACCCTTCAATTACGTCAAAAATGGAATTCTCCTGACACACCCATACAAGCTGGCACACTTGTCCTAGTACACCAGGATGACTCATCACCGCTTCGTTGGCCCACTGGCGTTATTGAACAAGTATACCCTGGTAAAGACGGGGTTGTAAGGGTGGCTCTAGTACGTACCGCGTTGGGAGTTTTTAAACGTCCCGTCGTAAAACTATGCCCGCTGCCCTCGCAATAATTCCACCGGTCACTGACCTAGTCACGGTCGCACCTGTAGTATTTAAATATTTATTATTATATTGTATCATTCCCGCTAGTTACCCTTAGTTTAACATAACCATGATTCTACTTCTAGCTAGTTGGACCTCCTCTCGCTTGTCATCGCCCTTAGAGTTCCTTTATGTTTTTCTTTCGAAACCCCTACGGAGTTTCAAAGGGGGGAGGATGTTTACGCCGTTTACCTATCACCAACGTGTGGAAGGAAAGAGAGGCCCGACTTTTGTCTTAAGTGGAAGTGGTAGGACGCGAGCTTATAAAAAGCCGCGCTCGCGCATTTAAAACTGTCATTTCGCCAATTATAAATACCAAGCAGTCAATTAAGAACTGCCGCACCGCATCTAACAAATGCTCGCCAACTCGACCACCTTAGTCAGTTCAGGCTGGAGCCGCGCCCCGCGTTAACAATACGCCGCCATAACTAATTTTCGTAACCCGCAAGTAACCAGCTCGCAGCCAGAACATAGACCGGTCTATTGGTTTTGCTGAGCCGTGATCCAAAATAAGCTTCTAGAACAGAGCATCTTCGGGGCGCCCCAGAAGTCATCCGCCGCCAGCCAGAGTCAAAGGTTAGTGCTTATCTTGATTTCTTCATGTTGGTGAGATTTCTCGGCTGCGTGTCCTCTGCTCATACCCATTTGTTATAGGATTCGCGATATCCATTAATCTCCGCAAGTTCTAGAATTGATTCTCTCCGCCTTCGCCCAATTTAAAAATTAAACCACCCGCTAATATTCACCCGCTTCACCAGATACAGTATTAATTAATTACACCTATTCATGCACTGGGTGGCTTGAGTTTTGCAGCACTGGGCACTAAATAAATGGTTCACTAACTTGGTGTGGATGTTTTGGTGAGTTATGCACTTCTTTTCACTTTTTCATGATTTTTCATTACATCCATAGTCCATAACTATGTACATATTTCCAAATATAAAAATAACAATGCAAATGCATGATGTGTGTAATGTAATCTGGGAGCTATTACAGCTTATTCACTTTTTATTTATGCAGATAATGCCATCAATATATTATTGAGGCAGAGTAAGTAAAATTATAGTAATTAAGTCTGAAATTGGCTTCCCATCTTGAGCAAGTGTGGTTTGCCCTGCAGTGGGACAATAATAAGCTAGTATTTTTTTTTTATTATAACAAAAAAAACTGGCATTCTTAAAGCCTACATACAGCAGTGGTCCAGTGGACTTCTAAAGACTGATGATGATTCTGAATGCTCAATAAGCATAGGCTTATTGAATTATGGATACCAATTCATCAAATGATGCAACCAATTCATGTTTCAGGGGGTATCAGCACAAAGAGATACTGTTCATCATTAGACTTAGGGAATTACTGCAACTATGTGCAGCAGCCTGGAGACAAACTGGAGTACAGGACTTGTATTTTCACATGTAATTCAGATGGATGCAATGCTGCCACAAGCCTAAAGACATCGGTCTTGACTTTCATATTACTCTTCATCCTCAAATGTTTTGTGTTATAAGACCTAAATTTTAGATATTTTCTGTTTAGATTCTAAACGTAATATAAATTGTACAAATAATCTAATAATAGCACATTGTGCCTATGGCGATTTCTGTTTTTGAGATGTGGCTTTACTTTATGTAGACACCAGCACATCAAGCTACCCGAAACTTTCAAATGTTCTGAACGTGTGAATGTGTTTCAAAACTTTGAACCTTATGCTGTAGCAATAAGGTTGAAAATCTATTATAGAAATTTGGCAGATTGTATGTGCTGGCGTCTGTACATTTCAAGTGACCTTTACAGTTTAATATTGTATAAGTAAATGGAAATATAATATACAGGAAAAAAAATTAACCAGTGCGCAAACTGTAACCATTAATTCAGTACATGATTCTGAACCTTTTTGTGATTTAAATTTTTTGTTGGTTATAAAATAAAATTAGGCATGCCATACATTTTGACCGCATAGGTATTGCACTTTTCTATGAAACAGCTGTTTTTTTTTCTTAATAACCGACAAAAGATTTCTACGCAATCATGTGCTGAACGTTACAGTTTACACACTGGTTGAAAATTTTCCCTGTTTATATAGATGTAGCCTTCAAAGTATGTAATCACAGAAGTAGTAATCATATTATGTACATAATTTTATACAAACATGACAGCTATTTAGTTATTCAAAATTAATATTATAATAAAATTCAGTGCAATGTAACTAAATGTAAACATTTACAATTTGTCCATCCAACATCACATTCCATTTTATTTTAGAATAAGTGTGAAATCAAATTATTATTTACCTTTATTATGAAGAATATAAGAGGTATATTATATTCTTCATTTTTACCTAGAAATATGAATCTCAATATATTTCAGATTCTGATATACATAAGACTGGCTAGAAGATTAAATGTCTTTGTAATTTGTACATATTTTTTGTACAATAAACTTTTAAATAACTGTAATGGTTTTATTTGCCTATTCTGCCTCACCTGAAGAACGAATGTTATGTAATAGATAGTAAATATGTGTACCTCTAGCTAACCCAATGTTCATGTTTCAGGGAAATGGTTTGTCCATATGAAATAAAACCCAAAATACTATCCAAACATTTATTGAAAATTTGTGCTACACAAGCATGATATAAAAATACATAATAATAAATATTAACACCGACTTAGCCAAGTAAATAATCCAGCTAATGCACAATAATACTTTCATTTTCACTTACCACACTAATATTATGCGTTTTATACTGAACATGGAATGTAACGATTAAAAAGATTCAATAAATTGAATTTTAAACATGTCACTAAGTATATAAGTTTTTAGGCTTTATGTGGCATCATTCCAATTCATACACCAGTTGCGCATACAATGTTTAAAGCCATTATACTATAATGAATTAGTTTTGTTCTTCATGAGAATAATCCATATAAGCATAAAATTGTGCAAATCATAACAGCCCGATAGTCTTTTCAGAACATCTAGCACCTATGTATAAATACTTCTATGATGCTAGTTTGGAAATCTAGTCTAACTATAATTATGTACAGAAAAAGTTCAGGTAACTTTTTGTACAATTTCATTCGCAACATAGGAATCGCGATACATGAATACACCTAGCGTTTTATAAGTAATGAAAGTAAATGCTTGATCGTCGTAAAATGGTATAAAACAATAATGCAGTCAAAATGTATAATAATACATAGGAAATACAAAACACAATATTAAAATAACAGGTAACACTATTACATAAATCAGACTATTAACACAATCACTAACAAACAAGATGTCAACTTAACTATTAAACTGAGAATAACATTTATGATGTGCTACATAAAAAAGTGCTTTTCACGAGATCAGCAGCCTAATATTAATTTGTAACAAGATTTCTAATAGAAATTTCATCTAGATTTAAATCGCCAAATGAAGATGATTCATATAATATTATGATTTAATAGATCAGACAAGTTAATCATTGATCACATCACATCAAAAATTTTTAAACCATAACCCTGATTTTGATTGCATATACATGATTGTATAGAAAATAAGTAAATCACATACACAAAGTAATAATTAGAATAAAAACAATAGTTTGTGACATGAACATTAATGTAGAATGTCATGGCTTTATCACATTTAAATTCTTTAAACAGCAATACACGACTTTTGTTCATAAGAAAATTCATAGGCCTTAAAAATTAGATGCCTAGAATGTAACATTTCAAATAAATCACAAATACGTCAAGCTTAGCTGCCGAATTAGCCCGAAGCAATTTTTGGAATGATTAATTTTGATCCCATAATAATATGAAGCATATTATCAGCGAATGTCATGATCCGCGAACAAAAGCAGTTCTGCAAAACAATTTCGAATATAAAAAATGACTGCAAAAAATGCGTGTAAAAGCGTACAATACATAGACTGCTTTATAGGCGTAGCTGTACATAATCACTGATCGGTGAATGTCTGAAGAGTACCGGCACTACATGCTTAGTATTCAATACCACGAAGAAAAAATTCTGGTTTTTCTTCCACTCTTAAATATTTTATCCTTACATCACTTGCGTATTAGCGCATTCCTTATTTATATTCCTCTATCTTAACTTCAACGTTAGTATTTTAATTTGTGACAACATTAAGACGTGGTTTAGACTAGGGAATGACAACTAAACCTTAAAATACTAGATTAGAAGGCTAAGAGAACAGATCAAGTGCTTAAAGCTTGATCGACGTTTTACAAGCATTATAACGAACATTCGATTACCTCGCGCTATGTAAGCTAAGACCACGACCACTGGTGGCATCTAAATCTGGGTTTCATAGACCCGAAGTTCTGTGAAACTCGATTTCCCATCGCGCTTTTTCCAGTCTCCAATCGCTTATATTATTAGTGTGGCACAAAATATACTAAAGGCCAAGCCTGAAGCATCTCTGTCAAGCGACCAGTGGTCTTGAACCTTTAGTATTGCGTGAGGTTCCATAATCCTTGTCCGCCATTTTGAAGCGTATGTTCGCTCGATAAGACAAAAGGCTTTAGGCAAGGTGGCTTATGAGCCGTCGCGTTGCAGCCTCGCTTGAAGCGCGGCGACTAATTGTTCGAGTTCACGAACCCGTTGTTGGCTGTTCTGTAGCTGCCTCTTCACGATCCGTAACTCCTCGCCTTGGCGGTTGAATGCGAGGCGTAACTGGAAACGAAAATTGAAATAAGCTATGAGGTCTCAAAATACGTACTAACATCTGCATCGCTATTTGAGCAAGAAAGACGTTTATTGCAATAACAATGCTATAGGTCAGCATAAGCATAATCATTAATCATCCTATAATGTTCCCACTACTGGGACACAGACCACCTCTTGGTGAGAGAGAGTGGGCCGTAATCCACCACACGGGCTCGGTGCGGGTTGGTAGATGTCACATGCTTCGAATTTTTGGTTCTAGAACATTCGGTATCCTCACGTTGCCGCGATGTTTCCTTTCACCGTTTTGAGAACAGTGCTGACCCAGTAGTGACGCCCGTGACTGACGAGTTGTAGATCGTAGGTTCCACACCCAGACAGGCGCTTTACTTTCTGTATGATATAGGTATTGGACAATTATGCTAGCTGCTACTAATTGGTATTTCCTCTTCTAAAACCCGGAGTCTACCAAAAGTTTTTATATAATTATATTTGTTTTCGCGGGATAGGCGGCCTGACTTCGATCACTTTCATATTTATGTGTTTGAGGGTCAGACAACCATTAGAATAGTATACACATACGCTGCAGCTGTGAACTTGAGTGACAGTGTACATACCTCATGTTCAGTACTGAACACGTCTCCCTGGTTGATCTGCTTGTACAACGGCACGGGTTCGGCGTCGCCGGTTTGCTTGCCGAACATACGCTGCAGCTGGTGGAACTTGGTATTCTGATTGGCGCTTGTCTTTTGAGATTTTTCGTTGACTTGAACCTGTCAGAAAGTTAAGTTTTTAATTTTGGTGTGGGAAAGTTATTTAAGTCCATTAAAAAAAAATAATGACTCCAGAAAAACATTTCGTTATATTCCGAAAACTTCGCAAAATACGAGCGTAAAGCAATGGGGCCACTACTCGCGCTCGCGGCTGTTTCTATTGACGTTTGTGTAGATCCCAAGCGCCTTTAGAAGGAATAAATTAAATGATTAAATTTAGTTTAGTATTAATATAATTAAATTTAGCGCAGGATTTTTTTGTCGCTACCGCTAGATGGTTAAGAATCATGTATTGAATCCATGGTTACAGTTTGTATTCAAGAAATACAGAGATGTTTTTGCTAGTCGTAAAATCATATATGAAGCAGTGGTAAGTCGCTAGTGATTAATAAAAAAAAAAATGAATTATGACAAATATGAACATACATCTACCTGCTCGTTCTCATTATTATGATTCTCATTGGGTTGCCAGGTGCCTAGCGGCCGGTAGTCGGGCGTGGTCTCCCGCGACAGGAACGCGAACTTCTTCCTGTTGTTGGCGTCTTGAGGCTGCATCGCCGGCGCGTTGTTGCTTGTGCGCGGCTTGTGCGTTGTTATTGTTACTCCTGGAAGTAAGGTAAGCATTTAAGGAAAACGATAGGGGTGTAAGTGACGATGTGTCTACCAAAAAACCTTTTGTTTCCAAAGATTTAGTACAAATGCACGAGGTTCTCTAAAAAAATTCGAGACCCATTGCAGACAGATAATTAGCAGCGCCGCCACCGCCGCGCCGCCGCCCGCCCAGAAAGTTTGTTATTAAATAACTTGTTCACCATGCAATCTTAACACAGCACATCATGAAAAAGCGCATGTCGACTATGAGGTTTACATATTCCAACATTATTGAAGCAGTTATTAATATAAAATAATAATTTCATATTATTTAATTATTATATTTCTTCGAGCTGAGTAATACTTTGCGTGCAATAAAATACATTCGTGCCAGCGACACGTAGAAGAATATGCGTGCAATGCCACTATTAGCATTAGGTTGAAACACTAATGATCGAAATCGTACCTGTCTTCATACTGATGAGCAGCGGTGGCGAGTTCATCCCGCTGAGCCAGTCTTTTGCGGTGAGCGCGGGGAGTTGCGCGGCAGTGTCGGGGTACAAGTCCTCCTGGAAAACACATCAATATTAAAATTATGCTACAGTACACTGTTTTAAGTCCCAAGTCGTGTATAACGAATACGGGAGAATTCTAAAACCTTGGCTCAATATTTTTCATAACTTCTCTTTGGATAGTGATAGGTGGAAGGGAGGATGTTATGGGGAAACTATTTTGAGTACTTGCGTGTCGAAAAAGCACCCACGTGGGATGATTCTATGGCTCAAAACTTTTAACGCCCTCTGCGTTGAAATTTTTCGTTTTCCTGTTCAGAATCATGTACTGAATCCATGATTTCAGTTCGCGTGTCGATGTCCCTGCCAGCCTGTGTATTATTTACCTGGAAGCAGTCGGACTTGCGTGGCACAATCATGGAGATGGGCTCGCACAGTCCTCGCGACGTGTGCAGCTTGTAGAAACGGAACACCTCGCACGACGCAGTACTCACGCCGCGTTTAGGCATGAAGCCTAGCCCTCGCTGTAAATAAAATACATAATTGAGTATTCTGATTAGCTGTTGTAGTTATTACCCGACTGCGCGGCAGCAAAGACAGGGTTATGTTTTTCATGCGTACCTATGTATCTTTAAAAGTGAGAGTATCCTGACGGCTGGATAGATTTTAATAAATGAGTTAAAATAAATAAATATCGACTCGTCTAGGTCAAACCATGTCTATGGTATATCAAAATAAAGGGCTTGAGGAGACGATTCCAAAAATAAAACCCTATAAGGATGAAAAAACTGGACTTCAGCCAAAAAGTGTTTAAATTAAGCTCAACTTTTGTTACTTTTTTTAAATTTATTTATTTTTTATATGGGGTTTTGATGAATAATAATGATGGGTAATAATAATAAACTAATAACGAACGATCATTGGTTAGAACTTCAGAAGTAATAAATTGTCAGTCACTGAAACAGGGCTGAATACTGAGAATTATTTGATAGAGAATTGCAATAAACGCCTTCTCGCTAACCCATAAAAATATACTTTAGGTTTAATAACTTCAGTCACACATTGATAATATTATGGCAGCATGATTTGTATGGTACAGTACATTTTGGTATCGAAGTAATAATGCTTGCTTATATCAATCACCCAGAGTGCGTATACGCTACCGGAATAAATAACACACCGATTTCTCTTTCAGTCGTCAATCTGACTTTCGAAAGAAGAAGACAGAGCGTTGTGTAACTATACAGATGCTATACAACGTTTTAATAAACGTAAACAAAACTTAATAAACGATGAAATAATGCTGACATCTTTTAATTATTTCCCCTTTAATAATATAAAGGGGAAAGAATTAAAAGATGTCAGTGTTTCAAGAACAGTTTTGACATAACCATTTTAACTTTGTAATAATTCTCTTTAGTTACAGGGTTAGGTGTAGAACCTTTTGTTACAACATAACATCGCCCTACAGAATATCAAAATTTCATCGTTTATTAAGTTTTGTGACAACATGAACGCAATTAATAGTATACGATAGTCTAATTTACGAGAAGATAAGTTATGATGAGAAAATAAATATTATAAAGAGAATAGATTTGATTTTTTCTATGTTTGTTTGTAAGGGATAAACACAAAAAAAGCTTTTACCGATTTCTAAAATTCTTTCACCTATGATAAGCTACATTGTCAGTGGAAGTAACATAAACTGTATTTTTTTACCGACTTCATTTTAAATAATATTGTGGTGTCTTTCGACTTCGTCACGGGCATAAGCTAGTGAGAAAATAAAACGAATCTCTACCACCATTCATTGTTGATATATATTACGTAGTCTTCAAGGTGTTTCGTGGGTTCGTGCAAAATGTGACTCACTTGTGGGTTACCCGACAGGAACTGATTCAGGAAATGCACGTACGGCGCCTCGTCCACCACTTCATAGTATCGGATATTCCCGTCACCCTTGCCAGCCAGGTACACCTGAATGGAAAAAGAAAAAAAATAGTTTAGTATAATCATCATTGACCATCTTTATCGGCCGTCATTCGTGGATCTTTGACAGTTGTTACAGGTCGTCGGAAGCCCGTTAGTCTGACAACCAGTCTTGCCAAGGGGTAACGTATTACCCAGTAACTGGGTTGTGAAGGTTAGATAGGCAGTCGCTCCATGTAAAATACTGGTACTCAGCTGCATCTGGTTAGACTGGAAGCCGAACCCAACATAGTTGGGAAAAGGCAGGCAGATGATAATGATCATCAATTCATCACCATTCTCCTGGGGGCCTAAAAAGGCCACTTTGGAGAATCATAAAAGGATAACATTATGAATTATAATATGGCGAAGACAGCCCGTATTTTTATTTTTTTCGCTGCACTACGTAGGTACAATCAAAGAGATTGCGATTGGATTGATTGGTATTTTAGCAGACAAAAAAAAAAGTGATAAATTCTTCACCAATGGGATTTGATACTTAACTGTCCATTATGTTATCCCTTTATGATTCTGCCAAAGTGGCCTTTTTAGGCCCCTTGCCCTTATCCCAATTAATTTGGGGTCGGCGCAACATGTCTTTTTCTTCCATAAATAAAATAAAAAAGCCTTTATTCTACCATAAATACATAGAACAATTTAAGCATAGGTTTTTTTTTTAATCATAATTAACACATTCTATACTTACTACACATTTCATTAGGTATCATTAATATTATTGTTTATTATTTGAGTTGAATTCATATTGTTTATTATTATTGTATAATTGTATATTTCATAATGTGTTTGTAAGCTAAATATAATTTAAATATATAATATAAAAGATCAAAATATTATTATTAATGTTAGCATGCACGTAAAAATTATTTATTTTTATTTTTTCTTCCATACTCCTCTATTAATCGTCATTTCGGTAGTCACCCCCTTTCTAGCCACATCATCTTTCACACAGCCCATCCATCGTTTCTTTGGTCTTCCCCTATTCTTATAGCTACCCACATTCATTCTCAAAACTTTCCTCACGACATTTTAGTTTAATAGTAAACGATAAAAACGTGGTCCTGTTCCATTACAGGCCGCGCCTTGTCCCAAGGGTAACGTTTAGCGACGATAAATGGCTCTTATCAGGTAGATGGCATCTATCTAATGGTTTCATATAACGAACAACTAGTTACACGTTTTATTGCAAACTGAGGGTCAAACAGCAGATTTAGATTCACAAAGAGTGTGAACTAGCTTAATAATTTCAACAACACTGAGCAATAATGTATAAATCTTACGTAAACTGATCGTAACGTCTTTACGAAACGAATGTCGATACGAAATGAGCTATTCAATTGTTTTGTTTCTCTTCTTATTAGTCACGGTGATATGATAATAAAAAATAAGTCATGATAAAAGTGTTGTGCTCTCTTCCTCTACATACCTAGTTAACGATCACAGCTAAAAGTTTCTGACTAGGTACTTGATAAAATCTACTTAATAATAAATTCATTTATTCACTTACAGAAAAAAACGCATAGCCTATAACGCTGGGTCTAGTAGTAGAACCATGAAATTTTGCACAAGTTCTTTAATAACGAAGGATTTTTGAAATTTCATCCCCTAAGAAAAGGGAGAGGGAGGCCTTTGCCCTGCAGTGGGACAGTACAGGCTAGTTAGATTAGATTAGATCCCCTAAGGCCGCGTCTTAATCTAAAGCGAATGTCACGCGAGTACGCGATCGTCGCGGAATATAGCCTACTCGCGCGATCAATCAAGTCGCCTATGTACGTGATTATTCATGTAAACAATCGCGCATTCGCTTTCGGTTAGGACGGGGCAGGGTACATAGGTAACAGGGGTTAAAATAGGAGATGAAAGTTTGAATGGAAGTTTTCAGTTTTGCCGATGGGAAATCGCATTGACAGTTGACACACGGTTTGTTATCATAATTTCCTGTCAATGAACTAATCAAAATATGATGCAGACTTACCATATTAGTATCATAATCATAATAAGGGAACACGACGCCGGACGAGCTATCAATGGTCTCGCAGACAAGCGGCTTGTCCAGATCATGTTGGTCCCACACGGCGTACTGACGGTCGCTGTATCGAGAGAACCCGGTTGTCAGTACCTTGCCTTGGCTGCCCAGGAATGTACACTTGGAGGCTTTGGTGCCCAGGTGGCAGGGACCTTCCTGTAATGAGATGATAATGGTAAAGTAAAATGATTCTATAGAGTTAGAGGTGTTAAGTTTCTGATAAAAGCCTCGTATTTATTTTATTTGACTGGCCTGTTGGTCTAGTGGTCAGTGACTATGACTGCTATGCCGGAGGTCGTGGGTTCGATTCCCACCCAGGACAAATGTTTGTGTGATGAGCATGATCATTTGTTCTGTGTCTGGGTGTAATTTATCTATATATGTATGTATTTAGAAATATATAAGTATGTTTATCAGTTGTCTAGTACTCATAACACAAGCTCTGCTTAGCTTGAGACTAGACGGCGTTGTGTGATAGTTGTGGAATATATATATTATTATTATTATTTACGGTAGACAAAAGTTACGCAACATTGTTTCATAAATATGTTTTTGCGTTGCGGGAAACAAACCAAACGTGATTAGCTTTTGTTAGGTACCTACTTTAATTATTGTAAATACTTTGATTATCTGTGATACGAATTTACACCAGGTTTTTATGATTAATAATATAAGTGATTAACTACGATGAAGAAAATTTTGTTTGTATGTCTCTAATAATATCACTTATCTACTAATAAAACCACATTGGAAAAGTTTGCACGCCAACCCCATTATCGCGGCCGTAAGACAGACAACGATGAGGGGGGTTGGCGATCCACGCCGCAGTGTACAGCGATATGAAGTGGGGGCAATAACTTCCCAATCGCCACGCGGTGGCAACTTATTCCCTATTGCCGACTGGTGGCAGTCCATGGGAATATTCGCGTCTTACTAGTACTAAAGTACTTAAAGTAACACTTACAGAGAGCACGATGCCTCTCCGCGGTTCGATTACACGCAGCTTCTTGTCCTTGCTGGTGGTGGCGAGCAGAGAGCCGTCGCGGTTGAAAGACATGCAGTAGATCACGTCCGTGTGGCAGTCTATCACCTTCACTGCTTCGCCTTTACCCACGTCCCATACGAAGATCTGCAGGAGAAAACATAATTGTTATTGAATGGCAAGTGATGTCTCGAGAGCCAGAACAGAGTCTGGCGAAGTATGACGAAGAGAGCTGACCCCAAATAAATTGGGATAACAATTATAGGCAGAGGAAGAAAGTGGACCTCCGGTAAGCGGGGGGCTTGTGGACATCAACGTGAAATACCAGAAGCATCCGAGGGAGGTGTGTTGTGCGTATACCTAATGACGTTCCCAGTCTGCATACCAACATTCAATCATATCCAATAGTTTAGCTTTAGTCACTATATTAAGTCAAAGACGGGCACAACAACCCATAGTGGGCCATCGCTACTATTTAGTTTGAAAAAAAAAAACCCTTTTTTATTTCGATGTTATAAGATGCATTTGATAGTTCCAAAATACTCTTGCATTATGCCAGTGTTTTCATTTATTGTCGTATTGTTGTCTCCACATTGTATGTAATGTGGGCAACCAGTCAGCATTGTTGAAAATGTACTTTAGTATCGTTTGTTACTAGTGGAAGTTTATCTTTCAACCAATAAATAATTATTATCGGTCATAATTATCGAAGACAAAAGTAATTATTATACTTATCGAAAAATGTTTCTTTCGTTAAGTAACGACGAGATAGTTAAAATAAGTAATACAATACATATACAAAAATAAAGTAAATGAATCACTTTTAGGTGTTAGACCATAATAATTAAGTAAAATTATGTTCAATTCCCATAATTTACGGTCCGTTATTGGTGAAAATTAAAACTCTTGTATCTTTACCAATAATGAAGTAGACCTCATAGCTTTCCATAGTAGACCCTCCCATATGAAAGTAGACAGGTAAAATTAGGTTATGAATCTATTTAAATGCCCAGTTTGGCAATAAAAAATGCTACCATCAGTAAGCAAACCGACTTGTTTTGGTTTGTAGGAAGTTAGGAACCGAGCAATAATCATCGAACCAGAATGTCGGCCAAGAATACCAGTAACTAATTACAGTATTTAAAAAGTAATTAAGTCCGTCAGTCGATCACATAATGAATCATTTAGCTACCTTGAGTTCGAGCACAAAATACAGAGAGTACAGAAGGCAATCACATGTAGGTATGTACTTCACTTTTCATACCTACGCTCGGCGTTCGCGCTAGGGTTGTCAACTTTGGCTTATGCACAAAAAACTATCGTGGTAGTGGCACTCGTAATCTAGTGGTTTGATTTATTGTTGAGCTTATTCTACAATATTAAAACAAAACAATAAACAGTATTACAATAAAAAAGTTTACATAACAAAAACATCTAAAATTTTACATTTGTAAATTTTCACTATCGAAAAACCCCAAATAACTTCAAAACGGATTACCCTATTACACAATTTATTTTGCTCTATTCGGTTTAGACCTAAACCTATCAAGTGACACTAAAAACAACAGCTACATAAACAAAAAATCATGTTTTCAACTTACTAAGTAGTTGGTGGCGTGAATTTACCTTACAAAAAAGTTACTTCGTTTATACTGATTTAAAATAGGAAACTATTATATAAATCGAGCTTAGATAGCCATTTTTTCTTGCTCCATTTTTGCACTTCACAGATGCATGTCTCAAGCGGATGGTACCCGCGCTCGCACTACTCCAAACCCGTCCGAGATAACGTGTCCGTGAGCGGTGTCTATGTGTGCGTTGCTCGAGCGCACTTTGTATGTAAATTGCCTTCTGTACACTCTGTATTTTGTGGTTCGAGCGTGCCGTGTTCACAGTGATAACAAAAGTATACAAGATCAAGGTGACGATAAGAATGAAAACAAGGTTTTAACAAGATTGCACGCGGCACAATGATTCTGTTAAATTAGAAGATTGTATGACCTTTTATATTAATGTGAACGGGTTTGAAAGTCAAAAAGGATATTTAGTTTTCGATTAAAAACTTTGGGGTGCAATAAAACAGCAGTCCTGGGCAGTCTTCTTGACTGGGTAATATTTTTACCCCGGCAGGCATGAGCTATTCCTATATAGTTTACTAGCTAACCACCCCTGCTTCGCACTGTTTACGGTTAAAATTTTATATATACATAAACCTTTCGGAATAAATATATATACTTTCATATGCATTTAGTAAAATGCTGTTACCTTAACATTACAAATAGACACTTCAATTTTATTTACATATTTGTATAGATTTATAAGCAGTTCTAAAACCCGTACATCAAAGAAAAATAACAGCAACAAACAGCAATAGCAGTTATCAATTTTAAGACATCGCTTCACTTCAGTCATAATAAATAACTGTTCTGCAAACGGTCCCCCAACATTTATTATTTTGATAGCAATGCAGCACGCAAAACTAAAGAGTCGTAACGGCTGTATACTGAGGCTCGCGTGACGATCAGAAATAATATCAAGCTCTGTATGTATCGGCAATCGTGAGTACGAAAGTGTTCATAAATTAGAACAAAATACGGTGTGAAGAATTGAAGAGCATTCATGTTCACTTGGGATTCAATTTGTAGAACAACGTGTTTATGGTTGATGCATACTTCACATTTGGTGTTCAAGTTATGTCATAATTATAACAATAAACAATTACTTGAAACAAGTGAATAGTGAATGAATTTGTTTAGGATAATGATTGAATTTGCGTTTTAAAATGAATAAAAATATTTTAATGACCATGATTGTTTTATGCCAAGGACAATGGGCAAAACCCGCGATTTTTTGTTCAAACCGCTGCACAATTACGTTACTAACCCATATAAAAAAAAACAAATATGGCAGCTATTAGAATAGAGATTTATTTTGCAAATATGAGTAGTACCTAGTAGGTGTTAAAATACATTAAAGCTCAGCCATTTTTCTCCATTCGGCATGCAACATTAATATTATTAACATTAACTTAAGTTTAGCCAAAAGTCAGTAGGCCAGATCCTTCAATCCAGAGCAATTCTTTTCTCTGATAAAAACTTAGTCACACTTTAGTACGTTTTATTCATCAAAAACTCACGTACTCTACTCTTAAACAGCACTGTTGTCAAGTCTTTCCAACCACTTGGTAATTTACTGTAAATGATATTTCGACATGTAGAAATAGATAGATTTTACTAGCCTTTGCCCGTGAATTCACCCGTGTGGAGGTCGGAAAGTATCCCACAAGAATATGCTATCGGGATAAAAAAGTATTCTATGCCCTAAGCCCCTAACCCAGGTCATGGTCTATCCGTGTTCTAAAGGCCGGCAGACACGACAGATTTACTTTTGCATTTTACGTAGACTGCATTGCTGTCTTTATAAAAATTCTTCGTACTTATTAGAATCAAGAGACTGACCAAATAATCGAAGCCAGCGCTGAGCAGTATGTTCTCAGCTGTAGGATGCCACTCGATGTAGGCGACGCGTCGCTTGTGACCATGAAGTTCCACCAGCCAGTCTGTCAGGTGCATCGACAGGCCACCGTCCGGAATGTGCCATAGTTTTACCTGTGGAACGAAAAAATGTGTATGATTGAATGAATGAGGTCTTAAAACAAATGAAGGGGATAATATACGGGGATAAATATGTATAAGGGGATAAATACGAAAAGTGGCTATTCATCATCATCATCATCAGCCTATAGCAGTCCACTGCTGGACATAGGCCTCCCCTAATGAGCGCCATAGCGCCCTGTCTTCAGCTTAATAATTGGCTAAAAATCAGCTATGCTTACCCTACAACTTACCCGATATTAATTTGGCAAATAATACACTCTGTATCTACTTCATAAAAATAGATGTTTTTTTTTTTTACACTATTTTTATATTGGATTATTAATAATAACATTTATTGTTCTACATTTCATAATGTTTTTTTTTGTTTTTTGAGCAACCTGTGCATTTTTCGATGAAACGGAAGCAACATATCAGATAAGAATTAGTGGAACAGCCAATTAGGCAGTCAATTCGTGTCACATTCTTAAATAACAAATCAATTACAATATTGTTCTCATGTCCGTCTGTTATAGGCTAGGCATTGTTTCAAGGATTTCAAATGGAATGCAAAACGATCGAATCGAATCAAATTCACATATTATGATAATAAATACAGAACGCCGCAGTAATTTAAATTATATCACCTATTTACACGACACCAGACAAATGATGACAATAAACTATACAATCGAGACAACAGCTACTTATGCTTGATAAGATAATAGAATCAATTCTCGTTACCCGTAATAACATAGCAACATATAATAATATATTGACAACCAGGCTACACGCTTTCATACCAACAAAAAGCGAGAAATTGTTCAAACGGAACATCCCCGAGTAATAGGCATCAATTACCATGAACAAATTGCGGATATAAAAAAAGAAAAAAAAATCGGCACAAACGAAATTACCGTGCAGTCATCGGAACACGACGCTATGATGTTATCGTTGAAAGGATTCCATTTTATGTCGAGCACGGGGCCTTTGTGGCCCGTCACTCGACTTGCGTTGAAGTCCAACCGGCCAGTCTGGAAAAGAGCACAAAATACATTTTCAATTTAGAATGTTTCTAAATACCAACGCCCTGGCTTGGCCCATATTCTAGCTGCTATTTGCCCAGTCATGAATCTCGATTTAAACTGTCCGATTTGATATTAATCTCAATTGTCTAGTTTTAAATTGAGATTCATGACTGTACTTTGTCTCAAAATTAGCGGGCCTTAAGATTTTTTAGGTTCCGCTTTATAAACATATCATTTTACATCAGACAAAGTGACCGCTTTAGCAAACAATTACTTTTGCAAGCCTTGCCCCAGACGTGCGAAACTGAAGGAAATGTTGCAACGTTGCAGTTTCGTTACAAATGCATCAAAAATGATATACATTTCTCACGCTGCGCTGTTATACACAATCACAGCTCATTTTCAGTAGGATTGCCACAATTTGATTACGTAGCGGATGTTTCAATAACGCATGTACTTTTGAACGCAATGAGGTGGAGCATGGGCGGATATTGTAGTAAATTATTCAAGTGTCAAGGTAAAAAACATTATTTATACAGGTGTTTTAAAAGGTGAGTGACCTAATATGACTCAATCATTTGAGTGCATAATATGCATAAGCATATAATATACTGTTCCCACAGCTAGAACACATGCCTCCTCTTTGTGAGGAGGTGTAGGCCATAAACCACCACGCGGGCCCAGTGCGGGTTGGTGGATTTGAGAGCGCCGTTTTGAGAGCAGTGGTGATGAAATAATTTACACAAATTAAAGCGCCTGTCTGGGTTCGAACCTACGACCTACAACTCTTAAGTCGCGGCCGTTCCCACTTGGCCACCACTACTCTTTACTAGTAGGAGGTTCTGTGTACTAGTAGGAGTATTACAATAGTTGCAGAAAGGAGGCAAGCACTCTAATGCTTCGCATTATGACTCGTGCAAAAGTTTTACCGACTTCATTTTACAAATTTCTATTGTTTTGGGATCTGCCTATCTGAGTTACATAAGCAATCAAATTGAATGATCTGGCTTGGGTATACACCTTGTTTAAACATGGTCTGTGTACACAAACTAGGGTGGTTGAGGCACAATGTCAGTAAAAGAAAGGCAAATATTTGGAGTTTGGCGAACCGATGACGTATATCAAGGGTAGCATAGCATCGTACTTTTCCTAAAGGCTTTGCTTGATCTTTTAAGGTGAAAAGATCGGTCGGTAGATCGTTTTAGATTCCGATATTTGGAAATGTGATCTGGTAGGAGCTACTGAGAAAATGATTTAATTTTATTTTAATATCAATATAATCGAGATTTGGAAAATACGAGATCTACTAAAGTCTGCTTCTTCTGCCGATAGTGCCAGATTGATTTTTAACTGTTTAAAATAAATTAAAATATGCCTATGCCTTGATAACATCAGTATTTAAATAAACTTTAGAAATTTAGGATATTTTGGTGCTTTCTGAGTAAACTGAGTGTTTAGTAACTGACGGATTGAATAAAAAAACAATAACAGCAAGTCTTGTAATAATGTGACAATAGAAGAAAACACAAAACAAATGGCTATTCTATTCGATGCTATGGAGCATTATCCGAATTCTCGTGCTTCGCTTTCATAATACCTACTAGTTTTTTTTTTAATTAAAATATAGTTGATTCGGCAACGAGTGAATAAAACTGCCATCACTGAATGCAATTTATCTTCGAATGTTTTTGATAATAATAATTATAAACGTAACGGCCATTTATTAAGTAATGGTGCCGATTCCCTTGTTCACAAACTAAACTAAATTTAAGTTCTATATTTAATTTAGGGTCACCTTTTTCTTTCTATTTAATTTAGAAAGAGACAAAAGATAAATTTTAATCTACCTAGTCCTGTCAAATTAATCAACGCCTGACACTACTCCATACAAGTTTAGACGTGATTAAAAACTTGCCTAGTCAAATTACGTCACTTTACGTCAGGCGCCGATTAATTGGTTAAAAAAATATAAAAGGGCAGGCAAGGTGCAAAAATAAATTTCACATATTTTTTCATACTTACATTATCCAATGGCAGAACAAGGAAGGCCCCACCGCCAGCCACCTCCGTTACTATGGCAACGAACTTAGGGTTGACAGCGCAGAAATTAGAATCGTGCGCATTCCTGGTGATCTTTATGTTGTCATAGCAACGTTCCCTTTTGAAAGGAACGCCGTACACATGGCGGAATTTGGAGCTTCTCACGCCACGGAACCATACCTGAAAAACGTTTTCCAGTGTGAGCTGTTGGGAAACAAAAAGCAAGAATCATTGCAAACCAAAGCATAGAATATAGTCCATGTTTTTTTCTACTAAATATTACAATAAGTACATAATATACTATACATATAGCGCGAAAGTTAACTAATTGTAATTACCTAATAACTTTACTAGCTCCCACCTAAGCTGGCATAAGTTTATTTCGCGTGACGGGTTATGAAATCGCCAGTAGTTTTAATTTGAAAAACAAGAGTGTTGGTTATTTAATTTTAAGACAAATACAGATTGAGATTGGTTTCATAGAAAAAGCAAGGTATTTTTACCCGACCGACGGTGCGGCGCAAAAGGAGGATAATGTTTTGGATGTGTTTTTGTAATTGCTATATTTATATCTACTTCATTTATAACTATGATGTATATAATAAAGAGTAGGTATTCTATTCTAATGTTTTTAACAAACATATTTTTTCGCTTTCAGCTAAAGTTTAAAGATTTTTGCCATGTAACAAAATGAATACTTATATCTGAAGAATGCAATGACAACACTAGTGAGCTCATCAATGATTTCGTCATTCAGCGAGAGTAACAACGACATCATTATCTGCTTGTTATTTACGCCTCCCATGACTATCCGTTTATGAACGGTCCTCATCACAGTCATCACTTACGAATAGCATTCATTACGTTAGAATATTTTTTTATTATCATCGTAATTTACGAATGTACCTATTGGGACGCAGGAATTTATAAAGTATGACAGCGTAACAAAAAGAAAACGCCGAATGCATAACCTCCTTCGGTTTTTTAAAGTCTGTTAAAAAAGAATATTACATGGCCAGTTGGCAAAGTTAAAGTTCGAATTTAGGTGCCAGAAACTCATTTGACAAAATTACAGACGAAACATGAAACAGTTAACGTGAGTTAAAAGTAATTAACTTTTTTTAACAAAACACTTAAGTTGAACAAAGGAAAGTGACAGTATTTTTTTTATTAAGTTTGGCACTTACATTTGAGCACTTACTAATTGTTACCGTTACAGACAGTCAGACAGAATCGCACGCAATAAGAGAAAATATGAGATAATATCTGAACTTATGAATTATTCAAATAACAGTGGTATAATCTTTATCTTTGTGATACAAATGCAAATTCGTGTCGAGTACAGCTTTTTTTTTAAACGTAGGTTTAGGATTAGACAGATTAGACTTAGGACGGGATTGTATTTAAAAAACTAAGGAATTTTGCAATATTTTTACAGCTTCAGACAATGCTGAAGCTGAGAAAAATATTTCAAGATTCCTTCGTCAAGCCCAGCGGCTTGATTCCCAGCAGAGGGGGAATATTACGCCTTGTGCTCATCAATTTTACACAATGTATATTTTTTAAGTGTATATAAATTAATAAATAAGCTACCTCTCTTTGAGGAGACAGCCATTGTCTACCTAGCAGGCCCAGTACGGTTTGGCTCACAATATTTGCAAAAATAATAATTATAAGTTAACTTTCTCTCAGACAGATATTATATCCAAGTAGGTATGTTTTAAAAACCTATTAACGACTTATCATGCATCAATTTCTCTCATTATACTTCGACTTTTATAGCCGATTGTTATATTAAAAATATGCAGGCTTTGCGAGAAACAAGAAATACAATAGAAAATTGGTAATCATAGCGAAATAAGTGGCTTTTAAACTTGTTTTGATCAATCAAGTAAGTACATAATATTATTATTATTATAGTCTAATTGTAATATTATTATTATTATAGTCTAATTGAAACAACGTCGAGTGAAAACGGTTTTATTAAAATTGTCTATGAACCGACATGTTTGTGCCGCGGGAATTAAGAGCAATAACCATAATTGCGTAACGGATTATTAATATCAAGTGTCTTATACTCACGCTCCATATTTATAAGTGGAGCAATGAGCTTAAACGTTATTAACTCATCCATGATTTATCGTTAAGCGATTGTGTCGCGATCAATTTACAAAAAAAAAAATATATATACAGGGTGTTTTGTAAAAAGAAGAAAACTGACAGTCGGGAGTCTAGCTCTATATTTTAAAGGAAATCTTTAGTTCGATAATGAAATAAATAACCGCCTTTTTTTGAAGTCGATAAATTAAAAAGAAATTTAGGAAACATTCTGATAAAGGACGCATATTTATTTGATATTCTATGGTTTGTGACACACTTAAAAAATTATAACAAGTATTTAGTTACACATGGAAAACCCATTAAGTACCTATTTAGAATTTATTTGTCATGTACTATTATTGGAGACGTACGTAGGTACGTGTAAAGGCTGGCGATTTAATAATTATCCATTGTGTAATATAGGTATCTGCATAATTAGGTACATGAACGTTATATATTGCGCACATGGCCATGTAAGTCTTTTTTATTGGCTTACTCATTTACAAACATCAACCCGCGAAGTATTGGGGTAACAAGGAGATATCTAGTTAGGTTCATGGAGGTGGGGAAAGGGGAATACAGGGTGGACAGGTTGTACCAGTATTGTCGAGCCAATAACGGACAGCTGACTACCTTATCACTATCAGAAGCGATACACTAGGGTAGATAAAGAACTAATACCAAATTGCAATCGTTTCCATAGTCGAGTCTTACGACGCGCACTACTTTTTACCACAAAAAAAAAACAGCATGAAAAAGCATTCCATGTATGTCTAAATACATGGTCCAACATACAAATAAAAATGTGCAATGAAAAAAACAATACCTGTGAATTAGTCATGATGTCTCCACGCTACTGGTGCAATATCAATACATGCACTACATAGAGGCACACTCCAAAACTATACAGTTCTGTGCATTTTACATACAATAATCGTACACACAAATAACATAAAAATCAGCTGCCCACAACATGATGCACTGTACCTTAACACTGAAAGTTCCAAAGAAACAAAAAGGATGCATTAAAAAAACATAATACAAAATAAACAAAATGTGCAATAGAATAAATACTGAGATGGTCTGTTCTTTAAAGTCGTGCAGACCTGCGCTAGGTCGCTACCAAATGATACTCCCGAGTACGAAGTTAACGGCAGAAGCGCGTGTCTCGAATGGCGCGAGAAAAAAAAAGTGAAAAGACACTCGTTACTAAGTCGTTGTCGTCGTCGATTCTCAGAGAAATTCAAATTCATTATAGTCGATAGAACATCAATTAAATAATACGACCGATGATGCAACTTTGTTATACAATGTGGATGTACTTATGTAAATTAGGAAAGTTACAATATAATTATGTATTTAACTCAGCATCATCGCTAATGAAATGTTATATCACCGATATATTGTTTTATGTGGTTATTTTACTCGCACATAATATTTTACAGTATTTATATAAAATTCAAATGTCATGCCGCTTTTATGTAGAATTATATAGAACATAATTAAACGATTAAATTGATAACAAAGCTTTACGAAACCAAACACACTAAGTGGTACAATTAAGCAGTAGGTATGACTCAAACAAAATATTTAGCAATAATGTAACACTTTCGACTGGGTACATTCGAAAGATAAGGATGTTACATGATGATAGTCAGCGAAGCGTAACGTAAAGAATGACTACAGTAAACTAACCACCACAATAGTGGCTTACCATGACATAAGTGGTAAGGCCACTTATGTCATAGTTTGAATTGAAGTGTGATTTTAAGACGTCACTGCTCAGCACACCTAAACCGCGTTCAAAAGCTGTCATAGTCAATATTCCAAAGCAATGATGTCACTGAAAGATCTTGAACGCTTACGTGATTATAAATAAAGTTTGGTAGTCTGTTGTGTATGTTAGACATAATACTGTATTATTGTATCCATGGAAAGCAAATAAAATTGGAACAGAGAACCCTATGTTTAGGCAGTGGACTGAGCTGATTGATTGACTTTGTGTAGTTTTTTATTAAAAAATAATGTATTGCAATCAAAACAGTTATGTGTAGTTATCATACAAATATAGTAACAAAAAAATACCTATACGTCAACTTCAGAACTTCCTCTAACACTGATTTTGCTTTTTAACCAACGAAAAAATCGTTTCTGTTGGCAATACTTAAAGAGTAATAATTATGTAGTATTACATAATATTGCACCTTGTACTTGTGCTCCATGTTAAACAGAGTAATTAGCACCAACATTTTAATTAAAATGATTGGATAACTACCGAGTAATTAAATTTTATACCGGTTGAGTTTCAGTAATGGCTATGCTGTGCAAATCATTATAATTATGTACATAGATTGCAAATTTGATGGTAGTTTTTTTTAAACCTGTATTGTCCCACTGCTGGGCAAAGGTTTCCTGTAATTTTCCACTCTTTTGATGATAGTAAGTAAGTCATTTTATTGTCCGTATACAGGGTGGAAGCGACATCGACGCCCAACCTGAGGGACAATTCTCGTAATTTTAAGAATGTTCAGTCTGATTTGTCTTAATCTGTCAAAAATACTTACTTCTTAATTTCCCTACATTTGGACAAGTTTTTGACATTTATTTGTCGCCGACATGAGACTGCGACTAGATTGTGAACGTTTTAAATTACGAGAATTGGCCTTCTGTTATCATGGATTCAGTACATGATTCTAAAATCCCCTGTACTGAAACTTTTCGTCAGTAATCAAAAGCGGTACCTACGCGGGCAAAATGTATGGAAAAGTAATTAAATTGCTGTTCCATACATTTTGCCAGCGTAGCTATTGCACTTTCACAATGTCCCAGTCACCCTGTTTAATAAAAATACATGTATTACACACTAGTTGGAGACTAGTTCTCATCTCACCAAAGTATGTTAGTCCCTTAAAATGAACATGGAAAGTTAATTACTTTCTGTTATAACTATGTTTAACCAAATGCTTGATGGCTGCCTGGGAATGGTGCTACATAATTTGAACCAAAACTATTGTTCCAAATAATTATTATCTCAAAAGTTTTATCGTACCTTTACATGGGAAAGTTATGTTCCGTTGTCAGGGATTAACATAAAAGCGTTTTATCTGTTTGATATGAAACCACTATTAGATAAGCTGTTGAGTCAGTCAGCTGTTATTATGGAGTTCACAACATTTTCAGGGTTCCGTACCAAAATTGTAAAAACGGAACCCTTATGTTGAGACTAAGTCTGTCTGTCACAGCTGGATGTCTCAAGAACTACTAATGCTATCAACTTGAAATTTGGAATAGTTTTAGATGACGTTTGCCCAACTATTTTGCAAATAAGAAAGAAATAAAAATATATGTATATTTTTTGCAACAGGGACTGAAAAATTCGAAGTGGGGCTACTAGGGCATGTGGGGTATCATATGAAAGAGCGCAGTTTGCACATTTTCAATATTTTTTTTCTTTTTTTTAGGCCGCATAGTTTTCGTTTTTGATGAAAAATGTAAACCCCCCCCCCCCCCCCTAATCTCCGAAGTATGCAAAGAGAAAAATCTGAAATTATTCTGTGATAAAAGTTTATGTAAAGATTACAGGAAAAATAAAACGAAGTCTCTAAATAGCACACTTTTTCAGAAATCATCAACAAAAGTTACATTAGTTCCACTATCTGTCAAGAGATGGCGCTGACATAAATCTGAAATATTCTACACCGCAATGCAGTGTTAAAATTCTCTGATGAATAATAATAATAAAATGAGATATTTAGTGAGGACAAAAAAACTTACTCCCCTTATCTGTAATTATTTTTTAACTAATGTAATAATATAAATGGCTTCTATTCAAAGCCAAATCATGAAATCAATTACTTTAAATGGGCATGTAGGTATAAGGCACTTTTGAAGGTCAAAATTTATACTAAAATTTAATTGATTCTAGTAGCCCCTTTATTACTTTTTAATCTCCTTTGAATAGGTTCTTTGCCTCCATGTGGTTTAAACCACCCTGTATAATAATGTGAAGGACATTCCATTATTTTTTTTTCAAGTCACAATTTGAACAGTTTGGTGGAATTTAACGTTTAAAATTCTTTTTGTATTTTCTTGTCTACTAACATGTGTGTGCATGATAAGTATGTAGTTTGATGTTTTCTTGATAATAATTGAGACCACATAATCAGGATAGCAATATGCAACAAAACATTCCACTTCATAAAATGCTAAATATAACTTCTGTTAAGATTGCTGAAATAATAATTGATGTGCTTAAGCACATCAATTATTATTTCAGCAATCTTAATAAGTTTGAAATATTTTCTAATTTATTATTTTGCAGAGCTAGGATTAAATATTTGAAATGCTGTAGTTGATTTTATACAGGAACAAGGAATTATTGAAATAGATCTCCATAACTCCCTCTCTCCTCTCAGCCTATATTGTTCCCACTAACATTATAGGCTGATTAGATTACACTTCTGCTAACTCCATAAGACTTGTCTCAACAGCTCACCCTACTTCTTCTGGTTAGCTACAGAATACTAGATACTTACCTATCTAAAAGTAAATAACAGATGGCCAATTCTCGTAATTTAAAACATTCAAAATCTAGTCGCAGTCTCATCTCGGCGACAAACGAATGTCAAAATGTACGGAAAATAGAGGTATTTTTGACAGATTGAGACTAAGATCAGACTGTGAACATTCGCATTGCCTCTGGATTCATTACTTTCCCATGGTCTTGGCAAACATATAAATTAGTTTCCTAAAGGCAAGGTTAAGAACAGTCAAATATGGACAATGGTTATTACAGGGTTTTTGTTAGTTTAATCTATCAAATTCTGACCAGCTGTAGCTTTGATTAAACAACACATGGTTCCGGTCAATCAATCAATTCAGTCTATTCTATCCAATGGCATGGGATTCCCTTGGAGATATGAGTTTGTTTTATTAAATAATATTATTTTCTGGTTGTATGTATAAATTGATTATAGATATCTTTGTGCAAAACTCTGTGAAACCATGTGAAAGCATTTTTACAGGGTTTTTCTTTACAAAGGAAAACTTGTGCAAGTTTATTGGTTGTAAAGTTACAATGTAAAGGCAAACCGTAAATAGTTGATGAGAAAGTGTTGTAAAAACTACCTAACATGCTGATAATAATTCTGTAGTGTTGCTTGTTTTTTATTCGTGCATGTAGTACTAATTACGACAAGTATAAAGTGTGAAAGAATAATTAAGATTTCAAATAATTGTAATATTTTAGTAAAACAAACATAAAACAAAGGAACTACTAGAGGGGCCAAATCGAATTTCGAACGGAAAATACCATATAAGCGTTCGTAAAGAAAATCCAACGGACGGAGAATCTAAATCGATACTTTCGACAAAGGCAATATCTTTAATAAAATAACAACGATGTATTAGATAATTAGGTTATTTCTTACCTTAGCGGCAGGTTTGTTGCAAGCCCTCACATCAACCAGAGTACTCTTGCCAGGACTCTTCTCAACAATGTTTATAATTTCTAAACAGTTGGTTTCTCTTATCGACTCATCTTTTACTGGAGGCATATCCTTTGCACAATTTTATCAGCACAGTTTTTAATTAACTTTTTGTTGTAATTAGTAAGTTTCCGTAACCGTAAATTAAAAACAAAATACTATAGTGCCCTACTTCTCTTTTCAAGTTTTCAAGTGAAAATCGAAGACAAGCGACCGAATGAATAGAATATGTAACGATGAATGAATTAAATGAATGAATGAAACGAAGAAGTGGTGTTACCATTACCATCGTTACCATTTAAGGCGAAAGCGCCAGGGTAGCCCGCGAAATTCAATTTTTTTTAGGTTATTTACAATTTGCTGGTCAGTATTAAGTTGTACGTTGATTAAAATATGATTCGCGGCCGTAACAAATATGTATTTACAGAATTATAATCATTAAAATCATCAACACAACTCTCTAAGACGGAGACCATGTAATCCCCAAGAATGACTATTTCATGAAATCTTGACATTTGGGGATTACATGGTCTTAGAGAGTTGTGTTGATGACTTTAATGATTATAATTCTGTAAATACATATTTGTTACGATCGCGAATCATATCTTAATCAACGTACAACTTAATACTGACGAGCAAATTGCAAAAGACGTAAGAAAATTTGAATTTCGCGGGCCACCTTAGAGCTTCCCCCTTAATTTAAAACTCACGCTGTGAAAATAACTGAATTGTTGTCAAAATCTTTAATTTTATCAAAAGTGAATCTTTTTGCCTAATACTTGATAAATATTACCGGCCACCGATGTCGACTCGCCTTTGATTAATGTTAATTGATAGTAAAATAGATTGGTGAAAAGATTTTTTGTATCTATAGATGATCGAATTGATCGACTATGTATAAATAATAAAAAAACAGTGGCACTCCGGGAGTGTCGACAGAAGTGAAAACTTGAAAAAGCATTAATTCTAAATATTTATATGTTTGAAGGTAATTTTTCCCAAAGAAAATGTACAGACGCCAGCACATCAAGTTACTACAATCTGTCAGATTTCTTTAATAGATTTTCGACTTTATTGCTAAAACATAAGGTTCAAGGTTGATTGGGAAAATCTGACAGTTTCGGGTAGGTTGACCTGCTGGCGTCCGTACCGCGCGTTGATGTTTTTTTTAACCGACTTCAAAAAAGAAGGAGGTTTCTCAATTCGACCGTATATTTTTTTTAATGGCTAAAACTTAAAACAGAGGTGTCGGTTACGGTAAAAGTGCCGCGAGTTCAATGGTTTTATCCCATCTCAAAAAATGCCCTACGCGCCTAAAGAACTTTTCACTTCAATAATTTTATTGAAGAGCCGATATTTCAGCGGTCTCCTAGTCGATAAACGGACCATCAAAGATAATCATCAAGAAAACAGAGACTCTAGTATCAACATGAACTGTCATCGGTATAGTCAATCAGTGTATAGTGGCCGGTGGCGCCGCCAGAACTGTATAGCGGCGGGCGCTGCAAGATCCTCCCGCCTACCTTTTACAGAATTTTACTAGCAAAAATACTCATTATTTTAGTATGGCAACACAAGTTGAGACCGAATCAATGAAGGTGAATGGATAGTGGTAGACCGCGAAATTCAAAATTTCTTGCGTTTTTTGCAATTTTGAGTTGAGACCGCGAAATTCAATTTATAAGTTTTTTGCAATTTGCAGGTTGATCAAAATATGATTCGCGAAAATAACAGGTACTTAATTAGAGAATTTTAATCATTAGAATTATTAATACATCTTTCTAAGTTAGATTTCTACCATTAACACTTTTCCATGAGAGATTGGTGAATTAATTAAAAACCAAAATCCCGGGCCCAATTAAGAATATTTTGGTAACAATTAAGTTTTACAAAGTAGAAACTTATTCCGGGTTAAACATAGAATACCAAAAAAGGAACGTTAAAATCTTAAATAAGTGATGAAATCTTTTTTTTAGAATTAAAATACATACGATATAAAAAAATATTATGAAGACACTCTTGGTTAGTGAGTTTGCAATCAATCATCACGAGTTGCGTGGTATTATTTCATTAAATACGTAGTCATAGTTGTAAGTGGGTGATATTTGCCATGCAAACTGTGATTGTAGGCAATTGCTAACACCCACTCTTTTCCTGCTATGCGATAAATAAGAGGGGCCGCCTTGAGTACTGGCCTTCTGGGTAGGTCCCTTGATAAAGATGGGAGGAAAGAATAAGGGATACGTTTATTGGGAATGAAATTGATATTCTGAGATGGGCAATAAAGACAGGTCTTACGGAACGAGACAACTAAATTATACTGATCCTTGACTAGAAGCCGAATAGATAGAAAAGTTGTAATAACTGCTGGGGACTATTTAGAAAATATATGAGCACTAGCTTCTGCCCGCGATTTGGTCCGCGTGAAATTTCACCCTCCCCCATTCACCCTCTTAGGGGTGGAATTTTGAAAAACCCTTTCTTACTGGATACCTACTCTTCACAAAGAACACACCCTCCTAATTTCATGTCTCTAGGACCAACGCTTTAGTAGGCTGTGCGTTGATATATCAGTCAGTCAGGACTTTGAATTTCTTATATTATATTAATATTTTTTAGTATGTATAACTTCATAGCTAGTCTGTTAGTAGGTACTCGAACAAACTTGGGGTCAATGCTTTTTTTTCTCTGGGACTGACTTACGGTTACAAAAAAGTAATTAAAAAAAATGAAACCGCCTTCAAAAAGAAATTAACTCAAAATTATGAAATAACTTTAATTTCGGAAGTCGGTGTCTTGGGATCTGTATTTTAGTTTTATGCCACCGATTTCCGAAATTAAAGTTATTTCATAATTTTGAGTTAATTTCTTTTTGAAGGCGGTTTAATTTTTTTTAATTACTTTTTATTTCGTAATTTTTAGTTTTTGCACTAGTATTTGACCAAGGTTTTGAGATGTTTTCCCTTTGACACTACACCTGTAGATCTTATCAGTAAGCCAGGCCGTCACACTTACACGTATTAGTCCATATCTTGAAAATTACTGAATCGATCTTGATGAAACTTGCACTGTTCCCTAAGTTGAAGAAAATGTAAGTCAATAAAAAAAATAGTCACGATCCGATTAATAGTTCCGGAGATATGCGTGGACAAACATACATACATACATACATACATACATACATACATACGTCTATGAAATTTTGTATATTTGTTTGGAAGCCCTAATAGATCATCATATGTGAATATAATGCAATTCCAATAATATTACATACATACGTATTGTACAATGTCCCAAAAATATCTCGCATAGAAATAAAACCAGCGTCCAGAGTAAGACAATTTATTAAATAAAGTACCGTTGAGGTCATGCCTCGCAGGAGAATCTCAACACCGCGATTTACAAACGTGACGTTTCTGCACAACGCCATCTGTTATCTAATAGCGGTACTAAGCTAATGACAAATGTTGACCTTATGATAAGATTTTTCTACAGTAACTATCTGACAGATTAGACATTCCGCCCACCATGGACGGATCTGTCCATTATCCGTAGTATGACAATATAAACTTAAATTAATGATTGGTTGTTTGGCTATCCAATATACTGTAATCCTAGGGCCTTAGATTTGAGATACAAGTTCATGCCATAAGTAAATAAAAATTAAACAACAGTAACACAAGTAAAAAATACAAGTTCAAGTACATTTGCAAACCCTGTATATTGTGTAAATAAAACTATATGTATATTTTCATCAATAAGATGTTATACAATAATTAAGTGTTTACAGGTAAAATAATTATTTTGGATACAGGTCTTTTAATCTCATTGTTTTTACACCGTATGGTTACAACGCGAGTAATGTTGTCCAAACCTGGATGTTTACTTGTAATAACTCCGTATAGCCATCTAGCGGGTGGAAGATTGTCCTCCCTCACCAGAACCATGTCTCCGATCTCAGGTTCAGGCTTACAATCTGTCCATTTATATCGGTGCTGCAATTGAGTCAAATACTCTAGTGACCACCTACGCCAGAAATTTTGAAGCATTTTTTGCGTAAGATGCCACCGCTTCAGGTTGCTAATGGATGAATTTTCATAATTCGCATCAGGTACAGTTACCAGAGGTTCACCCACGAGAAAGTGCCCAGGCGTCAAAGGACACAAGTCCTCTGGATGGTTAGAAAGCTGAGAGATCGGCCTCGAGTTCAGGCAGGCCTCAATTTGAGCCAGCACAGTTGTCATTTCTTCAAATGTCAATGTGCTGGTGCCTATAATTCTTTTCAAATGGTGCTTCGTGGACTTGACACCAGCCTCCCACAATCCTCCAAAGTTTGGAGCATGGGGAGGTATGAAATGCCAAGTCGTACCATTCATCGATAGGAAATCAGCTATATCCGAAGCTACCGTAGACCTTTCAGCGTTGAATAGCTGTCTCAATTCCTTTGCACTACCAACAAATGTGGTCCCATTATCACTCCACAAGTCCAATACTCGGCCACGTCTGGCTACAAAGCGCTTAAAGGATGCAAGGAAACTCTGAGAAGTCATGTCGCTGACAACCTCGAGATGAATAGCCCGAGTGGACATGCACACAAACAAACAAATATAACCCTTACTGGAGTGATGACCACGACCTTTAGAGGTCCGGATGCTGATTGGACCAGCGTAATCTACGCCACTGCATTGGAACGGCTTCTGAGAAGATACCCTGGCCTTCGGTAATTGACCCATCATTTGTTGGTGTGTTTGTGTTGAATATCGAATACAAGTTACACACTTGTAAACAAATTGCCTAACGAGAGTTCTTGCATTGATTATCCAGTATTTGGATCTTAAGTAGTTGAGCATCAATTGCGGCCCGCCGTGCAAAGTTCTCTCGTGAGCCTCCGCAATCAAAAGATTGGTGAAGTGTGATTTATGAGGGATTAAGATGGGGTGCTTCATATTCTCATCAATTGGAGCTCGGTGCAAGCGACCGCCAACTCTCAAGATCCCGTCATCGTCAAGAAACGGACTCAACGAGGTAAGTCTACTACCCTTATTTAGTTTACGGTTTTTTTTCACAGATTCTACTTCATCGCTAAAGGACTGGAGTTGGCAGAGTTTGATACAGGTGAGTACAGCTTCATTTAATTCCTTTGTAGTTAGCCAAGTAGTTATTTTATTTTTATTAGGTTCTTTCTTCATTCGTAAAAATCTTCTACAGTAAGCTATGACTCTTATTAACCTACCGAACTTAGAAAATCTAGTAAATAGACTAGCATCGCATTCTACCGCGGTTGCATGACATTTTGTTTTTATTTTTCTTTCTTCTAGCGTAGTTACTTGTATATTAGTTTATTTTTTCATTCTGTAACCATACTGGGCCTCTTTTCCAGAGTTGCATATCATTACACTCGGATGGGCTTGCTCCGCGAGACGCGCAATCCGCTGGATTTTCCGACGACGACACATGTGACCACTGACTTCTATCCATAATCGTAAGTATTTCGGAAACACGATTTGCGATAAATGTTTTCCACCGACTAGGGTGGCTGCTTAACCATGCCAATACGACGGATGAGTCTGTCCACGCATATAAATGTTGTTTGGGAATTTCTAGAGTCGAAGCAACTTCTTGAAGAAGCTTTGCTACTAGGACAGCTCCACAAAGCTCTAATCGCGGGATGGATACCTGTTTAACAGGAGCAACCTTGGTTTTTGAAGTCACCAAAGCTGTGTGAATATGTCCATCTCTATCAATGATTCGAACGTATACCACCGCGGCGTATGCTACATTGGACGCATCTGAAAAGCCATGCAATTCTAGAACCCTGTTCTCCTTGCTAGAGTTGATCCAACGAGGAAGACGAAACTTAGTCAGGTTACAAAGATTCTTCCGGAAGTCAAGCCACTCTGTCAGCAATGGTGCAGGTAGTTCTGCGTCCCATTCGATCCCAGTCATCCATATTCGTTGAATAAACACCTTCGCCGTGATGATTGTCGGTGCTAACCATCCAAGGGGATCGAATAGTCGCGCTATGTCCGAAATAACCTTACGCTTTGTCACTGGTAAATCCGGATCCTTTAGTTGAATAGTGTAAACGAACTCGTCATTGTCCTTATCCCACGTTAAACCTAATATTTTTGAAATTGCATCTGTTTTTAGTTCCATGTTCCCTTGTGCTTGCGATATTTGTTCACCGTCTTCAATTAATCTTATTAATTCCTTGTTGTTACTAGCCCACTTTTGGAGCTGGAAACCTCCACGTTTGAGCAACTCCGAGGTCTGCTTATATATTTCTACTCCTTCTTCTATGGTTTGACCTCCCGTCATTAGGTCATCCATGTAGAAGTCGGAAACGACACGGCTTCTTGCTAAAGGAAATTCAGCGCCTTCATCCTGAGCTAGCTGCTGCAAAGCTCTTACTGCTAAGTATGGCGCCGATGATGTTCCAAACGTTACTCGCAAATGACGTAACACTTGAATTTCGTCATCTGGATTCTCACGCCATAATATACGCTGAAAATCTGTGTGATCATCACATACCTTAATCTGCCTGTACATCTTGACGATGTCTGCTACTAGACAGATAGGTTCACAACGCCAACGCATGATAATATGACGAAGCTCAGGTTGTAGAGCAGGCCCCACCATTAGATCGTGATTAAGCGACACCCCGTTGCTACCTACACATGATGCATCAAATACGATGCGCAACTTCGTTGTACTTTTTTCGTTGCGGATGACGGCATGATGAGGTAAGTACACAGAACCTTCTTTGTCTCTATCCTGTACTACATCCATATGATTAAGAGCTATATATTAATTTACAACAGCTGAATACTGAGCTTTGAACTCGGGATTCTTTAGAAATCGCTTTTCTAAGCTTAAAAATCGTTTAAGAGCAATGTCTTTCGATGCACCATATTTACAAGCAGGATCGCTTGACCTGAAAGGCATATGCACAATATAGCGACCAGATTCGTCTCGTTTAGTCGTGGCCTTAAATATTTCTTCGCACTTCTGTTCCTCTGGGGTCAAGTAAACCTTATCGTAATCGCCCTTGGGTTCAGATTCTAGTTCCCAGAATTTTTTAAGGAGTATATTCTCATCTGTATGAGTAGAATGCAATGTGACTACGGTATTGTGGCATGTCTCGCTTTGGTTGATTTCACCTACTTGGCCAGACAAGATCCATCCTAGTCTAGTACTTTGTGCGATGAGCCGACCAGGTGGACCTCTGATTAAACCTTCTAACAAAATTTGGCCATACACTTCGGCACCTAAAAGCAAATCAATCTTATTCGGAGTATCGAACGAAGGATCTGCTAAAGCCAAAGACGAGATTGTGGTTAAAACGTTTGCCCTAACCTTCCTTTCCGGTAAAATAGCTGTCAGTTTCTTTAAAACATAAGCCTTAACAGTGATAATAAAACTAGGTTCGACGCGTGATTTAACCTTAATGAGAACCATCGAATTTAATGAAATCATCGATTGGCCTTGATCACCACCTATACCTGAAATTGAACCTTTAGTTGGTATTCTTTCGAGACCTAAGAGCTGGACTGCGGACTCCGTCACAAAGGAAGCCTGAGACCCCTGGTCTAACAGGGATCTTAATACTATAGCAGTACCGCTCTTTGATTCCGCTTCAATAAGCGCAGTGGCCAATAATATTTGGCTATGACCATTAGCAAAACAACTTACAATATTAGTGGAATCACTCTGGGTTGGAGTGGTATCAGCAGAAACATTGCTTTCTGCAACTTGATCAGTTTTGTTACTATCACCAACTGATTTGGAGATATTCTTGAGATGAAGAAGACTATGATGCTTCTTTTTACATATATGACATCTGGTGGACTGGCGACATGCATATACTGAGTGGTTTGCCCCTAGGCAGTTGTAGCATAAACCATTTGTTTGGACAAAATTACGACGCTTATCTATATCGAGACCGGCGAACTTTTTACAATTAGCAAGCTTGTGGGTCTCTTGACAACAAATACATGCTGTAGTTGATATATGGAGCGATTTGACTGGCACATTACGGTTGGACTGATGACGTTGACCTTTGTTGTCTAAAAATTCCAAAGACCGAAATCTTTGTTCAAGGAAAGACTTGAATTGATTCATTGTAGGCAAGTCGTCTGAACAATCACTGATTTTCATTTCCCATTGTTTACGTGATTCAGTGTCTAGTTTTAAACTCAATACATAAATAACTATAATATCCCAATGCTCAACCATTATGCCTAAATTTTCCAAAGCATGTAAACATTCGTTAGAAGTATCTAATAACTCCTTGACTGCGCTGGAGGATTCGGTTACAATATTTTTTTGACTCATAAAACGTTTAATTACACAATTCGCTAAATATTTCTTATTATTATATCGACTCTCTAATTTAGTCCAACAGGTTGCATAATTACTACTAGTAATAGGAATGTGCCGTAAAAGAACTTCAGCCTCTCCAGACAAATGCGATTTCAAATAATGCAATTTCTGAACATTGTCTAGTAGGCCATTATTGTGTATTAAGGATATAAACAAATCTCTAAAACTAATCCACTCAGAATAACTTCCGGTAAACATAGGCAACTCAATCTTTGGCAATTTTACAGAACACCTCTCTTTAGAACCCTTCGCAGAAGATTCAGGCACATTATCGAAACTAACCGAACATACAATTTTCTTCAATGCTTCCTTCAACTCTGCTTTATAATCAGTAAATAATTCTTCCGTGGTCTCATATAAATTTTGTGTGTTATATTCCGATTTCTCGAATTCAATAGACTTAACCGATGACACAATTTTTATATGAGCTTCAGAAAACGTTGACCAAGTGGCTTCTAAATTTTCTAATCTAGTTTCTATGTATGAACTGGTTACTCGCTCCTTAGGTGATTTCTTAAAGTTAGACCTTGCTTTACTGATAGTAGAATGTAAATTAAACTGTAAATTACTCAAAGCTTCCATATTGAATAAAGTCTTTATATCAACTGTTCCGGAACACTATGCTAAGTTCGTGGACAACACGTAAAAAATCACAAGTCTTTAAACTTAATACACTTCGCTGCCAAATCGGGCATAGGTTCCCCGTAGTTCACTTTTCGTTGAAATTATTCTAAGTTCATGCACACGTTAAAGTTTCCAAGTCCAAATTGCTAATTAAACTGTTCTAAGTTAATAAAGTCCAAATTTGCTTTTAATGGTTAAATCTCCATGTATTAATTTAGTCACTTTAATATTTTAAATTACTCACAGATTATCCTCGTATCAACTCACTTCACTGCCACTCACTTTTACGTAGCTCGTCGTGATGATATGCGGGGTCCTCTCCCCCCGCACCGCAGCTGCTTCTCACGCCAACACTAACTGAACTGTTTACCAGCACCAGCGCTGACCGTTGTGTACCACTTGTACATATACGCTTGAGCGCCAACCTTGTACGATCCGCCGATGCTGCTCAGCACTGAGCGCGCTGACGTCACACTCGCAGCAGGTTGAACATTCAACCTGACTCCACCACAACAATGACAATGCACATCAATCCTTTATCCGGTTGCGAAGGACCACTTGTACAATGTCCCAAAAATATCTCGCATAGAAATAAAACCAGCGTCCAGAGTAAGACAATTTATTAAATAAAGTACCGTTGAGGTCATGCCTCGCAGGAGAATCTCAACACCGCGATTTACAAACGTGACGTTTCTGCACAACGCCATCTGTTATCTAATAGCGGTACTAAGCTAATGACAAATGTTGACCTTATGATAAGATTTTTCTACAGTAACTATCTGACAGATTAGACACGTATCGAATTGATAACCTCCTTTTTTTTGAAGTCGGTAAAAATGACGTAGCGTCCACGCTGATAACCCAGGGCCGTCTTTACCTATTGTGCAGGGTGTGCGTTGCACACGGGCGCAGCGGTCCTAGGGGGCGCCGAGCGCCGCTCGCTACGGAGCCCCACTCGCGTAAAAAGAGCTCCGCTTTGCATACATTTTGTATAGCATCTGGAGCTCTTCTTATATTTGTCGAGTTACACCAAAGCAAGTCGCGCCACGAGCGCGCGAGCGGCTTTTACAATATTAACTTTTTTTCAACATGAAATGAACATTATTAACGATTATATTTGGTGTAGTAGCGAGTGTCGCATCGCTCGGCGGCACCTGTTTCAATGATTACTTTGAAAACACGCCGACAATCATAATGCGAATTCAACAGTTTTGGGATAGAAAATCAAGTACTAATTACCATGGACGAACGTCAAGCGCGCGGCATTTCTCAAAAGCGTGAGTAAGCGCCCCAGAAGGTGGTAGCCATAAGGCTCATCCGGGGCTACCACACGATCTCGGGCGAGGCGGCAAGCCTCATTGCCGGACTGCCGCCATGGGATCTGGAGGCGATAGTCCTCGCGCGCGTATATGAGTGGTGCGCGGAGGCACTACGCCGCCGGGGGGAAGTTCCGCTTCCGCGGAAAATCTCTGTGGAGCGGACGGATCTCCGGCGCGATCTCATAGTGGCATGGAAGGAGCGACTGTCGCAACCCAGCGCAGGGCACGCCGCGAAAGCGGCGATAAGACCCCTCTTTGAGGAGTGGCTAGAGAGGCGCCACGGCGCCCTCACCTACCGCCTGACGCAGGTCCTCACCGGACACGGAAGTTTCGGGAGGTCCCTGCACATCATCAGGCGGGAGGAAACGCCCGGGTGTCACCATTGCCAGGATCGCCCAGAGGACACGGTGGAGCACACGGTGGAGGTCTGCCCCACTTGGGCGGAGCACCGCGGTGTCCTCGTTGAGGCGATCGGCAGCGGCGGCGACCTCTCGCGTCCGGCCCTGGTGCAAGCCATGGTCCGGGCGAGAGGGAGTGGGAGGCAGCCACCTCCTTCTGCGAAGCAGTCATGCTAGCGAAGGAGGTGGCGGGACGGATGAGGGAGAGAGCCTCCCGTCCCAGCCACCGCGGGAGACGCTCCGGGCGTCGGGAGCCACGGGACGACTCCCGGCCACCGTAGGCGCGGGCCTGCGGGCGGAGAGTAATGGGTAACTCACCGTCCGATCAGGACCAGGGCCCGTGCCGGACGGCGCGTAGGTGTTCCACGAGCGCCTCAAAAAGATGTCAGCATCGAGGAGGGGCCCCATAGGGCCGAAGCCTGCCGGGTCAGCGAGATTGTCCGAAAGGGTTATCGCTGGCCCGGAACGATGATTTCCAATCAGAAAAAAAACAAAAAGCGTGGCGCGTGCCGCACTTTGTGTTCTACCGCTCGCTACACGTAATTTTGCGAAATAAGCCTTGGCGCAATGGATCAGAGGCGTCTCTAGCCCATGTAGCGCCCGTGTGCAAACATTACCCAAGCGCCCCCTAGTAAAAAAAAAAGCTCCCCCTAGTAAGCGCGCGGTCAAAATGGAATGGGTACAAAGTTCAAGTAACAGCACATCAAGTTACCACAAATTGTCAAATTTCCCCAATGGATAATAAACTATTGTTTGGAGATGAAGAAGAAATTCGTCTGTTTTGGATACCATGGTGTGCTGTTGACTGTTTTTAGAATTATACAGGCTGTTCTGGTGTTTACCCTAACAAGCCAAAACGTACCCATGTTAACATGTCTATATAGATGTTATGTTACATTTTATCAATGTCCAAATTTTTAAATTTCTTCATTCTAATTACGACCTCATATCAAACAAAGTTCAATATCAATGAGGGATTTTCCTTTTATTTTTTTTTAACTCTTCCCTAGTCGCTGGATAGATGGCGCTGACCTTGGTAAGTTACTGCAAGGAACGGAACTTCACATCATTTTTAGGGTTCCGTACCCAAAGGGTAAAAACGGAACCCTATTACTATGACTTCGCTGTCCGTCCGTCTGTCTGTCACCAGGCTGTATCTCATGAACCGTGATAGCTAGACAGTTGAAATTTTCACAGATGATGTATTTCGGTTGCCGCTATAACAACAAATACTAAAAACAAAATAAAATAAATATTTAAGGGGGGCTCCCATACAACAAACGTGTTTTTTTCGGCGTTTTTGCCTTGTGGTACGGAACCCTTCGTGTGCGAGTCCGACTCGCACTTGGCCAGTTTTTTTATTATTTCACTTGTATGTAATTTTGAGATCGTAAAACGAAAGTGTCAGTCAACGAGCTTATGTGACGTGACGTGACGCAATGTTTTTTTTCCAAGCGTTTTGGCTTTGGCACCTAGTAACGTAGTCAGTACAACGCCATCTACAGAGTTCTTGAATCAAATCAAATCACTTTTATTTGTTAACACAGGTAAAGAAATACAGATCTTGAGTTTGTTGAACAGAACGCTGTGAACGCTGTGCTTGGAAACTATTTTTTTTAAATACTCAAAAAGAAAACCTCTCATTGGGAACATTTGACTTTGGGAAGCTCACTGCGAGCGAGGGCCACTGTACACGGGTAAAAAGTATTTTTAGGAAGGAAAGAGTGACAAGAAAAACAAAGCACAAGTTTATGGTTATTTTTTCAAAAAATGTTTTCTTTTTTCAGTTTCCAGACTGAAATTTGGTAGCGTAGCTAAATAATTTTTGACGAGTGCTCCGACCCCGTCGAAATTCTCAACAGTTGTGCTTGTGGCTCTAATTCAGCTAATATCAAAATTAAATCTTAGATATTAGGTACCTAAATTTCAATCAAAAGAAAAGCCGCAAATATGAAGTAAATTTCATATTTACATGTTTACTCAAATATAAAACTTAATCTATTGCGCCAAGGCTTATTTCGCAAAATTACGTGTAGCGAGCGGTAGAACAGTGCGGCACGCGCCACGCGTACTCGCGCTTTTCAGAAATGCCGCGTGCTTGACGTTCGTCCATGGCATGGCAATTTGAACTTTATTGTCTATCCTAAACAGTTGAATTCGTATTATTCGCAATATGATTGTCGGCGTGTTTTCAAACGAATCATTAGGTCTCTGCACACAGCGGGGGCGGCGCGGTGGGGCGGGACGGCGACGCGACGCTGAGCAGTTGTAATGTACTAGATAGGACCTTAAAACAGGTGCCGCCGAGCGATGCGACACTCACTACTACACTGAAAATATAATCTTTAATAATGTGAAATAAGGTTTATTTCATGTTGAAAAAAAAAAGTTAATTTTGTAAAAGCCGCTCGCGCGCTCGTGGCGCGTCTTGCTTTGGTGTAATTTGACAAATATAAGAAGAGCTCCAGATGCTATACAAAATGTATGGAAAGCGGAGCTCTTTTTACGTTGGTCATTGAAAGTGCCGCGGCCGGCCATCGCGCGCGCCTAGTGGGGCTCCGAAGCGAGCGGCGCTCGGCGCCCCCTAGGACCGCTGCGCCCGTGTGCAACGCACACCCTGCACAATAGGTAAAGACGGCCCTGCAATGGATTAAGTTTTATGTTTGAGTAAACATGTAAATATATTTACTTCATATTTGCGGCTTTTATTTTGATTGAAATTAACCTAATAAGTAAGATTTAATTTTGATATTAGCTGAATTAGTTGCCAGTCTGTCACAAGCACAACTGTTGCGAATTTCAACCGCGTCGGAGCACTCGTCAAAAATTGCTACCAAATAAGTCTGAAAACAGAAAACATAAAAAAAAAACATAAACGTGTGCTTTGTTTTTCTTGTCACTCTTTCCTTCCTAAAAATACTTTTTACCCGTGTACAGTGAGCCTCGCTCGCAGTGAGCTTCCCAAATTTGTCAAATGTTCCCTATTGATATTGAACTTTGTTTGATATGAGGTCGTAATTAGAATGAAGAAATTTCAAAATTTGGGTGTAACATAACATCTATAAATAGACATGTTAACATGGGTACGTTTTGGCTTGTTAGGGTAAACACCAGAACACCCTGTATAATTCTAAATACATTCAACAGCACCAAAACCGACGAATTTCTTCTTCATCTCCAAACAATAGAGTTTATTATCCATTGGGGAAATTTTACAGTTTGTGGTAACTTGATGTGCTGTTACTTATACTATATACCCATCCATTTTGAACGCGCGCTTACTAGGGGGCGCTTGGGTAACTTGGATAGGTTATGGCCTCTGTGATAACCTATCCAAGTTAGGTGAGTAGTTATTTCCCTAATCTTTCCTTTTTTTTATTTTGCTTAAATTCGCGTTTGACTATTATCTCATCAGTTAAAACGGTGATGAGGTGGACGTTTATTCAAATATACAAACTTCCATGTCACAGATAATGAGACGTTTCTCTAGCTGTTTTGTTGGCTCCAATTAGGTACTTACCCTGCAACAAATAGAGATATTCAGGCATCAATATTCTCTCTCATACCTTTTATTTTATCGTGTGGATATCCTCATGGATGTCCTAGTGGTCCTGGGGTGGGTGGAGACCCCTCCACCCACCCCAGTATGAATGTCTGTCAGACTCTTACCGACTAAAACTACACGGTGTTCTGCTGCTACCTTTAGCCGGGGTGCTGGAGTGCTTGCGCATTTCGTTACGCTCCCCCGGCCAGGTGTTGGCCCGCATGAATCCATGCAGACTCCGTCACCCTCAGCGGCCGCATACGGCCGCCATTCCTCTAGAGAGAGGCGTACGCGGAACACGGCGCGCCGCCGTCTCGGGCCTTTCACAGTTCAGGCAACAAACTCCCCAAGTCTTTTGCCTGCAGGCCTCACCCTAAGGAGCCCAGAGATCTTGGTGCAGACGCACCGAGAGACCGACGCACGCTACGGATTGGAAGGGAGGTTGTATCCTCCCTCTCCCTTTCCACCGCCTCCTTCGCGACCATCACTTCCTCGCAGAAGGAGGCGACGGCGTCCCACGCGCTCTCACTATTGACCATGGACTGGATTACGTCCGGAAGCGAGAGTATCCGCCGCAGCATCAACCGCCGCGACGAGGTCACGGCGCTGCACTGCATTCCTCAAGGGTGTGCTGTGTCGTGTCGTCGAGGCAGTTGCAATGGTGGCAACCGGGTGCAGGTTCCCGGCTTATGCGTAACAGGTTAGCCGGAAAGTAAGGGCGCCATGCCGTCTCTCCAGCCACTGCCTCACAACGGGTCTTACCGCCGCTTTAGTGGCCTGCCCTGCGCTGGGTTGCGCAAGTCATTGCTCCCACTCCACCACTAGGGTCTAGCGGCACTCAGCCCTGTACACCTCGACATGACGAGGCATTAGATTGCTCGCCCCGCTCCAGTGCGTCCCGGCGCCACCGATATAGTAACGCTAGGATTTTGTCGTCAAGATCCCAGGGTGATGATCCGACCAAGAGGCTCGCCACCTCGAAGGAGACCGTACGGTATCCTCTTATCACTGTGACGGTCATTGCTCTCTGTGGTCTTCTCAGTATTGAAATGTTGCGCTTGCGGGCCGTCAGGTTGTCCGCCCATACAGACGCTTCATAGAGCGCCATGGACCGTACGATCCCGACATAGAGCCTCCGATAGAAGGTATTTGGCCCTCCAGATTAGGCAGCAATTGCGAGAGTGCATTTATATTTTTATATATTTTATATTTTAAAAAAAAAACGTTGCCCCACACTAGGATTTTCTCCTGTATCGTGGGTGCGTTTACAAACATTTAAACTCACGTACACAAACAGCCAGACCCGGAACAACAAACTTGTAGTTCATACAAATATTTGTTCCGTGCGGGAATCGAACCCGCGACACGCAGCGCAGCAGTCAATCGCTTAACCACTGCGCCAACCAATCGGCGCGGTGCCCATCAATCGGGGAGCCAACCGCTGGAATTCTCTCTCATACCTACCTACTGACTTTGTGTCCAGGGATCGCAGACATAATAGGTAGGTACTGTGGGTAGTTGAAAGTACTTATTATTTTTATAATAAGTAGGTAATCAGTCAAGTCAGGTTGTGGCAATGGAAATAAGAAACGTGAGTAGAAAATAATAACTACCTGTGTAGGTATTAGTTTTTCCTTCAGATAACCTTGAATCAATTCAACTAGTCCCGAGGTGTTGATTGGCGAGTAGGATCAAGAAGTCATTGATTGATTTTTAATACGCTTTTATTAGGTCGACCTGTATGTAACTAACTATGTAATGGACTCTAAGGTAACTAATTTAACCATCTTCCAAGGGTCGTAGCGTAATGAAAATTGGCAGCTGTATGTAGTTCTGATGACAATACAATAATATGGTACTGTCGTATTGATCTGATGATGGAGCCGGAAGATATGAACTGGAACTTCATGATAGAAAATCGTATTATAGCTGTTTTGGATTTCTTAGAAAAGTCTTGTAATGAACTTTGACCACGATTCGGTTCCAAGGTCTGATGATGAAGCCGGAAGATAGGCACTGGCATTCCATGATAGGATATCGTATCATAGTCGTGTTTGCACTTGTGAGAAAGGCCACGTGATGGTCTTTGAACACGATGAGGTTTCTTTTTTTTTTGTTTTCACGTGCATTTATAAAAGTGTGTTTTTCTAGTGTTTTTAAACGATTAATTTATTATTATTGGTAGCATGTGATCTGATGGATGGTTGGCTGGATAACGTCATTATCAAAAGGTGAATTATTTGGGAGTGGTACTATGTAACAGTTATTACATAAGTGCTTTAAATATCTACTGAAAATAACCGAAAAAATTGTTAAGTAAATCAAGCGAATAAGTATAATAGTGCCAAAAATATTCAACAACATTGGATGCACACCAGTGCACACGTAACTTCGGCAAAAACTGGTGCCGATCCCTATGTTTTGCACACGAATGAATGTCGTTCATGTGCTCAGTAAACCGGTCGTCGCGCACATAATAAAGGCAGGGCGATAACCCAGCGATTCAGTTTGAGAGTAGACGCACAGCGCGACCACTGTGAGACAGTGTGGTTTGAAAAGTCGGAAAAATTATTCGTGTAGGTACTTAGTAATTTATTTCATTAAAAACATGCCGAAAATTCACAACTTTGGTGCCGGCCCGGCCAAAATGCCCGAAGAAGTAAGTCATTCAACAGTTTTTACCTTATAACTTTATTTATGAAATCTGAATGCCTCATTATCATCGGTAGGTACGCATGGGTATTTTTACCGACTTCAAAAAAAGGAGGTTATCAATTCGATACGTATGTATGTAATATTATTGGAATTGCATTATATTCACATATGACAATCTATTAGGGCTTCCAAACAAATATACAAAATTTTATAGACGTATGTATGTATGTATGTATGTATGTATGTATGCATGTATGTATGTATGTATGTATGTTTGTCCACGCATATCTCCGTAACTATTAATCGGATCGTGACCATTCTTTTTATTGGCTTACATTTACTTCAACTTAGGGAACAGTGCAAGTTTCATCAAAATCGATTCAGTAATTTTCAAGATATGGACTAAGACGTGAAAGTGTGACGGCCTGGCTTATTGATACGAGCTACGGGTGTAGTGTCAAAGCGAAAACATCTCAAAACCTTGGTCAAATTCTAGTACAACAACTAAAAATTACCAAATAAAAAGTAATTTAAAAAAATTAAACCGACTTCAAAAAGAAATTAACTCAAAATTATGAAATAACTTTAATTTCGGAAGTCGGTGGCAAAAAAAACTAAAACTAAAATACAGATCCCAAGACACCGACTTCCGAAATTAAAGTTATTTCATAATTTTGAGTTAATTTCTTTTTGAAGTCGGTTTAATTTTTTTAAATTACTTTTTATATAATATTAATGTTTGCTTCGTCAGGTATATGATATCATAAGGAATGAACTTACAAACTTCGATAACTCTGGTATAAGTTTACTTGAGACAAGCCACCGAACTAAAGGATACATGCAGTTTAATACAGAAGTACAAAATGTAGTGAGAAGATTATTGTGAGTATATAATATACATATAATATGTAAATATTATAAAAAAATAATATTGGCGTTCTTATACTTAGAACTGGTTAGTTTATTAATTCAGGAATATTTTTGAAAACCGCGCGTAACCTGTTTCGATTTCTCGAGCACACCAAAACTTATTGAAAAATGAATTAATTTATCTGTACCTTTAGCACCCTAGCTGGTATGGCATCTACAGTGATTATCTGACTTGTAGGTTTCAGTCAGATAATACGAAGAACTATCAGAACTGTGCCCAGGCTCACTCACTACTGTGCTCATAATTTTGCACCGCATGGCACCTCAATGTCCTAGTTATGTCCTTGGCAAGTTGGCATTTTGGTGTCCTTGTCATGTCCTTGTGAATGACTTGACTTGATTGAATTGAGGAGAAATGAATGAACTGAAAGAGTTTTCGGTGGAGTTTTGACATAATTAATGCCTCTGACAATGACAATTGACAATTCATTTGATGTTTTCAAAAATGAAAGTAAACATTAATTATTCCAACATCAATCCTATTTTCACTTTTTTATATTAGAGTACATTTTAGTATTAATTCATTTTATGACAATTAATTCCTGAAGAGCAACTTTCTGTCTTGGTAAATTCTATACTTAAATTTCAACTGCTAGCACTTCTAATTTAAGTATTACTTTGATCAGGATATTGTTCATTTCAGAAATGTGCCGGCAAACTACAAAATTATCTTTATGGCTGGTGGTGGAACAGGGGAATTTGCTGCAGTTCCTCTTAACTTGATCTCCAGAACCGGAACAGCGGACTATGTCGTAACTGGTAAATATTTATTTTGGTGTTTCGTAAAAATTTTAATTTCGTAAATACAGCCTCCCATGTGTCCAATAGAGCGAATAAAAATATATGTCGAAGAGTCAAGAAAAACAGATTAACTAGCTGAGAGTTACTAGTTCAATCTTGTCATATTTCAATGAGCTACTAATCTGTTGACACAACTGTCCATTATCATTCCATTAGAGACACAATTCTACCATAAATTAAACCTGCTATTGATTAAACTAGGCTTTAGGCACAAGCTCTCAAAATGGTGAAGGAAAATATTGTGAGGAAACCGTCATGTCCTAGAACCAAAAATTCAAAGACATGTGACATCTACCAACCCACACTGGACCCGCGTGGTGGATTACAGCCCACTCCCTCTCACCGAAAGGAGGCCTGAGTCCCAGCAGTGGGAACATTATGGGTTGATTATAGTAAGCACAAGCTTGTCTAGGTACTAAATATTTTCTGTTTTTTTAGGTGACTGGTCCGCAAAGGCAGCAAAAGAAGCTAAGAAATATGGCAAAGTGAACCTGGTCCTGCCTCCCGTTGATCGCTATGTGGACATCCCTGATCAATCCAAGTGGAATCTTGACCCTAACGCGTCATATGTACACATTTGTACTAATGAAACTATTCACGGTAACTATCAGCTGATAACATGCTTATTATCTCTTATTTTTTATCTATTTTAAAGTCATGCTGTATCTGTATGAATTTTTCTTTTGATAAAGTATTGTGTAATAGTTTTTATGTTTAAGAAATTGGAAGTAGGTAAACTTAATGCTTCATCAGTAAATAGCACAAAATGCAACATTATAATTACTGATAAGAGGCATAGTAACAACAAAACATTATTGGCTCTAAGAAATAAAACTTTATGCTTCAACTGTATGGCTATTTTTATAATGTCGTTGTTTCATACCCAATAGTCATGCATCCTTGTGAAAGTAGCGCACATTTTGCGATGAAATGACCCCAATTAAGCAATTGCAAACAGTGAGAGTAGGTTCTTCATTAACTACAATGAGATAATTTATCTTAATTAGTACAAGGCCTAAATGATTCAATATTATCATTGTTTTTGCACATCTATACATATAATTAAAACAAAGTCGGCTAGTTACACCTTTTATAACTCAAGAACGGCAGGACCGATTTTTATGCCGACCGATTTTTATGCCGACCGATTTTTATATCTTTAACCGATTTTTATATCTTTAATTTGTTGGATTTGTCTCCACCCTGAATAACGAAATAACTAATAATACATGAAGAATTCATGTAATAAAAGATCATACACGCTTGTTTTTTTTTTGTCTGTTTATATATGTGTGTACATAAATGGTAAAATAAATAAATACATTTTGTATGGGATGGCTTTTTTGATGATATCTCGAGAGTGGATTGACTGATTTCAACGGCGGTACGAAGTCTACCAGGTCAGCTAGTTAATAATAATAAAACGAGCCTAATAATGTCCCACTGCAGGGCCAAGGCTTCTCAAACAGAGAAGGCACAAGCATTGACCATATTTTTAATATTTCAGGCGTGGAGTTTGATTTTATTCCTGACACTAAGGGAGTGCCTCTAGTTGCTGATATGTCCTCAAATATTATGTCAAAGAAAGTTGATGTTTCTAAGGTAAGAATCTATACTAATAAATAAATTTGAAATGTAAAAATAACACATTTATACTAAATGCATATGAAAGTATTATGGTACTTATAACAAAAAAATTTTTTTTTAATTCGGCTGGACCGACTACGACGGGACTTTCACTGTTAGATAGCTGATGTTATAAGGAGGAATTGGGGTTACTTTTGTTTTAGAAAAAGAATAAAGGCTCCGCGCAAAAAAATACAACTTGTAATTTGAAAAAGATTAGTACTCTTCTATAGAAGAGTGGTATCTACACCTCTAAAGACACATATCTGATACCCGATATCCACGCGAACAAAGTTGGCACAGCTAGGTTTTAGTGTTCCGTACCCAAAGGGTAAAGACGGGACCCTATTACTAAGACTCCACTGTCCGTCTGTCTGTCTGTCGGTCACTAGGCTGTATCTCATGAACTGTGATAGCTAGACGGTTGTAATTTTCACAGATGATGTATTTCTGTTGCTGCTATAACAACAAATACTAAAAACTGAATAAAATAAATATTTAAGGGGGGCACCCATACACACACACATGTTTTTTTCGGCGTTTTTGCCTTGTGGTACGGAACCCTTCGTGTGCGAGTCCGACTCGCACTTGGCCAGTTTTACTAAGAATATTTGTAATGCAATTTCAATATCAGCCAAATACCCAGAAATACATAACAGCATTATGTTGGCGACAGATCTGGCAATCCGGTTGCTAGGGGCTTGTTATTGTTGGTAGGCTAGCGACCGGGCGGCTTGCGTGTATTTTTACCTTTTTTTTTAACTATTCTTGTGATCTATATTTATTATACCCAATTGCACCTTACCTGGCTATAATTTGGTGCCTAACAGCATATCTAGGTATCAAATGGTGGGAACTAAAAAAAAAAAAAAACAAGGCTAGATGACATAAAGAACGTTTGTGAACAAACCGTTATTGGCTTAAATAAACCCGATAGGTACCTATCATCATCATCATCATCATTTCAGCCAAAAGACGTCCACTGCTGGACATGGGCCTCCACCAAGCACTTCCACTTCGACCTATATTATATGTTTAATGTATATAGTAAAGCATCACCTGATATTGATAAGTACCTACTAAACTTTTTTGTGAATGACTCAATCTGTTACTACATGAAACAAACCAGTTCACACTGATAGCTATTAATTCTAATTGCTGCAGATAACCTCAACCAACGTGGTCTCATTAATAATAACATCATGAAATTTTTGTTATCAATTTCTTAGCTTGATGAAATATTTGTTGCTACTGAACGTAGAGTTATTCCCGAATTTGCCCCCTGTTTTAGTCCCCCTGTTTGGGGACCTCATCATTTGTCCAGACTTTCTTAAGAAATTAAAAAAAAATGGTACCTATCAATTGGTTTATTTCTAAACGTTGCGTAGAGCTAAGAGACGTTTAAGCGACAAGAATGTATGGTTAAACAGTCGTTTATCATAATCGCAACTTTTATAATTAAACTCAAGTTTAGGACCTACTTGTGCGTGTCGGACCACGCACAATGAAGGGTTCCGTAGATGGAATGAATTTATCCCAAGAACAAACTTAACATTGTAGTTGAAAATCATGTTCTCCCATACATTGTAACTGCGAATAGTTGGTCGACTATTACTCGTAAACTTGTAAAGCCTACTTAGTTGTAATAGTTTTCCTTTTTATTCACATATCTAAAAGCAACCATTTAGCTGGCAGGGGGGGGGGGGATACTTGATTCTAACGGATCCATGAATCGAATAATGGCTTTCACAAACCCCTAATATTTTGAGAGACCTATCCAACGATACCCCACAACAGAGAGTAGACGAGAAATAAAAATATTCCCACTTTACGTGTACAAGAGGAACCCTAAACATTTTTTATCCATGATTTTATTTTTTCATTTTGTCGGCGTGATTAATATGTATACCTATCCATGCCAAATTATAGCTTTCTAGTACTAAGAGTCTTTGAGCTAAGTTGCGGACGGACGGACAGACGGACGGACGGACAGATGGACATGGCGAAACTATAAGGGTTCCTTGTTGACTACGGAACAAAACAAAAGTCCGAACTTTTTGACTTTTCCACTTTTCAAATTTCTTACTGAACGATTCTATTTAGGTACTTAGCCCGCGCTTTGATTAGTATTTGAAATATTATCGTCTAGTATGGCTTAGTACCTACTTAGTTTGTGTGTGGCCTCGACGCAAGTCACGACAGTGCATACAAGTGCATATGATGCGGGCGCACATAGCGCATGCGTCTAATGCAAGTATAAGTTTCACGTTTGCGTGTGTGTATTAAGTTAGTACCCGTGCATACGATTCCAACTAATTAGATGGATTGCGGTGGTACGCTCCGCCCTCTATTGTACCTACTTGGTTGCAACTTACATAGCAACAAGAGAGGCGATTTAGTGATTAATCTCTAGTCGATGAAATGAAAGCGTGAGATATCTAACCTGACGCTTTTATTTTTTCGGAGGTGTAGGTAGAGGCGAATTATACAGGCAGTAGTTCGTCAGGGCATATTTTGTCTTTAATTATGCTATACCGATACGGCCCGTGTAATAAGGAGTATTACTGAGTTGCTTATTATATATAATACAATTCAGACTAGTCTGCTACTAATATTTCCTGAGGAAACACCCATAATCACCGAATAGGTGATTTTGAATACGAACCCAGGCAGGACCAAATATTGAGTAAAGAGTAGTCGCGCTAAATGACACGTTAATATGACAAAAGATATGTTCCATATTATGTTGTCTTTTACAGAATGAATTTGAGGCTTGCTTACGACTTAATTTTTTATCAATCGGACGATAGTTGAAGGCTTAAAAAATGATAAGATAGCAAACTGATGTCCGATAAGGAGCAGTAGTGGCGTAGGTACGATAAATAAATGTTGACCTTATCATTTGGGGGTCATTTAAGCGTTATGTTGTTCAAATGTTCAAAATACAGGCAGGCGGTAGATAGAGGCACTCTGCTAACCATGTGTCTCTTTATATATACCCCTATGTCCCCTATAAATTCATGCCGAACTATTCAGCCGTTCCAGAGAAAATTTACAATTTAGGTTGAAAAAAGACAATTACCTAATAAGTATTCTTTTTTTAAAATTTGGGATGTTTATTAAAATTTCAAATATTTGTGATGAATTGATGACCTTAGGGGGCTTACAGGACCTAAACACAAAAAACGCAAGTTTTAGAAACAATAAAAGTATATGAAATAACAAAATAAATAGTTGTGAACCGTTTTAATTAAAGAATAAATAAATGATCGACTACAGTAAACAAAATCAGAAAAATATATGATATTCTTCAGGATATTATGCTAGGTAGATAGTGTTGAAAACATAATACCTACAACTAATTTGATATTTTAATTTGAAAATCCAGCCTGCGCTTACGTCCCGCGTGGGACCCGCCTCAGTTTGAACAGAGCTTATAATCGTCATCAAAATGCATCTATTGGACTCACTAATCATTTTGTGCCTGTAACCAGACATTGGTACCTACCTTAAACGATTTTTCTTTCTTCCAGTTCGGAGTAATTTACGCCGGAGCACAGAAAAACATCGGTACAGCTGGTGTTGCTTTAGTCATCGTTAGAGAAGATCTGCTGAACCAGGCGCTGCCGATATGCCCTTCGCTATTCGATTGGACAGCCAATGCTAAGGCAGATTCTATTCTCAATACTCCTCCTATGTTTGCGTAAGTATCTTTTGTATTATAAGATTAAAGGTATCGCACACGTATCAAATCGGAAAGGGATCGGCACCTTATTAACTCGAGCCGTTCAGTATTCTTTGTATGAAACTCCCTACTGCAACGCACACTAATCGGAATCGTAACGTAATCGCCTCGCCTCGGGACAAGCTCACGAACCGCGGAGCGGTGTGTTACGGCTCGTCGTCCCCGCCCTTACGTCTCGTCGACCCCGCGGATACGTCTCTCCGTACCCGAGCTTACGTCTCTTCGTCCACCCTTGCCCCTCTCACCCCTCCGGCCTGCCTGCTGCACCATCAACCAGCGGTCGGAGAGCGGTAACCGCGGCGTCGCCTAACCGTAGCCGAGTCGATGTATCGAAGCTTCACATCCGCTTTGGTTACGTGCTTACTACGTTAGGTTGACAGCGAGGCGAAAGGCGATACGGTGCCGATCCCTTTCCGATTTGATACGTGTGCTATGACCTTAAAGGGGTGTCTGTGTATGTGTACAGGCGCATTACACATTTTAGATTTGCCTCTGGGATGGCAACGCACCTGCATGTCTTGTCTTGATCATAGGTCCACTAACAATCAGGTAGGCTGGCTGTCTGATTGACCCCCGCGGGTCTGCCGCAGGGGGTTACAGGGGAGAGGGAACTGGGGATCGCTAAACAAATGAGATCACCTGTGGCGACTCCAAAGTCACGCGCATTGCGTTGAATATAGACGTTGGCATTTTGGCTTAAAATAAGCCTAATTTAATGTTATAATCGTTATTTTATGTAATTGGTTTTATATTAAAAAAAACCGGAACGTTACAAATTAGTACTTAAGTACATAAATAATTTTTAATAAAACATACAAATCTGGTATAGGTGGTACAAATAACAAATAATCTAGATAGATAAATAACATGTTTTTGCTAAAAAGATCTTACACGTTGGCTATCCATTTCTCTAGCATCAGTTTTAATATTAAAATAATTACCAGAACTATGTTTTTCTAATTTACCCCTGAACAAATTATAAAATATATAGAATTTACTTTGTTTCTGATAAAATAGTAGGAAAATAACCTGTTGTGTTTCGGCTAAATAGATATCACCATAACGGGTTTTTATGAGGCTTTTAGTGACGCAGATAACAACAGATTGCGACCAACAAACCTATTAGCATGTTGATGAACTATAAATAAGTGTTCATAATCTCAGATAATTACATTCCATCGACACTTAATCAGTTATCTACTTTAGGGAATTGTATTCTAAGTTGATTTTTGAGTGACCACTTCTAACATGCATTTTTGACATTCAGTTTGTTGTTCCGTAATTTGAAAATTATCTCAAATTCCTGGCTCTATTAAAGAAACTGTATAATATTATGTGTTTTTATAAATTGTCACATTGGTGTAGGTCATACTCATGCTCAGTAATAAGTAGTTTACAAGTACTTTATGTATGTATTTATTGTATTATGTAAATGGTACACCACAGACTACCTACAGTATTTGCCTCTCCTTCCTCTTTTTAATCCATCCAAAGGTTGTCTTTAAAAGATCGCTCTTAGCGATAATACCGCCCATTGTGTCACCCTTTGTAAAATTTCTATATTTATTTCTGTAATTTATATAGTCTACCTAAATTGTGGTGTACGTAATAAAGAGTAGGTATTTTATTCTATTCTACAAGTTGATATGAGGAGGTAAATTAATGAAAAATACGATAAAATGCTAAGTAAAGTGTTTTGTGATAACAGCTTGATGGAATAATAATACAAAATCACGCCTGTTTTCCCTGAAGGGTTAGGCAGAGTTGTGCCTATAGTTTTGGGATGCATGAAGTAGCCTATCCTTTTGTAGCGCAGTTTGTTCCGCCAGTTACTCAACTGAACGCTCGTGCTCGGCGCATCCTGGACAGTCACACCCAACACCTTATTTGACTGGCCAATTCTTCCCTTGTGGCGGTAGGGCTAACGCCCGCCTGGTTTCCGACCACCCTCCCATCTCATCCATGAGATCATCCATCGCTTTCCATCAGGCGTGATCGAATCCAAGAGCCGGCCCAATTCAGCATTCAGTTCGATAGTGAACTAATAATATAACAATATAAAATTATGGAAGTTTAGACGTCTATAATAATCAACAAAATTTCTTTATTCCAGTATCTACGTCATGGGAAGAGTTCTAGAATGGGTAGAAAGAAACGGAGGTGTGGAAGGCATGGCCCAGTTAGCCTCAAAGAAGTCCTCACTCATTTACGAAACTGTGGAACAGTCCAAAGGATTCTACTCCATTCCCGTAGCCAAGAACGCTAGAAGTAAAATGAACGTGCCATTCAGAATTGGGTCACCACCCAATGATGATTTGGAAAAGGAGTTCCTGAAAGGCGCTGAGGCGTTGGGGCTTATTCAGCTGAAAGGACACAGGTAAATATGGAACATCATGCTCGACATTATGAGCTAAAACTACACAACTAGAATAAGCACAAGTCGACATACTCATTCTGCATTGAGGGTGTGTCGTAGCATGAAATTTTTCCCAATCAACAATATAGTTGGGCTGACTGCCCAAGCCGTCCGTATATTTCAGAATAACCATCTATGGAGACTAATTGAAAGTACGCAGTAGCTGTCTTGGTCTTACGCCTCCCGTCCTGCTTACTTACATAAATTCAGATTTACTTCATATTTGACTTGAAACGGGTAGCTGCACTTATTTTGTTGGACATAGGTCTCCCCCAAGAATTGCATGAAATTGTTGAATGATTAAACTGATTTCATGTTTAATTTCCAGAAACGTCGGTGGTATCCGGGCATCGATTTACAATGCCGTGTCGGTGGAAGAAGTAGCAACTCTATCGAAATACATGAAAGAGTTCCAGAAGAAACATGCCAAGTAATTTTAGTTTATTTATAACACTAAGTATACTTTGTTCTAAGGCGAATATCGCGCATTGTTTGGCTATTAAATTAAGTAGAATGTATTGGCTGTGCTGAAATTCTTTTTGAAGAATAAATTATATATTTTTTTGTGATATATTTTTTTCTTACATAGACTTTCCTGGCTACTGACTTTCTTTTATTTTTTTTTTCTTTTCTGAATGATGAATAGGGTTGCACTAACATAAGATTTTTCATAAATACCTTTCAATATCGAACATTCTTATTATTCTTTATTCTTATTATTAATGTAGCAGGGACATCGATCGACGCGCAACCTGTCATGGATTCAGTGCATGATTCTGACGCAATTCAGTACATGATTCTGACTTCAACGCAGGGGTTGACATTTTTCGTCGGTTATTAAAAAATATCTGCTGTTCCATATATTTTGACCACAAAGGTACCTCATCATCTGCCTAGCCTTTTTCCCAACTATGTTGGGGTCGGCTTCCAGTCTAACCGGATGCAGCTGAATACCAGTATTTTACATGCAGCGACTGCCTACCTGACCTCCACAACCCAGTTACTAGGTAATACGATACCCCTTGGTAAGGTAAGACTGGTTGTCAGACTTTCGAGCTTCTGACTACCCGTAACGACTGTCAAAGATCCACGAATGACAGCCGGGACCAACGGCTTAACGTGCTGTCCGAGGCACGGAGGGGTCTCAGTATGTTAAGATGTTCACCCATCCACAGATCAACCGCGGCAAGCGTAGCTTAACCTGATCGATCGACCACAAAGGTACCTATTGCACTTTTATAGAGGGTCTAGAATCATGTGTTGGAGTCATGGTTACACTTTGCGCGTCGAGCTGAAGCCACCCTGTAGGTATGTAGTTTTCTTACCGTGAGATAAATATCAGAATCGGTTTATTAGTGTGTAAGAGAACAATCTAAACAAGAATTACAATACGACCGACGAAACTTGGCGGGCCAGAACTTTGCGCAGAAGGCTGCGCAGTAAGATTTTTTAGGAACCAAATGGTGACATGAGGCGAGTGCGAATGAGAGAACATGCGCGAAAGTTGTTAGTGCCTATGTTCAGGCCGCCAAGTTACGTCAGTCGTATTGTACTCTATGTATATAAAAATAATAATTATAATGCGTCATAAAGACACAAGTGACGCCTTTTGCCCGTAACAACAAAAACATCGAACATGCGATTTTTGTGTGATAATTCAGCCTTTAAAGATTACATTATTTCGATAGTTGACACCGATGACATCAGTACGTAATCAGTGGTTTTATTGACACAATAAAATTGATTGTTGTTATGTCGATTTTTTGTTAAATGTTATTTATATTTCGGCGAGGCTTCGATGGATGGATTTGACCCCAGCGGAGTAGCTGGTTAGTAACTGGCTGGATCTTCTTTAACACAGGAAAGTTTATTTCAACAAAAGGGGTCCTTTTTAGAATGATATTATGGAACAGGTTTTTTTTCAATTAGGTATACAGGATGGCAAGGATATTGACGCGAAAACTGTAACCAGAAATTCAGCACATGATTGTATATCCCTAGCGCGGACAATTTTCGCCGGTTATCAAAAAAAAAATCTGCTCTTTCATAGAAAGGTGTGAATACAATACCTACGCGGTCAAAATCACACTTATCACACTAATATTATAAAGGCGAAAGTTTGTGAGTGTGTGTATATGTTTGTTACTTCTTCACGCTCAAACGGCTGGACCAATTTACTTGCTACTTTTTATCCCGATATTCCCACGGGATCGACATTTACGCGGGTGAAACTGCGGGTCGCAGCTAGTGTTTAGATAATACACAACGAAAAATTTCGACTTCCTCTTTCTCATAATTCATGGTTATAGTTTGTGCGCCTATTGTTTATGTTTTGGACGAGGGGAGTGTAGTTTGTAAACAAAATAAAATTCTTAATAAATATACGTATAAAAATTTATTTCAATAAAATTTTTGTAAAAAAATATCTTTATTATGTAATCACTAATGTGGTAATAGATTGTGATGGAATATTGACCACCCGATGGAGATTCTTTGAGTATTTCAATATAAAAATTCTTTAGGTACGTACATAATGGATACATGTCGTCTAGAACTAGTCCAAAACTCACTTATATATTTTGTTACGGTCGATCCTAGTACGATCTCAATATTCAGTGTTAGGAAGATTATGTATTTTACTATAAATTATATCAGCTTAAAAATACTTTAATACAAAACGTATATATAATACATGTCCCATATATTCACGTGATAATTATAAAAATATCATTCTATACATTTCACTGTCACATTAACACTCACTCTCATTCATACACAGAATTATAATAATACAGTCCAGTTTATAATACAAACATAAACCGTTAATTTATATTACCTAGCCATCCCTACTGTTAGTAATAATCAATCGTTACGCTAATTGCCGATTCTAACTTTATGGCGGCTCGGAACATGAGGCGAGTCGCTGCGCAGTAACAAATTCACCTGTCAGCGCGAGTGAGGGGTGAGGTACTGCGCAGCTAGTAGCGCACTTCAGAGCCGTCATAAAGTTTGAATCGGGCTGTACTTATTACTGCTGTAATTATTACTAACATTACAAGAACAGTGTTCTAAAAAAATATACAAATATTTTATAACATTATATTTACACGATTATAAATCGGAATGTTGTTGGAATGTAATTTTTACAATATTCGTTGAGAAATTGTGAGTACTCCCTGCTTCGGATATGGCATTGTTCGCCTTAAAGTACTTGAGCATTTTGTTCGTTGATGATTATTTAAGAACATCAACACATTCACTGTTTGCGATAATAATGTAACGCCTTTAATAAACTTTGACTTTTGTGACGATTCTTTTGTTAAATAAAGTATATTTGGTGGGGGCTGTAATTTAAACAGTGAGTGTGTTAATACACATAACGTTACAACTATAATTCTTAATAAAGCTAATAGAAATACGACATTCTACAATAACATACTGAACTCTCGGCTTGTAGTCGCGAGCGCTACATATTTTCCACACCGTCTATTTAGTATGCAATAATATGAACTATTACTGCCGGGTACACCGAGAATTGAAACTAGTACGAAGTATTATGTAAGATTGACCAGAATACGACAAAACGCAGTCCCTTGTTACACCTACTGACCTTCACTGTCGCTGTCACTCTTATCTGGAACGAAAATATACGTATTAGTATTTCATCATTTACAGTATTGCATGTGTGCCCCAGTGACCGGTAATGTTGTTTGTGCTCGTGGAATTTTTGTATGTGCGTAAGACAAACAATTATTATGATATACCTATGTTCGTTTCTCTGTCTATTTACACCAGTCTTTGATGTTTGTAACGCTTTGTTTAAAACAAAGGGAATGACGTTATTTTGCAGGCATTTATTGTGATTATTGTCTATTATAAATGGCACATTCACCTTCATAATTCAAACAAAGGCCCAACGGCTTTGTTACCACCTTTATTATTAAAAATAATCAAGGGTCTCATTGTTATATGACATAAAAAATGTAAAAGCAAACTATCATATTGTTCTATGATTTAATAAGAAATGGAACATACAGTGCCCTCTAAAATTTAGTTGACATTTTTCCACGTCAGCTGTGATGCCACATTATAATTTAAAATAAAATAATAATAATCCTAAGGACTATCTGACTTTTTTATGATAAGTCATAGGTAGATGTATTTAGTCAATAAAAACGTTATACTATACAGTGCAAACATTTGAAACTAGAATGTTTTAACATTCATTCACACACACACACACACATTATCACATTATTATCATATTATTATTGTCATATTATGATTCAGCTGAAATGAAAAAATATCAACAAACTTTTGGAAGGCCATTGTAGGTGGAGAAAAAAGGCTAGAACAGTTTTCCAGGCGGGTGAAATATAAAACTAGACACCAAAGACAATCATGTGGGAACTGGTGAAGTAATAAAGATCTGAGATGATTTTCAGTTGTATAATGGGTGGTATTCGAAAAAGAATGAACAAATGTATATTAAAATATATATGTTATACAACGGTCTACGATAAATCAGCAAAGCGTTATCGCAAGAACCAAGCAAAACGTGCAAAAGCTGCATTCTCAATAACGAAAGTGCGCACTAACTAAGTGCTAACATACTGACCTTTCTTACCCGGGTACGCATGCCTCTTTAGTCTATCGTAGAGATCCTCCTTGGTCCCGTATATGCTGGCATTTGATCGCGCTAAGCTGTTCATCTTTCCATTCATGCCATTGTGGAGGCTCTCCTTCATATACGTCTCGTTGTAGAAGTTCGGCATCTCCCAGCCGTCTTCCTCGTCATCATAGTAGTGTGCGTACGTGGAATGATGCGATGGTGCTATTGATTCCGCGTACGGCGTATGCGCTCCGTAGTAGAAGTTAACTTGGGAGCCGTTTTGGTCGATAGCTGGTGTTAATGTCTTCTTTGGTTCCTTCTTCTTTGATGATCTGGTGGAAAAAAAGGAAATTAGGGACAGTTCCAAAACTGCAGATTTTATTTAAGGAGAAACTAAATTTGCTGGTGACACTTCACAAACGTGATTAGTAGGTATATTTCTAAACTCGATAAAATAAACTTGCATGTATTGTATATAGGAGACCAACCAATAAAAATAAATTAGAATTATATAAAAAAAACGTACCTCGCACAAATCATCCATACAAGCAGCACTAAGAATATAATAAAGATGACTCCTCCCGCGACTCCACTCGCTATGTACGCGAACTCGCTCTTCTCCCTGCAATGGCGGCCAGTGAACGAGCCAGTGCAGCGGCATGAAGGTTCCCCTCGAGCATCCTTCACACACTCGCCTCCGTTGTCACAGAAGTCCTGGCATACGTCTGGAGATAAATGGTAAAGTGGTTAAGGTACCGTATAACCTAGGAATAAAATGGGGCCATAAAATTTCCGCATTCCGCATTTTTAAATTACATTTCTTCTCCTTGTTGTGTTGTCGCAAATACCAAAATCTCCATGTTCTAAATTAACATTGTCCTAATTTTCGCAGACGTACCTAGATTTAGAGACCCAGTTTTTCTATTTAAACGAAAAGTCTGCGTCAAAATGCAAGCCAGCAAGAAAGCAAGAAATCATGCAAGCAAACAAAGCATACAAGCAAGGATGCATTCTTCACATGCTCTACTGGATAGGTAGTATATCGAGAATTTATAGGTAAGCTTTGGCAAAATTAATGCCAAAACGAAATATATATAAAAAGCTATAACGACAAACGAAAGAAGTTATGTTACACGAAAAGTGAATGAATATCGAAAACATGAATGAATGAATGTCAAGAAACGCTATGGGGAAACATTAAAAGTGAACGCAAGAAGAATAAAAAAATATTGATTGTATAATCGGCTATGTGGCTAAAGGTATACTTTTGTCCAAGCAAAACTAGGTTGTGTTGAAGGAAAAGTTCTACCAATTTTTAGGGTCAAAACGAATAACAGACCTTTGTATAACGACATTTCGACCTTTACAATAAGCAATTTCCAGGAATACTTCGAGCTACAAAACTCAAGAGGCTGCCAATATTCTTTCCGAATTGATTTCGAAATCAATTCCAGTATTCAGAGTTTTGAGAGGTAGGAAAATTTGGGCAATTCAGCTGAATACTTCCCACGATGAATACAAATTAGCTGTCGTACAAAAATTCAGTCCATTATACAGACATCAAGTTTCGAATGAGGTTTATCCAATAGAAGCTTAATTTTCAGGTCAAAGTTTTTTGAAGAATCTTGTGAAGCCTTGTTTCAAATAGAGCTTTCCATGAATAAAAATGTCTTGCTTACCTAAACAAACTTTCCCGGTGCCGTTGAAGCCCGGTTTGCACTGGCATTTGAACTCGTTTGTCTCTGGTATCAAAAGGCAATAAGAATTGATATCGCAATGCATCCCCGGGCCACTTATCTCACATGGGTTTGTGCAATCTGATTCCGATGTCTGTAAGAGTAATATGATTATGTAGGTTATTTTCGAATACGTACTAAAAGAGTTTAAATACATGAAGGAATAAATCTAGCAGGTGTTATGGTTAAATACCGTACAAGGATAACAAAAAATAGAACGCCGAAAATCTTCTACTTCCTCGTAGATTAATTATTTTACAAGGGCATAAAACCATAACAACCTTCTAGCAATTTTACCCCAAAGTTGAGCAATTTGGTATGTTCTTTGATCTCGAATAAATATCGCAAAAGAGCGCTCTTATTTTTTATTGTCATCCCAAATGTTTCTACGATGATAAAAAGCCACTCAAGATATATTTGGGACGTTATTAAGGATAAGTATGTTTTACTTACAGCACCAGGGTCTCTCGTACTTGTGTTGATTGGACAGGGAACACAGACTGTCTGTTGTGCCTCTGATTGATAGGTTCCTTTCCTGCATTGTACACATGTGTTCAAGGTGACGTTGAGATATGAGCCTGGAAATTACAAGAAAATGTCTTGACATTTCTATCATAGAAGATTTCAAATTAAAATCTAGAATTTTCATCTCCAAAGTTCAACAATAGGAATCAGATTAGACCGGATTCCTCGAGTTGAGAGGATCAGAATTCCGTTGTCGAAGTATTTAACATTTCAGAGGATTGTTTCAAAGTCAATTTGTAATTTTCTTAAAGTTTCTATGCGAAGTTTGAGGGCGAGAATTATTTGTATCGGAAGGGTGGTTACCAGGTCGGCAGACGGGGAGGGAGCATTGATCGGCGGACGAGGCTCCGGACTTTGGCGTCGTGGTACCGGGCGGGCACGGCGCACATGCTGCTCCTGATCCATTGGCGCGCCATGTTCCACGAGGGCAAGGCTCACAGCCACCATCATTGCTTAGTTGTTCTCCTAAAGAGAAAAAGCATTATTTTAATTACATGTAATTTTTAAGAACACCTTTGCAAATCTGTCAGATGTTTTCACATATTTGGAAAAAAATATGGTAGTTAATTATGCTTACCTGAAGGACAATCATCTCTGCATTCAGCAACCGATACGGCTTCTGTAGCTCGAGTAGTTTGTCCCCTAGGACAGGCCATGCAAGAGAAGGCTCCTTCACGTGGTTGGTATGAGCCGTGACCGCAGGGACGGCAGAGATCAGCTTCGGCATCGTAGTATTTTCCAGCAGCGCACCTCTCTATAAACAAAATACAGGTAACAGAACCAGAATATATTTTTCTGTAAAGCATATGAAGAGGATAGCCTCGTCGATATAGTGTTCGCAAGCCTGACATCTCTGAGAATGGGGGTTTAGTTTCTCGAGTAAAAAGAAAGCAAATAAAGTTTTTGCACCTAATAATAGGCTATTTGACAATGTAAAAAATAAGGTCATAATTATTGACACTCGTATAGATTATCGCTTTTAAAATCGATTTGCATTAATTTTACTACAAAAAAATGTATTATTTATTAAAAAAATCCCGAAAAAACTTCATCTTTTTAAATCTGGCGCCACGTAATCGAAAACGGTCTGGATTGGCTGAACTTATGATGACGTCATGATATAGTCAATTTCTGTCTATCGTTGACAGAACAGATGACTTTTGTCTAGTATCTCGACCGTTTCAACGTTTGTTTACGTGTATTTTGACGTCACGACGCCATATTGTTAAAGATAGCGTTTTGGCGGCTTATTTAAACAGTACATTTTTATTTACTATTTTCTAAAAGAAATACATTATGCAATTTGAAGTAATAGGTTTTTGTGGGCTCGTTAGACACCATTAAATAATCTGAGATGTTTATCAGAAACCAGTCAAATAGCCTATTATGACACAAAATTTAAAATACCCAAAGTACAAAAGAAAAGAAAAAATGTCGGTCAAAATGTTTTGTTCGGAATTTCCCAGTAGCAGTAGGGGTCTGGGATGTTATGTTATGTGCAGTCAGCCAAACAGATAAGTATGCAGGATCGTCGCATATAGGTAGTTGAAGTTTAGTAAGAAACCAATGGATGTTGTCGACTGAAATTTAATTTGATAAATGAGCTGTTTGTTTTCTATTAATAAAATACAATTTTATTCGAGAACATTCATCGGTTTCTTACTAAACTTCAACTATATCCGACGATCCTGCATACTTACTCTTTTGTTTACTGTAGATACGTAAAATGAAAGGTTCCAAGATTCCTGAAATTTACCTTTGCAGTCAGCAGCACTACGGGCTCCAGTAGATTGCGTGACACCAGATTGTCCGGCGATGGCTGGACAAGCAGTACACTGCACCTGTCCTGCTTCAGATTGATATGTGCCTTGTGGACAAGGCTTGCAGGTGTCGCTGGCAGCATCCAGGAATGTACCGACCGCACAAGCCACTAAAAAGAAAAATAAATAGGTTAGTAACCGTTATTCTTTTTTGAATTGTAATATTTCCACGGTGGTACGGTCAGCAAAGAAAGTCCGTTTAACTTTAAGATCTAAAGCGATCTAAATTGACACAGAAGTACCGTACTCTAGTTTTCAGTATTGCTTGTATCAAGAACTTGTGTTATTTTAATAACCGTTTTCTTACAATTTGTTGTTAAAAAACTGAAAACGACCTTGCTTTACTGTCGGTACAAGTAAGAATTTGTAGTTACCACAATCAGGAGCCATAACAACTTGTCCGGTAGGGCAGGCATAGTCCGAAATTAATTCCAAACTGGCTGGATCTGGCACGGTATTAGGAAGAATATTCCTCACGTCGAATTGTTCGTCTTCGAGAATCAGTTTCTCCAATAATCTTTGCACAGTGGAACGTTCATTGTTACCATTGTGGATGACTGGGTCGCTGCGAGTTTAAAACATTAATTAGTTTACCTTATTAGGATTAGTTGTGAATAGAAACATAGCATTGATATTAATAATGGCAATCAGCAATATACCTACTTACAGTATTTGACTATAAATAAATGTCACATCGATTTTTAGAAAAAGATCGGTTTTTAATAGCGTCGTCTCTGTTACACATACCTGTGTGACAGTCTCTTTCTAAAGCTCGATATGTCATATTAATGCCCAGGTAGTGTAACTATTTTATTCAAGCAAATCAAACCTTTATTTTATGTTATAACAAGTGCTTAAGTGCCACTCCAAACCATGCAACCAACTTACTTGACAGACGGGAAAGAGATTTCAACGTTGTACGTATCGCCAGCCTGACGACCCTCCCTACTGCTTCGAGTCCTAAGTGCCACAAAAACACATGCAATTGTGATAGAAGAACATCATGCTTTATTTGTATGAAGCCTAAGTGCAGTTTTGGAATGGAAACGTCAAAATTTTGCTACGAAACCAAAGTGCTTCCTGTACTGTGTTATATAAACACATGCTTTTATGTGCACTACATAGATGAAAATTTTTACATTACAAATTTTGCGTAATATTTGTGTAACTAGGCCGTCACCTTTTATCGACTCCTACTTCGTAAAACCTGTGCCATTAGAGAAGCGAATTGAAAATGGCGGCCAAACAATCCTTTCACTCACACAGTATAATGTGCGAGTAAGAGAAAATTATTAACGCCGCCATTTTAAATTCGATTCTTTAATGGCTTGGGTTATAATGAGTTTTTCTAAATAGTGATGGAGTTGAACTTACTCATCGACGGGGATAATGGCGTCCAGTACGTATGTATCTTCAGCAGGTACGGCGGGAGGGGTGGATACTTGTCTCGTCTGTCTGTTGTTCGCGCGGTGGTCGCACTTTACATTGATGTCCAGTTCCTTGCACTCGCGGGTTCCTGTGTTCAACATTCCTATTAGAAGACTCATTACTTATAATGATGGGCAAGAGGTCGGGAAAAGCGTTGCATCGAACATTTGAATGATCAATCTCATTGAGAGCTGTTCCACCTCGCAAAGGAGAAGGATTGAGAACCAACCTTCAGCAATTTGGGGAGTCCCCAGAAGATTGGAAGAAACAATTGATAGCTCTAAGAGCAGATCAAAGTTTTGTTTTCTGAGTACGTACCGTCAACAGCATAAGAACAGAAGTTCCAATCTCTGTTAAGTTGGTTGATGGCGCTGCGAACCTTCTGGCGAAGTACACCTTGACCAGCATCATTGCAAAGTACTGAACTTGGGAATAACATCGATATCTTGAAGACGCGCTGAGCTGGTGAGGCCGCTGTACAAAGAAGAAATATGTTAACATAATAAAAAAAAATAGAAAATTAAGAATGAATTTATGATTTTTCTTACGTGAGCAAGCAGGATAAACCAATGGTAGGGTAGGATCAGCAGTTGGTCGCCAGAATCCTTCAGCACCACATGTGTAGAATGGTGGTACAGGTTGCGAGAACCTAAGACCGTCACGACAGGCAATCTCGCACACCTTGAACTGACCACCGGCACCCCAGTCGCGGCAGGCTTGATAACCACCAAGCGGATCTGGTAGTGGTGGACAGAATTCAGCTGAAAAAAATAATTCATTATCAGTAGGTATCCTTCAAAAAAGAAAAAAAAAACTAGATTAATGAAATCTTGAAAACTTACCAAGAACAGTAATCTTGAAAGTGCAGGTAGCTGCGTTGCCAGCAGCATCATACGCGATATAAGCAATATCATAAGCACCCCAAGCAAGGTTCTGTCCAGGCCTATGACCAGATTTCTCGACTACTTTAGCAACTCCAACGTTGTCGCTGAACACGGGTACATCCCAGCTGACGACAGAAGATCCGTTCTTTGCAATCACCCAGAGATCACCAGGGCAACGATCTACCCGCGGTGGTTCTTTGTCTACTTGCAGTTGCTGGCATTTTGAACCAGAATAACCGTTAGGACACACTCTTTCGCCGCAATGAGATGGCACCATTCTCTCGACTCCTCCAATTAAGTCGTCATAACCAGCCCAAGTGAGACCCAAGCCGCTGTACAGAACAGGTTCAGTTCTGCAGTCACGCACTTGTTTCTGGATTTCATTTGAAAAATCGAGAGCACGGTTCCATATTTGTACTTTCGTCAGGTGACCCTGGAACCCAGCTTCCGTGTAAGCCTTTGGATTGTCAGATTGAGGCTTACCAAGTGTAACCCAAACACTGAAAACAAAATATAAAGTTAATTAATTGAACTTTAAAATGTTTTAGTTAAAACTTTTGAAGTTTTCATAAAGACATCTTACTATTGTGGTAGTGTTCGTCCGCTACCGTAACCTTCAATCTTGCTAGCGATCAAACCTTCAGTGATAAGTGTCAATTCACCGCCGTTGTTACCATCCCAGACTAGAGCAACATGGTGCCACTGTCCGTCATTTACCGTTGCGAATTCACCGAAGCTGAGGTAAACATCTTGGAGTTCCGGGAAAAGAGAAACTTGCACGCCGTTTGAGTGGGCTTGAATTATTTGCTTTCTATTTAGAGCAATGTGGGAGTTACTGTAAATGCAAAATTAGTAATTAAATATAGGTACAGGAAAAGTAGTTATAACATCGATTTCTGTCGTGTGTCAGTATGTTACGTACCTAACGCTGTATGCAGTAAAGAACACTCCTCCTTCGTCTTGTTGTGTGTATTGGACCCATATCGCTATAGTCAGACTGTCTGCCGATGCTGTATCGAATGGCACCACTTGAGCCGCACTTGAACGCATGGGGTCACTGAAGTAGAGGTCGTAATCTACACTGATTGCTGGAATAAAAATGATTTGATATTTAGTATATCGTAAAGTAAAGTTGATATTTGTATAATATTGGCAAGTGAATAATTCTTACTTTTTCTGCAATCGTCGCCGGTAAGATTGAATGGGCATTGGCAGTAGAAGCGGCCTGGTAAATCAATGCATGTAGCGGAAGGTGGGCAAGAATTCTCCTTGCAATCGACAATGTCTTCATCACAGTTCTTTCCTTGGAAGCCTGGAGCGCAAATACAGTTGTAACCTTCGCCCTCATCTACGCAAGTAGCTCCGTTCTGGCATAGACCAGCGTCACATGCGTCGAACTCGTATTGGCAACCGATTCCGGTGTAGTCCAGAGAACATGTGCAGTTGAGGCCAGAACCGAAGTCTTGACATTTTCCACCGTGCATGCATGGGCTGCCAATACATCTTTCTGGAGCAGTTTCACATTGTTTGCCATCGGTACCACTTGGGCATCTGGAATATTTCCGGAATAGTTATGTTACAATTCACACTGTGAAGTAAGTACAGGTTTTTGTTCTTGTAATATAAAAAGTTTGATTCTTTAAAAACATAATATGACTAAATACTTACACGCAGAAGAAATCTTGGAAGAGATCGATGCATTTAGCATGGTTTTGACAAGGCATGTTCATGCAGTTGCCAATGTCATGCTCACAACGTTTGCCGGTCCATCCAGGTCGACAGGCGCACTTGTAGTCACCAATGTCATCTTTGCACGATCCGCCGTTGAAACAGGGGTCCGAAGCACAGTCATCGATGTTAGTTTCACACGTCTCTCCCATGAAGCCTTCACGACAGACGCACTCGTATTTGTTATCAAGATCAATACACCGCTCTGTACCCACGGCGTTGCAAGGTTCATTCAGACATTCATTTATAGCGGTTTCACATTGTAATCCTATGTAACCTGGACGGCATTTGCAGATAAATCCGTCTATTTGATCAACACACGATGCACCGTTCTGGCACGGGTTGGAAGCACAGTCATCGATGGTATGTTGACATGTCTTGCCTGTGTAACCAGCTTCGCAAATACAGTTAAAATCGTCAATGCCATCAATACATTGCCCACCATTTTCACAAGGAGATTTTACACATTCATTTATATTGATATCACAAGAAGGACCACTCCATCCAGGGTCGCAGATACATTGATGAATAAAGAGTTTATCAACACATATTCCATGTTTGCAAGGTTCATTTGAGCAGAGGTCTATTTTCTCGTGGCAACGTTTTCCTGTAAAGCCTGGTGGACATCCACAACTAAAGTCGTTAACTAAATCTGTACAAGGAGCGCCGAGGAGACAAGGCTTTTCGATACAGTCGTCAGTGTTGATCTCGCAAAGTTGTCCTTCCCAGCCTGGCAAGCATTCGCATTTGTATCGGCCTTGTTGGAGTGCAATGCAACTTGCGCCATTTGTGCATGGGTTTCCGTTAGCTGAGCAAGGATCAATCTGAAAAAAGGAGAGAGTCATTAATAACATTTCTGGGCAACTGATTTTGCAGAGATGTGCTTTATTTATGAAAGAAGTTGATACATGATAATTTCAAATACGTACCGTGATGTCACAATCGATGCCCGTGTATCCAGATCTACATAGACAAGTGTAATTATCAAATCCTGGTTCATCTTTGCACATAGCTCTTTCTGGGCAGGTGTCATTTCTACAATCAGATCTTTCTTCTTGACAGTTTATGCCTCCATATCCTGTAGGACAAGAGCAGCGGTATCCTTGTGGAAGATCAGTACAAGTACCGCCGTTGTAACATGGCTGACTTGCGCACTCGTCAATGTCTACTTCACACCTGCGTCCAGAGAAACCAGCGGGACAGTAGCATTGAACTCCATGTCCTTTAGGTACACATAGACCGCCGTGTTGGCAAGCGCTGTTGGAGCATTCTACCGGTAGACATTCTTCTAAGCCTGTTCCTCCAGTTCCTACAGTTTTCATGTTGGTAGGGCATTCCATACACAACGTTTGTCCGACAAGGTTTTGGTAGAAGTTTCTTGGACATTGAGAGCACGGAGCCAAGCCGGTTGGGGAGTAAGTTCCAGGAGCGCATTTAGCTCTGCACTTATCTCTTCCGGGTGCAGCTGGTTGGTATGTGAATGTGTTTACCGGACAGGCTTGACAATCCTTAAATCCTCCCAGTGGTGGTTCGCTTGTGTAGCTATTTCTAGGACATTCCAAGCAAGGAACTAAACCAGTTGGAGAGTATGTTCCATATCCACAAACAGGTATACAATCATTTATGTCCTTGGAGCCTTCTTCTCTTGTAAATGTTCCTTGAGGACACTTGAGGCATGAACCTTGACGAGCTTGGTTTTGGAAGAAACCTCGTGGGCACATTGTACAAGTCTTTTGTTTCTCTTCAGCAAAAGTTCCAGCAGGACAATGTACTGAAATTGAAATTAAAAGTGAGTATTTTTCCATTATACGACAAATAAAAAAAAAATTGTAATAAATTGCAAGTATCATTACTTACAGCATCTTGGGACATCATTCGTATCCATATTCAATACCTCGCCGACGCTGCAAGTGAATCCTTTAGTAATGGAACTTCTAATCGCTCTCAAAGGTGGACATTGATTGCCAATAGACGATACATTTAGTACCGGTTCAATTAAGGCACTAGCGTACGGTACAGACAAATCAAATATAAGGTTCAATGTCGACCCGCACAGGTCGTACAACTGCGTTTGTCGAATGGCAGGTATGATAGCTAACACGAAGTCCATTTTGACTACATTTTCGTCAAGAAGTGTCGGTATAACATTCACAAATGTTACATTAATGTTGACGTTAACCGCTGAACAACGTTGGCTAAGTCTGTCGTTGAGTACGTTGTCGTATTGAGCGACCAAGTCTTTGTATTGCGGTAAGCAAGCGTTGGAAACTGCTCCAAGAGCACGGTATTGAACAGTAGAAACTACGTGATAGGCGGCTTGCTGGGTATCTGTAATAAAGATATGACATAGTTATTACAGATTATTCTGTATTCAAGAAACAATTTTAGGTAATTATCGAATGATTACATACTTTCTGAAACGCAATCAGGCACAACAGATGTGGGTGCCCATTGACGCTTAGTTTCGCAAATGAAAGTTTTGACTGGTTCTCCATCAGTGAATCTGAAGCCAGGACTGCATGTGGCAATACATTGGATTCCTCTATCTCCGGGCAGGCAGTTCATAGCACCATGAGCTGGCGGCATAAGTTCCCAGTCAACACAAGGGGTGGCTTGCACAGATACCTAGAACATAAGTAAAATATGAAACAATACCTATTTACGTACCAACATTTTTATTAAAAAAAAACAGTAGAAAAATATCCTTACTTGGAAGTTGCATTGAGCCCTGTTTCCATATTTGTCAGAAGCGATAACAGTAACATTTTCATAGCCGCGTATGGGGATGACGGCTCTTTCCGGAATGAATTTCAGAAATACTTCGCCCGAGGCATCTGTTGCGTTTATTCTTCTCCTGGTGTCATTGAAATTGACTGAGTAACTGTCCTGTTTATCTACTAGTTCAATAACGTAACTTTGTGGGCAACTGAGTTTTGGAGGAGTGTAATCTGGTACTGTGATATTGACTTCGCAAATAGCAACGTTTCCATCAAAATCAAAAGCGACGTATCGCACAACCATGTTGTGGAATACTTGGAGGGGCGTTCTGAAGTGCTGTGGTGTGACTTCTAGTCTAGCAATAGCGCCAGAGTTGTCAGTCGCTGTAGGCTCAGTGAAGTTGACTGGTAAAAGGCCACCGTTGACGTCAGTTTGTACTATAATTGGTTGTTGAGGACAGTTTTGGAATACTGGTGGCTCGTTATCTGAAAATTATTCATGTTGTTTAGTTGTATTCATTTTATTTATGCTGAAATATAGGTACAGATAGTAAAATAGTAAAAAAACAATTTTACTCACCAACACAAGGCGAGTATCCATAGTCGTAACCTAACAAAGGATCGGCGGCTGGCTCATCACAACCCATCAGCTCAAATTTGAGACAAGCGTTGTCCATGAAGCTCACAATGCCCAAAATAACGAATCTAGCTTGTACGAACTTAGGCAACGTGATCATCGCCAATTCACCATAGTTTCCAGGATCTCTCATTGTTAGGTTGAAGTTAGGGAAGTAAACCACGTAGTTCTCATTTTCAGCTTGCTTGTAGAAGAATCTTATTTCTGTCGGCCTGCCCACAATGTCAGATGTAACGACACCCTTTACGAGTATAGCTTTAACTCTGTATACTTTGCCTAAGTCAACGCTTACGTAGGTGAAGGCTTCTTGTTTACCACACCAGCCTGTTACCGAATTGAGCCTGATGTTTCTTGCTTCATAGTTAGGCCTTTCTGATGTTGCATTAATAGCCGAATCAGGTATTCTTCCAGATGCCAGTCCAAGAGGTCTGATGATTTTGCATTCAGGTTCACGTATACAAGTAATTGGTCTGGGGTTGATTAAAATGTATCCCGGTCTGGAGCAGCCAAACAGAACTTCGGATCCTTGCTCGTAGCTTCTTGCGATTTGATAACCGTCTGCTGGTCTGCCTGGGTCTTGACACACTGGTCCTTCGCATCTCAAGTCTCCGAAGTCCCAAATGCCGTTAGCTTGACATCTGACCACGTTATCGTGTTTGTTTGTTTGTCCAGCGAGCTTGAAAGTGTTTTGACATCCAAAGAAGAAAGAGCTTTGGTATTTGGTGTCAACGTATTGACCGTATTCAGCGCCAGGTGTAGGCATTGGTACGCCACAGTCCTTTCTGGGGCATTGAGGTTGAGCTCCAGAAAACCAGTAATCGGGTAGACCCTGAAAAATTGCATTAGATTAATATTATGTTAAAATGATTAAATAATAGAAAAAACTATATAAGAAAGTAGTTGTAGTAAATCATCTCACCGGTTTAGGGTCATAGACGCACTGCCTAAAGGACGAGGATACAGTGTTTCTTAACTGTCTTCCGGGTGAGGTGCAAGTAATCGTAACGTTGTCCCTGTATGGGACCAGCACGCTTTCAGGGTCGTCTCTGATCACCTTTAGGCCGTCATTTTTATCGTCAGACAATGTAACACAACGGGCATCTGTAAATATTAATTTTTTGGTTAAATTATCGTATGTGTATGATCTGTTAAAATAATGATCCGCCTTGATACTACCGAACCAACGAACTTTAACATATTTGGTACTTACATTGACATAAAGGTGCAGTACCGTTCCAGGTTCCACTAGAAGTACAAAGAAGTGACGAGAATCCTGACATTACAAATCCGAAGTCACATTGGAATTGAACAATATCTCCAAAGTGGTAGGCATCCTTCGTGGACAGCAGTTTTCCGTTTTCTGGGGGTCCAAGTGGTGAGCACATGACTGGTACGCAAGACTTGTTTCTTTGGTATGTGTCTCCATCCCTTTCACCAGATTCCGACTTTTCGATCGCAAATCCAGCTGTACCGTTGGAAGAATAAAGCTCGTAGCCGATGTTACAGGCGCAGGAGAAGTTTCCGGGTCTGGAAAGCAAAAAGTAACGTTAAGTACCTATCTGGTTAGGAAGCCGTCGCCTCCTTCTGCGAAGCAGTAATGTTCACGAGGAGGCGTAGCGCGTGAGAGAGAAGCAATCTTTGCGCCCTCGCGCCCCTAGTCGCCGCAGGAGACGCCCTGGGCATCGGGAATCTACAGCCGATTCCCTAAGGGGAAGCGCTAAGGTAACCCGCGAAATTCAAATTTTCTTACGTTTTTTTTTTGCAATTTGCTGGTCAGTAATAAGTTGTACGTTGATTAAAATATGATTTGCGACCATAACAAATATGTATTTACAGAATTATAATCATTAGAATCAGTAACACAATTTGACAGAAAAAAAAATATTTCGCGGGCTACCTTAGCGCTTTCGTCTTAATCAGACTGTCAAAGAAATACTTACGTATTAAGACATTTTTGTTCACATCCTCCATTATTGTCACTGCACTCGTTAATGTCTGTACAGTCTAATCTAGCACATCCCATAATTTCAACCTTCAGACAAGGTGCGCCAACATAATCTTGGATCTTGAATTTGACGTATTGCGCTTCAATTGGCATAGGCAAGTTAAGGACAGATAGAGTAGGCTCCAATATACGGAACTCTACAGCAGTGCCATCAGGGTTGGTGTAGTCCTTGAAGACGTCAGTCAAGTCGTTGGTATACTGAATTCTGATGGCGGAAGTGAAGGCGATGTTGCCGTCAGCGCGCATGACGCTCATAGTTCTGAATCCTCTGATGATTGTTGGTGCTCTCAGGTCTATGAGGATCCAGTTGGCTCCGGCCTCTAGGTTGTTACCACACCAGCCGCCTCCATTGTTTAAACGTACCATCTGTAGCGAAGAATAGAAATTACAATTAAAAACAATTAATTAATATTATTATTGATATTTGATGACAAAAAGAAAATAGGTTAGATTAAAAACAAAATAGGTAAAAAAAAATCTTACTCCTTTGGCATATCCAGGTTCTGGAGCAGAAGTTACGATGGACTCATCAGGAATAGCTCCATTGATCAGACCCAAATCGCCAACAGGTCTGCAGTCTAAGCTTGGCGCGAAGCCAGTTTTGCAAGGGCAGAAGAAACCACCCTGGGTGTTCTTACATTCAGTAGAGGCCGTGTCACATTGGCTGTTGGCACACTCGTTGATATCTTCGCAAGTCGGTGGGTTGTCGAATTCTTGGTTAGGTCCACATTTGAGCACACTAGGTCCATTAAGTTTGTATCCTAAAAGTTATAACAATTAGTTAAGATCGATAATGCACATAAATACCCAAACAAACAGGACCATCAGCGCATATCATTTTAATTCGAAACTGTTTGGATATTTACCCTTGAAACATTGGACACGTGCTTCATCACCGAACATGTAAATCCTAGTCTGGTCAACGATGAACCCATTCTTGATCTCTGGGAATTTCGGGCACAGTGCCTTGGCGCATGTTGGCACATCTCCTGACCAAGTTCCGTTACTCATACACAGTAGAACTGGCTGTCCAGATCTTACGTAGCCAGGTTCACATTCGTAACGGACAATAGTACCGTAACTTCGGCCGCCACCGTTCAAGATTGTAACATTGGCGTGAGGGGAGTCCGGAAGAGCAACGCATTGTGACGCTGTAGAAAAGAAAACCAAAATTAAATTACATAGACTTTTATTATTTTTATTCTAAAAATCTAATCTTTATATTCCACGTACTGAAAAGTTTGCTCCAGTCGTAACCAGTGTGAAATACCAGTGGAAAAGTATGTCAATTTTGTGAACTTACCGAGACAAGTAGGTGTTCTCTCCCAACGTCCATCAGCTAAGCACGAGATTCTTTCGATAGGCTGTCCAGTTGGGAAAGCAAATCCAGCATAACATTGATAAGTTGCAACACCTCGATAAGTCACGTTTGTAGAGCCAATTGAAAATCCATTATCGATTTGTGGCACCGGACCGCAATACACCTCTGTAAAGTAACAATAAAATCACATAAGTACCCCTATATAACCTAAAGTAATACTGCATTGTGCTATGCCACCATTCCTCGTTTGTTACTTGCCTTGACAGCTAGGAATGTAAGTAGTTGACCATTTTCCTCCGTCTAAACATTTTGTTGTGATACGAGATTTCCCTGTGGCGAATTCTTGCCCAATCGGACATGAGAATGTTATAACTGTCCCAAAGGCGGTATCTCTGTTTGACGCTAAAGCACCAAGACCGGATGTAAGAGTGGGGCAATCTGAAAAATAAAAATGTAAGATAAAAGGAATTGAATACACGTCTATTTGTTTCACTTTGGTCTTGTCGTCGTAGCGGGAATAGCTTACCTGCCGAGAACGTCGCCTTCCAACCTATTCCATTATGCAAAGCATCAGACATAAATCGTATCAACATTTCGCCACTGGATGCAGTCAGTGTTATTCTTGGTTTTACAGTAAATCCATTGTCAGAATGCAATCTTAAACCACTTGTGCTGGTTCCGTCAAAAACTTGCACTACGTCGGATGGATGAATGCTAAATTCGTCGAATTTCAATGACAGTGGACCACCGTTAGGGTTCTTTATGCTATATAAACATTCTTGGTTATTCGGGTAATTTTCAAGACCGTAAGCAGGTGATGTAACGGTACCATTTGCTGCAATGATTGTTGCTTTGCAGCCTTGAGAATATCTCATATTGAATCCTTTCTTGGAATCACCAAGACTCGTTCGGAAGTACATGTACAGATGGTTCGTCGTCGATACCACAACCTTTTGATTTTCTTCGCCTGGTCCAGTCAACCTTGCCAAGACAGGGCTAGATGGAGTATTACCATCCTTGATAACAATATAGTCCCGGTTCATTCCTAATTCGAGATCCTCGACCTCTAATGAGACTATTCTACCTGGTTGAGCTTCGATAACGTAAACGCATTCTAAGCCACCAGGATAACCATTTGGATAACCAGGCGAAGTTAGTACTTGACCTTGAGGCGTAGCTCTAAGCATGCCTCCGCAATTAGATGACTCGGTTTTCCAAGTCGCACGGAAACCTTTCCTTTCTACCGAACCATCTGTACTGAATTTGATGATCATGAAGTTCGAAGCGGAAACGTAAGTTTTGTTAGATAAATCTTGTTTTCCAGAAAGTGTCGCTAAATTCACAGATTTATCTTCGGTCCTGCCGCCAACCAGAATTTGAACAGTGTCGAAAGACTTTTCAGTTTCAAAATCTTGGAACTGTAAGACGATATTTTGACCTTGTGGCCCCTCGAGAGTCCATTTGCAGTCGCGCAAAGGAGGGTATTTGTGAGGGTAGTTTAGACTCTCGACAACATCTCCACTGCTGGCCATGTAGAAGTGACAGTCGGAAGCACAGTCCATTTCGTCGGAAGCATCACCACAATCGTCTTGCTTGTCGCATTTGAAGGCTGCGTTGATGCATTTTCCATTAGAACAATGGAAGGTTCCTAAAACAAATTTAAATTGTGTATTGTAAGTATTGTTTTCTGTAACCTTAACATTGTATTACTGCGCTTGTAATTGAGCATGCAAAGTTGATTGATACACAATTGCCTGTTGATGTTGCTTACCGGCAGGGCAGGCGGTAGCTCGGCACATGAATGGCAGAAGGGTTTCACAGGTTGTTAGCTCCCACGACTGGCTATCGGATGTGACGTGGACATCGACACATTCTCCTGCCTTGGGGTTTGGCTGTCGCAGGTCCCAGAAACCAGCATACTGCGAGACTAGAGCACCGGCAGCTGATTCGAGTGTGTTCGTTCTTAGGTCGTCGACCGTCGCGAGTCCGAGCCAGTAGTGGTTGTTACTGGCACTGGCTGGCACCATGTTAGCAGTCATGTTGTTTTCCGTATAGCTATCTACAACCATGAGCTCGCTGCCATACCTGAAATATTTTTTTTTGTTAGAACTTGAAACTTGAACTGCAGAAAGCTTGCAAACAATCTTGCATTTGATAAATTAATTAATTACCGTCGACATAGTTCTGCCGCTTTCTCCCATGAATGCCTGATGTTGAAGAATTTGTAACAGTGTAAGCCTTTCAACTCCCATCCTGAAAACAAAGAAAAAGCATGATTTTAATAACATAGGTTTGAAGTCAAGGAGAAATTCGATGTTTATTTACAAAGAAACATGTTGACTCTACAGATTACTTAGCGTATATTTATGCAAAGAATACAAAATGTAATAAGATTAGAAATTGTGTGTAAACGTGGACAGGTATTAAGCGAAGGCTTTCTCCTTTCAAAGGGCTTTTGGTGAAAGCTATTCAGTTCGCCATAAAGACATACAAAATTGTATTTATACCGTGTGCCTTTGTTTGCTGAAACTATTTGAGTACCGGAAAACAATTTGAAGAAAAATTTACGTTAGGTAATAAAGTAACCGCGCTGTTGTTTGACGGGCTATGGATCGTGAACGCCGAATTACTCAGAAACTCGCTTGGGGATCGAATAGTTTTCTTAAGCAGACGTTGAGTGTGTCCTGATTGTCAAATTGAACCAGCTTAGAGCGATTACTAATTCGGAATTAGTGATTCCACAGGTGTGCTTAACTAGCCTATAAAACTCGTCGAAAGGGAGATTAAATTGAGATTGTAGAATTTACGGGACGATTCGTAGTGAAGTATTTAATTGTGATTGAAGAAATTGGAATATTTAATTTGGTTAGTAATTCAGTGTTCATAAAATTATTTACTCGGTTTATGTTTGCGTTTCCTAAATTTAATAGAAATTAAGTTTTGAATTCTGTTAAAAGCGTTAACAAGAAGTTCCTTGTTTAATGTACGTATATTTAGACTGTTTTCGTATGTGTCCTTTCTTAAGCTGGAGCTCAAGCTAATGGACGTCAAGAGAAGCTTAGAGTTAAGAAAGCACACTGCTTTGTACAAGGATTTACACATGAAGCCACAACTAGTCTACATACATAATTTAAAACCAACTTAGTTACTATGTAAAGATGAAATTGTACGATATTTCAAAATGTTTTACGATAACTAAAGTTGTATCGTTAATGTCATGATTATAAAATGGGAATTTATAGAAAACAGCATTATTGCAAAATTCTTACGATTTTTCTTGATAAAATTCCAATGTCGGTGATTATAACCAAGTTAGTTAAAGTTTTGGTTTGAAATAGGTAGTTACAGTTAGCAATAAAAAATGTGTTGAACTTCTGTAACTATCCACAACTAAACTGTTTTTAATGAATGGACGCAATGTGACACTCTTCCGCTTGTAACTTCTGTAATTGCATGATTTCTCTTAATGCGAGTCGTAGTAGCTCAACTGTGGCTAATGAGACACAATCGAATTTCTATTGTTATAAATCAAATTTAGATTTTTCAACAGTTGATGAACATTTTACTTTACAATTAAATATGTCGCACATTTAGGCCGACTTCCAGAGTGCGCAAGGCTAAAAGTTCAAAGACATTACAAATAAAACTAAGAGAAAAACCTATATAATTTTCATTCAATTTCCGCGCATTAACGTGTAAGATAAAAAAGTAAATAGGCATAAATAGAGCGTGCGAGTTTGACGAGGTATCGCGAAGACCGCGGCGTGGCCACGCTTCACCGCGCCGCGCCCGCAACACGATGCAATGTGTTTGACCCACTTAGCTAGTTATGTTACTGCAGCGAAATGCAATCACTCTGTATACGAGTATATTGTACGCTTTTGCCTAAAACTGTAAACATAAACTCCGCGTTTTATTGCCTGCCTTTTTCGCAAATCGTATCCGGAAACACGACCATGCAATTTAGCAATTTAGTCGAGAGAGGAAGCAGTTTTCGGCAAGCCAATGGCACAAATATTTAAGCTTTAAAGCTGAATAAATTTGCATAGAAGTGTGTAATTGACGGCTTTGAAATTTTGACTGATTCTGGATACGAAATTACGGTAGTTTGCTATAGGAATATTAGAACAATGACGGGCCCACGATTGCTTCATAAAATGGCGATACGATACGTCACAATGTTATTCGTATCGCATGAAACTATTCGCGAGAGAACATCGACATACGCAGGTAACACATAGATAGGCACACGCGTTGGACGTAATTATCCCGCATAGTGATAAGTCACTGGGTTTTACTGAATAGCCTAACGCGTAAAGGAACGATCAAAGCGAATAGCTCCATTGATTTTGTGGCTTATTGCGGCTACGAAAAATCTCTATAGACCAATATCCACTACCATTATGAGAGCAATATCACTGGAAATATTAAGTGAAACGTTATTAGATTATTAAATCTCTATGGATATTGAATGTACTTTGAAACGCTAGGTATATTACAAACGCGAGTGGTCGGTTTAATTAATGGATAAAAAAGATTAAAGATGATGAGTTGTTAACAGATCTGATAACTTCCAACAAGATATTTCAGTCTTGGCCACACATCTTGGAAATATTAGGGCCATGGGATCCGGCCCACTTGGGTTTTTCGAGACATCGCCAAGCGGTTGGTCGACTCTTCACGTGACCAGAGGGCTGGCCTATTTTTTGGCCAACGAATCAGCATCGCCATAAAACAGCAATGCTGCTAGCCTTTTGGGCACTTTTGCTGTTGACAGATATAAGAATGAATTTTCTAAAGGTAGGCAGGAATATCTAAGAAATTATATTCAAAATCAAAAAGCGAACGTATTAAGTTCGTGTATGAGACGAGTTCAGACGAGGTCGGGTTAATTCCCGAGACTTGCTCTTGTACCTATACTAGCCTGCTGTACTAGTATACTAGTAGTACAGTTATTCCTCCTTATACGTACTTTCCCAGATATTACATCAAGCATACCATAGGTAATAGGTTTCATCGGGGATCGCATTCATTTCCCATGTCTACAGCCTCGGATGACTGAGCTTTGTAACCGTTGAATATCCAGATACAGATACAGAGGCTTTCAATCAACGCGGATCATACCAATTTACTACTTTTCTCATTGGAGAAAGCTGCTTTAATCAATTACGTATATATTATTGATTAGTTAGATATTTGTGTGTGTAATATTGATGGAGTTACGACATCTCTGACATTTAATTTAGCAAAATAATGAAAATATCACATAGTTTGATGATGGAACTTAGTATTCGCAAATATAAATCTTACAACATAATTAGGTACTTAAATTGTTTTAAATAATTTTAATAATAGTCGTGTTAAGAAGAAATTTAGGATATTTAACTTAATGAAATCAATTAATTTGAAGGTTACTTGGGGTGGACTTAATATTGCTCGTAGAGCAACGCAAAAATCTTGGGATTGATTCAGAAATGATTTAGATCTCTATAAACGACATCCGTTCCACATTACTCATAACTCGAACCAACAAACAATAGCTAAAGCCCACGTTACAAAATGCATGCATATTAAACAGTTATGCGTCAATAAGGCTTGCACCAAACGGGACGAGAGCAATGTCGACCAGTCGCCGACACGGTGGCTGCCGATCAATTGTGTCGAGTGCCTCTTAGCGAGGCGAACCTGAAACCTTTGAAGGATATACGGATATGCCTCTGCACCGGAGATTGACTTACTGCTCTATTTAGATCCCAAGTATATGAGACGCGCCTACTCTGTGGCTTACCATGATTTTATAATGTACCGTAACTGCATTTTCCAGCCAATCATAACAAGATTAGAAGATAAAAACATTTGTTTGAAATAAATAACGCTGCAATAGAGTGCAGAGGTAATTTTAATAGCGTTATCGGTAAATCTAATCAGAGTGTTCGTGGGAAAAATGCAATCGTACGCAATGAAGTTTCAAAGTTTGTTTTAATGGGATTGTTTGTTACTCCTAATTGTTAGTTCTTTTAGCGAGTTGTATTGTTCTCTGATTTGAAATTACTCTACCTACCTTATTAGAAAAAATTAAAAGATCTTAGAAGACAAATAATGTTTGTATTTTATTTTACTCATCTACTCACTATTCCGTATCAGCGTCCATAGTGACTACGTGATCTTATTTTCCGCCTTTGCTTTCCTGTAGTCTTTGCATGGGGACTTACTTCGTGACGGGGAAAGAAATATCTGAAGGCCAATTCCCGTACTTAATTAAAAACGTAGAAAATCTAGTCGCAATCTCATCATCAAAAGTTTGTCAACAATGTAGGGAAATTAGAGGTATTTTTGACAGATTGAGACTGAGATCAGACTGTAGAAGTGTGATCAACAAATTCAAGTGAACAGAATCTTAAGCATAGCTATTCTAAAGTTGAAGGTGCAGAGGTTGATATATTCGTGAATAAAACGTCATCCATGAGTCACGTTCCGGCTATGTATGATCGAGGCGCTGCCTTTCACTCATTACAAATGTGAACCTCCAAGGCTAACAGTTTGCCGCTCAATTGACTATAACAGCACAAAGCCTACATTGTCTCGTTAGATAAAAAAGATCAATCAATGATATTCGTGTTTCGTTACGACATACCTACGTTTAGAGCATGTGAATTTGGAACTGGACCAAAATTGGAGAAAAATAAATAATGAAGGGCCTGATTTTTTGCTCTGTTTTGCTCTGTGCAAAATTTTGATTATGTAGCTGGAAACACAACTCGGCAAAGTCGAGAAAATATTAAATACATTGGATTATGATTTATTGGGATTCATTATTTAATTAATGCATATTTAATAATCCTGTAGGTCGTAATTGAACGATCAAACGTATTGTTAGAGGCAGCGAATCCAGGCGAGCAGCATGCGCGCCTTACTAAGCAACTGACCCAGATTGTGATGCTCCAAATGTCGTGCAGATGCGTGCCAAGATTAGAATACACTTGATAGTTTTATGGACCATGCTTGATGCAACTGACGTGTGTGTGACAGTAGTTGACAAATAAGTAATCAAAGTACCGTCAGAGAAACAGCTGTCTTTTTGATTGAATGGAATTTCTACTTTTTCTTCGAATAAACCGTATACTTAATACTTTTGATGGTCTGTGTCGATCTTTTGATACTGTCATAGTAGATATTGGCGATATTGTACTTCGTGACCGAGACCGTTATCGAAAATTCTAGGTATAAATTGATATTACTACTAGTTACTATTTTAGCTGATAATCATTTCCTGAATTTAAAATTTCTTGGTCTTAACGAAAAAACTTACTAAAAGTTCAATACTAGAAGTTTTAACTTGTAACTACGTCTTTCTGGTAGAATAAAGAAATCTGCTTTCATTATCATCTTCAGTACCTACTTATCAGTTTTGATTTAACTTTTGGGGGATTATCCGGGTTCTTAGTCTCATATTTTCCCGTAGGTAAACTAAGATTATCTGACAGAGTTGATATAGTCTACATTACTATTAAACCAATGAAAAATATCTGCCAAAGTTGGAAGAGTCTACTAATAACAACAAAACTAATGACAAGCCAGGAAGGACGACCGTTAAATTAAAATTTACCAATGACGTTCGTTTGAATATAGAAATCAATATTGAACAAATTAGTGTTCCAAGTTCACGTCAACGTTTTTTTCTCAGACACGATTATTTTTATAAATTGTTCACGGAAGAAACCTAAGGTCACTTCGCTTAAATCATCATTCTCTGATGTAACCAAAACAAACTATACTTACATTTTGTCGAATACACAATAGAATTGACAACGATTAACTTGTGTTAGAAATATTTTATTTTATATATTTTTCTTCAACGTATTCTTGATATTAATGTCCTTTCACGTTGAAGGTCTCTTTAGATGCGCTTTTGTTTAGTTTGCTTATAAAACACAAATCTTAGAATTTTCATCACGTTTTGCTGCTACATTGCAATCTTGTTCTCGACTTTATCATACTTTATTTTGGCGTGAGTAAAGTTTATATACATTCAAATATTATACCCAAACAGTCTCAAAGACTTAGACCAACTGAGGCCATTGTTCACTTGTTAAACTTCCAACAAACATAATAAACCTGTCAAAAAGATGAACATATTACAAGAATGGCCCAGGGATACATACTAAGCCCACATTAAGCCATATGCAGAAGTTGTCCCTATTAAAGAAGGTCAACTATTAATGTACTGAGTGGGTAGCTGTGATTATGATTAGCCCAGTTGTAGGCCAGGATCTAACGGTACGCCTAGATACAGGCAGCATAGAAAACTGGGGGCTGCAATTACTAAAGATCGTAATCACAACATTCATTCGCGATACGGGGTTACTTTTATGCTTGACGACTTGTATTTTGTATCCGATGAGTGACCTAAGAAACAATGTAAACGAAAACATTAAATTAAATATCTTTGAATATATTTGTGAATGAATCAATAGCAGTAGAAGGCTGTTGCGTGATCAAAACCTTGATTACGGTAACATTTATTACAGAAAAAAAAAGCGTCTTTTTCCTGTACTTTGTATAAAAAAACTAGTTGACCCGGCGAACTTTGCACCGCTTCAGAATATTAATTATATGAAATTTCTTTATTCGCGAATTTTTTCCATGTTTTTAATAGTTATTCTGCTATTCGGGGCGGAGACAAATCCAACAAATCAAAGATCATAAAAATCTGTCTAGCCGTTCTTGAGTTATAAATGGTGTAACTAACCCGACTTTGTTTTATTATACAAGTATAGTATAGATAGAACAAACGATTGATGAGTTTTAAAAATAAAACGGTTCAAGTTGGGAGGTAACACGTTTTTAAGTATTTGTGGCATAAACAAAAGACGGTTTTATTTTCATTTTGTATTTCTAGCTGGCCAGAGACAAAGATAGTATTTACTTCAAGCTTTCAAAGAAGCATAGAGCGCAAAGTACTCTATGAGAAAATCGTAAACACATCGTGTCGTTGGTATAAAGTGTGTAAAGAGTACGCAGCGCTGTCGGTTGCATTTATCTTGGCGCTTCATAACTCGGGCGCAGCAGTGAAAGCGCTGGAATTCAGTCCTGTATCTCATTGAACAATAGCCACGACTATTTGTCCAACATTTTGAGTTAATTTTCTTCGCTGATGACGTCTAAAGTATTTGTTTTGTCATCGCAATAACGTCACGACTATTGCTTGAACAAATTGTGATGGGAATTTAATTGAAAATTCTTTAGTGGACGTCGAACAATACGTAGTCGTTTATTTGGTTGCAGAGGATCCTTATGTTCAAGACTTCCAAATACTGATATGATAATCATAAGTCTACCTATGTCATCTATACATATTGCAAATTAAAGTGGCTTTTTGTGTAATATCTTTGTGACCGTCATTGACTATGTCTATATTTCTTTGAAATCATTGGTAACTCAGTTCTTCTAAACTTCGCATCGGATTTGATGCAGTAGTCGTCATCATTTAAAGAAATGATTCCTGAAGGTTTATGTGTATTCACTGCGGCGGCGAGCCGCCCACTACCTGAACGCGCCCCAGAAGGTGGTAGCCATAAGGCTTATCCGGGGCTACCGCACGATCTCTGGCGAGGCGGCAAGCCTCATTGCCGGACTGCCGCCATGGGATCTGGAGGCGATAGTCCTCGCGCGCCTGTATGAGTGGCGCGCGGAGGCACTACGCCGGGGGGAAGTTCCGCTTCCGCGGCAAATTGCTGCGGAGCGGACGGAACTCCGGCGCGATCTCATGGCGACATGGAAGGAGCGACTGTCGCAACCCAGCGCAGGGCACGCCGCGATAGCGGCGATAAGACCCCTTTTTGAGGAGTGGCTAGAGAGGCGCCACGGCGCCCTCACCTACCGCCTGACGCAGGTCCTCACCGGACACGGAAGTTTCGGGAGGTTCCTACACATCATCAGGCGGGAGGAAACGCCCGGGTGTCACCATTGCCAGGATCGCCCAGAGGACACGGTGGAGCACACGGTGGCGGTCTGCCCCGCTTGGGCGGAGCACCGCCGTGTCCTCGTAGAGGCGATCGGCAGCGGCGGCGACCTCTCGCGCCCGGCCCTGGTGCAAGCCATGGTCCGGGGCGAGAGGGAGTGGGAGGCAGTCACCTCCTTCTGCGAAGCAGTCATGCTAGCGAAGGAGGTGGCGGGACGGCTCAGGGAGAGAGCCTCCCGTTCCAGCCGCCGCGGGAGACGCTCCGGGCGTCGGGAGCCGCGCGACGACTCCCGGCCACCGTAGGCGCGGGCCTGCGGGCGGAGAGTAATGGGTAGCTCACCGTCCGATCAGGACCAGGCCCGTGCCGGACGGCGCGTACGTGTTCCACGCGCGCCTCAAAGAGATGTCAGCATCGAGGAGGGGCCCCATAGGGCCGAAGCCTGCCGGGTAAGCGGGATTGTCCGAAAGGGTTACCGCTGGCCCGGAACATAAAGGGCTAAGGAAGGAACACGGGTGGGTTTTAGTCAGTAAGAGTCTGACACTCCCTTCCGCTCCACCCAGAGCGGGAGGGGTCATTTGATGATTTCCCATCCGCAAAAAAAAAAAGGTTTATGTGTATAATACATTAGTATCAAAGTTACATTTAATAATAAATAATCACGATGTTTCTTCAAGTCGTAAAAACCGTTCGAAACAGGGACGAGTCGCCAGTCTAAACTAATATTATAAAGAGAAAATATTAAATTTTTTGTATGTTTGTTTGTTACCCTTTCACGCTAAAAGGGCCTTACGGATTTGGATGATTAGGATCATCATCATCTGCCTAGCTTTTCCCCAACTATGTTGGGGTTTACTTCCTGGATTAGAATATAGGATACATTTTCTCCCGATATTCCTACGGGATCGAGACGTATGCGGGTGGAACCGCTGGAAAATAATAATGTAATTAAGAATGTTACTTTAGTAACTCTACCCATACAACCACTTCGTTGAATATAAAATATCACCTTGCACATCATAATAAAGCTTATGTTTAATCACAGCATTCAAATGCAGCCATGATTTACAAGGCAGCGCAGCAAGATGTAGTATGTCGGCGTAGCTTAGGCGTGAATGTTGCTCAATCATAAACCAACGTAAATTACAATGCTGACATATATTGCACATCGTGTTTTATAACATGGTATTGTTAACAACATTTAGGAACTAAACAAATGAAACTGTTTGTACCTGCAATAAAGCTTTTTTTAAACGTGCTCATATCACAGGTCAGTTTACAGGGTGGATGGATGGATACCATGGATTTCAGTAAATGGTTCTGGACCCAATGCGCCGAAATACTTTTCGGTTACATTTTGACCGCGTCGGTATTGATTTTTTTTTCAGATATACATTGTTTTGGTAAAGGTAAGATCTTATAACCTAAGTGTTATTGTATTCTGCCTGCAAGCAAGTGAGCGATTTTTTTTTCCTCTAGCTTATCTATTTCCAACTAGGTTGGGTCCAATCAAATACGACTGAGTATCAGTAAAACACACGAAACGAATGCCATCTGCAGAATATCGCTACCTAATTACTGGGTAAAGCCCAAATTGTACGGATAGGTCAGTCGTCAGACTTTAGGGTTTCCGACTACCCGCAACAGCTGTCATAGAAATTCGTGTAATAGCTGGGAGCTGCACTAATTAATTACCAGTCACCACGTCATTTCAAATAGGTACGCTGTTATAACGAATTTCTCTCTTTCCAGAATATACAACATTATTTTTAGTAAGTATATGCGAAACCCAAAACACGTGTCTAGTATTTTTATGTAAAAACTCTGTACAAAATTTCAAAACTGTATCTTGAAAAATCACAAAGTTATAAGCTTGTTAAGTTAGCGGTTGTCCGTACAAAAACATGCTAACCCGCGCCGCTCCGTCTTGCGCTCATTGATAATAGTACCTAGGTACCTAACCGTTCGGCGCTGAGATTGGATAACCTACTTAGTGTCGCTCGGTGTCCAACTTTTAACCTTTTTTTTAAATATTTTTGGGACAAAATATAACCTGGGGTAAAAATTATTGGAATCGATTCAGTTACTTATTCTGAACAAACTATATTCAAGTTTCGCATTATTAAAAAAAACTGGCCACTTGCGAGTCAGACTCGCACACGAAGGGTTCCGTACCACAAGGCAAAAACGCCGATAAAACACGTTTGTTGTATGGGAGCCCCCCTCAAATATTATTAATTTTATTTTATTATTAAAGTAAAAATACAACTGAGTATTTTGTGAATATTAAATATTTATTTTATTTTGTTTTTAGTATTTGTTGTTATAGCGGCAACAAAAATACATAATTTGTGAAAATTTCAACTGTCTAGCTATCGCGGTTCTTGAGATACAGCCTGGTAACAGACATACGGAGAGACAGCGAAGTCTTAGTAATAGGGTTCCGTTTTTACCCTTTGTTTACGGAATACTAATAACGTTGTATAATTGCTTGATTGGAAGGTAAATTACATTCAGGACATCATTTGGTTGTATGTCAGGATAATTAAACTAAATCGGTGAATTTTTTTAAATAAAAAAATTCACCGATTTAGTTTCAGTAACAATGCGTTACTAAATCTGGTCATAGTGACAGGTCTAGTTTACCATACTGAACTGTCAATAGAATCGACATACACTGGAGTTGCTATTAGTATGCAGTGCAATGGCAAGCACCTTTCTAGTGTTCGCAGTCTCAGTGGAATATAGTATTAATTTGTCTCTGTAGACGTCTAGATGGCAGTCAGTGGTAGTCAATCTTTTGGGCCGGAATTGTATTCCTACCAAGTGTCACAGACCATTAAGAAAGGAAAGAAATCGTCGTAACTTTAGGCAGCGGGGTAATTGCGTAACACACTAACAGTAGCAATGGCTTTCAATTTGACAGACCAACAACATTCATTGCGTTATTTACGTTGTTAAGCAGACAAATTTTTCGAACATATAAATCAATAGATTAGCAATATCATTTGCTGATAGGTTTCTGCGTAACGACGATTTCTTTTAATTATTTTGCTAAAGCATTTGTGTTCAACAATATTAGATGTGTAAACATTATCCGTGGCTTGTCCGTATTTATCTTTAATATTTACCTATACAAAATTATAATTAAGTAAATGCATGTTCAAGCAATGTTTTTCGTAGAATTAGGCACATCAATTTCTAGCTAATACCAAACTGTGATTTTGCTAGACGTCTTAGTGGGTAGATCTAACTCTTACGTCTACGATCAAATCAGTAATCGTACGATGCTTTTGTGAACGCTTCACAGAAAACCTCACTGACACTCTCCGATTTTGCTTTTAGGCCCTACAATTCGGCCGACGAGAGAAGGCGTTCTTGATACCTATTAGTTTCATACAAATGAAAATGTGTTTTGCGAATTTGGTCTTTTTACTAGAATTTTCGCACTGACAGGTGTCCGAAACTTATTCTCTCGATGGCCGCACTGTAGTTGAACTTTGAGCATCACTGCCCATTCTATAAGCCAGAGAGATAGTGTTTCCATTGACAGAAGCTATTCAAACAAGGTTATTGACTAATTGAGATTGCATTTACGTTCCAACCTGCAGGATAAGCATATACAATCCACTTAATTACAATTTTTATATGGTTTCAAGAAATTACAAGTTTTATGAGCGTAGAGCAGTTCCGCGAATTGTTAAAAGATAGTTTGTAGGTAAATTGAAAAAAATCCGCGCTGTTATTGAAAACCATCATCATCATCATTTCAGCCGAAAGACGTCCACTGCTGGACATAGGCCTCCCTCAAGCACCTCCACTTCGACCGGTTCTGTGCTTAAAATAAATAGTCTCAACTCGAAGGATTTATATGTCTTCTTCTATCTATTGGAAGTAAATATGTAACAAAAGAAATACTACCTACCTATGATTAATGTTCTAATTCAACTCATACATTTAAAAATAAACAGCCTGTATCAAAGTACTCCATTCTAACTCTACATGGATTCAATAAAAGCTTTTAAATATGATTTCAAATAGGTACTAATTAAATTAAATCTACTACGTTAGGTAGGATCCAAAGAGACACAATACATTTTTCAATGAAAAGTTATTTGCTAAAATTATTTGATGTCACAAATTGACCTTTGACATTAATTGCCCTCGGAAAACAAACAAAAGGGAGAGCTGTCGGTAATTTATGCAGATATGTTGGCGACCTCCGTAATTACGTGTGGGTGTACCGCATTTTTAAATCGCGTTCGAAACAGCCCGAGCAGAGATTGGCTGATTTTAATAATAGAAGTTTTGTGTGCTCTATGGTAATCTTATTTAATTAATTATTTAATTAACATAGCAAAGAGGTTATGCCGCTATTAACGCTCTCCTGGACTCAAACACAGATCTTGATATGTTTGCGGATGAATGGAAGATGATATCGGAATGTTTGAAGTTTTGTGAGAAGAATGCATGACTGAGTTGAATCAATTATACTTTATGTCAAATTATATTAAATAGTGTAATTGGCTTCGGCCGTTCTATTTAAATAAATAAATAGGTAATAAATAAATGCCATCTTTTTCTTTAAGAACTATTTAAAATGGTCCGGTTGCCAGTGTTTCAAATAAAAAAGGCTTGACAGTTTTCAAATATTATGATATTTATTGGACCTATCCACTTAACTATCTAAAGAAATCGGTTTTGATAACATAGTTCTTCTAGTAACTATTAGGTAAGTATTAATATGGTGTACATAATAAAGAGTATTCTATTCTATTCTAAACCGAGCAAGATAGATAGAAGCATGAGATATTTCAAATCTGAGAGAGATTCATATTTTTTCATGAATAATATAATTCACTTTTATCTCAGAGAGTGTAAATAATAAGGATTATCATACATCTAAAGCATCTCACGTTTATTGGCTTAAGAACTTGAGGAGCTGAGTTTTAAATTATCTTTTCAGATTTATTTGAGTTGTATATTACTTTTTTATGCAAATTGAGTACCTATATTTTGTAGAAGCTTTTCTTGGGAACTTTTTTGGTTATATAGATATTAGAAACATGACAGAAGATTACTATTTGTATGTTTTGAGTACTGTTTTAATAATTGCAGGTGCACTTAAATTCAATTTATCGAAGAATCAACGGTTCGAGATTATACATATTCAATGACGCTTGTATTCTCCGAGACCATCCAGTTTCCAGCTAGTAATTAGGCGTCAATAATTAACGCCCATTATGAGCATTATTACATAACTCGACTAAATCCTCTTTAGGTTCTAATTAGCTCTTACTTTTGCGAAACACAAATAATTAGACTTGTAACCCGGTTCCTAAAATTAACGTATTCACAGCCTCGATCGATAAAGTGACGTCAGCCATTGTTGCCTTCGCTTTTTAAAACCTAATTCTTTATTCAAAGATAATTTGCGTTTGTTTTTTTTTTATTTATTGGCATGCTTGTGGAAGGTGTGACACACCTATCATTATTTTATTTTATTCTATTCTACCTTGGTTTTGAGTTTCCTATAGAATTTTCTTAGGTAATTATCACAACCAAAACAAACTGTTGTGGATAACAAGTTTTTATAACCAAATAAGATTTGATTCTTAATTTGTTTCCTTAAGTAATTAACAAGGCGTAATTTTGTGTCAAAACACGCTTCAAAAGCATCTTTGCGAAAACTTTGTTCTCTAATGTTGTTTGAGTAACGAAGGCTTATATATATATTTATGTACTCGTAGTACTCTAAACAACAGCTTCAGAGATTAACTCCACGAATTACGTGTAATCACAAGTCAGTCGCGTTAATTCCGGCTTGGAGCGAATTTCGATTGAATCTGTCTGCAGGAACATTATGATTTCCGACTCTTGGACTCTTGCTTCAATATCTTTCGTAACTTAATTACAGGAATAGAAGTAACAGGTTGTGGCGACGCCCTACTGTTATTTTTAGATCTAAAATGTAGAAATATGTTGCTAAGTAGCTACCTCCTTAGATTCTGTGCAATGTTGTGTAAGAGTAGTGTTGGATTCTTTGAAAATTCTGTTGAATAATCCAGATGCTAAACTATGTAGGTGTTACGTCGTAAGGAAATAGGTGAAATGAGTCAGCAATGGAGTTAATGACCTTTTAATGATGCTCGAGCATTTAATAAAAAACGTATTACCTAATGATCAATCCCTGTTACGTATCTGGGTTAATATTTTTCATTATTACTTAAGAGTTTTTAAATTAACTATTTACGTAGAAATCTTAATTTAATTGCTTTTTTTTTTGGGTGGGAAATTATCAAATAACTTCTCCCGCTCTGGGCGGAGCGGGAGGGCGTGTCAGACTTTTACTGACTAAAACCATCCCGTGTTCCTTCAGTTGCTTGTGCCAGGGGCCACGGTATCTCTTTCGAACAACCCGCGACCCTGGCAGGCATCGGCCCTAGCGGACCCCGTCAGTTAGTGCTGACATCTCTTTGAGGCGCGCGTGGAACACAACGCGCCGTCAACCCGGACCTGCACCCTAATTGCGTAACACACTATTACTATCAATTTGAATCATTTTGAAGCATATTTCTAATCCATTGCTCCATATGTTCGAAAAATGTGTCTGCTCAACAACGCAATGAATGTTGTTGAATTGTCATAATGAAACCCATTTCTACTGATAGTGTGTTACGCAATTACCCTGCAGGTCCTTACCGGACGGCGAGCTGTCCATTGCTCGCCGTCCGTAAGTAAGCTTGCGCCTACGTTGGCCGAGAGAGAATCAGCTTCTTTATCATTTTTTAAGGCTCCACAAATGACTTTTAAAGAGTAATTTTTAAGAGTCATTAAGTAGGTAGTTGAAGCAATGCTTCATATTTTCTGAGATTTCAGTAAAACAGAAAATACTTTTTGTTTTCATCTCAATTCCTATCCCTTTCCATATGAACATCTCTCTCCAACTCAACACGACATTTTTCGTATCCCTTTCGCCATATTAAATCGCTGCTAGGCAGCCAATCAGAGGTAATATTTTAACACCCTGACGATGACGTAGGGAAGTAGGGACACATCGTTTGATTACACAAGCTTGTCAACGTTCCCGTGAGTCGGGACTGGAGGCAATTTCCTAGGCTAATTATGTGGCGAATGAAAACCGACGACGGAGTGACAAACTCAATTCATTTCGCCTACGTTTCGGCTCTTGATTGGAAATAGAATCCTTTAGTAAGCCAAATAGCTAGAAAGGGTTGACATAAAATTACGGCTATGAAAGGACCTCATTTCTCTCTCATATTTAATTGCAAAAGTAATTTTATTATATTCTCTGAGAATTAATGGAACTGTCAGGACCAGTTACCTACATTCGGGTTCACAAAGGCTGATTAACACAATGTCACTGTCACAAACATGGGAACTAGGTAACTAGAAATAACAGTCAATCAAATCAAGTGATATGAGATTTGACAACAGAGGAGCGATTCCCGTAATTTTAAGAACTTTTACATTCGAATCTCAGTCTCAATCTGCCATAAAAAAAGTTAAAAAACTAAAACCCGACTACTGAAAAGGATGAAACAAGAAAGTACCTTCCCGTAGTCGCATATATGCCGTTGTACTAACATACTTATAAGCTACTAGCAGCGCACCGCGGTTTCACCCGCATAAGTGTCGACCCCCTTTTTTTTTTTTGGTTTGGATGAAGTCATCAAATGACCCCTCCCGCTCTAGGCGGAGCGGAAGGGAGTGTCAGACTCTTACTGACTAAAACCCACCCGTGTTCCTTCAGTTGCCTGTGCCAGGGGCCACGGTATCTCTTTCGAACAACCCGCGACCCTGGCGGGCATCGGCCCTAGCGGACCCCGTCAGTTGGTGCTGACATCTCCTTGAGGCGCGCGTGGAACACAACGCGCCGTCGTCGACCAGGGCCTGGTCCTTACCGGACGGCGAGCTGCAAGTGTCGACCCCTTGGGAATATCGGGATAAAAACTAACCTATGTCTAACAAATTAGCTCTATACCAAATTTCATCTAAATCGGTTCAGCGTGAAGAGGTAACAGACAGACAGACATACAGACACACTTTCGCATTTATAATATGTACATACATACATACCGGTTAAAATCATATACCCTTCGTAGTCGGGTTGTCTAATTTCCCTACATTTTTGGATGTGAAGGCGACATGAATTTGAATGTTTTAGGAACGTACGTACGAGGATTGGCTTTAAGACAAAATTAGGCTTTTAGAAAACCTAGTGCAAGACATTGTCTAGCTGAATACTGCGTTAATTTACCCTATGTAAAAACATCGATATTCAATGCTAACATACTAAGTCCGTTATGGTAGAAAATTGTACTTGATATGCAATAGGTGCATTTAGAAAACTCATTGCGAATAAGAAAAGCGCTTTCTTTTCTCTTTGCATACGCGGAAAATACGTTAAAGTTATCTAAACTTAACACGTAGGAGAACAACTAAACATAATATGTTACGGAGACCGCATCATTAATCTAGCAGTCGTGTGCTGGGTTCGATTCTCCATGTTCCGGCAGTTAGGTTAGGCACCCGAGAATGTTCTTTTTATCAAGTTAAAAAGAACATTCTCGGGTGCCTCCAACATGTTTCTTTGTTTTCTATATTTTATCCCACTGCTGGGCAAAGGTCTCCCATGCCAAACCTCCGTGTCTTGTGCGATCTCAAATGATTAAGGGTTCTTGAAATAGAAAAGTAAAAAAGAAATGTAGACAATAGTGTGTGAGAACAAGAAGAGCAAAATATAAATGTGTGAAGTCTAAAATATTAAATAAAAAAAAATGTAATTTTAATTAATTTAGTAAATTAGGCAAACTCTTGTTAAATATAGAGAGGAGGTCTGTGAGAGGGACCGGGCCGTGCTCGTAATCCACCACGCGAGCCCAGTGCGAATTGGTGGATGTCATGTCTTCGAATTTTTAGTTCTACGACATTACCGGTTTCCTCCATTTAAATGCAATGGGTATAATAATATTAAAGTAAGATTTATGCTTCCTATCAGTGGCGAAGGTTCCATACAACTCGATTCTTACCCGCTTCCCTTTGAAAAATGGCACAGTCAGTATTTTAAAGACAAATAATATAATCATATTAAAGATATCTATCTACTCCGGCTTACCTCTTACAAAAATTGACCCTTCGCTACTGCTTCCTATTGTGGAATCTTTCACCATAGTATGACAAGACTCGGTTGCAATTTCTCAATCGGGTTCGGTATCATAGACATTGAGACAATTCTTACATCAGTATACCTAATTGTGCATAATGCACCTATTAAGAATCATTATTATTTGCACCTATAGATTTTTGGTCATTAAGTAAAGACATAATTTAAATTCTTATTACATACCAGCTGACCCGGCGAACTTCGTTACCGCCTCAGATTTTTTTTGTGATATTCCCAGTTATTCTGCTATTCGGGGCGAAGATAAATCCAACAAATAAAAGATCATAAAAATCGGTCCATTCGGTCTTGAGTTATGAATGGTGTAACTAACCCGACTTTGTTTTATTGGCAAAAAATCGTGGATCAAACGAAACAGGGCGATAGTTGGATTATTTGCAGTAAAAAAAAAATTCATTGCATGATATAATAAGCCAAAGATGGCTTAATAAATGCAATGGTTACATATCTAAAGGCATGATTCCTATTTCGAAATCTTTCACTCTAGTACCTACAACAAGGCTCGGTCGCAACTTCCAGATCGGGTGCGGTATCATAGCCATTAAAAAAAAATATTGCTTCGGCACATAATAACTAACTATAGGATAGCGTTTACCTGTTTCATTACAACACAACTAAGAACACACGTTATATGTAATACAGTGTACAAACATAGTGGTTAGGTTAGTTTTTCAAGTCTAACGTCAAAGCGACGCAAAATTCCACAAGATGTAGTCACCGCCTATTTAGCTTAGACAAGCGGATGCGCGGGCGCAAGGTCGTTAGAAACCGCTATGAAATCGAACTGCATGAATATTGTAGATTATGTTGGTATATTAGCTTGCATTTTGCCCGCGGATCTGTTCACGTGGTACTAACGTACAAGATGAAAAGTAGTTATTGTGTACTCATGCAATAGGTACCTGCCAAGATATGAATAGGTATTGTGGGCAGCAATACACAATAATTTATGTACCTAATAAATAATGTGTTATTTTCATGTCTTTTTTTATTTGTAATGTGCGTTTTGTTTGTGCAGAATATACAATTTTTCTTTATTTTAATTTAGGTATTTATTTACACTGCTGAGTGATGACTAATACTAGACACATCCATGTGCATTTCATTATGTTTTGCTTACATGGCAGGTGATTTTATTTTATTTTTTGTAAAGGGATAGACAATAGACATTGCGACTTATACATCGCCTTGATTCTGTAAAGGTGTTATAATTGTGGTTTAATTAAATAAGCAAATTAATTATACAGAGATAATTGGAAAGAGCCAATTTTTTGCTATAAATATGATGTCTCACTTAAAGGGAAGACCATGATCTGCCCTTTTCCCAAACGACCTGCTTTAGTAAGTTATTTCAATATGCGATTGGAGAAAGCCAATTATTTGCTGCCATTCCTATATAACCTGCCCGACTACTTAACTTATATCGAAAACGATTTATTTCTCATTGCATTGCAATTAATAATGAAACCAGTTGATAAAAGATTGCTTTGAAAGCTCACGAGAAGCCTTGCGTCACAAGTTTCGTAACACATTGTTCTAAGCGACGTAGGCAGCTTTGACAATTACGCACTCACTGTACGTAGGTACTTAATAAGGTCGTAGGTACTTTTAGTGAGAAGCAGAGCGGGAGCTGCGTGTCGCACGAAAATAAGATTTGTGCCTCTAGCTTATAGCAGTGTTTTTAACATAAAGATTCTATTGTTGTAGTAATTAGGATAAAGATATCTATATACTAATAATAAAAGTTAAAAAGTTTTTTTTTGAACGCGCTAATCTCTGAAATTACCAGTCGGATTTGAAAAAAAAAAACTCCAGGAGTGCCGACAGAAGAGAAAACTTGAAAAAGCATAGAAATTTTATAAATATGTTTGAAGGTCATTCTTCCCAAAGAAAATGTACCGCGCGTTGATGTCTTTATAATGGCCAAAACTGAAAACAGAGGTGTCGGTTACGGTAACAGTGTCGCGAGTTCAATGGTTTTTCCCATCTCAAAAACTGCCCAACACGCCTAAAGAAGTTTTCACTTCAAAAATATTTTTGCATTTGATAGCCCAATCCTTGAGAAGGGTTATAGGCTAATAATGAACATCACGCAATGACAAGGGTCATTGCCATTGGTCATGAGCCGAGCAGAAAGAAAAAGTACATTAAAGTACATAAGTTTAAGTACATTAGTCAAAACTCATTCTTTAGAGAACTGTTTTAGAAAACATAATAAACATAAAACATAAAGCAAATGTTTATGTTTACAAGGTTGCAGTGATTTATTTTGAATGCTCAAAGACTGCTACAGGATTGTTACGTGGAACAAAAACTAAATAAAATGCTTTGCAGAATTGTTACGTGGAACAACAACTAAATAAAATGCTTTGATGTTATTTTATGCAGATGAAAAAACTAAAACAGCATACAAACATTTATTACAACTCCATGAATGCCTTTGCATTGCGTTCACAAATTGATCACCAAATTTCTATCAGTTGAATGGCTGCTTTCCCCCGATTTTCCGCTTCAGCTTGTCACTCAACATACACCCTAAATACTGTACTGTTATGCGTTAATAGACGTGATTAATTGTCACACTGTTTACGTACTTGAGCCATTTACTTCATTATATTAAAGTCTGAATATTAATTGGTAGTTTAAATAGGATTTAGGATTACTGCTGCTATAGTTCAGTGTTATTGTGCCGTGCAACAATGATAACAAATGGTGTTTGAAGGAATCACATAACATTCACTAAAAATAAACGTAACAAATTACAATATGCAGACCTATTTTGATAAAACCGGCTATGATTTTTATGTATTTCCCTGAATGGATATCGACTTTTTTAAATTATTTGTTTATATTTTTCGATAACACTTAATAAATCAATTATACCTACAAAGCATACCACCCTATATGCAGTTGATTTTACACTTAAAGTATATAATGAAGAAAGGAGGTGGTACTTCATTAGTGTTCGGTATAATCCAGAATACTGAGACCCTTTCTGTCCACCTCCCTCTACAATATAAAGAAGTTACTGAGTATCCCTGGCGCCTACTAATTTCTTCTCGGATTAATTAAGTTTCGCGTAATCAGGACAAGCTTTTTATTAAGGACAAAGATGAGGATAATATTCAGAACTACGAAGAAACTTTACTAATTTGGCTAAATATATATTATGATATCACCATAACGAAATGCTAATTCAGATTAGTAGCACATTTTGAATTTGAATAAACTGAAAGTTAACCTCAACCTACTTCATGAAATATAGAGTGGTAACACTGGTAACTAATCTAAACAACAACAAGTCGTATGTATAAAACCACTCTAAAATAAAACAACCAAAGTTCATGTACATGTTGTTCATTAAACCGCTAAAACAACAATGTTAGCAAGTTTTATATTTCCCAAAGGTAAGTCGAGGCACTGGCCCCGATTTTAATTAAATAGAAAGTCCGATCCCCGCCCAAGTTATTTGAAGTATTGGCAAAAGTTATGTGAAGTAAATAAGTAGATATTAAACAATAAAGAGATTTCACTCACCATTCGGACACGTGAAGAGGTTGCCCTGTGAACAAAAACAACATTATTAGATATAAAACAAAAAGTTTTCATGAAACGTTTCAGGCATTTGGCGTTTCTTTGTTCCCGGGAAGTTTTGAAGTATTTGTGAATCGGTAAGTAGGTAGATACTAATATCGATTGTGGGGATAAATTTATAATAAACAACTAGTTTGGAAAGACGACCGACTTCCGACACCAACGACAACGACACGACAACGAAAACGACACGACGACAAACTGATGCGAAATGTTATGAATGAAGTAGATATTCAGTTAGTAAGTCCTAATAATTCATAACGTCTATCTACATACATGTTTTCATATTTTGGCTGATTTTCAGTATTTTACACAAACCCTTTTCAACACTCAGTCACCCTCAGCACGCGTAGCATGACCACCATAGAAACGGTTTAGTAGACGAAAGAATAGACAAAATGACAGATTGTAGAAATATTTCTAAAGAAATCTGTCATTTTGTCTATTCTAGCTGTCATTTTGTCTATTCTAGCTGTCAGTTTGTCTATTCTTCCGTCGACAAAACCCGTTTCTATGGTGGTCATGTTACACGTGCAGGTCGTCAGGAACCCTAAATTCATTCTCTGGATGATTTTACTTTTGTAACGACTGTCGCAGTTTTGTATGTTAACCGGATTGATAGCCAAAAAGAGTGGCAATCAACGTGCAAAGAATGGTCGATCGGTAGGTACCACTTTTCACAGCAAGTCAATCGATCCGCTCGGCTTTTGTTTAGCCGCGAGAACTTCGTCTACTTATTCACAGAGACATTTTACGCATATTAAAAAAAGACAAAGACTTACAAAAAGTTCTCGTTGGCTTATTCTATAACGACCGGCTGCTGACTAATTAAATTCTTGCTCTCATTCTGAAGTTATTTATTGTACAAGATTAGAGATTAACGTAATCTATTAAGTAGAGCCACCGTTCTTGACTTAAGTCGACTATGTAACGTGCTTTCCAATGCAGGCAGCGTAACCTGTTATAATACAGTAAGTTAGCTTTGTATATAGGAACTGCTTCGTTTATCTAGGTAAGTTAGGTACTTGTATCTTAATTTATGGGCTAGTAAGCTTGTAAGTAAAGCTTTGGTGCCCCCTTTATATTGAAGTAAACTTTGTGTAGGCCGCCCATCATATTACTGAGCCCATATTTGGGAATCTCGTTACACCGCCACTCAATTTAGTTTGTAATGTGACATTACGGCAATTAATCTCTGATATGGGCAACTGTGTACCCATACGGTTTGAGCTTGGGCGATGAATTAATTTTGATAGGAAAGTTCGAGTTATTCCGTTCCGAATAAATGTGGTTAATGAAATAGTTTCTCTACTTTTATGTACTGTATTTAAAAGGTGAACGTAAAACGCTTTCGTTTTTTTTTTTAATTTCGGCAACATTTTAATATACGTGTACTGCGCGTATTATTAAATATTTCAATTTGTATTTAATAAATGCCTGATAGACTGTTACTGAATTAAATAAAATCTATTGGGTAATTGTTAACTGACACGTTTCGCCCGACTGTCCGCAGCAACAGCTAAATTATCAAAATTACCAGAATACTAATGGATTGATATTCCTAGACCGCACACATCGAAACAAATCCGAAATGTGGTCAGTTTCACAGTTTTCCATTCGAAAATTGATATAACGGGCGGTCGTGACAGAATGAAACATTTCGAGTGGCTTGCCAAACTGGGGAAAGTGGGTTTGCGAGGACACTCGCCACCCGTGACCGAATAAAACAGATTTAAACGAAACAATAAGTTCTATAGGATAAAACAATTAATAAAACGACGACGCATTCCACTTAATTGTTACGTAAAGGCTCCCTACTGATTGATGGTAAGAGCCGAGATTCAAATACCGACCCGTAGAAAGTACATTCAATAGAGTAACCCCAGTTCGTAAACAGAAGTGCGAATTTCAATCAACATTGTTCCTCAACACTTAAAACTGAAGTAGTAGTTTAACTTAGTATGTTTGCCGGGAACTTTTACGTGCGATAAGGAAAGAAAATGACTGAATTTATGACTCAAGTTTAATTCTAGAGAATTTTGCCGATTCGATTCTGTGGTTTTGTCGCAACGTTGTGGCAAACCATAATGTTATTAAATTCTAGTTGAAAAGCTGAATTTTAAATTAATTAAGTCAATATCACCTAACAGCGATGCGTTCAAAATTTCAAATATATGCGGGAATTATACGTCACTGCTTTTACCAAATCAAACAGACTGTGTCGAAAGCGCAAACTCGCAGTCGCAATGTTTGTCTAACTACTTACAAAATCACAGAGCCACCAATCTGTACTAACATGACACTCGGTGACATGAAAGTTAATGTATTTTGACAGTCTATGCTTTCTGCGTGTAATGGATGTAATCAACTTGTAATCGATCTCGCGAAACTGCACAGAGTCGGCTGACAAAGTTACGCAACTCGATATTATTATTTGGTTAATTTGTTTTGTTATGCCTACCAGCCAATATTATGGGAATTTAAAAAGTTCATGGGTAATTTACGTCGCTCATAAAATCGGTTGCTGTATCGAATTTCGATCAATAATCGAATCTCTATGACTTACCTAAATCATTGATAATAAATTAGAATGCTAGTCTGCGGCATTGACATGTTATGGTTATTAATTATTCCAATCAGATCAGAGGTGTTACTATTGTAATGATACCGTTATTAGCGATCCTGCAAAACTAACAGGCTATAGTAGTGATCTATGGGTAGTATACACTCAGTGATTACGACTAATGACTGTGGTTTAAACAGATATGGACTGATTAGTGTAAACTTAGTAACAATGTTTACTAAAACATTATCAACATGCGGCTCTATTTTGAAATATGGGTTCAAAAACATTAGGTAACGTATTGATGTTTTCTTCAGTCACATGAGCAGGGGGCCTAAAAAGGCCACTTTGGCAGACTCATAAAAAGATAACATTATGAAACATAATATGGCGAAGACAGTCCGTGTTTTTCTTTTTTTCGCTGCACTATGTGGGTATAATCAAAGAGTTTGGGATTGGGTTGATTGGTATTTTAGCACAGACAAAAAAAAAATACTGAAAAATCCTTCACCAATAGGATTTGATACGATTATCTTAACAGTCAACTGTCCATTATGATTCATAATGTTATATGTTATCCTTTTATGATTCTGCCAAAGTGGCCTTTTTAGGACCCCTGGTCATCGTGAATAGCAATCCCACGTTCATCAGCTGAGAACTGCAGTACCTAAGTGTAGTCGAAGTAGTGTTTTGGTCTTAACAGGATTATTTTTAATTGGCTAGCTAAACTCTGGAGACGCGATAAGTACCTATCGATATGGAAGAAACGATATATTTTTTGTTTGAGCGGTTAATGACCGCTGTTATTGTTGTTACTTGAAGTATGAGCTGAGAAAAACTGTCAAGCTCATCAAGCCTGTGAAGTTTACACAAAAACCAGATTTTGTAAACTGATATCGCAAGTGACTACAATAATGCGGTCGATGACCCACAAAAATCAAATTAATATATTTTTTAGGGTTCCGTAGTTCTGCCAAGGAATCCTATACTTTCGTCATGTCCGTCTGTCTGTGTGTCTGTGCGAGGTTTTGCTAAGAGACCGTTAGTACTAGAAAGTTGTAATTATGTAGAAGTGTTTATATCAATTACACCGTCAAAAAGGTAAAATAAAATATATATTTTTTAGGGTAGCTCCCCTACATGTGAATATTTTTTTCGTCGTCTACCCCATCGTATGAGGTATCGTTGAATAGGTCTTCTAAAATGACTTGGGGGTTGCTAAAATTATTTTTACGAAATATTAAACTTTAAAGTGCACATTTTTGTTCCAGTAGGTTTTCTCCCCCCTCCAAAAGCTAAAGGGCTGGCTTGAAAAATGTGAAAAAATTCACTATGATAGTGCATTTCATGAACTTTAAAGGAAAATTATAGCGGTTAAGATAACTTTATTAGTTTAGCAGTAATAGTCGTTGAACTTGGGTGTTGGATAATTTGGTACCAAATACAAAATCCTTAGCATTACTCCTTTAAAGTGACTAAGATTAAGTAGTTGCTTGTTTATAACGGGTAAAGACTTGCATTGAAAAACAAAATATAACATAACGGGCTACTACGGAACCCTACACTGTGCGTGGCCCCGACACGCACTTGGCCGGTTTTTTTGTTTTATCATGTTTAGGTACCGATATTACCCAACGTGTCTGCGGAGTTTAGCTAGCCAATTTAAAATAACCCTGTAAAAGGATGATCATTTGTAATTAATTCTATGTTGTTATACAAGACAATGTGCCGTACTATAAACATGGAAGAACAATAAGTATTTTCTTTGTAGATTCGGTAAAAGTAATCAACGTTGCAATAATGTTGCGAAGTTGCATTGTGTAAATAAACAGTTTGTTTAACATACAATGAGATGTTCCGCTAATATGATTGAGAAGGCTGTATGCACATCCACCTGTGCCAAACAAATCCATTTTACTCGTTGATCAGTTTTTAATTAAATCTTTATTGATCTTATTTGGGTTCCGTACCAAAATGGTAAAACGGAACCCTTATTGTGAGACTCAGTCTGTCTGTCTGTCTGTCACAGCTGGATATCTCATGAATCATGAACTACTAATGCTATCAACTGGAAATTTGGAATAGTTTTAGATAACGTTTGTCCAACTATTTTGCAAATATGAAAAAAATATTATATAAAATATATGTATATTTTTTGCAACAGGGACTGAAAGGGGGTCTGAAAAATTCGAAATAGGGTTACTAGGGCATGTGGGGTATCATATGAAGGAGCGCAGTTTGCACATTCTCAAAGACTTTTTCTTTTTTTTAGGCCACATAGTTGCCGACTTTTGATAAAAAAAATCTCCAGTTTGCAAAGAGAAAAATCTAAAATTATTCTATGTGATAGAAGTTTATGTAAAGATTACAGGAAAAATAAAACGAAGTCTCTAAATACCACACTTTTTTAGAAATCATCAACAAAAGTTACAATAGTTTCACTATCGGTCAAGAGATGGCGCTGACATAAAACTGCAATATTCTACACCGCAGTGCACAGTGTTAAAATTTTCTGACGAATATAGGCCTCGCCGATGATAAATTAAAAACATGATGGTACGCAACCCTCGGTGCGCGAGTCCAACTTGCTCTTGACCGGTTTTTTTAGGTCACCTGGCAGCGTTGCAAACGATATATTATTATTATTTATTTACTACTAGCTGCGCCCCGCGGTTTTACCCGCGTAAATGTCGATCCCGTAGGAATATCGGGATAAAAAGTAGCCTATATGTTAATCCAGGGTGTCAGCTACCTCCATACGAAATTTTAGCAAAATTGGTCCAGCCGTTTGAGCGTGAAGAAGTAACAAACATATAAACACACACACACAAACTTTCGCCTTTATAATATTAGTGTGATAACTTTATGCACAAGTAAAATAAAAACTGTACAAAGGCGGACTATATCTGTTAGTCCTTAATAGCTACGTAATTGGTTTCATTGAGTCAATCTGATTTTAATGGCATTTCGACTTTAGTAGACTGACGTGTCTAATTGCCCAGATGTTATTGTGTCGTAGTAAAAAAATCGTAACTTTGAACGGAATAATCCAAATTGCTTTTGTAAAAGTGTGAGTTAAAATGGATTATGTATATTTCCCCTTTACCGGGTGGTACTTTTAAGATTAAAGTCTGGGCGTAAAATGTTTTATCAGAAAATACGCGAGCTTTATGTCCGACTACAATACCTATCCTACATTGTAAGTCCGCTGAGATGCAAGAAAGACATTTATGCAATAAAAAATAATTATTTTTCGAAATAAGCGTTTGATTATATCTGGCATATCGGGTTAAATTAAATTGAGTAGCGAAACTTCACAGACTTGTTTGGTATCGATATCTAAACACGATGAAACAAAAGAAAACAGATTTTCTCAACTCATTCTTCAAGTACCAACAACAACCAGCTGTCGTTGACCCCCCCAAAAAGCATCAAATCTTTTTTATTTTATCATAATATTAAGATATATAGGTACCCATCACGTCTGTGAAGTTTCGTCAGCTAATTTAATTCGACCCTATATACATTAATAAGCCATTCCATCTCTTTTTGTGGGTGTCGTATATCCCATAACATCTGCCATGCCTCTCAATGAAACTTCAAAACCAGAAACTTACAAGAAAGATTGAACATACTTTTTTGTGCAAGAAAATGCCAAGTGTACCTACTCGGCTGCATACGAAGCACAAAGATGCTGAGCTAACAAAATAAAAGAAGTAATATAAGCTTACCTCTGAACCGGCTTGCACAGCAGCCAGCAGGAACACGACGACACATAGTGTCGCCGGACACCTTATCAACATCGTAAATCTGTGAACAAAACATAATAATGCTTAGCTTTTCTTTACAACAGTGTTACAGAACTTTGTATCAAATGGTACAGTAGGTAAAAGAGAAAAGTGAGCGAGCCGCTTATTACAGGGAAAGGAAATAAGGCTGGTGCTGTATGTTGTAGCAACACACGTCGACTTGATCCCTTGGGACTCTTTGATACATTCATAATATATAGATAGAGAGTACACCATGTCTATTTGAACATATATACATAGAAGTAAACGTTTTTTTACTTTAATTTTTAAAATCAAATCAAATCAAATCACTTTTATTTGTTAACACAGGTAAAGAAATACAGATCTTGAGTTTGTTGTACAGAACGCTGTGTTATGCCAGGAGGCGTACAAATATGGTGGCTCAATATTACGAATTTAAAATCATGCATAATTAAAGTTTTAAAATAAATTAACAATTATATAATATTATTAAAAAAAATAAAATTGACTGATGTCAGATTTAAATGAGGAATTTATATTTTTATTTTTTTTTGTATTGATTTACATTAAAGGAGATACAATCCTTATATACTGTCCATACACATCCAATTACAAATTATAGTTACTTTTCTACCTGATAACCATGAGATTCCTTATATGATACTATAAACTTTAATCTTACCGCGTCTGATCTAGAGTTTTAAAATGTAAAAGAGTTGTTTGTTCAGTGCATATAAGTTCCTCTATCTGCGTATTTAACTGTTTTACCGTGCATACCTTCGTCATTCATGCCCAGACATCATCATGTGCCTAGCCTTGTCACAACTATGCTGGGATCGGCTTCCAATCTAACCGGATGCAGCTGAATACCAGAATTTTACGTGAAGCGACTGCCTATCTGACCTCCACAACCTAGTTACTGGGTAACACTACCCCTTGGTAAGATTCATGCCCAGACATATAATAGTTAATAGAGTTGAAGAGATAAATTGAATGTTTTATTTATTACACTTACAATGTGCATGCTTTGAAAATGCTAAGTTTATAGGGCAAAGTAATTGTGAAAAGTTAATCACACTTTGTTATGCACCTTTTTCTTGAAATGGCTTAGCCTTTTTAAACTACTTAATATCATAAAGAGAAAAAAATTGATTTTTTGTATGTTTCTTGCGCTTTCACGCTAAAACGGCTAAACGGATTTGGATTAAATTTGACACATGGATAGACCATGACCTGGATTAGGACATAGAATACTTTTTATCCCGATATTCCACGGGATCGAGACTTATGCGGGTGAAACCGAAGGACGCAGCTTGTATTGAATAAATTATAACTTGCTTGCATAACCACGGTATGCGGCAGTATCTCATTTATACGAGTACACTCCGCGAGACTCATAAACTTCGTAGTTTGCAGCCTGAGTTGCCTGTATGAGGTCCTGGGTTCGATTATCAGGTCGGGCAAAGTGTTATTGGGTTTTTCTATCTAGAACAACTCTGTAGCAACCTGGAGTCTGGATTTGTGCCCGGTTTATGGAAGCCTATTGCCATAAACCAGGGTCTTAAACATAACTGGCGAAATGTTGGTGTACTCTAGGTACACATTTGCCTAACCCTTCGGAGAAACAAGGCGTGATTTTGAAAGTGTGTAGTTTATAAAAAGTTCGAATACGGTTTTAAGGTGGAATTCCCTCACCTTATCTTCGGAGGTTGTATCAGGTGTAAAATCACAACCAAAATGCAATCTCTGTAGCGACAGTAAATATCCTACTGATTGTTTTAACTTGTGAACGACGTCATGTGCTTTTCAGCAATTCACTCGTTAAATAATTAATAAGCCGACGAGACTCCGTGCACTGATTAATATTTATGAAGTAAAAAATTAAATTAAAAATTTAAAAAACCCCCGACAAAAATAAAATTAAGGAATCCCTACAAAAAGCATGAAATAAAAAAATAAATTTGAAAAAATCTTATGGAAGTCGGGGGACCTTCTATTCTGCTTCTGAGGTCCCCCGACTTCCATAAGATTTTTTCAAATTTATTTTTTTACCACAGACAGACACACACACACACACACACCCCCACACACACACACACACCCCGACACGTCAAACTTATAACACCCCGTCGTTTTTGCGTCGGGGGTTAAAAATAACAAAAATCCATTCTCAACCCGTTTATGTATTAATTGAAATTAACGTCAGCATATTTGTACAGAGATTCCGAAATTGAATCGGGATTTGTGAAATACTGGAATGAAATGTTTTCATTCCACGTTTACCCTTTGATCGAATAGGTAGGTAGGGACCTAGTTGTGTCGGTATGAAATCATCACAAATTGGTTATTGGTATTTTTTGGTAAATTTTCGGTTTAAATTATTGGCTTTGAAATCAGTCTGCGTACTCAAATGAGTAGGTCATCACATTGAATCCTGGTTTATTTAATTTTTGTTTGTAACCTTTATTTATTTATTTTTGTTATTATCTACTTAACGGGTGTGTTAAACTTGTAACTTTTCTCCCAAGGTTTCCAGATGAAGTACTCATTACGTGCTGTGTTTAATTATTCCAAGATAATATTGGATGGTATCTTGTAGCTAAGTTGCACTCGGAATATGAGGTAGACAACCCCATAAATAAATAACAACAAGTTCGTATTATGTTGTACTGTTTATGCAATACCGGGATGGTTTTGGACTTGCAAATGCAATTGCATTCTATTTTGCAAACATCAACACTGGAAACAATACAATGTAGATATGCATTTAAAGAGGCACATTGAAATCTATACATTTTTGTTCGCTGGCTGGTGGCTATGTAATTTAGATTCTGTCAGTGAGTCCCGAAATCGATCATAATCCAATTTTTTTTGCAAATTCTCGCCGGTTGCTACCTATGTCAGTTATTTGAAACTGGCGACACAATGATTGACAGTGTGGAAAAAGGCGGGTAGATAGATATAAAACTAGGTTAGGCTTAAATCAGTAAATAATACAGTATGTATAAGAAGCATATTTTTATTATACCCGTGATAAAAATCTGAAATAGTAAAAAAAATGTCCTAATTAAGACCGCTCATTGTGTCACGCCTTGTAAAATTTCTACATTTGTATTCTGTAATATTTATGGTGTACCTACATAATATAGAATATTCTATTTTATTCTATTCTAATTGCAACCCAACAAATTAGTAGGTATAGACTGCAAATGATGATAGTTACTATACAAACACTTCAACAAGGTTCATAATAACAAATAATAGAGAATGATATTGATTACATTAGATCTGGGGGCCTAAAAAGGCCACTTTGGCAGAATCATAAACGTATTTTGCTTTTTTTCGTTGCAAGAGATTGGGATTTGGATTTGGATTGGTATTTAAGCACAGACAAAAAAAAAATAACTGAAAAATCCTTCACCAATGGGATTTGATACGATTAACTTAACAGTTAACTGTCTATTATGATTTATAATGATTTGATGAATTCCTTTTATGATTCTGCAAAAGTGGCCTTTTTAGGCCCCCAGATTAGTGTTTCAAGTAAGAACGCTTTTACGGGGGAAGCGCCAGGGTAGCCCGCAAATTTCCAATTTTCTTACGTTTATTTAATCATCACGACAACCCTCTAAGTTCATATAACCCTATTGATTGATTAATTCTGTAAATAGATACTTGTTACTGTCGCAAATCATATTTAGTTCAACATACAGCCTGACACTGACCTGCAAATTACAAAAAACTTAAGAAAATTTGAATTTCGTGAGCTGCCCCTTAAAGTCAACAAAATCATAATTGCAACTGCAGACAAAATAATTCATAAACGAGTATTCGAGTCACGCTATTATTTTGGATCCATGACTCAACTGTGGGACTGAAGCAACATTTTTTCGTAAGTAAAAATTATGAGAATAGTACACTACAATAAGATAACAAAGCTTTGTCAAAGCACAATGAGGTGATTGTGTAACCTGTTTCATTAAGATAGTGCAACGAATACGCGCGTCGTGTGAGTGGCTAAGAGACTAAATAATACGTGCGGATGGTTGATTAGTCGTTAGTGGTAAGTAGAGCAAGGGCAGTGTTAGAAGGTCTGGTTTTGATTGGACGGGAAATCAATTTGCTGTTGCATTGAATATAGAAATGACTCGTGCAGGAAATATATTTTACTATACAAGAGATGGAATCCGCTGGATATAAGAAGCACAGGACCGTGGGATATAGCGATACTAGGAGGACACCTATGTACGGGGGAGGAAATAATTCGGCAACATTGTGACACGTGAGGTAAAGAATCATCTACTTAATGAAGACATAATAGAACATTCGAAATTCGAGGATGCTAAAAAAATTGAAACTATACTTGCTTAGTTTAAGACATTTTGTATCTCAATCTAAATGCAATGTTCTAAGTTGATAGACACTAAACTTCAATGATAAATTCAAATATACCTATCAGAAATTAAATACATAAAGTTGTGCGTACACACGTTTTGATGTTATTATGTTACGGGTAGTAATAAAAAGTGTAATGGAATTGCCCGGTTCCTTGTAACGGTGAGCAGAAATGATTGGTGCTTAAATATGTGGCGTAATGTACATGATTATTACATAATAACATGCTAGTCTACGCTCTCTTATATAATGGACCACCGGGATACTGGAAAAAGGATTTTGTAGTTATTTAAAAAAAATTATTGTATCTACTTTTGATTGAACTGGTATTAAAAATGTTAAAGTATTTTAAAATTCTGCTGACAAGTGGGTTGATGAAAGCAATATTATAGACGGAGAAGACACAAAAATATCTACTGATAGAACCCCATAAACCATACGGGACTTAACGGACTAAAAGCAATGAAGGAGTAATTTCATAGCAGATATAAATACGAAGTCGTTAAAATGTGACATTAAAGTTTATGCACATGACATAGAAAAATCGATATCTAAACTTAGGACTTTGCATCGACTAAATCGGTGTGAATTTCAGATACAATTTTAATGTGAAAAGTTATGAAAGTTAGCGTCCATATACCAACTTGCGAGTTCCGAATAATCCTAGTTATATTACGAACTTAACGTTTTAAGGACTAGTTTTATAAGGAAGTTGTATAAAAGTTTATTAGGACACAATTTTGTCGAAGGAAGTTTAATGAGAATGTTCCGGAATTTCAAGGTTTCTTTTCATCGAAGTCATAAAATGGTTGAAGTAAAATACGTTCACTCTACTTTGGTAACATAAAATATGTAGGTACTGAAAATATCTGAACGACGGATGGCAGTGACCTTAAGTATCTATACATAACTCCTTATATTTAGGTACCTACTAAAAATAAAGCTGAAGAATTTGTCTGTTTGAACGCGCTAATCTCTGTAACTACCAGTCTGATTTGGTTTTTTTTTTTGCATTAGTTACCTAGCCCAATTTCTGAGGAAGGCTATAGGCCATTTAACATCACGCTAGGACTCTTAGGATCCGCGTCAAAAGAAAAAAAACAGTAAGAAATAACTGTAAACGAAAACGGGCAGGGCAGGCGATGCGATGCGACGGGATAGGTCGCGGGAACACGAAATTTCACGCGGGCAGAAGCTAGTAATTACGTAATTAAATTAACAGACAAGGTACCTCCAAAAATAATGTTGCTCAGTAACTTTGCAGTAACCTTCTGTCTGTCGATGATGTCATAATTCGTGTCCGGATTCGGTTGTACTATTTTGAAGCTAACAATCGATTAATTAACATAAAGTCGAATTTTAAACAATATACTATTTGTATTAATACGGGTTTTGATCACGCTCATGGAATAACAAAGTAAGAATATACAAATTAGATAATGTAAAATAGGAGATAGCTTATAATTTACTTTTAGGATGTTAAGTTATATCTTGTAATTGAACACATACAAATCAAAACTCAAAACTCAATTCTCAAATCAATAAAATAAAATTAATCGGTGAAGGAAAACATCGTGAGGAAACCGGCATGTCCTAGAACCAAAAAAATTAAAACATGTGTCATATACCAACCCTCACTGGCTCTCGCGTGGATTACGGCACACTCCGTCTCACCGAAAGGAAGCCGGTGTTCCAGCGCATTATAGGCTGATTATGTTTCAAATCACAAAGTTATAACTCCTAAAAATTACGTAAGTAGGTAAGTACTAGATCCATCCATTATTATCTTTGCCATTGTCTAATACGAGTATCTTTGTCCATATATTCACACGAATCTAGAAGATCTTCTCTATAAAGTAGGTTGAAAATTAAGTAGGTAAGTAAAGAAACGAAGCTTCTACCTGTATATTGATAATTTAATACCTGAAGATCAGGTTTCTGCCAAGGTGGAAGAGGTCAGACAATCCCCTGGTTTAAAACTTGAATATCGCTAAGTCATGGATGAATAACCCAGTGGTGGCTTACTTAAACGAGCCCGCGAAGGATTTATTCAATCAGGGTTCGATTAAAAAGTAGAGGTACCTAAGTATAGATGAGGAACTCAATTTATAAAACTCTAAGCAAGACCCTACAAACAAAAGAGCGATGGAAGGAAAATAGATTTTCACCAGTAACATTGTTTTCTAATTAAAACATGGTGGAGGATTTTTTTGAATTAATTGAGATGAATGAAGAGTTGGACGTGCAATGTGGAATCAATATAGTTAGCATTCAAAAACGTCTATTAGAACAGCTTTTGCAAATATATCTTACTAATTAAACAGTTCTGATAATTTTAGAATTCCTAAGAATTTTGTAAGGGTTTCGAAATTGCTTAAACAAAAATCCGTTGATTTTGTTAAAAATTTGTAATGTTAATATTTTTGTGATCACGAGGTCACAATTTTGAAACATTTATGAGACAACTTTTTAGTAATAAATAACATGTTTGAATATACTCAAGAATGTTTGAAGTGGATATTGTAGTGTTGCAAGAAAGGAAATCGGTAATACAGGAGGTAATATTACTGTAGGGATATTGCAACAGTCATACGCCAGTTAATAAGAAACTCGTTATAATTTAACCAATTACGTTGTAGGAAAAGGTAAAAAATAGAGACCAGGTAGCATTTGATATGAAACTTAGTTCACGTGCAATTAGCAAGTCAGAAGTTGATTAACTACAATTTTGCAAGCAAAAATTATGAAGGCAGCATGACATGCATGCTTCACGGGGATCAAGTCGCTTATACAAATTATAATGTATCTTGTATTACACTTTTACCAGAACAAGTTCAAGCCATTTATCGTGACTGCCAATTCCGGACCATAACAGGATTCCCAACAGAAAAATTAAATTGCGTTGCTGTAGGCATTAAATGCAGGAGAGTTAGCGGTCCGAGGCAAATGAGAGTTTTAAGCTTATTGCCTGAGACTATTACCGAGTCCGCTGGGGTTGGCTACTTATCCAACTTAGATTGAGCTAAATATAATATTTAAGACTAGCTTCTGCTTGCGACTTCGTCCACATGAAATTTCATGTTCCTCCAACCCACCCCATCGCATCGCATCACCTGCCCGCGATGTAACTTCGTCGTTTTCGCTTTGCGATCTTTCTGACTTTTTCTTTTTGATCGGCTCCTAAGAGTCTTAGCGTGATGTTAAATAGCCTACAGCCTTTCTCAAGAATTGGACTATCAAATACAAAAATATTTTTTTTAAACCGACTGTTAGTTCCAGAGATTAGCGCGTTCAAACAAACAAACAAGCAAGCAAACTCTATTAGCTTTAATATTAGTATAGATTTAGATAGAACTGTCTTGCGGATTAGGTAAACTTAGAAAAGGAATCTAGGAAAACAACTCGACAAAGTTCCGTAAACTTCTCAGTCAAGTAAAACGAATGTGTCTGTTTTATCTACTGCAAGTGCATTAAATGACATGTTGCCAGTTCATTGCGTACAAGCTTCAAATAACCTTTCCCAGAGAAAGCTAGTAGGGCGGAAAGATTAGCCAAGCATACATCCTATTTTCCTTCACTCACGGGAAAACTACCTCCCATGAATATTTTCGGATTGTACGTAATCGTATTTGCTGTATCGATTGCCCACTAACTGTGGATTGGATGCCGATCGCTCGTTTTGGGAAACACGAGTACGTTTTCCTGCAAAGTAACTATTGGTATGGATGGTTTGGGTCAAACTCGTTGATCGTTTACTGGGTAGTTGACGAGGGTTATTTTGCTACAAAGAAATCATGTATAGCCTTTGTTTTCTGTTTTCTTCTAACTCAGCAAATTAAGAGGTAGTTTCTTATTTCCTATTCTAATGTAAGCAAGCTAAAAACGCAAATTCTAATGATATCGATGATGTATCTTTTATTTTCTAATTTAGGCTAACGTAGTCAGAAGCCCGAAAGTCTGACAACCAGTCTTACCAAGGGGTATCGTATTACCCAGTAACTGGGTTTTGAAGGTCAGATAGGCAGTCGCTCCATGTAAAATACTGGTATTCAACTACATCCGGTTAGACTGGAATCCGACCCCAACATAGTTGGGAAAAGGCTAGGCAGATGATGATGATGATGTGAGTAAGCATTTAGCTTGCTTACTCACATCGTCATCATCAACATCCGCGCTGAAGTTGCAGTGGGCTGGCCATATTTGTATGGCTGGTGAAGCAGATGAGTCCTGGAGTGGAGATTGCTTATTGGCAAGCGTAGCGTGGGACGCCCTCCAGCTAGATTGACCAACGACCTTAAGAAGGTGGCTGGGACGGACTGGTTGCGGAAGGCGGAGGACAGGGTATTGTGGCGCAGCCTGGGAGAGGCCTGTTATTTGTCCTTTCTGTTTACATTAAAGTATGTTGTCTATCTTTCAATCCACTTCGTCTTCAAGTGTATTTCCATTCTCAGCTCTCTTTTGAATCCCGTTTAGTTTAAAGGAACAAGTCGTGTACCTATTATAACCTGCGTGCTGATTACTGAGTATAGCCGAGTATGCGGGCTTAGAATCATTAGCGTTTAGGTACTATCAGTTAAATGACTGATTAAAACACACCTGCGAATAACTTAGATGCTGCTTATACGGCTAAAAAACAAGTCTGCTGAATAGTCATTAATTTGACGGTTGTGTTAAGCAATTTCCGTCTCTGTTAGGTAACAAATTAAGTTCTTAATATATCTAGAATTACAAATATACAACCACCAACATTAAAGTGCTGCCGACGTCCAGCATCGCACGTCTTCCGGCTGCAATAATGATGATGACGGTGCAAAAAACCTCGAGTGGAGGAATTGAGACCAATAGGAACAACTTCCTCATAATTCGTGATGTATCGTATGCCCCCGTGGCCTGTTCTCACGCGCCGACACCTCCCGTCCCCCACCTCCCCATTGTCTTAGAAGTTGCGTCTGCGCCGGTACCAAACCGTGAGATTGCTTTGACGGTTTGATGCTTGATGCCACTATCTCTGAACAGATAAGACAATTTGGTTCCGTTCTAATTAATTTTATTATTTAAGCGAAAGTGGGTTACTCTGTTGTATCATTAGGGATTTTTTGTGTTACGGGTAACTTTACTGTTAACATAATCAGTGTTGATTGTACCGTCCAAAATTAATGGCTTTTGTTAAAGTACTTACACAATTTGTGTCTGGTTATTTATGATGATAATATGTTTTTTTTTTAAATATATTCAAGTATTATACTGTATCTAACTAGAGTTGGCTGCTATAACGAAAAATATTTTTCGCTCTATCTTATTGATTATATTACTCACACAATATTTACGATTTATATTTGAATATCTCTAGCTGTAAGTTTACGATCAAGTTGAATTATGTTCTGTTAGTCTAAAAATGTTTATTTAGGTCGCGGTTTCATTGTAACATGCCCACTTTCGTAGCTCCCTAGCGGGGGCTACGAAAGTGCGCATGAAAGTCTGGTACTGTTACATTCCTAGGTTGTTATTCATTGTTATATCGATAGAAATCCATACATAGAAACAACTTAGGCCCAAAACATAGAACATAACCTACAAAGGAATAATAAGAACTATTATTAATATCCTTCTATAAAAACCGTAAGCTTTATACTTGTGTAAGATATTTCATACGTAATTCTTCTCCTCGGAACCCAATTATTTAGGTACGTGCAAGCCCCAGATAAGGGTGAATTAGACTGACGCCTCCATTGTATTCGGCTGAGCACCTCTGCGGTAATTTAACCGATAAAACAGTATGTAAAACAATGTGGGCCGCTATTGTTTTGTCAAATGATTGCTGATTTTATTATGATTTCGATATATTGGTATCATTGGAGAATGAAAGGGTATGAGAGCGTGAGGTTAAAGTTTGATTTGCTCATGTTTATTGCGATAGATGAATAGATTTGTAGGCTGACTTTTTAAAAGTATTCTTGAACGATATAATTAAAACGCTAACAGATTTAGAATATATGTAGTACAAAATATGAATGGTTGTAATATTTCTATGAGTCATTTTCGCTTTATTAGTCCTCCTAACTAATATTACAAATGCGAAAGTGAGTGTGTTTGTTAAGCTTTCACGCTAAAACAGCGGAACGGATTTGGATGATAGACCACGACCTGGATATGGACATAGGTTAATTTTAATCCTAGATCGCAGACGAAGTCGCGGGCAACAGCTAGTCTTCTATAAAAGTTACTGCCATCACCAATCAAAACGTCGAACACTCATAATAGTGATCTATTAGGCTTGCCTATATTATTAACGGACGTCAACGGCCTGACGCCTGTTTTTGTTCAGCGGTACAACTTGGCCGTACGGCATTTCATACAAACTTTCAAGCCCTTATTTTTCGAAATGAATGAACCGATTTTAATGAAACTTCATATGCATAATAATAATAATATAATAATAATATTCCACAACTATCACACAACGCCGTCTAGTCTCAAGCTAAGCAGAGCTTGTGTTATGAGTACTAGACAACTGATAAACATACTTATATATTTCTAAATACATACATATATAGATAAATTACACCCAGACACAGAACAAATGATCATGCTCATCACACAAACATTTGTCCTGGGTGGGAATCGAACCCACGACCTCCGGCATAGCAGTCATAGTCACTGACCACTAGACCAACAGGCCAGCCAAGCAATAAGCAGGATACAAAGGGCTAAAAAGTTAGTAGAGAACATTTTCGAAATGTCTTATTTAAAAAAAGATAACTGGAAATCTCTGTTTCTATGGAAAATTTAAAATCGGTCTACTTTGGCTGTAACACAATTTTTCGAAAATGTTCTCTACTAACTTTTTAGACCTTTGTATCCTGCTTATGTGTATGAAGTTTCATTAAAATCGGTTCATTCATTTCGAAAAATAAGGGCTTGAAAGTTTGTATGAAATGCCGTACGGCGTAAACGCTCTTAAGTGGCACAATAAGTAAGTATACATGTATGTCATCAGTCCATACATAAAAATAAATAAACTGTGAGTAAGACCAAGCTTGTTAGTGTGAAAAAGATTACGATCTTTTATTATAAAAATGGAATTTGGAGTTCTCCCACGTCAGGCCGATGGTCTAGTTAATTGACCATTGTCATAATGGGAAACTTGCGTTGAACTGACCTGCTTATTGGCTCGGTAATCACAGGTGTTTTTCGAAATAGCGTCTCACGCTTCTATGCTGTGCTCACTGTTATGCAAACAATGATCAATAAAATATGGGTAAGGAATAGGTGTAATTAGACTTTCGTTTACAATATGAAAAAAAAATACTAATTTAAAATGGAAAAGTGAGTGTTGAAAGTTTTTTGTGTGAATGGAATATATGCCAGATAATCCTGATCTTGGTATCTATTAAATAATGTACCTAATAAGGTATTTCATGTATTAAATGTGAGATCTGCAATTTATACCATTAGCGGTGAAGAGGAAAAGAATCCGGGAGAAGGACTTTCTCTCCTTCTCCCTTTAATCCATCCAAAGGTTGTCTGTAAAAGATCGCTTTTTTAATATCGCCTGTTGTGTCACTCTATGTCAAACTACATTTAAATTTTTTATGGTATACATAATAAAGAGTATGTATTATATATATCTATCTATCTAAAATTAATATTAGACAAAACACTGTTCAACTTTTACTGTGAAGTTTTTTTTCGTTTTATCTCGTCTTTTTTTCGATTAAACTTAATTAACAAGACACCTTATGCGATGTTCTTCACCTTCGAGAGCTTTATTAGGAATACCGTGTCAAGGTTATTAAGATGACTTTCTCGCAGTGCGAATGCGCAAAACAGATGAACATCATAAAAGTAAGCACGATCCTCTTTTCAAAAACCCTTAATTAATTTAACTTGTCAGTGTCAGCTGATTTTTTAATACATATACCTTAGCAACAGGTGTATTCGGTCTACTTTATCACGAAAACCTGTATATTAAACAGATTCTATTAAATTTATTAAAAACTGTCATATAATTCTAAAAGTATGCGTTTTATTTATGCTAATTGTGTATGTAAATAAATCCATAACTAATTTAGTATGAATCGAATCCATTGGTTTTTAGACTCGTAAAAAAGCTATTTATTTTGTGAAGACAGTATACGTAATCTTGAACTTTGTAGACTCATTCATTCAAATTTCAAGTTGATAGCATTAGTAGTTCTTGAGATATCCAGTTATGACAGACAGACAGACTTAGTCTCACCATAAGGGGTCTGTTTTTACCATTTTGGTACGGAACCCTAAAAAAAGTATTAATTTAACAATTCTAAGAAATCTGAACGATAAAGGTCACATTCCTTAACAAGGACTTATTTCAACACTAAATAGTGCTAACTCTATTAGAACCAAGCATGTAATTTGACAAAGTACTGCTAAAAAATTCTAGTTCTTAACATACATACAAATTAAGGCCAATATAGCGATTAGTGCCCGTTATGTGTAAAGGACGATGTAAAAGGAAAGCCGTTAGGTATGTCCTGAATATTATTTTGTTTGTTACATATTATCGTCGATAGCACTGATATTTTACCGCTGTAATATGATTTATTTGGACACAGCACATTTCTTTATTTATTTCTGAAAGGGGTTGGCAGACTCTCTTGTCGAAATTAAGAAGTTTATTATTTTATTACCATTGCTTAAAGATAAGAGACGATGTAGGTATGGTTAAACTTGAAACGAAGGGACTTGAAACTGACTGAAAGAAACTTGAAAAGACAATCGATTTTTACAATTCAGTCTCGATATTCGGTTTTAATTAAAAAGGGGGAAACTATTTATTGATGTGATGCTATTCCTAATACCACGTTAAAACTAAAAAAGCAAAAGCCGTTTGGGGTTGAAATGATCATCGAGCATTTCAGGACGCCAAGCGGTTGGTCGACTCTTCACGTAATCAAAGGGCTGGCCAATTTTTAGGTCAAACTTTTGAGCACTTTTCCTACGAATGCTGATGAATGATTTTTTTCTTTTTAATACACATTGACATGGATGAATATTTTTTTTTAAACAATGACATTTGCTTACTTTGTAAAGTATTATATTATTTTTTCATTGTGAATGTGAAGACGATGTGGGTCTTTTTACATACTTATATATATATTTTTTTATTATTCTCTCTGTTCTGTTTTTTTTTTTTTTTTTCATGGTCTGGCAGTTTGAGTAATTTATGTGGCCTACCCAAATGTCCTTTCTTTGGTATTGTTCGTCGAATCGTTGAGCTCCTTAAGTCTTGAGTTGAGCTGCACGATTTTTGACAAATGCGTGCACTGACTGGACAGGTCCTCTCAATCTGTGTGGTTCTTTCCTCAAAAGACCACCTCAGACATCGATCTACATGGTCTTCATATAACCTGACCAAGATTATGTCTGGACTTTAAAAGAGACTGTGACCTCTGAGTTTGTTTCGGCCTTTCTTCTCAGAGTAGTCAGATAGGAAACGCCGACTTCATCTAGTTTAAAAAAAAAAAACATGATTGACGTGTAAAAGTGTTTGTACAAACCTACTTACAAAAAATAAAATCATTTCATTTCAAAATCATTTCATTTCATTTCATTTCAATGCAGATTAAAAAACATCGTTAAAAACATAAAACAGCATGTTCTCAAAAAAGTGCAGTTAAAACAACGTGATTTGCAGTACTGCTACGTTATTTTGACTATAAAATTACCCTGCACGCTGTTTTATATGAAAAACGCTGCAACCAAATTTGCATTCTACCCAAAATCCACAACAATGGAGTAAGTAGATCCGTTAATATTTTATAAGCTCGAAATATGTTGAGTTATTTATATTTCAAAACTTTTTCAATAAGATGGTTTGTGAACTAAGAAGAAACGCGAATTCTAACATGCAACTATTTACTTAACACTAGATAAAGCTCCACAAACAAAACAGGTGTTCGGTAGATTTAAGTACATAGAAGTAGAAAATCGCCAAACAAATTAGTTTTACATAATCAGATTGTTTAAATTCCAATGTTAATGGGAAAGTCGTTTGTGCCGGGCAATCAATGGCAGTAACTGGCAGGCAATCAATGAAATGTATGGTATAAGGTGAGAAGTTGTGAGTAGTGTCTGCCGGCGTATATTCACTTTCTCAACGTACACGTGGGCCTGTATTTGAGATATGTTTCGAAGAAAGTGAGAGGCGTGACTTTTTCTTTACTCAAACGTTTTGAGCACTTGCTGACCGGCTGATAGTGTAGGTAATGTACATTTCTAGATGTCCAAGAAAAATCTTAATGGAATTCTTTTTTTTTTCTTGGTGACAAGTAGTTTTAAAAGCTGAATTAAAATTCAGTGCAATTTGTTCTAAGCTTTTAGACCAACAAGTATTTCTTTTTTGCATTGCTGATGAAACAAGTTTTAAACTTGAATCAAGCATCCTATTGTTACCTGTTTTTCTTTCAACTCTCTCGATTAATTCCACGTTGGTGCGATAGAGACAGCAATTACCTGCAAAGAGAACAGAACGATTAAAAATTAAGTACGATTTCAAACTATACTGTAGAAATCTGTACTAAGAATACTTTTACTTCTATCTTGCTAGTATATTTGACTCAAATTGAGGTCGGCAAAGTACTACAGTAAATTAATTAATTAGGTTAAGTTACGATTGTAACTTTATTTAGAAATTATTGTTCACAGGATCACTTTATCTTAATTAAACTTAAATACATTTAATTTCTTTAAGAGCAGTTTTGGCTCAGTGGTATCGGCCTCAACATTCGAGTTATTAGGTCGTGGGTTCGAACCCAGGTAGGCACTTTACATTGTGTAATTTATTTCGTCACCACTGCACACTGCTCTCAAAACGGTAAAGGAAAACATCGTGAGGAAACCGTCTTTAAATTTTCGGTTCTAGGACATCCAGAACAGAAAATTCGAAGATGCGTGACATTCACCAACCCGCACTGGGCCCGCGTGGTGGATTACGGCCCACTCCCTTACACAGAGAGCAGGCATGCGCCCCAGCAGTGGGAACATTATAGGCTGATTATGCTACATTTAGCTTCTAAATTCGTACTGTATTACTTCATTCTATAATTTTTACTTTCAAACAAATTGTGGTGCGACTTTATACCGTATCTACTATAATGAAAACATATTATATGAGTAAACTAATTAATTGAAGACCTTCTATGTTAAACAACTAACTTAATAAGTAAGTTGTTCAACGTGTTGTATGTTCACGACACGAGAGTAATCAACATTGTGACAGTATCTTTTCCCAAACATACGTCCTACATACAAAGTTAGGTCGAACCGAGCCAAAGCGATAAAAGCCTCTCTTTGACAGAACCTCTGATACAAACATGCGGGCAAATAAAACTGGCTGAAGCCACTGAACAAACACGCCTAATAAAAAAAACTTGGTATCTTACTGAACTGAGCGTAGTGGTGGAAAGTGGAACACAGAGTAAGGAGCCAATGGAATCCAGAGCGAACAGCGCAAAATACTGGCTGGTCTAAGCTGACCAATAAACTTCTAGTATTGGAAAAAAGGGCAAGGTACTTCTTATCAAGAGGTTTTATTATAAACAATCAAAAAAGAGTATCCTGTGTGTACAGCAAACTGCGATCGAAAAGCAAGCAGTATTGTGGCGGTACAAATTACTTTGCTTTCTCAACAATTAGCTTTGGCAGCATAGTTTAGACGTCAAATGTTCAGAAACAGCTGTGTCACACTGCAATGTCGCTACTTGGGATTCTGCAATGCCAGATATATTAAGACCGTTAACCTATCGAACGAGCTCTCTTAAATATCACACATAGTGTCAGAATTGGAATAGCACCAGCTTGTTGCGATTCGCGACTTCGTCTGCGATCCAGGATGAAAAGTAGCCTATGTCCTTAGGTCATGGTCTAGCTTTTCTTGCACACTCAAGCATTGTTGGTAAATTGGAATCTGTGAAAAACGCGCGGTTTTTCGCGACGTAGCACTCCATCTGCTTCTTATTCCGTCTAGTTGCAACGATAAAGCGCATAGCAGCATTATTGTGCGAAGATGTTATCGTTTTACGGTACGAAACTGTCTCTGACCCAGTTCGCGTAACAGTACCTAACTGCAATGTTTTAGAAATAGCTAACGATGTGTGGCCATTGATTAACTGATTCTGTTAGGTATTGGATAGGATAGGGATAGGACATGAGGAATGCTGAAGTTATAAAATTTAGTGACATCTTTTAAACTGCATTAAAAAAAAAATAACAACGAATAAAGGTTCTTGCAGACAGGAACGACGCGACTGTTGTAGAACAATTTCTATGAAAACTTAATGGAAATTGTTCTACTAGAGTCGCGTCAAGCTGTCGTATCGCGCCCGTCTGCGGGAACCTTCATGCCCCTTGTTCGGGAGGGTTATAAGAAATCTTATAAAATATGTACGGTCGGCAACAAAACTCTATCAACAGTCATTTTTACATGTTATTAAATTGACTACAATTTTTTTCAATAAACTGCTGCAAAGAGTTTATATTCTAAAAATTGTATTTCGGGTGCAATTTTGAACAAATATTTTGCTCAAAAAACTGAAGTGTTAATCGACTTTTGTTGCTGACTGTACACCTCTGCCTAACTCTTTGGAGATTACAAGCGTGACGTTTGTGTTTCTTTTCTCTATAGGTAAATCTTTAATCGGAACAAAAATGGGCGCTTGACAGAGTTTGATCCAACTTGATTACAACATCGGTAAAAAAAGGAAACTTCGTCAAGATAAATCTTTAAGACGAAGATCGAATTACACGGTTTCATTAAAAAGTACATATTTTGCACGAAGCATCGTTTACTCGATTGAGCCCGTGGAATCGAGCAAGCAGTCAACGCGGCATCGAAACTACAAACATCGCGATATTTTGATCTGACAAAAAACTGGCCAAGTGCGAGTCGGACTCGCACACGAAGGGTTGCGTACCACAAGGCAAAAACGCCGAAAAAAACACGTTTGTTGTATGGGAGCCCCCCTTAAATAACTGTTTTATTTTGTTTTTAGTATTTGTTGTTATAGCGGCAACAGAAATACATAATTTGTGAAAATCTCAACTGTCTAGCTATCGCGGTTCTTGAGATACACCTACAGCTATACAGACAGACGGACGGACAGACAGCGAAGTCTTAGTAAACGGGTCCCGTTTTTTAACCTTTGGGTACTGAACCCTAAAAATGACTGCTTATGAAAAGCTTCAATAGCTAGCCGGCAATGTTCGATTGGGTTTCGTCACGCAAACTTTTTGTTTCGACTCTTCGCTTTGGTTGCTAATAGGAGTAAAAAAGATGGGTACCTGGTACAAATAAAGGTGTAGTTAAGTCGAAATATCAACGTTGCACAAAGGAATAAGTCGATTCTCTTGTAACGATGTTGGTTTAGTGATTGAAAGATAACATAATACAATTTATTGATACTGTGGGTCTGAACAAATAATAAATGATGATTTGTGATGTTATCGAAATCTTACTATTCTTTTTCTTTGAAGTTGTTGAGACAGCTAGGTCACGTCTTCAGTACCCCTAATTGCGTTACACACTATCAATCACAGTCTGAATAATTTTGAAGGATATTGTTAATCCATTGCTTCTAATGTTCGAAAAAAAAACCTGCTCAAAAACGTAAATAACGCAATGTATGTTGTTGAACTGTCAAAATGAAAGTCATTACTACTGTTAATACATTACGCAATTACCTCGCTGGTTTGTGCCTTTTTACTTGACTTGTAAACAATTCAAAGTTATCGCTACTTGTCGCTTCGTTAATCAAGCTGGCGACCTAAGTAGGGGCTAGCGCATAACGGAATGCGATCGCCATGGAGCGAACCACAGCATGGCGGAAGTTAGTTACGATATCATTACATTGCATCAACATTTAAATATGGAGGAAAGGCATTAAAAATAATCGCGTTATCAAGTTTAACTGCATATAACTATAATTATCTAATCATAACTCTTGTCTGGACTAGATAATGAAGAACTAGGAGTATTAATGGAAGGGTTGGGCTGAATGTATACAGTGATGATGATGATTTGCTATAAGCTGTTTTCAATTACCGTACTTATAACTATCGGGACTACAAGTTAATATAACTTTCATTGATCAACTTCTTAGGGTGAATTTCGCCAATCCGCGTGCAAGAGTCACTGTCATCATTGTTGTGGAATATTGACACTGACAGCTCTTAATTGCAGTTTAGATGTGTTAACGTAGATTTTCTTGTTAGAGAAACTCGGCTAGAGGATAATTTAGATCCTCTACTTAGCGACTGAGCAGTGGTGGCCAAGTGGTAACGGCCGCGACTTACGAGTTGTAGGTCGTAGGTTCGAACCCAGACAGGCGCTTTACTTTGTGTAAATTATTTCATCACCACTGCTCTCAAAACGGTGAAGGAAAACATCGAGAGGAAACCGGCATGTCCTAGAACCAAAAATTCGAAGACATGTGACATCTACCAACCCGCACTAGGCCCGCGTGGTGGATTACGGCCCACTCCCTCTCACAGAGAGGAGGCCTGTGTCCCAGCAGTGGGAACATTATAAGCTGATTATGCTACTTAGCGACTCATTAGTTATATTACGTAACAGTCCATTCACCTGTATATTGATGATATCATAATGCAGTCATCAATTTGCCTGTCAACTGTAATTGTTATTGACATTGTGGCATTGTTTTCTCAAAAAATGTTTGTTACTGCGGTTTAGGTATGGGAAACGCCCGATCAGCTGTGAAACTACAGACTTTACAATTTTGTAAAATGGACAACAAATACACAATACAGAAAACAACAAAGGGAACCTATTGAATCTTTCAAACAGAATAAAACTTTTTCACGATTCTTTTGTGTGTGACGCGGTGGAAAGTCGTAAGCCGGTCGGGTCGGTCGCAAACGATACACGTACGTAGATACGTGTCGCATACGTGATGCTTGCCTAAAACGGAGGTTCCTCATTGCCAGTGTCACTCGTCCATTGACTGTTTAACAGTTACAACCTTTTATACCTCCCCTCCCTAAATGGTGATGTACGCGACTTCAATATTCATGCACCAAAGTGAAAGAGCTACCGAGAACGGTCACTGAAAGTTGACACCACTAGACTTTTCAATGTTATTATTGCATTTACATTATATACATTTACATACGACATTGACATCTATGCATTTTTATTGCCGTACTAGCTTCTATCCGCGGCTTAATCCCAGTGGATGTCGGAAATTTCACCGGTTTTAATTCTTTTGCGCGGTACCCTAATTCTTTTTCTAAAATAAAAGTTGCCTAAGTTACTCTTTACAACATTAGCTATCTGCTAGTGAAAATCGGTCCAGCCGTTTCGGTGATTAACCGGAACAAATAGACAGACAGGCAAACAAAAAAAAACTTTCATATGCATTTAGTAAAAAGCTATTATTTTGACTTTACAAACAGACACTTCAATTTTATTTATTTTATTCATATAATATAATATTTGTAGATGTATGTAGATTAGTCCCCTTACTAATAAACGTTGTTAATATTTGTATATATAGCGTCTGTATAGTTACACAAAGCTTTGTTTTCTTATTTCGAAAGTCAAATTACTGACGACTGAAAGAGAGAAATCGGTGTGTAATTATTCATCTGATATAATACGTTTATTAGTATTTATTAGTAAGGGGATATATCAGCAGTTGAGAAAAAATACACAGCGTTGGCCCGGATCCAAGCTGTGATTCATTTAGACGATTATCCTCATGACACCGCATACCTGTATCATAATACTTGAAGTAAAGGTAAGGTGTTTTCCGTCCGTAGCGAGTAATTAACTTCGAGAAAGCAAACATGACACTAAGTTGGAATTTCTGCATAGTCGTACGAGACTAGGGACTAAAGGACTTAGTCGGTTAGTATGTCATGTTAGCATGTACCAACTTCCTGTGATTGGCTGAGTGGCTTTGCGGCAGTTATCTCGTCTTTCTTATTGGGTACTTCAAATGTGGACTCAAGTGCTGCGACAGAGCGTAATTAGTGAACCGCGGGAAAGTTATTGATGCTAAAGAATTGCGATTGTTCTTCTATGCTGTTCTAATGGTTTCTGGTGAAATCTCTTGATTGATACATTCGGTTTTTGACCTGAACTTTGGAGTGACATGTCGCTGCTATTTTGAAGAATCGATTAAGAGCTCAACTAATGAGACACAATTACTTATATTGTTACCCAACTTAATAAGCTTGCCTAATAAACCGAAGAAAGTAAAGCATTACCTACCTTTCGATCTTATAATTTGTTGAAATGTTATAAGTATGTTTTGCAACTTGTTAACAGTCTTCTGCAACCGTGATTACAATCGCGGTAAACAGTGCCGTTATTTTTCACCCTGACTATTAAACTTCTGCAAAAACTAGTACATACATCAGGTACTGGATAAAAATGAACACTGGTCAGGAACTTAAGTTGTTGGAGCGTAATGTTAGTGGCTTTTTCCACTCGCTGCAGTGTGCAGTGGTGCGGAAGAAGCCCAACTCTTGAACGACTTGCGCGCTTCTATCGAGAGAAAAAATCTCGTTAGAAAATGGGTAGCTAACAGTTGGAAACTAGTTGTACAAGTATGATCTCAGTAAAAGTATTTTTAGGTTAGGTACTTAACTCAGTTATTTGAAGACGGATCTAGGAAGTTTTATTGTCATATGAGTCACGCCGGCCGTGATCCGAAAAAGTAAAAGTTATGTTTAAATAGTTGTAAGTGGAGAAATAAACGAAAGTACAGAACGTAATGAGAGTTTAAGGAAATTGTCTCGTGCCTTTTCGACTGGCAAGTGGTTGCCGAAACAAAAACCCAGTTCTGAGCGCGAAGCGAAATTCGCGTTCAGATGGGAGACATAATGCACATTAACGCTACCCCACCAGATTTTACATTTATTACTTTACTTCTGAAAGTCATTGTTCACGCTGTAAAGTTGCATAAGGATTAACGGCGCGTTGTTGTGTTACAAAGAGTTTTGAATAGGCTATTAGGTACAGATCATTTAGATAATCGCACTCTAGATAAAAAATGTATACCATATTAGTTTTTGGAAATAATTTTCCTTCCGAACAAAACGTTAGCGGTGTTACTAGTAAGCTTACCAAATATGTGGTAAAGGCAATAACGACCTTAGATTAATCGGAGGAGCGCCATATTGGCAGCGACATTCCCCCCCTCCTCCCCGCTGAACTTCCTCGTTCACAAGGATAGGCTGAATATGGCGAGCACATCGCTCGAACTTCCCTTACAGAGCAGGTGATGATTATTATTAGTAGTACCACTTTCCGTTCATTGAACCGACACCGTTACTCCGTTTACGCATTTAGCTCTCGCGGCTGCCATACGACATGACACAAATAACAATTGGCCAATTGGTTACTGCTCCTCTTAGGAGGCAGTAACGGTTGTGCGATGTGTGTCCGAACTGCTCAATAACAGTGACAGGTGTTGTACATAAAAGTATTATGAGATACAATCGCACTTAATAAACCTGTAACATGAAGACAATATTAAAGCAATTGGAGGTAAAAGCTAGATAATGCTAAAAGCTACAACATTGTTATTCAAACGAGACAGTTACGAACGCATCCGCGCTTGCGGTTCGCGTTTTTTTGCGCCGCCATTTTGTATTCCTGCGGGGAGGCGTCGGCGTCGGGGCGCGGAATTGTCTTGTTTTATGGCAAAAGTGAAACCGAGATTACGTGGTGCCCCGAGATGGTTGAATGACACTTAAAGTTAACTGCAAGGTATCTCGGCTTCCTTTGCCCTGCCCATCGTGATTGATGCGGTTAACTGACAATGTGTTTAACAAAAGGAACTTTCACCATTTTACAAAATTATCATCGAAAAACAATATAGAGAAACTATTATCGTTTCTGCTTTGTCATCGAGTATTCTTATCGTAGACGTTAATGTTTCTACCTGTCTGTCTGTAGTACGAATGTCCTATTTCACATATCGGGTTAGGTATATTATGAAAACGTTTCTAATTGCTCACAACCGGTGTCTAATGTTAATAACACTGGCCGTTAAACATCAAGGTATCTGCCGATCTTGCTAAAACTAGAAACGAAGAATTTCTTCACGCGTTTCGACAAGAACAGGTTTGACTGGATCCACGAATGTCGTGTCGTTTAGTTTTCGTAAGCACATTTGGAGATTTTTACGGTTCCGTACCCAAAGGGTAAAAACGGAACCCTATTACTAAGACTTCGCTGTCCGTCCGTCCGTCCGTCCGTCCGTCCGTCCGTCTGTCTCTCACCAGGCTGTATCTCAAGAACCGCGGTAGCTAGACACTTTACACTTTCACAGATAGGTAGATACTTTCACAGATGATGTATTTCTGTTGCCGCTATAACAACAAATACTAAAAACAAAATAAAATAAATATTTAAGGGGGGCTCCCATACAAAAAAACGTGTTTTTTTCGGCGTTTTTGCCGTCTGTCTGTCGCCAGGCTGTATCTCAAGAACCGCGGTAGCTAGACAGTTGAAATTTTCACAGATGATGTATTTCTGTTGCCGCTATAACAACAAATACTAAAAACAAAATAAAATAAATATTTAAGGGGGGCTCCCATACAAAAAAACGTATTTTTTCGGCGTTTTTGCCGTCTGTCTGTCGCCAGGCTGTATCTCAAGAACCGAGGTAGCTAGACAGTTGAAATTTTCACAGATGATGTATTTCTGTTGCCGCTATAACAACAAATACTAAAAACTAAATAAAATAAATATTTAAGGGGGGCTCCCATACAAAAAACGTGTTTTTTCGGCGTTTTTGCCTTGTGGTACGGAACCCTTCGTGTGCGAGTCCGACTCGCACTTGGCCAGTTTTTTTTTTTCTCAATGTGTACGTAAATTTTCCAACTGGATTGTTATCTTTGATCATGGAAACCTTGCGGAGTAAAAAACCACGAGACATGTTTCAGATTATGAGTTCCAACCCCTCTTTCCACGTCGGTTGTTCTACTAACGGACGGTTGATTCGCTCAAACCAGCGGACAGATTGATGCCGAGTTCAACGAACAAGTTACCATAAAATGAACAAACCACCTGAAAAACTGTGGAGCAAATATTTTATCATCTAATTTCGGGAGGGACGTGTCAATAGGCCTTTTGTTCGGAAAAAGGGACATACATAAAATGCGACGTAACTTTTACAGTGACATTCTGAAAGAGGTCTTTTTATCCCGAATCTAAAAGGAAGGTATGTTTAAGTAATATTTCAAGTTTTTTGTTGACTGTTGTCGCCGAGGTGAACCAATAAATGTTGGATGGACCAGGTGGCCTGTATGTAAGAACATTAACCGACACCCAGCGGACATGCAAAGCAGAAGTTTTTATATGAATAACTGTGAGACTGGTGTATGTAATAATTTTATATACTTCGCGATTATATCCAGCTAATATTATAACTGCACTTATATATCCTATGCCACCAAGTATTTAAATTAGTGGAGGAATGTCTGTTAGAATGAAATGTATTCAAGCATTATGCCAAAAGGACAAAAAACTAAAAAGCAATACCTACTTAAAAGAAAAGGTCCAGTGAGTCAGACAACGAACCGGCTTTTATCACAAGTGTGGTATGTCGCTGTGAATATAAAACAGGTTTATACTTTACGTCTAAACAGGTAATTTATGGAATAGTTAACAAACGCTCCAAAATTTCACCGAAAACTATAATGCCGAACTATTCTTGCTATAATTACCGTGTATTACTTTCTGGCCCTTTGAAAAAAAAACTTCTACCTGAGACGTTGACTCATTGAGAAAGCTTTTGTCCTAATCCTTACATTCGGGCGGCGTATCCGGCTATTTGAGACGTGGGATTTCTGATGTTTTGACCTCTAACGCAGGTAACTCGTGATACATTTTTATGAACGCGATTCCTGTGAACGTAATTTATTGTTGTTTCTTTGTATTTGTTCGGGACCTGTTCGTACGTGTATAGGCGATACGTGTTCAATGAGGATTTACGTGGTAGGACTAGGGTTTAGTAAAAAAAATTGGTAGTTTCGTTTTTGGTAGAGTTCATTTTGTCTTGGCGTGTCCGGCTTATTGTGTTATTCCACCATCGAGAAGATTCCCCAAAATTCGATTTACGGTACAAGTGAATAAGGCTGTTTAGTTTTTTGTACAACGAAGTCAAACTAGTTTAACCGAAACGTCTTCGCAAGTTAAAGAGAAATCGTTAAACTGTAAATCCTGGTCAGTCAGCAACAGTTCCGCAAAATTTTAAAGATGAAGACGAGTTTCGAGATCTCCTTCAAGTCTACATCAACCAATAACAACAGAAGTTTCGCTTGGAATGGCAGATTAATGATAAAGAGGCTGTTGTTTTGTACGGACATGGCCAACCGGTCCCAGTATACATACTTAAGGTATCCCTCCAAAAATATTTTTATTATCCTCGGCCCTCGCTATCTTTACAATATCGATCACATTTTAAAATACCGGATTTGGTTGGAGTCATCAAAAATATGCCGCTTTTAATCGTTGGGATTTTCCTTGGCACATTTTCCTTTACATAACAAGTTTTATTTATTCTGAATGAACTAATCTCTTCGCTTGTCGTGCAGAGTACCTTAGGATGCGTCAGACAATGCCTTAACCAGGTATACCTACATTTTAAATTAAAACAATGATACTGGCAGACCTTGCTTGTCCTCAAAGATTCACGAGATAATGGTCCAAACGTGAACATCCAAAACCCAGTGGGACATCCAAAAATAAAAAGCCAACAGTTGAAGAGCAACACAAAGTCTCGTCGCTCGTAGAGTCCGTAGAACTATGGAGTGTTTGAATGGGGCTAACGAGACAGTCGTCGAATGATGCCCGCTGTTTTGTGAGGCGCACCAGAAAAGATCTTTTACATTTAGCACACCTTTTGTGTTAAATTCCATAGTGCTTCCTCTAGATGTGCGCTGCGTTTTTAAGCGCATTAGCGGTGAAATGAGTATGGCGGAGACGAGAAACGTGGAGATGGAACTGAGTGCTTCTAATGCATTTGAGTTTTGTTTACTATAACGTCGGAAAATTTAAATAGTGGAATGTGTTGATCTTTCTTTGTATTTGTTCGGGACTTGTTCGTACGTGTATAGGCGAGGCGATACGAGTTCAATGAGGATTTACGAAAATTTAAATAGTGAAATGTGTTGTATCGAAATTAATTCATATAACTTAATTTCCTTTAGCAGACTTACATATTGTGTCAACATAATGAGATTCTTAGGAGTTTCTTTGTAAGACAATAGACAGAGAATTTAATTATACACTTATTAACGCTGCAAAATTTTTGAAAGGTATTTTAATTTGACTGAACCTGTGTACATTATTATTCTCTACTTAGCTTTCTGGAGTCCCCATAATCAAAATTTTAGAAGAAAATGAAGGTATCTGCGAGTTCTGCGACAGACTGAATGCGGAATGCGAAAGACCAAGTGTTGTGGTGCAAACAAAGTGTGTTTAGAAATACTTACCTACCTATATAAACAATTAAATTAAGAATGATATGACTAAGAGCTTGAGGATATACTTATTAATATTTATGATTAACTTTATATAAAGTTAAGTATTCAAGATTCTGCATGAGTCACGTCGTCAGAATCTTAGTAATGATTTCAAATATTTTTGTATCGAGCTCATATCTCGGATTTGTTGTGTTACCTCACGCTCACGGGCCTTACTATGTAGCTTCGTCATTATTTTTTACGCTTTTAGATAAAGCAGGTCTCATTAGTAATAGAGAAACATAAAGTTATATCCTTTTCAAATAATACATATAAAGGAAACAAATTTTATAGATGACTAACATAATATATATTTGGGTAATATATTTGGATGGTCTTTCAAACACTATGTCTATCCAACTTTCACAAAATTGCTAAGATTAGTTGATCACAAAGTCAGTAAACACGAAATAAAATATGAAAGTCGAAATAATGACTACGGTAGATATGCATAGATAACAATCCCGGTAACATCATAATAATATATACGCTATGTACCTATAATAATCACCATCCGTACTTTTCCTTCATGATTATAAACTATACCATGACAATAAAACAGTAACAGTAGGTACCATAGCAATAAAATTATGAACTTACTTACTTCCACGATCATGCAACAAGTATATGAAAAATATACAGTGAATTATTCACTACTTGGTTTCGACATGACCTAACCTGTGCGGAGCTCTCGTGAGGCGAAAAGTTCAAGGTATGATGCATACCAAACGTATTGCAATAAGTATTTACATCATACATTAACGAGCCATTGAATAAACATTAGACAATCGCTGAAACTTGATACCCATCAATAAGGTGAAGATATCGATGAAGAATTTATGTTTCGTAAATCTGATGAGATTTTGCGTTTGTTGTGGTTACGATTACGTTGAGGTGTAAATATTCTGATAGTAACGGTATTGTGAATTAAAAGATTCACGGTCGTCCTTTCTTTATTACGAATCCAAGAATGTGCTCAATTTACAAAAATTTTACCATCTGATTCACAAATTGAATGCCAGTCGTGGCGGACCAAGACGAAGATGGAGCGACGAGCTTAACTCCTACCGATAGGACTGGCCGATAAAACAGAAGAGAGAAGTATGTGGAATAGGGAGATGGAGGCCTTTGTCCAGTAGAAGGATTATATAGACTAGATCGATAGATATAGTCACATATACCAGTGGAGTCACAGTCTCGAATAATAGTTGAATTTCTAGTTTCAAAAATTGACTTCACAATAGTGAATATTATTCTGTAACCATTCACATTCAAATTAATAATTTATCAACAAAGCCCAACTTTATTATTTATTTATTTTAGGAAGTTACAGCTAAACAAATACAGTCACTAATAATTTATGCAAAATAAGGCCAATTACAAGTCATGGGAGAGGGAATCTAGCATAACGAGGAAAAGAGCTTAAAGTAGCCTCTCTTATTCTGATTCAAGCAAAACTGAGTTAAATTAATAATGACGACGCTTCGTTCGTGAACCTCCACATTAAATTAAACGTGCAATTAAATAAAATGTCTGGGAGCAAGGAGCATTTTTACTAAACATAATTTGAAAGAAGTTTTGATACCGCTTGAAATAAACTTTTCTCGTGAATTTTCCAGTTCATTGCGCACCTCTAACAAGTAGAGGTGAATACCCGTAGCTAATTTGATTTGTAGGCAAATTGTGATTGTATAATTTAGAAGTAAAAAAACATTACTTTAGTATTTATCCGATCACTCTACTTTAGTGGGATATGTATGTACATATCCAACTAATTTAGAGTTTCTTGGACAGTTCCTTAACTAACACAGGAAACTCCCAGATTCTTCCAGCAGTTTTTGTGTCAACTTTATACAAACAAACAAAACTTTTGTCTTCACGAGATTAAATGATTAAGTATTAGTTTGTCTTAGTTTTCTACTAAAGCAGAGTTGTGTGCAAAGTTGCTGACGCGGACGGACGCGGGTCGGACTCGACGCGTGACCTTGCGCATGCAACCCTTCCGCTGACGTCCGCGCATTTCTTATAAACAAATACAATAAGTGTTTTGTTTCCGCGCAAAGAACATTTGACACGTTTTGCATGCGCGCTCTTAACTGTTACTGTGGAAATATGAAAATCTTATAATTTTACCTTTTTAGTTGCTGATGCTGATGGCTGAATTTTTGAAAAAGTATGTAGGTACTTATTAAAAGGATTTTGCTCAGCGTTTTTTTGAGCTTTTTTTTAAAAAAGGTTGGAAGATGAGGCCAAACATTGACATTTAACTCGACTATGTAACTAAGACCAATATTTTTGTGTACCTTGTCCACAAAAGAACTGTCCCATACATTGGGCAAGTAAACTAATACATTTTTAATGTGCGTTTACATCGGTTGTGTATACTTAGGTCTTCGACCTGTGTGTGCCTTAAGAAGGTTCCTAATGACATTCCCCAGACCACCCATAAACCCATAATTACTTCTTGACCGTAAGCAAGAGCGAAAGAATCGTGCTGCAATATTCCCTTAACGCTAACAAAGTCTGGAAGACTGATTACCCGTTAACTACATCAGTTACAAGAAAAATCTCTGGCTTTAGTAAAAAATACAGCTGGGACCAGAAATAAGAAAAGTTTGCGAGAGTTTCCTATTGTCAAAGCATTGTTCTTTGATGGGAGTGGAAGAGTTTAAAGATGTCACCGGAGAGGCATTCACGTCGCATAGCGCAGAGGTGCGGCCGGCCACCACCCACCGTTGCCAACTACTCTAGGGCTGCTGAATTACTGAAAGTGTCATAGTTTGTTTTATCAACCAATAAAAAAAACTTATGGTGAGGCAAATGGCGGTATGAGACCATTAGGGGAAAGGATACTGATTAGGTAGAACATTTTCGTTCAATTCAATAGGTACAATGCGTGTTTTTATCACATACTAGAACGCAAACGTCATTCTAATTAATTATGAAAGAGTATGAGGTAACAACGGATTTTATACATGACGATATGGTTATTATAACCAGAAAAATATCAGTTCTTGCCGATTACTTAAATACCGTTTTATAATGCCGCTGCACAGTAAAGTATAAAATCTTACTGTTATTGCATGTAGTTAATTACCGATGAAAAACATTGACAATAATTGTTATTTTTTACGAGTGGTGAGAAACTGTTGTGCCTGTGACAACCTTGCTAGGTCTGCGCGACTTGATAAACTTCAGCAATCCGACTGCGGTTGTGAAGACAAATTGGATTGAAACAGTTCCACCGGTTTTTTCTAATCTTTGAAGTTCACAGAGTAATTATGATTGGCTAACTTTTTATTTGTAACACATGGCCAGTGATTATTTGCGGTGAGACATGCAACTGGTAATTACGAAGTCGAACACGCAAACACAAAGTTAAGGCGCGTTAAGTGTTTATGTAAAATGAACCCAGATTAAGGTCGATTTACGTTTGGCTCTATTACTGGCCAGTTTGACAGCGTGTCAGACTGTCAAAGTAGTAATCGATATAAAAACTAGCATGAAAACTGCTATATTTACTAATGACAATAGAAATGGATAACACGCTAAAAAATAATTGACACAACACAATAAGTGGTAGGCAGGAAAATAAATTTAGCCGCAGAACAGCCAAACATGATGAAATATCGATTATCAATAACCATAACGTCCAATCGTTTTGCACATCTAAATGAGCGTCATATCGAGGTCACCTACCATATACATTTGGTTCAATTATCTAGCTTTTAAGGTTTAGATATAACTGTTACCTGCACTAGGTTCATGTTGTTTGATATTCCGATGGCGTTCGAAAGTGCTGCGGTGATATCGTCAGTTTCTTTGGCGAATAGCAGTGTAGTGTTAACATTTATTATTCTGGAAGTGGCCGCAAGACGGCTGTAGAATAATAAGCATCTTTATGACTTCAATCTCAGATTTGAACGGGCTTAGGAAATATTTGGTTCTAGTGTGTTAGTTTTGCGTAAATAGCACCTTTTCGATTTGCAAGAATTTTAGTAAAATGGATAATAGTAATGTAATTTTTCCAATCTACTTGACACAATATGAACACGTTAAGCCCCATCCTTATACGTATAAATTAAGATATTTATTTTGTTATCAACGCATAATGGAATTTCTAAATTAATTTTTAGATCAAATAATATTCCTTCTAACGCTTCTAACTGACATGTATTCACCTTAACAGACGTTCAGTAAGAAATTGTCAATTACGACTTTATAGATATTTGTTTGAAAATAATATTTCTCGGGAATAACACGTATCTGAGCTGACAGTCACGTAATCTACACGAATGGTTATTGACTGGTATACGTGAGAATATTTGTATGTGGCTAAGTAATAACAACCGCACGGATCGATCGAAGACTAAGCTACGCTTGCCGCGGTTGGTTCGTGGATGGGTTACCATCTTTACATTCCAAGACCCCTCCATTCCTCGGAAAGCACGTTAAGCTGTTGGTCCCGGCTGTCATTTGTGGATCTTTAACAGGCGTTACGGGACGTCAGAAGCTCGAAAGTCTGACAACCAGTCTTATCAAGGGGTACCTCTACAATCGAGTTACTGCGTAATAACCCAGTAACTCAATTGTGCGATTCAGTCGCTTCATGTAAAATAATGGTATTCAGCTGCATCTGGTTAGGCTGGAAGCCGACCCAACATAGTTGAGAAAAGTCTAGGCAGATGATGACGCTACCTTAGTAATATGTAAGTACCTATATTTGCAAGTGAGTGAAACACTGGGTGTAAGTGCGTGCACACAGTCTTTTAACATTTCCTAAATATGAAATCAGTAGCAGGAAACATTACGTGATTTAACGTAATAGCTTTATTCCAATATATTGGTCACCATCTTATACCACGTATAAGTAACTATGCAATTATTAACGCTGACCCAAATTCTTGGCAGCTCAACTATGCATTTTGATAAGTAGCGACTGTGTGTGTTGTCCGTGATAGAAGTCTGATTAAATAATTCTAAAGAATGCTACCCACAGTTACGTAACCACTTGAATGAAATAAAATGGAACGATTTTTCTCGTTTACAGCTTCAATTTTATTTTTTTGGCGTTCCGAGTCCATTGCAGTGCTTGCGGTTGCGGCCAGACTATTCGAAGGTTTTATTTGAATGAGACCGAGTCAGTAATTAGTCAGTGCAGCAAGAATGCAGTTTTAGTACTGAACGAGGTTGAACGATTTTTTTATTTTGAATTATAAAATAGATGGGACTTATGTAATTTATTTGCTTACGATATTTGGTTCATCGCACTGATAACGGTAACATTCAATTTGATTTAGCCACTAAACACCAGTGGTATACTTTAACAGACAGTTGTCTGTCGACTTGCCAAGTAAGTAGGTTCACAAATTTGATTTCACGATGTCCATTTCGTAACAAGCGTTCAAACCTGTTCACGGAATACAGTTTTTGTATAGTTATTTCTACGGAAATATTCACGGCCGACGGATTTTGAGTAAGCGGGACTTTACGGTCAGTTTCTTCTCCTTTCTTTTTTATAAAAACAAACCCGCCAAACATTGCAAAGTGAATTTGAGAGGAAAGGCAATTTAATATCTTGGGAAGAGGATAAAATAATTCCTTAACAAAAATATTCATTTCTCTGGGGTAAAGGGCCAAAGAGATCTACTAGAATGTATCTATCCATATAATCAGAAATTGCCAACTTATCATTGATATCTTCGCCACGATGCTATTAAATCGACAACTAATATCATAAAACCGTAACATAGATTGGCGAGAGTTGCCAAAAGCGTCCTACAACAATACATTATGGTTAATATCGGCTCAGACGCTGTAAATCCCAAGTTGATTGAAGTGCGGACATGCTTTAGAATATCTTTAGTCAATATCACCTTGGATCCGTGGTTTTATACCTACTGTGTTCTGGAACACAATGCCAACCCGTTTCGTCGTATAATAAGTTGTTCAACATATTGTGTAAAGCCTTTGTGATCTCATTGGAGGCGTCGAAAGCGTTTACCAACGTAATGTTATTCATGAGCTGAATTGTCTTTCAGATAAGAATCTTCTTTACTTTTGTAATGATTAGTTTGACTTTGGTATTAGTTTAGAAACGATGTTTATGTTTTTTGGCTTTTTAGAGTAATGCTTGGGTAGTAATCGATATTTTACTGTATTAACTTGAAACGTAAACATTCGTAGGCTGGACAGACTTCGTTCAATTATTATCTATTTAAGTTATATCACGTATTGAATGGATGCCAACACACGCTTTGTCAAATGCTTTGTTATAACTACGTTCAACAATAATTCTAAAATGTACTCTGAACGTGGATTGCGCCAAATGCAGTTTGGTTCGCAAATTATTAGGAGCAAGCTTTATTTCAACTCCTACAGAGACCGGTTCTTTAGCAACGTTCGAAATTGCCGATGGAGGTCGACTGAGATAATAAATTCATTAGTTTATTATTTCGTTACCTTTACATAAGGGATTAATTTCGATATCCATTATGATGACAGTCACAGTAAAAGAATGTAGTTCAAATTTCTGAATCATAAAATTCGGCTAATTTTGTTTTACTCACATGGGTCAGTCCAATTTCGTTTGAAACTAGTTTTAAAACTTGACCTAAGTTGTGAGACTAGTATGTGGATAAAACGAGTTATTATTTATATAAGATTCTACTTTAAATTCTAAAGTTCAAGACTGAATGACACACCAACATAATAACAATAATGTACACAACGGATTGAAAGGTCACATCGCATCGGTATACGAATTCATTTTGACAAGCTCTGAGAGAATGACGTTTCACAATAGCATCTTACAATGGCTTATATTATTTTTCAACACACTTGCTCGTAAAGTGGCTCTTATTGAACCGCTTTTAGGTCCATAATGGAGTGTATTACGAACGCGTGCTTTTTCTTTACTTTAATCCACATGTTCTGTAATACCACAGATAACTATTTACTAGTCGGAGACGCGCGCTTTTTTAATCTCATCAAACCCTGCGTTCCGAGTTGGGAAATAATCGATGTGTTCCGAATTGGGAAATAACCGAATTAGCGTGAGCGCGATAACGATAACGATGTCCCGTGAATCGTCATAGATGACGTCATGACATTCGCCATCTTGCGATAATGCCGACCATGCCCTAGAATAATATCACCGTGAGCGCTGTCAAAAATGACAGTGTGTGTATGAGGTTGTGTCAGTGTGTGTTTTGTTTTGAGTTGCATCATCTTTAAATTAAACTAACGTGGCATTTTTGAAATTGTGCTTCTGGCTGACAGTCGCCACCTAACCAAAGAAGAAGAACTGAAGAAGAAATGTGGTGTTTATACAAAGAAATACTGTAATAATATCTTTTTTACATTGTGTAAGCACTGTCATGTGAGCGCGTTCACGAGTGTTCCGAATTGTTGCCAGCTCTCAGCAGTCATAATAGTAATATCTAAATCGGAACGCATGTGAGATGATGCATGGACGTAATATTACGTCCATGGAGATGATGTGAGCGCTGTGATGTGAGCGATTATAGCTAATTCGGAAAGCGCCCAAAGAGACTTCACGCCGAAAGAAAAAATCCGCGGGCTATATTTCAATTTTTTTTTAAATAGTCTGTATTGTCCTTGGTCGCAAAATGAACTCGCAAGGGACGACAGACAATTTACGGTGAATGCGCAGTGGTAGACCGCGAAATTCTTAGGTTTTTTTCAATTTTCAGGTTTGTGTTTATTATATTTTTTCTATAGGCTGTATCGGTTTTGTCTGTGCCATAGATTAATATATTTAAAATGAGTCAATGTTGCGCGCGCATCGCTAGTGCTGGCTAGCACGGCGCGCGGGAAAACAAAACCAGCGCGCCATTTTCCATACAAGTTAATATTTAACAATACAAGTCTGTTTTTTTTTCCTCGCAAGTGTGTTGAAAAACGTCGTATGAAACGCGTGTGCATTAATCAATATACACTCGGCTTTCTTATCGCTCTCGCCTGCGGCTCGCGCGATAATATCGCCTCGTGCATAATGATCAACATAGCACACATGTATCATAATGTACTATTATAGGGGCTGTTCTGAAAACGATGGGACACGTGGCACTTTACATCACGTCAATCAATTATTATCAACTTATTCCATAATTAATGTTGAAGTGGTAGTTTATTTTAAGCTCGCATCAGCACCGTCATTAAAAAGGCTATACATAGACTTCCCAATAACCTTTCACAACTAGTAGGGCAAATGTATTCTATGAAGGAATTTATCTTAAGGTTCGTCAACATGGTGGCATTATGTTCGCATTCCTACGAGGCGAACGACAGCAGGCCTTGCGACCACACAAGGTCATTTGTGAAGGGAGACCTGAAATAGGGTCGACGCTCTATTTAGAATTACGACTGTAGATAATTAACTAATGTTTATTACTGGTTTTCTAGCCCGTTCAAGTTGTATCATTTTTCTGCTGAGAAGGTGAAGAGGTAATAGGTACAAGCTTTGGAAATTCAGCAATGATGTAGAAGATTAAGAGATTTTATTATTATATTTTACATTTCCATTAGATCAAATTGGTCAGTAACATAACTAATATAACTATGATACAGATAACCTTACGTATATGTTTCAAGAGACTCTTGTCAACCCTGTGTCTACGACCGTATTCTAGAACCCATATTAACGCCTTCTCAGCTATTTGAACCTACTTCCTTATATTTGTATGCAGCGGCCTCGAAACTGGTTTTCAACAACAAGAATACGAGATGTGCTGCTAACAAGAAATAAAAGGAGGTGAATAAAACGTAAAACCCAATTATATTTTTTGCTCGACCTGAGCCTGACCCTATTCATCGACCCTCGAAGTTATAAACAGCCAAGGAAACTGCCACTGCAATTTCATATACATATAAATTACTTGTATACTAACTAGCGTAGTGAGCCAAACAAATCTACGTATAATATAATATCAGTCATGCTTTTATCTGTAAACCAGTGTCTGAGTGGTGGTCAGGTTATCATTAACGCCCACGTGCATTGAACGTATACAATTCTTTTTTGTACCAGTACTGGTTCATTAAGCGAGCCTTGTCTAGATAATATAGTATGACGTTAAGCTTGAAATATAAATCTCGTTAAGGTTGAAGATAATTCCTGAAGACCAAAAGCAATGAGACGATAAATTTTGAGATAAAGAGAAATAAGACAAACAGTCTGGAAAATAAGATCGTCTGTGACCAAGTTCGTAGAAAATATTTAATAAGTCTTAATCTCTAGCGACATCGGATGCTCACGATCGTTCTATATTTACACCATTAGGATAAGCTTTCTTTACAACTGTAGCTACAAATTCAATATAAACGTTAACTGCTACTAAATCAGACTTTTGTATTGACTATAAATATAGATAACACAAAATACAGAACCATTGTACTACTTTAACGATATTTAGCGGACTCAATTCGTTGTTAATGGTATGAAAAAAATCTGAGAAACTTTTGATCAAGGTAACACGTAGAACCAAGTTACGATATTATTAGACAAAGTGTATGAAAAACTTGAGTTCGGAGGTTTGTACGACATTTATTAAAAAAAAAACAACAGAAAAAAAAAAAGGTTACCAGCAATACCTAAAGCACAATTTGAATAAAGTACACGATGTAAACAATAATTTACTTAAAGCATCCAAAGCCAAAACCACTGTTAATGATCAAAACTGAATTCAAAGCGATCAAAATGAATCAGTAGCTGTCCAAGTATCGCACGACCACTCGCCACCACGACAGGTCGGCTAACCGTTACACAGAGATTCCTCGGCGTTTCCTAAATAATGCCACTTGAATGCGAGATGGCACGAATGCAAATTAACAAGTTTTATTTGTGGATTAGCAATCGTGGAATCCAACTCGTATTAGCTAAGCTAGTGTAGATTTTGTGGGATATAAAAATACGCTGAAGAATGCTTTAGCGTTTCTTGAGCTAATACTGCCAATCTCGCGTTGATTTCGCGCGGTTTCGTTCATTGTGTCATATAGAATTACGGCTCTAGATTAGTCCCGAAATTTTTATATCAATTTCTTCAATCTCAAGATATGAAGATTGGTACCAATTTCAAAATTAAAATAATCTTTTAAGAAAATGTTTAAAAGCAATGTGTAATTGAAACTGTAGCTGAATTAGCCAACAAACTCTTTAAATAAACACTCCATTGATCAGTTAACAAAATATTAACATTTACAGGAGAAGTCTCTCGGAATGCTTTTGAGAATTAAGTTCGTTAGAATGGCCCGTTGCACTTAGGCTCTCTAGGAAATTAAAATTTTAGTTACAACATTCGAAAAGGAAGGTGCTGTGCAACTGGTTTACTCTAAAAGTTAGTGTCTGTGATAAACTTTACTATTTATCCACAGTTCATACTTTCTGTGACGTAATAATAATGTTAGTTATATTCTCAGAGACTATATTGACCATAGTGATATCTTCACGTAGTTTCCGTTCATGACTTTATGAGGAGTTGGTCGTCAATAACATAGTTTTCATCTTTTCTTGTATTATTTCGAAAATCTGCAGTTGTCTGCCTAGCCTTTTCCCAACTATGTTGGAGTCGGTTTCCAGTCCGGTACTAGGTAGGTAACCCGGTTACTGGGTAATACGATACCTCCTGGTTGACAGAATTTAGACTTTTCGACTTCTGACTACCCGTAACGACTGTCAAAGATTCACGAATTACAGCCGGGACGCACGTTAAGCCGTCTGTCGGTATGTACAGATGGTCACCCATCCACAGACCAACAGCGGCAAGCGTAGCTTAACCTGATCGATCGACTTGTGCGGCTGATGGTAAGTATAACTAAATATAGGATCTCTTCGGTCCAAAATTGGAAACTGGAGTTTTTGTTCTTTAATGTTTTTGTTACTGTTGAATCGCCAGTTTGACCTTATGCTGGCATTTCAATAATGACATCAGTTTCTCGAAGGTAAATAAAAGAATATTATCCGTTAACTCGTTTAATACTTGGTTTTTGATTACTTATCTACAGCAGATGTTATTATTTTTGTTGTATTTGTGAGATTTTGGGTACAGGTCTAGTGTATTATTATCAGGTCTTAAGTATTTTAATTAACTTGACTACTTATCTAAAAGTACTTCTAAGTCAATAAGTTTGGTAATTTATAAATTAAAGATCGAGTTCAAGAAGCTTTCATGATAAGTATATTGTTATGAAAGACTTTATTGTACCGACATCTTTGATAATATTATGAAAACAAGATTAGAACGTTATGGAACTTAGACTTAAATACGATCTAAAAATAACTAGCCTAACGTATCAGCTTGAATATCTACGTCCTAGCTCACTGAACCAATTCACTAGGTGATTTGTAAACTCCGTACGAAAACGCCATAAGGTACATCGTCCGTTTAGTTCTACTCTGTATAAATTGTCACAATTTGTTCATTTGATTTTCAGCCTTATACCCTTGCAATAAGGCAGGTTTATAAGTTTGTTATTTGAAGGGATACTGTACTTTCAGTCTAGATGTTACATCGAATGGTCGGAGCGTACCTATGTATGCGGAAGCGAATTCTGTCTGGATAATCGAATTCATTAGCCGTCTCTGAGCCATCATAAATAAAACGGAAGGTCTAATTTGTTAACAAAGCCAAAAAAAACCACGATAAATTAAAAACAATGAAACAAAGGGATTAACAAACGTATTAAACGAAAAAATTAACTGGAAATTGTAGTAAAATATTTTAAAAATTGTAAAAAGTTGCGATCCTGCCAGGATTCGAACCTGGAATCTTCTGATCCGTAGTCAGACGCGTTATCCGTTGCGCCACAGGACCTTGTATTATATTTGTTAAAAATTTGACTCACATATTGACATGGAAAAAAACAATTTTATCTCGAGACACTAATTTTGATTTGGAAATCTATTTCGTCGAGGTTATTTTTCTTTATATCTCGGTCACGCATGACATTTCTTAAACTGTTTCAGAGTGTGCGTGCTTCGGTTTTTTCACACTTCAGTATTTTTAGGTAAAATGTGACTGAATTCGAATAACACGTTTTTTACTGTTTGTTATGTGTAACCTTAGTTTAAATAACTTCGTCTAATGGTTCTGATAAACTAAAATTCTAAAGCTACATGTTTTTATAATAAAATCCTTTTCCTAATTGGTAACCAAGGAGAAATCGAAGGAAAGCTTCTGGAGCTTCCTCAAGAATAATAAAACCGTTATAATGAAGAAGTAAAAAGAAAATATCCTGAGCTAACAGCAATTTATAGCACACGGCCTTATTTTAATATTGATATTTATATTAGGATAAAACTTTAACAAGATGAAACGTATGTAATTAAATTTCTGTGACTTGTAATTTATATTGAAGTAGATAAAATATCGTCATTTACAGTATTTCGTACCTTCTTAGTTTTTGTCACTGCCTGTAAATATAAATTCTTGGCAAGTTCTATCTTTTATTCGAGAATTTCAATTATGCAGGTAGCACCATTTTCTAGTTATTGCTTTTCCACGAAAAATTCCTTCAGAAGGTTTTTCTCTTCTTGTACCGGTTTATCTTTGATGTTTTATTCTTTACTACGTAATAATTAAATCCTTTTAAATACATTTTGTACTTCCTTACCCGAGATATGACGGCCATCTATTCTGCATAATGCCATTACCGAACTTTCACTTCCACTGAAAACTTTCAAAATATGCGTCCCTCGAATATCATCTTACATAGTTAACGTTTTTATTACTTAATTGTCGTAATATGGTATGTTGTAACATGTACTTATGTGTATATTAGAATTAGACTGATTTCTCTATATTCCGCCAAATTACTGCAAAAAACTCAAGTAAAAGTTACTGTCGAATCGATTTCGTTACAATTGCAAGTGCACGTTTCCTATTATAAGAAAATATTCGCGTATTCCAGGTCGAATAGTAAGTAATGTCGGGTGTGTTGAAAGCAGCGCACGCGACTCGAGCGCGCATGACCCCCTTAGCACTAACGGACTGGTAACCGTTGGCTCGGCTCACGTCTTCGGAGCCAGACGTATAGTTTGCGGTATTAGCCGCTCGGGTTATATAACTATTGAGTAATTTGAGGGCCAAACGTGGGAGACATGAGACCTTAGTAAATTTCGAGAGTGGTAAACCAATATTTGCTAATTAGCAAGAATTTCTGTCGAGTTAAAAGGTGTGTGCAAAGAATGAAGTACTGATGACTTATGTGGGAGAATAGTAAAAGCATGTGTTGCTATGCTTATTTTTGCGTAGTTGGCAGTGAAAGATATTATAATAGTAGTCCAAAAGAAGGAGATCCGATAAACATTGTCGCTGAATGTCATGTTATTCGATAACGATTTAGATATTCTTGAATAAAAATAAAACTTAATTTGCAGTCCCCAGTTCTACCATATTATATAGAAGTGACGTCAAGAACTAACCAGTAACTGGTTATTAGGTATACATATTTAAGAATTCTGGTATCTACTAAGTTTAGATTTAAACCAAGAAACATATAAAATAAATTTTCAAAAAAATCTAAAGAGCATTTGGAGCTAACTCTCAGCGAGTTTTTTTTGTTAAAAATAAGACACAGTTTTACTTTGTGCAGTTTTTGCAACAATTCTAGTTTTGTTTGGTGCAAATGCAGGTACTCCACTTTCCATGCGGGTCGATTTGTAGCGTGAATAGTGAAAATTTAAGAATCTTTGGGCGTATGTAACACTTTCTCCTTGAACACGAATCTGGTAGCATAATTACAGGTATGGTGTTTAGTCAATTAGAGCATTATAGTCGTATATCAATCGAGTAATTGGTTCAATATCTTCAAAGCAATGGGTATTGGGTATGTCCGCATATACGACAGTGGGTTTTTGGCCGGGATTGAAATAGTTTTCGATGGATATCGCTGGCAGATAATCTTTATAGGTGAGAGCGTGGATTAATGGTGAGAAATTAAGTGCAGAACTCATGTACTTGTAAGCAATAACTTTCAATCGTAGAGTTATTCATGTTTTGGCTGCTCTAATGGGTTTTCTTCACTCTTGTTAGTTTACAGTAGTGTACTTTCAAAATATATGTAAAATCTGTAGATCAATACCAACACTCTAATTCATTATCTTGCAAAATGTAAAAAACCAATCCACAATTTCATACCTGCTCCATATTTTTTTTAAATGTCAACTATACGTATGTATGAGCTTGTATTTTTATCAGCTGGATATCTTAAATTCAACGCTCACGATCTTGAACGTCTTTTTTGGATTCTTAAGCGATGATCAAATAAAGCTTTATTTTGCCCTCAACGACCTGTCTGCCTCTTTTTTTTTGCCAGACGTTGCTTATAATGCTCTCTTTGTTCATAATTATAGCACAACATAAAATATGTGCAGGTTTTTACTAACGTGGGATTTTAGTTCATCTTGTAATGCGTTATTATGAAGCGTTTCTGGTTTCGACTTAGTTCCTGCTTATTGTCATTGTTCTTGCTGCTTCTAGGAAGGTTTGACTTGTTTCTTGCTTGATCAGATTTATTTCTGAATGAGCTTTAGTTGAATTAGCAGCCTAATTGTTGGAGTGACATGTCGTGTTAGCGTGCTTTGGACATACAGGGTGACAGGGACACCGACGCGCATACTGAAACCATTAATTTAGCACATGATTCCAGACAGAGCTGATTACCTTAGGTTATCAAAAAAAATCTGCTGTTTCATAGAAAAGTGCAACACCTACGCGGTCAAAATGTATAGCAGAGCTAATAAAAAAAAAAAAACCGACAATAAATTTCAACGCCTGAGCGTTCACAATATGTACTGAATCTGAAAACTCTTTATCAGAATATTATTCGTTATATGTTTGCTGGTATTCATCGAGAATTCTCGATTCATATCTTATAGAATAACAATTTCTATGCACAAGAGGATATTTACGAACAACCTTCGGGTCGAGTCATACGAATTTCTCCCAGGAAATGATTTATTCATCAGAGCGCGGCAACACCCTATCGGTACCACAAACCTAATTTAGTAGTATGATTGATATGGAATTGAATATTTTTATTATAATTAATTCCATTTCATATAATAAAAGTCTCCGAGGAATGAGAATGAAAGAGGTCCTGGGATGTGAAAAGGTTTATAATACAAGTGACAAATAATTTTCTACCTGACGAAGGAGTTATATGTTATTGCGAGGTAGTGATTTCAAATAAGAAGAAACTTCATCAGTTAGCTGGAATATTATAATCCTTCTAGTTTTTTGGAAGGACGCTCAGCAGTAATTCTGAAGAGATTAGAGTAGTTGTGTTAAAGATATATACTGTACTGTGTGTGTGTGTGAATTTAATCGCTTATCTTTAAATAACTTCCAAAAATGTGTTAAGATTTATTTAATCTTTTAAGTCTTCCAGGAACGTATAATAATATAATGGATAAGCTTATTTGAATTGTCAGGTTCCTAGATAGAGATTCATTTGAACAGGTTTCTATTGAGCTGTGCCAAATGTTAACCACTTTTGGCACTGTTTGGTGCTTTGGCAGTAAGTGTAGGGATCATAAGCGTGGTTTATTATATGTTTGTATAGCTGTCTTCTTTGATTAAGTTATTATCGGTACCAATTGAGGTTATGCCAAGTTCTGGCGTTGCGTTATTAACAGTATAGTTTACACAATGAATTTCGTTTTACCAAGGAGTATAAGATCCTTCATTTATTTCTTTTTTGGTTACAGAACTACTAGGTACTCCAAATCTTCATTTGTTTTTTCTTTTGTTTTTATTAACTCTACAGAGATTTGGACTGAATCAAACAAATAAAGGCTTTCGTTTCGTTTCTTACGTTCATAGCAAGAGTTTGTTTTGGATAACAGAGATAACAGAGAATTTACTATATGTAAGAGATTTATCATAATTTATGAAAATAGATATGCGAGGGATGCACTCAGGCGCATCGCGAGTTACCGAGGCGACGAGTGAGGAGGTGCTGAGGGAACCGCGGTGTAGCGGGGGCGGGGGGACACCGGTTCAACCTCGTCACTAGTATACTCGGCTCTGTCCCCGTTTACCTCCACTTTATGTTTATAGTGTAATAATTTTGATTTTCCATTAAATTCTTCATTTGTTTTTTCTTAATTAGTACCGCAAGCAGTGGGTTATTTTGAGGTCGCTGAAATGTTGAATGTTTGCTAGATTTTTATTTATTTGTCGTGGGGCTTTGGATAATATGTTTATTTTTTGAACGTGGTTACTGCATGGTCTACTGCATTTTCGCACTGATGTGAAATCGAATTTATAGATTAGAAATGAAATTGTTTAAGATATAATTATATGGAACTACTCTAATTATATATTTCAGAATTTATATATTTTTTAATTTGCTTCCTAGACATTATTAACATCAAATTAATCTAATAACTAAAATATATATAATTATGTTAAGATCAAGATAAAGCTGAATCTCACGATTATCCTATTCTAAATAATAGTCGAGATACCAAAGTGCTATCACAATGTAAAACACTTGAAAAACGAGGCACAGCGGAGCGCGTTGATGTCTTCCGTTTGATGGCATAATCCCGAGCTTTTATTATCACGAGCAATTCGGTTGTTACCTCAGATCTTTGTCAACATTCGTATTCATTGACTACGACATAATAGCCCCATAGAACGCTAGAGTCAAAAACCTCGGCCGGAAGAAAGTTGTTCAGCCGAAAGCGGCCTCTCGAGATCGGAATTTTTGGTCGGACACGTATTACTGACATACAGCCGGCGCGCCCACCTGCTAGCAACCACACCTGAACCAAAAGTGTGTCAACATCGCTGACTCCTCGAACTCGGCGATCGATCGTCACAACTTTCACATTACCTTAAATTAACACTCGACTGAGCTAGCACTGATACGTCTAGATAATATTAAAGACCCACCTTTTGCACGCCGCGGGGCGTTCCAACTAAAAATCCGGTTAAGCACTATCAGGGGTTGGGGTTAACGCACGGCCACTGTGCTTGTACACAATTCACAACACTTGAGTCACAAGGTTTGCCACATGTCGGCAGGCCGGTGCGGTCGCGACGGCCGCCAGTTCAGCACTGAGGCTTTCTTCGAGAAGACGCGCGCGTGCGCAGCTAAGAATGAGACTACGGTTACCTACACACCGCTACGAGTGCTACGTCAGTGTGCGTAGACGTCGCCCATCGACGTGTTTCAGGCGTAGAAGATAATGTAGATGCATATTGTGTATTTACTTTTCATGTTAGACTTATTTAATGTGTCCATATTTTCATTGGAGCTAATTAGTTTGACAACTTGTTTGTAACGGTTTTATTGCGACAATGGGAATAACGTTCATGACTTTTTGTTCAGTAGCCTTTAATAATATAGTCATACTGCACCAGAAACCGCTCCGATGTGCGGTGCTTCGTTTTTTAACTTTGATTGTAGACCGCACGGAAATGCAGTGTCAGTGTGTCATACCCTGCGATTTTTGCACACCGCACACCGGAACGGTGTCCGGTGCAGGGTGATAAACGCCATACTTTCTTGTTTTAATTTCTTCATAGCTCTACTGAATTCAAAAAATTATAAAAATTAAAATCCCTAGGTAATTAAATTCATTTAAGTTTCCCCATCTAGTCATAACGGCAATTTTTTATCATCTTATAGATATTAATTTTATGTTTAAACTCACCTTAGAATTACACTTAAGCAGCACTATTCAACACTTTTTCGATAAACCTGAACAGCAACGCTTCCCCGATCCACTATAACACTCTTGCGCCTCTACTATTCGTACACACAAACACAAGCAAGTAGTAGTGGGTTACATATTTAATATTCAATTTAACGCGAAAGACAACGGCATACTCATACATACTAAGAACCAAAGACTAGAATATTGTAAATACCAGATACTAGAATATTTTATTTTATATTTTGACTTCGTAATTCTAATATCTTGAAGCAGAATTTGACTCTCGTTGCAAAATGTAATGTAATCAAAAGTAGTATCCAGACTTGAACTGTAATGTATGCTAGGTATTACATAAACCTAATATGACTCATGAATTTTATAATACAAAAAAATATTTCCTATATAAACATAGTCTTTTTACATTCAATGTTAAAAGTTCAGTGCCAAAACGATCCAAATATACACGAAACCTCTGAATACAATTTTGTTTCAATCAAAAAACCAACATTGTTCGTTGAAGTATAAACAAATAAGCTTCCATGTTGTTCCTCGTTTGTTGTTTATTGACGTACGAAAGCCTTTCATAATAAACCAAAAATTATATGGTGTACGAGTCAGTGTATAAATTTTTAAAAACCTTATATTTTACTCAATCCAAAAGTGTAGATATCATTCATATTTTCATGAATATCTCAGCTAAGCAAGTATGATTAAGTTTACATGAATGAGTGTTTACCCGAGCCATCCTAAGTGGCACATAAGTGACAATAGGTTAGGAATGTGGTACTTTCCCCGGCCGTGACGTCACTATTCAGGCCGACGACTCATGCTACAAGGATACCATAAACACGAAACCGTTAAGTGTAGAGGATGTACACCAACCGTGTAGGGCATACAACTTGTGCTTATAACAACTGGCGACCACCAACGGTAGGCGAGGTGATTAAAGAAAGAAAAGTAGGTATCGATTTCGAATTTGCATAGGAAATTGAGATTTATTCCGGTCTGATCCTCTGAACCCCCCCTCCACCCAGCCCTCCTCGATCCCCTACTAGTTCGTCTTCTGTTTTAATCTCTATCTTATCCACTTTACCTAGATCTCTATCTTATACACTTTACTCTTTTTGACAGGTAAGAACATCAATACACAAAAACAAACAAGAAATACGTATGTGACTAATTTTATCACCATCAGCCCAACTATGTTGGGCTCGGCGTCCAGTCTAACCGGATGCAGCTGAGTATCAGTATTATAAATGGAGCGATTGCTTTTCTGACCTCCACAACCTAGTTACTGGGTAATACGATACCCCTAGGTAAGACTGGTTGTCAGACTTTCGGGCTTCTGACTACCCGTAACGACTGTCAAAGATCCACGAATGACAGCCGGCACCGTGCTTTCCGAGACACGGAGGGGTCTCGGTATGTAAAGATGGTCAGCCATCCATGGACCAACCGCGGCAAGCGTAGCTTAACCTGCTCGATCGACCCGTGCAGCTGTTATTACTTAGCCACAAGCCCCCTAAACAAGTGACTAATTTGAAAAGAAATCAAACCAACATGACTGTAATCACTATTACAGAGAAGACGTAGGGTTTGTAACAGTCCTCTCTAAAATCACAGCAATCTTTACAGTTTCCGAAGTTTATTTAAAACATTACGACATAGTTTTGAAAACAAAATAGTAATGACTCATAAAAAAGTTATAAATGATTCGGTCGAGCAAACTGAGTCATTATTTTATTTTGAAAACTTTCATGTCAATAGCAATAAACTAAAATGAAACACGTTATTAAATAATAAAATAAATGAAAATAAAGGCCCAAATTAAACACAACAGGTGTAATAAATGCTAGCTAAGACGTAGGCGTTCATTAGTCTCAAATATAATTAGATTCCCGTATTCGAAAAGGACACAAATTCTACGTAGTAACTAAATTACTTACTTAATACAAAGGACTCGGGTATCAAATTTTATCAGTAAGGTAATTAATACCTGATAATTAAATAATTAAATTGGGAATACTGCTCAAACATCATGTTGAGCAGTATTCCCAATTTAATTTTCAGGCAACTTTCGTGTAACTGCTTTACACGTGTAAACACGAACATAATATCCCTTCAGGGTATAAAAATGAACCTTCATTCGGTCCTCCACGCTTCGTTTGCTTCAAAAAATATCTTGAAACACAAAACCTTATCAGACCACAACGAAAGGACATTTTTCACCAAATCTCTGGGCTGTGGTCATGAATCAAAAGGAAGACTTTATACCTTCATAATATGTGACGTCAGATTTTTTCAAACCCACTCATTTCCTTGAATATGGGATGCGGAAGTACGATGACCTACATTCTGGACCCCGATCCCGATTAGGGGGCTCGGATGGGTCCAAATAACAAACCAAACGTAGTTCGATGCTTTTTTTATGGTGCAACCATGAATGTTGATCCAACTTGCGTGGACCCGATACTGATCTGACACGGTGGAATGGGCAGACTTTGAAAGGTGACGTCAGCATTGGTACGAAATTGCTGGGAAAGGGAAAAATTGCAATATAAAGATAAAGATTTTTGTGGGGGTTCGTAAAGTATATATTTAATGCTGTGTTGGTGGTAGCTAAATATAAAGTGTGTAATATGTGGACTGTAATTCGATGTATTTTCTTCGTTACGAGTGAAACTAGTCAGTGTTACCAAAAATAAGGAAACTAATACAATGTCGCGCTCACGAACAAAAAAAAGTTTTATTCATTTACTAGCTGACCTGGCAAACGTTATTTTGCCATATAAATTATTTCTAGCTGCCCGGCGCTATTTTGTTCGCGTGGTGTCCTACCTCTTACCCTACCCTACCCCTACCCCTACCCTACCCCTACCCCTACCCTACTCCTACACTACTCCTACACTACTCCTACCCTACTCCTACCCTACTCCTACCCTACTTCTACCCTACTCCTACCCTACTCCTACCCTACTCCTACCCTATCCCTACACTACTCCTACCCAACTCCTGCCCTACTTCTACCCTACTCCTAACCTACTCCTACCCTACTCCTATAAGTAAATAAAAGTATTAAATACTGTCAGTCTAAACCCGGAAAAAAAAAGATAAAATGTAACCTATGCCCGTCTCCTAGTTCTAAGATACTCCAACCAAATCAGTTCAGCCGTTCTTGAGTTATAAATAGTGTAACTAACACGACTTTATTTTATTTAAATAGATTATAATCATTATTATTACTTTTTTAAATAACACAGACCATAACATAAATTTACGACGTGATTCAAAGTCAAAGTCAAAGTCAAATCATTTATTTCAAATAGGCACATTAAAGGCACTTTTGAACGTCAAAAAAAAAACTAAATAGAAATGATTCTAGTCGCCCATTCGAAAAGGTAGTTTTCGTATGGAGAAGAATGGGCAAGAAACTCCACCGTTACTCTTTTAAAAATGTTTTACAAGGTCTTGTATACATAATAAAAATTATATGTGAACACGATGCACCCATAATAAAATTAGTCTACCACAAAAGGTAAAAAGAATTAAAAATTAAGCAATGACAGGTAAATCAAATAAGTGATAGATACATGGTGCTCACATATTTACAAGTTATTTAAAAAAAAAAAATGCAAAAGTAGTTGAACTTTAACAAGTGTGTGAGCCACTGTAGTCGCAGATTGTACTATATACATAATACACATAATAATGTTTTAAAGATCACAATATGTTTTCGTTAGTAGGTACTATATCGCGCCAATAGATGTCGTTACGTGTTTCCATTTAATGCAATAAAAAGTTGTTATAGAATGCTTTAAATTGATTATATCTTTTGATAGACTGAAGCGATTGCGATGAAACAAAGACTAATCACTACTCCGAGTTCTACACTATATTTGAGTACAAAAATGAACCACAATGGTTTGGTACTTTTTACGTTGAACCTGTTCAAATAGAAAATCTCTCACATCCAAACAGACAAACCGACAATCAGACAAAAATTGATGAAATGCCATCTGATGGTTATCCTATAACATCCCAACTATTTTTTTTTTTATATCTTCAATGTACAGAAACACCTCGTCTACAGATTTATTATATGTATAGATAGAATTCAATTAAATTTTACAATACAATTTGTTTATTCAGTAATAATTCAAATTTCGTTCGAATAATAATCCAGCATAAAACATTAATAACAGAGCTAGGCACGACAGATGTAGGCGCAAAGTCCTATTAAAACAATTAAGAACAAGATGTAGGCACAAATATAAAATACCTAATACATTTGTGATTAAATCTAAATTAAAAAATATTATTTAGAGCGTTTACGCCGTACGGCATTTAATACAAACTTTCAAGCCCTTATTTTTCGAAATAAATGACCCGATTTTAATGAAACTTTATACGCATAAGCAGGATATAAAGGTCTAAAATGTTAGTAGAGAATATTTTCGAAAACTAGTGTTACACCCAAATTAGACCGATTTTAAATTTTCCATAGAAACAGAGATTTCCAGTTATCTTTTTTTAATAAGACATTTTGAAAATATTTTCTACTAACTTTTTAGACTTTTGTATCCTGCGTAAGCGTATGAAGTTTCATTAAAATCGGTTCAATAATTTCGAAAAATGAGGGCTTGAAAGTTTGTATGAAATGCCGTACGGCGTAAACGCTCATAAGATTAAAAAAAAATACCATAAATAAACATGAAATAAAAACCATATTCATCATCATAATCAGCCTATAATGTTCCCACTGCTGGGACACAGACCTCCTCTCTGTGAGAGGGAGTGGGCCGTAATCCACCACGCGGGCCCAGTGCGGGTTGGTAGATGTCACAAGTCTTCGAATATTTGGTTCTAGGACATGCCGGTTTCCTCACGATGTTTTGAGAGCAGTGGTGATGAAATAATTTACACAAAGTAAAGCGCCTGTCTGGGTTCGAACCTACGACCTACAACTCGTAAGTCGCGGCCGATACTCTGCTCTCTGGTGGAGATGCCGGGGATCGAACCCGGGGCCTTTCACACTGTGAAAACCATATTGTCAATAAGTTAATAGCTATTTAAACGAAAACAATAATAAAAAAATAAAAGTCATACAAAAAATCCTGAAGCTGTCGCCGACAATGCAATTTTTAGAGCAAACCATTTCTCTACATTAAAACTGTTTTTATTCCTGCCACCATATTGCAGCCGTAAGTCAATACCTAATCCGGACAAAAACATTTGCACGAGAACCTGCAAGCGGTCGATAGTGACTAAAAAGCCTATAGAATCCCGGGATCACGTCGACCGGTAACCGATCACCATAATTCACGTGACTGTCACATCCTTATATAAATTGGACCCGTCCACTTAGCCGGGATAATACTGGCCAAGGAAAAATGCCCATGCGGGTTTGCTTACCACTTTAGCTTTGTGCTTCGTTCATTACTCATTCAAGGGTACAAAAGGGTAGATATTTATTTGGAGTTTGACCTTGCTTGTGCCAGGTTCAAAGCCATTTCTGATGTTCATTTAGGTCCTACAATAATTAATTAACACTAGTTTATAAAAAAAACGAAGGACCGCACTTCAAACTCTTCGATGAGACATGAAGAAATATAATTAGTGACATTACATATTAATTGTGGTTCACCCTTGTTTGGTATAACAAGGTTTTGTCGAAAATCGCTTCGGCTAATTTTAGTTACAATAAAGTCATTTCGTATAATTATTCATTTGACCGAATAATGAATTGGTAGATTTTTATTTAGCATATTTATTTCTTTCTTTCTTTCTTCACTAATTTTATTTAAACTAATGTTTCACTAGACTAATAATGATTTAGTCGAAAGATCGTATCAAATATTCAGTTGACCCCAGGGCACCCCGAGGTTCGGTTTGGTTAGGTTTCTTTAAACCCTTTACACAGAAATAGGAGCACCGCAAAGCGGGGCTACGTCGACATAGGATGCAAGAGCGCGCGAGTGGCACCCCGAGGTTCGGTTTGGTTAGGTTACTTTAAACCCTTTACACAGAAATAGGAGCCCCGCGAAGCGTGTGTGTGTTCAAGTAACATAACCAAACCGAACCTCGGGGTGCCCTTCCCTTGCTCTTGCATCCTATGTCGACGTAGCCCCGCGTCGCGGGGCTCCTATTTCTGTGTAAAGAGTTTAAAGTAACCTAACCAAACCGAAACTCGGGGTGCCCTTCGCTCGCTCTTGCATCCTATGTCGACATAGCCCCGCTTCGCGGGGCTCCTATTTCTGTGTAAAGGGTTTAAAGTAACTTCCAAACCGAACCTCGGTGCCCTTCGCTCGCTCTTGCATCTTATGTCGACGTATTACATTACACCAATTGAATATTCGATAAAATACATGTTATACCACCTGAACATTACATCAAATGAACATTATACCTTTTGATCAATAGCGCAAATGTTGTTATCGCAAATAAATATTCGATGAAATGAAAATAATGTTAATCGATATTATACAAACTGATTATTTTCTTAAACGTTGTTCGAATTAGTAACATTACATCAAACGTTGTTATACCAAACAAGGGTGAACCATTAATTGTACATTACATTACAATAATTACATATTACAATACAATTACATAAAGAGGCTTTACATGACCTGAAGAAACCTTGTGATTGAATTATTTGTAGGTCCTTTAAATGGAGTGAACTACGTTCTTCTCTAGCCCATAATACGGAAAACAATGTGTAATGTAAACAACATGTAGCTGAAGATTTAATTAAATACGCCGCCAGCATTCGCCACAGTTTCAAACATTAAAGGCTAGTGTACAATTTTAGATCTTATGCCTTCAGGGATTTGCAGCACTCAAAATGTCGAGGCCGACCCAACATAAGGATGCAAACTGTCGAGGCCGACCCAACATAAGTATGCAAAATGTCTGTTTCACAGGCATCACAAGTATGAAAGAGAAGTTTGCTAATCCAGCAATTTGTTAATTACGAAGTTTGGCTACATTGTCCAAAAACTACTTTTACCTTCTGATTAGTTAGGTAGCTAATTATGTCACGGTAGTTTTGTTCGGAATTACCAAATTAGTTAATTTTGTATCGCGATTATGTAAGTTTCATACACTAACTTTAGTAATTACGCGTCTCTGGAATATTTTCTGGTAAATTAGCGCTGTTTGTTGTGTAATAATCGGTTCATTAATCACTTCAAGTGTTGTTGGAGTTTTTGTTATAGTAGCGAACAGTTTTTATTTAGTCCTTTGGTGTTGGTAATTACTTTAGTAAGTTCGTGCCTTTGTTATTGTCATTCAACAATTAATTACTTCGTTTCAAAACAAAAGGTATCTATATATAGGTATTATTGTTCAGCCCTGTAGATACAAAGATTTCCGTTCCGTTACTCATCGTTAGATGTTTTCAAAATAAAGTCCGTCTTAGAGACGGCAGTCTCTACAAATAAGATTATAAGAACTCCCTTAAAGTTCTCGGACTGAGGAAGTTTATACTTTGACGATTCTGGCTTCCATCCCAAAATTATAAAGCATTCTCATTGCTGCTATGTTATAAAATATCGTGCATTAGTTATTTGCAGTTTAACAACCTTTAGAAACGTTTCGTACGCTACGTGGCAAATCATGAATATGTAAACAGTTGGCCATTCTGATATTTGCAAGTTTATCCGACTTGCGGTAGTTTGGCACCCATTGCTACTACTGTAAGTTCTACTGTAGTTCTGTGAAAACTTAAGTTATTCTGTACCTTAAGTTACTCCCTTAGGACAAATGGCTATTTCAGGCTTTATGTGTCAACGACAACACTACATTGAAACTACGAATTCACCTTTCGTATGTCTACATCAAAAGGAGTCTTTTTCACGTTTCATTTTCGCAGAAATTCATTCTCTTATAATTTTCGCCACTATCAGCATCATTTCTCAGATTTTAGATAATACATTCAGGTTTTATTTTTAGTATCTGAACTTCTTTCTCATCTTTTTCAGACTTATAATGATGTTCTATGATTTATTATTCGTGTGTTGCTCCAAGTAAAAGAATCGGATAAAATAATTGTGTTAAAAGACCGCCAAGAATTTATTACAGCTCTTCATCCTTACAAATTCGAGACATTGTTCAAGGTCTTTCGTAAGCCTGTCTTTATTTAGTCCAATTTGTCTTCCAAGCTTATATAAATACCTCTATGTAAACCATAATAAAGTTTATTTTAGCTCTTAACTCTGAGTAAACCTGTCGTAACATGTCAATATAACTTTTCATCACTCTCCTTAGAATATCTGCATACCAATTAATCTTTACTTTCATCTATAAAGTTCACTAATCTTTTTATTATGCGAATTAGCTTTGATATATAACTATAGATTCAACAAATGGTATATTCAAATTTTAAATAGTGACAGATGTATGCGAGGAGATTTTAGAAAGTGTATAATTTTAGCTTAATTTGAAGTAGTTACGACGTTACTAACTACGTGTGCGTGTAATTCCGTATTTTTTTAAAGTTATTATAGCTGGTGGCACTTGCAAAACCCATAACAATTGTCTGTTAATTTCGTGGGAGAGTGCGAACGGGTGCTTTGAGCTGTGGCGCGAATGCTAGCGACGAACTTTGATTGGGACTAATTAAGTTTACATATGTAATGAAAGTGATATCGGTGTGAGAACTGAAAATCAGAACTACCTACTACATGAATATATATCTGACCTCATTATTTTGATAAAGATCATGAGAAAAATTAGGATGAGCGGACGTTCACAACACAACTGATCGGATGCTTCAATGACTAATCATGGGAAAAATATGTCATTACCATAACTGGAAGTTTTGACTATTGTTTTATTTTGTTATGGACACTACTGCCCATCCTGTAAGTATAACAATACAATGGTTTGACTCCCACGTAGGACTAGAGAGGTAAAACTAAACTCAGGGAGGGTAAGACCAGAGTCAGGCTAGGTGAAGCAACGACCTATACGCAGGGTACATGAGAGTGGTCGAGGATCGATTTATATACCATGCTATTTAATATATTCATACTATATTATCTTGCGGAAAAATGTATAATAATATTATTTTAAACAGCTGTTGTGTTCTACCTATATGTGAGTACATTAAAATACAAGACTTTCCTGCCCCCTTCACAACCGACTTCACCCTCCTCAAAAGTGTCCCGTTTAACATGTTTCCTCTATTTTCAGTAAAACGATACTAGCCTCGGGCCGTGGGGTCCGAGTGCTCATGGTCTTTTTAAAGAAATTTCAAAACGGCTGGTTGACACTTCCCGTGACCCAAGGGCTGGCTTTTATCTTGGCCAGAGGCTAAGCTTCGCCATACAACGTGGTAATGCCGCCAGTCTCTTGGGTACATTACCAGTCGACAGCGATGCGGATGAATTTTTCGACGCTATTTTTTAGTTTCTGTATAGTTTTAGTTAAGTTAGAATTTAATTTTGTTATTCCATGAAATAATAGGATTTCAAATTATTAAATTACTAGCCAGGACAAAATGGTCAAAGGCGAAATTATTTATTAATAAATTGCCTACAAATAAGTATTCATATTCATTTTGATACGAGTTATAGTTTCCAAGCTATGGTGCGTCAAAGTTGACAGAATAATCAGCAAATAAATTACAATCGTAACAATTTTTTTCTTCATTATATTTTGCCTCAAAGCAATAAAATTGACTTGGTCATCTACGACTGTTCCACTTGACAATGATAAAAGATTCTGGGTTTGATTGAATGGAGAGTGAATTTTAAAACCTACTATAGGATAATGACATTCGTGGGAGAAGAGAAGCGGGTTTCTTCGGCAGCTGTCAGTAGCAACCCGTATAGTACAATAATAGGAAACGTTACGTGGACGAGTCCTCCATTGTTTCACCACGTTTTGTGTTTCCTTGTTCGGCTGTGTTGATCACACATTTTTATGAACTACCATAATGAACGATCGACCTAGTTATTTGAAATGATGCGAATTTTTGGCACTAGTATGAATACACAAAAAAAATAAGGACTTAAATTGTGTTTTTTTCCTGTAATCACAACAAATCAGAAAAATATATTTAAACTAGCTGTGCCTGCGACTTCGTTTGCGTGGATGTCGGAAAACAATAATGTGTTTCTACTAATTATTTTTCTTATTTTAAATTAAAACCTTCGTTACTCCCTATAACATCAGCTATCCGTCAGTGAAATTCTGGTCAAAATCAGTCCAGGCGGTTCGGAGATTAGCCGGAACAATCGCAGATAAAAAAAAGAAACAAATTGCTTTAAGTACCTTATACACTTTCATATGCATTTAGTAAAAAGCTATTTTTACAAACGGACACTTCAATTTTATTTATTTATTTATATGTATCTATAGCTAAAATATAGTGTACCTACATGATTCGAAATTAAAACTGTAACTACTCTTCGCAAATAACGAATGAAGCCGATTTCTGTTTTTATTATAGAGAAGGATTCTATAGATTTGCATGGTTACAGATTTATTTTTGTATCGTTCGGCTTTTATTTTTCATACCACCCAGTTAGTACGTTATTAAAGCCAAAAACACGAGACGCGCGCTAATACCATTTTATTCATGAGGCGTCAGTTTGGTCTCTCGGGAGAGATCTTAATTACGCCTTTTTAGGGTCACAAGGCAAACGAGTCAGTAGATTAGAGTTTTTCCCTTTAGACCTATGTATTACACATGTTGTGCTACGTAGAAACCGACTTAATTTAAGTTTCCAAACTTGCGGAGTTCTCAAGAATGGGAATAGTTTTGAAGAAGACTTGGCGGTTGTTGGGAACTGCTTCATTCAGTTGCAAATCGTGACTGCTAGTGCGGGGTTAGATTTTGTGGTCGGGCAGTGTAATTGGATATTAGTTACTAATCAATTACAGTTCTTGGTTGTAGCTTGAAGTTTTTGAAGATGGTTTTTAACTCCAATTTAAAATTAAAACAGTTATTCTGAAAAGTTATAGAAGGAACTCAATTTTCATGGTGCTTTGTTTTAGGCTTGCGTTATTGCAATTGTTAAGTTAAGTTTAAGTCCTTTTGGGCTTCCGCACAGTTCCGCAGACCGAATTTCGGCCATGGCGACCAGTTTTAGCGAAGACTAGCCATCGGCGCGGGAGATATTATAGTGCACAAGTGCGTACGCAGACCCGGTGCACTCTCTCTTCCCTCACTTTCATCGTCCGATGGGACGGCAATACGACAAGACCGGAGAGGCGGTCAGGCGCAGGACCAACGGCAACATACCAATAATACAATACCATACAACAGTAAATTAATACATGCTGTCTATGTCTAGAAAATAACTGAGAACCACAAAACCTGCATTAAAGAAAAGATTGGTAGATGTTCCGAGATATTCAATAAACAAAAACTTTACAAATCCTTTCAAACAATATAAATGTGACATGTGTCAAAGGATTGTCGTCTCTTATAACTTTTATACATACATTCCAGTATCTTTATTCTGTTTAGCATCTGGTTCAGAATTACAACAAGGATGTGATAGTCCGTTGACTTTTCCCCCTGACGCGATCTGTATGTTGGAGGCCAATCCGACAGTACGTGAACTTACTCACAAATATGACGCTCTGTGGCCAGTATAAGATGGTTTATGTGAAAGTATGTGTCTTGTAATCATTTGTAAATATTTGTATGTGAGAATGTTGTATTTGTGATGCGTTGGTGTTTGTTTTTCTAAAGATGCACTAACATGATAAGGCTGATTTTTCCATCGACAGATAACTTTTATCCGATGAATAAAATAGACGTTTGACAGTTTTTGTATGAAATAACTGTCGAAATTTCAAAATTATTCCTCGAATAAAGTTATCAGATGATTGAAAAATCAGCCCTTAGACACATAACATATCACCTGCATACCCCGAAGGGTAGGGTTTCAACGGTTATGCTTAAGCCTCTTCTTGCCGGGGGCGAGCCTTCAACCGGGTACAAATCCAGACTCCGGGCTGCTACTAAGAAGTTCCAGATGATAAAACTCAATCACACTTTGCTCGACCAAGGGATCGAACCCAGGACCTCATGCTCAGTAGTAGAGCTACAATCTCTAGGCCAACGAAGCAGTCAGTCGATTCTGTAAAAATCTCACCGTGAAAACTTAGGTGAAGTGAGTTTGTTTTTGCTAAGAATTGACACTATTGACAGCTCACTCCACGCTCACTTCACCTCAGTTTTCACGGTGAGATTTTTACAGAATATCACCACTGTACTTTGGTACTTATAATAGTATAGTATTGGAACTTATAATAAGTTTACTACTATAACTTTTTGTTATACGTTGCTGCCTACTAACATTTGCAAACGTTGCGACACAAAAAATAACTTCAGTATCTATGGATGAAGGACCTAAGAGAGAAAGAGAAACAGCATCATCTGCCTAGCCTTTTCCCAACTATTTTGGGGTCGGCAATAGGTCGGTAATAGGTCACAGGCACTGCTCATTGTTTATATGGGAGCTGAAAATATACTTTTTTATCTTGCTTTATTTGGTTCCTGTAACCTTTTAGTGCTTGGCCAGACTGGCAACACGGGCGCGGGGCGGACGCCGCGCGGCCTACTCAAACATAAGAACTTCATTTGAGTGTCCATAGTGGGCAACCCACGCGGGCGCGGTGAGCGGCGCGGGCTGCTCGACGCGGGAAGCGCGCGGGCAACTCACGCCATAGCTCGTTCATACAAGTGGCCGCAGTGAGTGCGCGGGCGACTCACGCGGGGACCTGCACCCTAATTGTGTAACACACTACTCTCAATTTGAATAATTTTGAAGCTTATTGCTAATCCATTGCTCCATAAGTTCGAAAAATGTGTCTGCTCAACAACGTAAATAACGCAATGAATGTTGTTGAACTGTCAAAATGAAACCCATTGCTATTGATAGTGTGTTACGCAATTACCCTGCAGGGTTCTCAAACTAGTTCGAGCTTTTTTCTAGTAAAAATAAGTCTTCTTCATCCATATTATATTTTGACAAACTGGACACGACAACACGCAGAACGCAGCCGCGCTCGACTGCGGACAGCGAGATCGCGCGCGTTCAGCGGCTGCGCGGCTGCCAGTCTGACCAAGCACTTTAGAGGTTATGTCAGCCCCAATGAAGATATTTACTGATACTGCTAGCTGTGCAAATAAAGCTCTCTCCAAGTACGGAATAGAACAGAATACTCTTTCTTATGTACACTATATAAATTACAGATATAAATGTATCTTATGTATCATGCTTGTCATTGATGTATCCATCTGTGTGTGTGTATACTTAAATGTTTTTGCCCTCTCCCCATTTACCGTGAAATCACCCTGCCATTCTTCACGTTTAAAAAGAGTTTAACTGTCATATTTTCAATGTTCAAAAATATTTTGTAGTCAAGTTTTACGCAAGCAAATTGAAAAAGATTTTTCTTGTTTTTCCAAATTCCAATATGTGCTTGCATGGCATAAACCCCATGGTCCTACATACAGGCGTTATCCGGATTAAAAAGTTTTACGCCTGTGCGGGCGCTACAGAACTTTATTGCTTTTACAGACCGTTCGTGGTAAATACCTTTTAGTAATACTAGGTATTTGAATGAACGTTATTACTTTGTTTTAATCCTCCAACAATGTGTCATTTATTCCGGTCTGATCCCCTGAATCCACCCTCCAGCCCCCCCTCCTCGATCCCCAGCTAGTTCGTCTTCTGTTTTAGTCTCTGACCTCTGTCATCCATTTTATCCAGGTTACTCTTTTTGACAGGTAAGTACAGTCAAGAGAAAATAAATGTTTCATGTTTTAGTTTTTTTTTTTTTTTTTAATGTCTTTCAATAAACCAAACTAATAGGCTAATCCTGCCCTTCTGGAATTAACGGACATAAATCTGAGTTACTATAGTCCGCGCGGAACTGGTTGGCCGCGCGTTAGGTGGTCCGCGTCCGCGTCCCCAACGGAGGTGAGGGCGGCGGGTTTGCCTAGTATTCGCAACGCACGTACTGAGTAATGAAAAAGCGCCCCCGCCCCTCCGTACCACCGCTCACATACCTAAGGCGCGGACAACTAGTTCCGCGCGGACTATAGTTATAATTTTTTTTTTGACGTTCAAAAGTGCCTTTAATGTGCCTATTTGAAATAAATGATTTGACTTTGACTTTGAATTGGTCTGTTACAAAGCGTATTTTTGTGTGTTGGATGTTCAGGCCAGCATAGCTACCGTTCGATGCCCTTCCGTGCCGAATCTAACGTCAATCAATGTTACCAGAGAGTCCTCTAAAGACTGTTCACAAATCCAAAACCCGAAACTGTGAAACTAGAAATTTGACACGAACGAAATCGCGGGAAGAAACTAATAATAAACAAAAACCTACCAATTTATCATCTACATGAGAAAATTAACTTAGCTAGACACGTAACCATCAAAATGTGCGACATGACAACGTTAATTCCATCTCAAGAAAGGTCTAGGCTTCTCGTCACGCAAATTGTCAGTTCGCAGACTTAACGCCAGTGATTAATTCGTGCCCTTCGCCCTAAACAAGGCCTACGCAGTCCTGAGTACAAATTACTCGATTTATTTCTGATAAGGTTAGTGTTTTGTTACTGGAATTTCAGGCCATGGCTAAATAAACGGATGATGGAAAAATACCTTTATTTCTATACTAGCTGCGTCCCGCGGTTTCACCCGCGTAAATGTTGTTCCCGTGGGAATATCGGGATAAAAAAGTAGCCTACATGTTAATCCAGGGTGTCAGCTACCTCCATACAATTTTTTTATCAAAATTGGTCCAGCCGTTTGAGCGTGAAGAAGTAACAAACATATAAACACACCCCCACACACATACACGCACTCACAAACTTTTGGCCGTTATAATATTAGTGTGATAGATCTATAATAAAGTATCGTGTTTTAGTTAATATCTCGACCAGTTGTACTCAGCGCTTCTCCCCCACATTTATTATGCGCACAGCCAAAGTGTGGGAATCTCTGCCAGAGTCTGTTTTCCTTTCCACCTTTAACCCGTCTGCCTTCAATACCAGAGTGAACAGGCATCTTCTGGGCACACCCGTTCCATCATAGACCTAATTTTTACCTAATTTAAAAGCTAGCAGTCTATAAACTATATGGAGATAGTAGTTTTTAGTAGACACCTAAAAGTTAATTTAATTCATAAGTATTCAAAAAAGAAATTAACTAAAAAACTCATTATTTACTTTAACAATAACTTTGCCACTAAGTAATAGCGCGGGGAGGCGATGCTATGCGACGGGGTGGGTTGGGGGAACAAGAAATTTCATGCAGTTGAAGTCGCGGGTGTAAGCTAGTAAGGAGATAAACATGGGAAATCATAATTGACGAAATGTGAGTGTAACTCACATAAGTCCATCTCTACCTAACCATTTCAGAATACATGCATGTTTTTATTCTAGGGGTTAGCAAGGCTGTTCACCTCTCTCTATCCTCTTGCAAAAAACAAACGTGACAATACAATTTGATAAAATTAGTTTCGCAATAGAGTTTATTGTTGAAACTAGGTACAGTCAACAGCAAAAGTAGATGATCAAAGTCAGAAATTCAATACCAATGAATGGAGCTCGCGTCAGAACTGTTTGGCGTCGAAGTACTACTACTTAGAATACTTACTACGTAGAATACTTTTGAATCACTTCGACGCACAGTTCTGACGCGAACTCCATTCATTGGTATTGAATTTCTGACTTTGATCCTCCTCTCATTGCATTTAGACGCTTTGTTCTAGAGTCAGCGTGTGCATGAATATTAATATGAATTGCACGTCTGTTAGTGGCTGCCGGTGAGATTACAAACTAGGTATGGTCAGCAACAAAAGTCGATTAACCCTTTAATTTTTTTAATCTCAGTTATTGAGCAAAAGATTTGTTCAAAATTGCAGCAGAAGTACAATGCAATTTTGAACAAATATTTGGCTCAATAACTGAGATTAAAAAAAATGCACTTTGTTGATGTTAATCCACTTTTGTTGCTGACTGTACAAAATGCTGTAAAGGACTGCTGTTTTAAAATAACTCACTATCTCGGAACCAAGTTGAGATTTATTATGCTTTATTTATTTATCCATTTATTTCAGGCATCAAGGCCCATGTAAACACATAAAATACAATACAATAACGAACTACTAACGAATGAACTAAGTAGGTATATTATTAAGTATTTATATCGAACTATTTTCGGAGAAGGCGATAAGACCGCCCATTGTATATTTTGTAGTGTTTGATGTATTCTTAAGATAAGCAGTGTTTTTGTGCTGTACAATAAAGTATACAGGGTTATTTGTAAAACACCAGCAACCTCTTAAGAGGTCATTGTACTCATCATTATGAACAACTTTTACTATGGGACCAAACCTGAAATCGCGAAAAAAAAATCAGCTGTTCCCTACATTTTGACGAGTTATACGAACATAAATGTAGGGAACAGCTGATTTTTTTTTCGCGATTTCAGGTTTGGTCCCATAGTAAAAGTTGTTCATAATGATGAGTACAATGACCTCTTAAGAGGTTGCTGGTGTTTTACAAATAACCCTGTATAAGTATAAATAAATATTTTCATATTTTGACAGTTACATCATTGGGATCTCTTCTCTTGGTGTTTGGCCAGACTGGCAGCACGGGGCGTGCGCGGTTTGCCTGTCTGCAGTGGAGCGCGGCTACGTTCTGAGTGTTGTCGTGTCCAGTGTTTGTCAACATAGAATATGGATGAAGAAGACTTATTTTTACTAGAAAAAAGCTCGAACTAGTTTGAGAACCCCGGTCCCAGCGCGGGCCGCCCGCGCCCTCACTGCGGACACTTTTATGAACGAGGTATGGCGTGAGTTGCCCGCGCGCTCCCCGCGCCGAGCAGCCCGCGCCGCACTCAAATGAAGTTCTTATGTTTGCGTGCGCCCGCCCCGCGCCCGCGTTTGCAGTCTAACCAAGCACTTACAGCCGGTCTATTTTATAAAAATATCACCATGAAAACTTAGGTGAGGTGAGCTCGAAGTGAGCTGTTATGCCACCTGATGCAAGCAAGGGATTGACAAACTTCACCTAAGTTTCCACGGTGAGAATTTTACAGAATAGGTCGGTATTAAAAAACTCATCCCGGGGGAAAATTTATCTGTGTACCTGTACCTGGCTTATACCAGTTAGCGAGGTTGTTACTGGGGTTGAATGTTGAGTCAGGGTGCGACATAAATAAAGTCCACGGCGACCAATCTCAACGGAGAATAGCCTTCGGCGCGGGAGATATTATAGTGCACAAGATATCTATGTGCACAAGTATGCGCGCAGACACAGGTGTACTCCCTCTTCCCTCACACTCATAATCCGATGGGACGGCAATACGACACGACCGGAGAGAGGATCAGGCGCAGGACCAACGGCTTAGGCCCGGCACCCACTATCGGCATCGGCATGGCTGAGGATTTTTATGCGACGAATAAAAATGTAACTTAATTGTATGACGATAAAATTTAAATTTCAATGATAATAATCATCGTAGGTGCAAAAATAAAGATAGGGTATCCGACATACCGTGTCATTGAAATTTAAATTTTATTGTCATACTATTAAGTTATATTTCTATTTGTCGCATAAAAATCCTCAGCCGTGCCGATGCCGATAATGGGCGCCGGGCCTTAACGTGCTTTCCGAGGCACGGGGGATCACACCGTCAACTTCCAAACTCAGGGCTGTTACTAAGAAATTCCTAATGGAAAAACTAAATAGCACTTTGCCCGACCTGCGAATCGAACCCAGGGCCAGCAGTCGCACGAGACCAACGGGGTGCGACATACATCACCAGTGGAGTCACTTTTGATTTATAGGAATACTAAATTATCAACGTTAGTAAAACAAACACATTACTCCCTCGTTGCTCTAGTGTGCGCAAGCGCTACTGCTGAGCATGAAGTTTTGGGCTATGGGGTGTTTCTATTAATAATTTCTCAGTAGCGGCCCGGAGTCTGGACTTGTGCCGGTTGATGGCAATAAGCTCGCCCATATGTAACATGTAATAGGGGATTACATGGGACTTAAACATAACTGGTAAACCGAAATGTTGCTGTTCTATAGGGACATCTCTGCAGGATGTAATCTTATGTAGTAAAACAAGGGTGAGAAGGTACCCCAAGTTATTCTTTCGGGGAAAACGTAAACGTTATTAGACTTTTCAGAACCCATCACCATCTGCCTTGCCTTTTCCAAACTATGTTGGGGTCGGCTACCTGTGTAACCGGATGCAGCTGAATATCAGTATTTTACGTGGAGCCATTGCCTATCTGACCTCCACAACCCAGTTACTGGGTAATACGATGCTCCTTGGTAAGACTGGTTGTCAGACTTTCGGGCTTCTGACTAACCGTAACGACTGTCAAAAATCCACTAATGACAGCGGGGACCAACGGCTCAACGTGCTTTCCGAGGACCCATCCGCAGACCAATCGCGGCAAGCGTAGCTTAACCTGATCGATTGACCTGTGCGGCTGTTTTTATTTAGCCACGGGCCCCTCTGAACCCAGAACCCAGACATATTAAAAGAAAATCTTCGCAATAACTTTCGAACAACACAAGAAATCTAAGAGCCTATTAAAACAGTATCTCTCGCAAATAAATAATGTGAACGCTCAGTTACCCTACAATATTTATCACACGTATCATTAAAAAATGCGCTTTCCAAGCGCTTACGCAACAAAATGGGCTCATAAATGTAATGCGAAGAACCCCACTAGCTATTAAGGATTTATTTGCATGGTCTGGCTCCCCCTACAGAAGACTACAGAAGGTTGACTCCATGCACTGAGCGTAAACACACACACATAGACACGATTCACGAACATCGAGCGCAAGCGCACTCGCGACCTGCATTCGGCTGAGATACGAGTAGGTAGAGATCGCCGCATATACGTACAAATCTATGTGTGCGTGCACCAGCCTTCACTAGTTATTGTATTCGACCTTCTGTGCTATTCTGTGGCGGCAATGGTGCGGGATGTTATTACTTCTAAACACGTCACGACTTCAGCCCAATGAAAAGGGATAATTGCATATACTGCGCCATTATTTTTTCTCATTTCACTTTGCGAGCCGTTTACTATGGTAAATTGTGTTCTGAAAACTCGCTCTTTTATTTGAGTTGGTTTTGTTCTTCAGTTTGATTTAGTGAGGCTTGAAACTGAAGCGTTGTTTTTATTTGCACTCTGGGATTCTAAGAGTTTCAGTGCTGTTATTTTGTTTATATGACTCGTTGAGTTTGTAAGGTGGACCGATGATGGTTGCGGGACTCCGCTTGATGTGGGTAGCACAGAATCGGTCGAAGTGGCGGTGCTTGGTGGAGGCCTATGTCCAGCAGTGTCTTTCGGCTGAAATGATGAGGACTCGTTGAATGTTACTCGTACTTTTGGACGACTTTATGACACATATTGAACCACACACATACTGCAATAAGCTATTACAAGAGATATTGCCATGATAAGATGCTAGGAAAAGGGATAGATGATGATCACAGGACGAGGATCCTTTAGTATATCCTCTAGTTTTCCTCAACGATACCCATGGGAAGATACAACTTACCGGCTACGAGCCCGGATAGCCTATCCTCTTCTTAAGTCCACGTTGTGCTGTACTGATATAGACAAACTAATCGTTTTCAAGTAGGCGCTCTAAATATATGTGTATTATCTTCATAAAATGTTACATATAATTTTCAGTCGGTTTTAGTCCAACGATTTTGAATGTCCCTGTGGAAATCAGACTCGATGAAATCAATACACGGTTGACTGCTGATTTTGTAGCCCTTCATTTCTTACCTCATATAATTCCAGCCGCAATTGATTCGATCTAACCTCACAGAAGATTGATAGCCTGGAAATATTTATGTAAATTGGGGTAAACCACCCAAATAGGGTTACATTTAATGTTATCACTTCGTATAGTGAAACACATTAGGGTTTAAACGGTTTAAGCCTACGTAACGTGTCTAAACATGGTAATTAAATATATGACTTGTACCTTCAAAGTGTCTACGTAACCGTATATGTGGAGGTGACAATACTACAATAAATGAAAACACTGACAATACTAATGCTTATGATACTTAGTATCAAATAAACAGGCACATGATCTGACTCCTCATAAGTGCCCATGCAGGTTTATGTGAAATAAAATATTTTGATTTTGAAGTTTTTTTTTAAATTTATAAAGGGAGTGGGCCGTAATCCACCACGAGGGCCCAGAGCGGGTTGGTAGATGTCACATGTCTTCGGATTCTTGGTTCTAGGACATGCTGATTTCTTCACGATATTTTTCTTCACCGTTTTGAGAGCAGTGGTGATGAGTTATTTTACACAAAGTAGCGCCTGTCTAGGTTACCACTTGGCCACTATACTGCCCTAATAAATCCTAACTTCGATTTTGCGATTGTTTCAAACAAACTGGTGAACAAGGTAGTGCATAGTGATGGGCCGACTATGGGCTTTGACCGGTTATTCCGTTTATCCACCCCATAAAATCCACTCTAAGGGGTACCTTAGAGTGATTTTTTAAAGGATTTTTTTAAGGCACCCTAAGTCTATAAATTCCGTTTATCCAACTAGGCCGAGGGTGGATTCTCGGACATGCGTTTCCACGTACCTTAGGGTTGATTTTTTGGTGTGGATAAACGGAATAACCCGCTTTGAGTACGTCTCTGACTTTTTATAGTGACTGAACTATTGAATATATTTGGTTGAATTTTTGTATGTAGACTGGGAACTTCATTAGATATACGAAGTTTAATTTGTTAAGGCACGAATAAATTAAGATTTAGAAAAAGTTTAGCTTTGTAGAGCATAGTTTCAGCTTTTCATACCTGTGTCACAGCTGCGGCGTCTATTTCTATTCTGTAAAATCTCACTGTGAAAACTTAGGTGAAGTGAGCTTGCAGTGAGCAGCGGTGCTATTCTGTAAACATCTCACCGTGAAAACTTAGGTGAAGTAAGCGTGGAGTGAGCTGTCAATAGTGTCAATTCCTAGCAAAAACAAACTCACTTCACCTAAGTTTTCACGATGAGATTTTTACAGAATCGACCGGCAGTCATTATTCCACTTGATGCTAGGGATTGACACTATTGACAACTCACTATGTCACCTCACTCTGTCACAGTGACATAGACATTGCTACACAATAGATCGCAGGTCTTTGAGTCGATGAGCCATATCCACTTACGGCCGAGTAGGCACCCACTGTACCTTTTGTCGTATTACGGCCAGGATTATTTGAAACTAATACATTTCGGTCCTGTATATGAAAGGTATTACCTAAGCATTAATCACGGAGACAGAGGGACACTTGAAGCTCAGCATCCCGATGACACTTAGATTAGATATCTCCACAACAGAGGGCAATTCCTCGAATATAAATCCGTATTATATATGGAGGTCCATGTTGCAAAACGTTCTTGACAGCTTAACCTCAAAGTGGGTTGGCTTAGAGCCGTTAAGATAAAGTAAGACGGTTTAGCACCCTTAAACCAATTGTTAGTCACACAGAAACATATGTTTTTGGTCGTAGTTTTCAGGATATGTTGTGACTTTGCAGTCGAGTACTTCTGTTTGCTGTGAGGTGCAATACAGAGGGCGTTGCCTCCAATGTAGGAGATTAGATGGGGAGTGCGGTGCTTGAGATTTGCTGGTGTGAGTTTTGTCTTATAACTTTCGGTGTATATGGGAACGAGTTTTGTTATTTTGACCTGAAATAATAAAGTTGGAAAAGTTCACAGGAATGACGCACATACAACTACAAAGACAGTGGTTCTGAGTTAGCGATAAAAAAATCTCATGAAATAATCGTTAACCGAAACAATGAGTTAACTATATCAAAGAGAACACATGCAAGAAGCGCAAAGACCCGCGTGAAGTTAGGACCCGCGATAGCGGGTCAGACAAAATTAAAAGAAAAAAAAACTGAACAAAAATAAAAACACAAGACTGAAGCGCCCCGGGTATAATTTACATCATGTTTACGAAAACATTGCCGAAAATGATAATCCTGTTGTGTTTATGGAGACAGAGTTAGAACCTGTATCCTCAGATTTACGTAGCACTCAAGATTTTTCATGAAATTTGAAAGCTTCTCGGAGAGACTTGACAGAAAACGGGTCCAAATTACACGCCGACCTAATTACAGCCGGGAACTTTACTGCTACAACGACCGGCGACATCTTTAAATTTATTTGCGTTTTATGTTATCCTTGCAAATATTGTAATGTTTTATTACGCTTTATTACCATGTAGCTTCATAATTAAGCAAGTTCAAGAAATATATTATATTTGTGTATTAAGAGTAAACTAGTCGCGAGCTCGAACTCACGTCATGGCCAAAAAACACGCTGTCTCACCTGGCTTCGTGTCTGACAGAGCTAGTATCAGTGATGAGCAGTTAGACGCTAGTCTACATGAACAACGTCTAGTTCTCACGTACAGAAACACCGTTCCGAACTGATAGGCGCGTAAAATAAATTGAAAAGTACTTCGGAAAATCGAGTCTTATGGAAAAACCACTGCATAAATCAATTACAAATAAAGTTTATTGAACTCTTCGATAACTCAGCTTTGTCGGTACAGTGGAATAATACTCTCCCGAAAGTATGAAAAAATATCGACTAGCACCTTAAGTATTGTTCGTGCACTATAATCTTCGTATCTAAGTAGTCTGTAGTGATTATATCCTATATGGTGCATGCAACCTCTGCGAGTCCGTTAAAAGTATTGGCAAGAAATACGAGACAAACATTAATTTAGTTTAAGATTAGAAGACAGTAGGCGTCAGATTTGGCTGATAAGCCCAAGGACGAAGAATGTAAAAATGTTATTAATTTAAAAATCGTAATCGTAATTACGCTATATAAAAGCAAATAGTCTTTTATTCATTAATCCCGGTACAGTTAGCATCCCCCGATGCTAATGTTTCCAGATAAACTAAGCATGATTGTAAAACCTATGAAAAGTATGTAATTTTTTTTATTTTTTTTTATTAAGAGGAACAGTAAACAGTTCCATTATGAAAACTTACAACTAATATAACAATATTTGTATTTTGCTAATAATGTAACCCACAACACTGTCCACGGGTTATCATAATAATATAAAAAAAAACAACTTTAATAGCTAGGCGTGAGAAAAAAAAAAGTTATAAACAATAAAATAAAAGAAAGATGACAAATAAAAAGTGTACAACCAGGACAGGTTTAAAGCGATAATTTAAAGATTACGTCTGTAAAATATGTATTATTTTTTAAGAGATTTCAAGATAAGACCTTTGAATTTTCCTATTGGGCTATTGAAGATGTCAATATTTACAAAACTTTTATTGTACAAGTCAACCATGCGGCGGATGGGTGAGCGCAGGCCGGAGTTGGTTCGACAGGAGGGTATTGCAAACAGCGTACCTGCGCGCACCTGACGCCTGTGGAAGGTTCTAGGTATTGCGTAACAGATCATGTTATTAAGGTTTATGCAGTTGAATTTATTTCTAACAATTTTGTATAGCGTGATAGCTTCAAGGTATTTTTGGTTTTAATTGATAAGTAAAATATTTATATGTAGAACAGTAAAAAATTTATAAATGTTTGCAAATGGAGGAGAGAGAGCGCCGCTCCAGAGATTGGTTCAAGCTTACAATAATAATTTTAACGATATCGATGTGTTTTCCCTATCTAAACATAAATTTTAATAAAAACTGGCCAAGTACGAGTCGGACTCCCTCCCACACGAAGGGTTCCGTACCACAAGGCAAAAACGCCAAAAAAAACACGTTTGTTGTATGTTTGTTTGTTCCTTCAATATTTATTTTATTCTGTTTTTAGTATTTGTTATTATAACGGCAACAAAAATACATCATCTGTGAAAATTTCAACTGTCTAGCTATCACGGTTCATGAGATACAGTCTGGTGACAGACAGACAGACGGACAGTGGAATCTTAGTAATAGAGTCCCGTTTTTACCCTTTGGGTAAGGAACCCTAAAAACAAACAATTAAGTTCCTTGCTCAATATTTTTAATTATTATGTATTATTTAAGTATGTATTAACTATTGAATTTTAAGATAACGAAAAAATGTTATTGTTGTTATATAGAGGTACCTATTGATGTTATTTAATTTTACCAAAACTGTATCTAATATAAACTAGTAACATGTGGAAACGTAGTGGATTGTACATTTACATATAGCATAGGGTATATCTAGACATAATTTCTACAATGTACGATTTTTTATTTTACCAAATAAAATAAAATTGCCCTCACTTTTTTTTTCATTCAAACGGTTTAGGGATTTAGTTCAGAAAGTAGCCTGAATTTGATAATTTTAACGCAAAAGCAAAAAAAGCGTACACCATGCGTACTTATATTATAATAACTTGAAGAGACGGCTTAACTTTACGGTTACTGTCGTAAAAAGAAAAAGTCGCAGTTTATTGCTTTATCTCCACTATTTTCATAGTCTGCCTGTGTGTGATAAGCTTAACTGCTCAACGAATTTATTTGGGCTCGTGTTTATATGAGTACAAGTTACGCCTGTGGCGTCTACCGTTAGGCTGATAACACACTTAGCGACCAAACTGAGGCGTCAAATGAATAGCTATTTTGAAGGGTGCTATTCGTCTGCGTGAAGCTTTAGATTTTCTCGATGAAACAATGTTATAACAAATTGTGAAGGTGTTTATCGTCAACACAAAAAGTTGAATAGGGGGTTTGGAGATTTGCCAATTGCTTTCAAAGCGTTTCGTATATCTACAACGACTTTCAACACAACAGGATTGACATTTTCGGTACAGCCCGATGCTGGCGGATCGGAACACGACGCAAGTCGCTGCGCAGTAACAAGTTCACGTGTTAGCGGGGGTGAGGGGTGGGGTACTGCGCAACGAGTAGCGAACTTCAGAGCCGACATAAAGTTTGACGTGTCAATCCAATACTTTTCCATCATAGTTGCCGCTAATTGAATGTCACTTTGTTTGTCAAGGCTTTCAAGACCCTACCATAATTAAGTTTGCAGGGCAGTTGATGCGCAAAGCAAGTCAAGGTGACAGTACCTACTGCCTCTCTTAAGGTTCAAAAAGGCTTGTTCCCTTTTGTCTAATATCGACCGGCAGTGTGTGTATAATATTAGTATAGTAACCCTCCTAGTTCTATTTTCAGCTGCAGCTGCAGGTTACAATAGCTAAAAGAATGCCTTTGCTAAGTTGGGAGTACAAAATATTCAAAGTGTAGGAAGAAAATTTTGTGCCCAGGTATTCGCGGACGGGTTTCATTTTCCACCTACCCCTTCTGAAAGAATTTATTCATCTGCAATACGTGTGATCTTGTAGAATTTTGTTGTTTGCACGATGCTTTAAAATAATGGTAAATACTGCAGAATAATTACCATTATTTTCCTTTTGAAAAATCATGAACATATTCATGGCGTAAAGATTAAGGTGAAGGCAGCCTTAAGAGATTTGAATATAACCCATAAAATATAACAGCGTAGAATATTAATTTGTATAAAATTATAACAATTGGTTTAGGCCGTTTTTAACATTGTTCTAACATAAAGTCTGATAGACACGGTGCGATTTAATTGCCAATGGCATATTATCATAAGTTGCAGCTACAATAAAACTTGCACCGTCTAAACAGTGCTTAAAGGATGCGTCATTTGTTGCTTCAATTGCCACAGGCAAGAAACATGCATCGTGTTAATGGGGTATAAGTGTATAAGGCTACCTATTGCGCGCTACCTACAGTTGCTGCACTTTGAAATTAGTTTTATTCGCATATACACTATGTATGCACATGCTTTACATAAGTTGTATCCTGTCATGTTTACTCACAACAGTATACAACTCGCGATGTTTGTTGCTAACTGTCTAACATACACCATTTTGCCAGATTACGAGCACGCTTTCATAGTAAGTATGACAGTCCAGTTAGTTGCAACTATCTATTATTAATAATCTCCCTGACTTTACTTAGGTAACTTACCCAATCTAGGACTTTACTCAATCATGCACGCGGTCTCCGCTCCAGGACTCGTAGTCGTTCGAATTTACGTTACGTTTGCTCCGCGCGTTCGTGCTAGGCTCACGGGATTTGTATACCTAACTTTTCATCTGCTGATGCTAATTCATATCTTGTACATTGGTCACACAAATCCTTTAAAAAAACAAATATTAAATTCATGTTTTTTTTTGTAAATATTGCCTATGTAAAAACCCAGTTTACGTGAGGTACACGTTCGTTGGTACCTATTGTCTCTATCCTTTTGAAGTTTTCATAAAAAACGGTACCTTTACAAGCTTATTGGCCTTTGTATTAGACAAAAATTGGACCTAAATTGTTTCCAGGCAGTGCAGATACGTGGTACCGCCAAAAAGTCGAAGTAATCACGTCAGACATGGCAGACTGCTGATCCACCAGAGCATGTTGTAATCAACGCAACGTTGCGCGTATGTCGTTACTTCTTTTTCTTCTATTTTCTCCCTCGGACATGTCAGTTTCGGTTTTTCATTTTGGTTGAAATCCGTCGAAAGGGAATAGGGATCGAATGAGAATTGACATATTCATCCGTATGCATAAGAGTTTTATTTATCAGATTGCTATCAGAGTGTGTTTCAACATCTTCTAATCAAGCAATCTGCATAATAAAAAATCTTAAATTCACTCATAACCCACGTACAGCCTACACGGCTGGATCTGGAAGCATGACATTTTGCACAAGAGTTGTATAATGAACTCTTGTGCAAAGTGTCTATTTAGGTAACACACGGGTAGGGCTAGGGGCCAGTAATTATAACAACAAAATAATTTGAAAACTATCGCCTGCGCCGCTCGACGACATAGGGCTCTCTCTCTTTCCTTTAATTCGCCTACTCTTTGCACGTTATTCGTTTTAATTTCATTGATGCGATGTTATGATCCGTACTCCCAGCAAATGACAGCTGCGCTACAGTTCTTTAAGAACAGTTGCTCCAAAATGCTATTTTGGAAAATTGAAAAATAAATAATAACGTTTAAAATTAAAATATGTTTATAAAACGAAAATTCGAAACGTACGTTAAAATAATGTCGCCATTAAATTGCCACACTTTATAACGAAGCCATTATGGAGGGATATTTAAAGATTCATCTCCTTAAGGGGTAAATAGGGGATGAAAGTTTCTATAAAGGTGCTTTTGCCGATGGAAAATTCCATCGGGCACACAGCTTGTCTACCAAATAAATAGTTAAAAAAAAATTGAATTTGTAAAATCATCATTCCTTAATATCGAATACGATATACAAAATGGGGTTTCAGGTCCAACCTAAACGAGTACTTATTTGTTTCAACGAATCTGTGTCTAAGCATGAACTCAATCATAATAAGCATAGATATCCGTGATAATCAGCCTATAATGTTCCCACTACTGGGGGAAGGGGGCCGTAATCCAGCACGCAGGCCCAGTGCGGGTTGGTAGATGTCACATGTATTTGAATTTTTGGTTCTAGGACATACCTGTTTCCTCACGATGTTTTCCTTCACCGTTTTGAGAGCAGTGGTGATATTGTGCACAAAGTAAAGCGCCTGTTTGGGTTCGAACCTACAACTCGTACGTCGCGGCCGTTACTGCTCCATAAACTCAAACATACACAATATTTAATTACAATCTAGACTTCACGAGTTCGTAAAGCGCTTTCATTCCTAATAATATCATTTGAATTCACATCAATAACTTATAGCTTGTTCGCTCAAATAACAGTAATGACTACATTATTATATTTGACTAGCAGTTTGCCCGCGACTTCGTCCGCGTGTATTTCGTACTTTCCTCTAAAAATTTCTAATATGTATGTTTATGATCTTTATCATTTATTTAGATTAATAAGTATTTGGGCCAATTTTTAAGTTTGTAGATCAAAGGAATCAGATTTTTCAAATAAACAGGATCCTCGCTTTTCACCCCAACAAGGGTGGATTTTTGAAAAATCGTTTGGGATGACGTGTCCATAACTTGACTCAAAGACCGATACCTACTCATTTTCGAGTTAATGGAAGCAAGCAGTAAAAGCCACCCTTTCTTCTTAGCGTGTCGATAGCAATCTAAATGGACTCGGCCCAGAATTCAGCTACTTGTTTGGCGCCATTAACAGCGTCCACCAGTTCCTATAACGTGCAGCTGACAGGACATGCAGGACACGATATTAATTGTCCCATCGTTTGTGGAACAGCACCACATTTACACTCCAAGGCGGAGTTATCTATGAATCTCCACCTGAACAGGTTTTCCTTGCTTCAGCTAACCTGGATCCGGAGGCTGTTTAAAGACTTCCAGGCTACCCAAGGTTACTCATGTCCAGGTGGGAGGTCTTCAGCGGGTGGGACGAACGGTTTGGGTAAGGAAGGACTGTCTCGCCACAGCTTCAGTCTTTCTTGTCATGGTTCACCTGTGAGTGGGACGACACACTTTAAAAAACTGTTTCGGCTTTTCAGCCTTTGTGGCACAAGGATGTTGTCGTGCAAAGGGTCATGTGTCGGAGACCATTTTGACTCTTTCGCAGGAGCCAGTGCTGCGAACCACTGGTGGCGCTATTCCTGCTAGTGGATACAGCATTTCCTACTATATTTCTCAGCAATCCACCCCTTCAACTTTATTACCCTTTTCCACCTTGGTAGGAGTCGAGTTTTGAAAAACCCTAAAACTAACTACACCTTTTCACCCCGTTAGGGGTAGATTTTCGAAAAACCCTGATACGTGTTATTCTTTATTTTTGGTCTTAAGTATAAATACCGAGTTTCGAGTTAATCGGACCGCGCGTTAAAATTCATCCATACAAATTTTGACACCCCCCAATCCCCTTTTAGGGGGTAGTTTAGAAAAACAAAAAGTGTCAATCTTCATAATTTACTTTCGTGCCAAGTTTCAAGTTTATTAACCAAATGAATAAGATTTTTCATATAAACTGTATCCCCGCTTTTCACCCCCACAGGGGTGGAATTTCGAAAAATAGTTTGTGATGTGTTCATTACTTGACTCAAAGATTATTAATACCAATTTTCGAGTAAATCAAGTCACGCAGTAAAATCCTCCCCTGTAAAATTAACTACCCCTTTTCACCCCGTTAGGGTTACATTTTCGAAAAACCCTGATACACGTTATTTTCTATTTTTGGTCATAAGTATAAATACTGAGTTTCGAGTTAATCGGACAGCCCATTAAAATTCTTCCATACAAACTTTGACACCCCCCAATCCCCCTTTAGGGGGTAGTTAAGAAAAACAAAAACTTAATAATTTACTTAGATAAGTATTCGTGCCAAGTTTCAAGTTTATTAACTCAAGGAATAAGATTTTTCATACAAACGAAATCCCCCCTTTTCACCCCCTTAAAGGTTGAATTTCCAAAAACCCCTTCTTAGTGCTCCCCTACATTATAAAAGGAAGCCGTGTGCAAAATTTCACATTCCTAGACCCAGTAGTTTCGGCTGTACGTTGATATGTCAGTCAGTCAGTCAGTCAGTCAGTCAGTCAGTCATTCATTCAGTCAGTCAGTTTCTTCTTTTATATATATAGATTTATTCATAATTCTCCGAATTCACTAATTTATCAAGTCTGTCACACACCGATGAGTATTCGGTCTATCATTTATCAATTTATTATAATTTTGATTTATTGATACCGTCGCTGTGTCAAAAAAAACATTGAAATCGCTTATAGAAAAAGGGACTCAAACTCAAAGCATTTATTTCAATTATACAGTACCACAAACTTATCTGGCCCGGTGAGGGAGTCGCTGATGTCGCATTTGGTTGGCATTTCAGCAGGCAGGCAGATTGACATTTCAAAATGGCGTCGTTAGTTCTTCTTTTTGCCACCGGGCCATAAGTTTGTGGCACTATACCTTGTACAGGCAATTTTGAATTGTCAAAATTAAATAATCTGTCAGTTAGTCAGAAAGTTGAAGCTAGTTGCCCATTCCAAAACGTTACGTACGGACAGACCTATTTCAATATTTTAATCATGGCCTGATCTCTCTCCGGTCGTGTCGGATCGCTGTCCCATCGGACTATGGGAGTGAGGGAAGAGAGAGTGCACCTGTGTCTGCGCACACATTGTGGTCTATAAAATCTCCCGCGTCGAAGGCTAGTGTCTGTTGAGTTTATCCATTATGACTGAAATTCGATATGGAGGACTATACATATAGGTATAGGTAGGCAGAAACTACAGAACGCCAGCTGTTACGATCCTTATACTCCTTTGTCAACGTGCATCCTAATATTCCAACTAACAAAAGATTATTTGCATAAAGTAGGTAAAGCACTTGCACAAGACAGCTATGCACTACTATTATAAAACAATTTAACATAAGTACATAGAACGGCAAATATATTGTGTACTCACCACAATCCAATCCCATTTGATATTCCAACTTGGAACGTGAGGTGAGCACTGTGAGCAGTCCAGAATTCAAGACTATGAATATTTATATAGGAGCAGGTAAAGTATATTCAGACGTACTAGTATCTACGATGCAGATTACATTGTTCATAAAGTTTTGATAGTGCAATTCGGAACTGTAACATATCACACCTGCGTTCTCTTGGAAGTTGGGCAGAAAGGTTTCTAGAAAAAAATTGGACTTGAGTCATCCATAGGCTCGCCATTCCTGCTCTTGATATAAGGATTCTATGCTAGGTATATATACCGCTCCCATAAGAGACGACCGTTTTTGTTTTCAAGGGGTATCCGCCAGACACCCTTGGGGAATATATTTTACCAAGGAGTGTAGGTCCAAATTTACCAAAGGTTCTTATCTCACTAAAATCAACCCGGAGCCTACACATTTGATTTTAGTGAGATAAGAACCTTTGGTAAGTAACCACCAATTGGAAGAGGGCACTGTGTCCCTAACCAACCTTGCTATCGGGACTGGGGAGAAAACAAATGACGACCTATTACGCCAACCACACGACACGCTGATGGTATGACAAAATCCATTCTCACCAAAATGTAAAACAGACTGTAGGTATCTTCCCACTCTATTACTCCCTACACCTTTACTCCATCACGTCTACATTTACCCAAATTTATAGTTGTCTAAATAAATTCCTTTTGTGTCCCATAACAGGTGATTTGTCGGGGTTATGCTGTATTAGCGTGTGAAAATTATGAGACAGCTTAATGAGGGTGCCACGAACGCGTTCAACTTTGCCCCCTAATACTTTAATTTTATGTGTGAAGAAGATTCCATTCCACATTTTATGTAAAAGGGTTTTAGTGTCTAAACGAAAGTTGAAATGTGTGTGCGTACTTAAAAATTACTTATAGCAAGGACGTCCTCTAGTTTATTGCTCAACGTTATTTTACAGGCGTTTTAATATTAAATGTATTTTGTAGACTACTTCCCGGCGTAATTTCCCCTTTGACTACGTACCTGCCTGTTAGAACCAAGTTTAATACGGTTTTCATGTAGGCTGTGATTATTTTGTCGTTTTTCTTTTTGTACAACATTCGCTTTTTATTCCTTTTTGACTTTATTTTAATTTTCGTTGAAATATAAGTAACATAAAGGTGTCACAATCAGCCTATAATGTTCGCACAGCTGGAACACAGGCTTCCTCTTAGTGAGATGATGTGGGCCGTAATCTACCACGCGGGCCTAGTGCTGGTTGGTAGATATCACATGTCTTCGGATTTTGGCGTAAGTTTAGACATCATCTTGGTCAGATCGTGTGAGGACGGCGCGGTAGCAGGCCAAGATTTTGGGGGTCAAGGAATATTTTAAGGGAGGTACATCTCCTCGTTGGTAGTGGTCGCAAATGTTACTGCTGAGCATGAGGTCCTAGCTGGGTTCGATTCCTAGGTCGGGTAAAGTGTTATTGGGTTATTCTATCAGGAATTTCTCAGTAGCAGCCCTGAGTGCCCGGTTGATGGCGAGTCATATACCTAAGTATAAAGAATTTTAATTTGTAGCCTTTTCTGTGCGCAGCTAGATCACATTCTTGCGGTATTCCTTAATGACAGACACAATTTACGATATGAATGTACACAAGGTGAACAATTATAAAACAACTAGCTTCTGCCCGCGACCTCGTCCGCGTGAAATTTCGGGCCCGACCCACCTCGTCGCATCCTCTCGCCCGCCCGCGATATTACCTCGTTTTCGCTTAGCGTTCTTGCTGACTTTTTTCTTTTTGCTGGGGTCCGCAGCGTAATGATTAATAGCCCCCCCTTAATAGCCCTTCCTCAAACTATGGGCTATCAAATGCACAACGATATTTTTTTAATCCGTTTGGTAGTTTCAGTGATTAGCGAGTTCAAACAAACAAACTCTCCAGCTTCATTATAAGTATAGTTAGATGGAACTTAATAAAAATCTAATTATTTCTGTTTATCTAAGTAATCAACACTTAGACATACATAATAACATGCATATGTTTTGTAGAAACTTAACGTAGCGCTAAAAGAGCACGAATTTGGCGCATTTTTAACCGACTTCCAAATCCAACTTCAAATAAACGTATTCAGCCGCTGGAAAGTCCGTATAAAATTGATTGCTAATAACTGGGATTCGCGCTTTCCAACCCTGTGTGTCTTTCGTCACATAAGAGATAAGTACCTACAGAAGGTCAGCTCCGTACAATGACCGAACAAACAGTGAGCAAACAGAAAAAAAACACTTATACGTATGGAGATCCTATCTCAATGTGGGGTATCTATACATATAATAAAACAGTAACGAAAGAAAAACTGTACATTGAGAATTTTCGAGAAAAAATAAGTGGCTTTTGTTAGAAAAACGTAACTGATGACAAAAAGTGACTTTTTAGAATTTTTGTCTGTTTGTCTGTTTGTCTGTGTGTATGGTACGGCTTCACACGCCAAAACTACTGGATAGATTGAATTGAAATTCAGCAAAAATGTTCTTTGTAAACCAAGGAAGGCTTTAGGCTACATATTATCACGCCGTATGATAAGGGAGGTAAGCAATATTGATTTTAAAAAGTTTTGGTTCGTAATTGAATGCACAAAATAATTGAATGCCCAAAATGACATGTTATTTATTTAGTTAATAAAAAATTAACCCTGGAAACATAACAATCACGCTATTTTTATAAAGGAGCGGGGCAGTAATATTATAAATTGCAAGGGAACAGCTATTTCAACAATATGTTAACAGGGAATTTAGCGGTATGGTCAGGCGACCGTTTACCGCACTAAATGGTTCGAGTTCAAATCCCGTATTAATATTTTTTTTTAATCGTAAAATTCTTTTTTTTTTAGTTTTTGTATTTTTTATGTGCATTAGGAACGATACTGTTATGAAATCTGAGAACTATACATGTCCTATCTAATTGTATGGGGAGTTTCACACCAATGTTACTAAACAGATTGATTGGTGGTACAACAAGCTACACTATCATAAAGTCAAGTCAAACTTTTGGTTCTAAGTTATATCTTACCAAGCAATTTGTTGTTTGTGGAGTTGACACTCCAAACGCAACAGCAACAGCGACAAAGGGCGCGTGCTTAAAGATTGCTCTTTAATCGTGTGGGATGAATGCACTATGGCGAACAGAAAAGCAGTAAAGGCAGTAAACAGGACTTTGCAGGACATCCGCAGGAACCAGCAAATGATGGGTGGCGTTACAGTTCTGTTAAGCGGTTTCCGACAAACGCTGCCTGTGGTGACGCGAGGAACTAGGGCTGATGAGGTGAATGCTTTGTTGAAATGCTCTTTCTTATGGCCACATATTCATAGGTTGCGCTTAACGATGAATATGAGAGCACAGCTTGGCGGGAATGTACACGCCCAAGAATTTTCTGATGTTCTCTTAAAATTGGGTGCGGGAACGCTACCAGTAGACGGTGGCCAGGTGGTTCTACCTGAGATACTTGGGAGAGTGGTGTCTACCTTAGAAGATTTGATACGCCTGGTGTACGGGGACATCAATAGGATACCGCACCAAGATAATTCTTGGGTGTGTGAACAAGCCATTTTAACACCCAGAAACGACCAACCTTCAGCGATCAATGAATGCATTCTGGCGGAAATTGAGGGAAATGAAGTAATCTACACTTCAATAAACACTGTTGTCGACCAAGATGACGCTACACATTACCCCGTAGAATTTCTCAATTTCCTCAGTGCAAGTGAACTACCAGCGCACACCATTAAGCTAAAGGTCGGTGTCCCAATTATGCTTCTTCGGAATCTCACTCCGCCGAAACTGTGCAATGGGATCCGGCTCAAAGTCGTCTCGCTGCAGAGAAATATCATTGAGGAGGAAATTCTAACGGGTTGTGGTGTCGGCGAGACAGTGTTTATACCACGTATACCACCGATTCCCCACAGTTACCCCTTTTTTTTCGGATGGGAAGTCATCAAATGACCCCTCCCACTCTGAGTGGAGCGGAAGGGAGTGTCAGACTCTTACTGACTAAAACCCACCCGTGTTCCTTCTTTAGCGCTTTATGTTCCGGGCCAGCGGTAACCCTTTCGGACAATCCCGCTGACCCGGCAGGCTTCGGCCCTATGGGGCCCCTCCTCGATGCTGACATCTCTTTGAGGCGCGCGTGGAACACGTCGCGCCGTCCGGCACGGGCCTGGTCCTGATCGGACGCTGAGCTACCCATTACTCTCCGCCCGCAGGCCCGCGCCTACGGTGGCCGGGAGTCGTCCCGTGGCTCCCGACGCCCGGAGCGTCTCCCGCGGCGGCTGGGACGGGAGGCTCTCTCCCTCATCCGTTCCGCCACCTCCTTCGCTAGCATGACTGCTTCGCAGAAGGAGGTGACTGCCTCCCACTCCCTCTCGCCCCGGACCATGGCTTGCACCAGGGCCGGACGCGAGAGGTTACCGCCGCTGCCGATCGCCTCTACGAGGACACAGCGGTGCTCCGTCCAAGCGGGGCAGACCTTCAACGTGTGCTCCATCGTGTCTTCTGGGCGATCCTGGCAATGGTGACACCCGGCCACAATTACCCATTTCAATTCAAGCGCGTGCAGTTTCCTGTGAGCGTGTGCTTCGCAATGACAATAAATAAGTCACAGGGGCAGACACTGAAGGCTACGGGTGTCGACCTCAGGACGAGCTGCATCTCACACGGACAACTGTACGTCGCTTGCTCCCGCGACACTAGTCCTGACTCGCTGTATTTACATATTGAATGAGAGCGAAGGAAAAACAACGAACGTTGTTTACACAGAAGTGTTACAGTAAATTATAACACATCTGTTATTCGACGTCTCCTAAATTTCCTTATTAACCTGACGTCTCTTACCAGTAAATTAACTACATTACTTTCAAATTTTGAGTTTACTAAGCCAAATCGTTTTTGAGGGATCTAAGCTATAGTACAATATGAGACGCATCTTTTGAGTGTTTCTGTAAATCAACAAACTATCACTAATTTATTTTGGAAAATGGAACACCTGATGCAGAACCGCAACAGATCAGCTAAAGTATAGGAGATATAAAAATGGTGCCATAGGAAAAAATATTCCACGTGAAGAGCATTTTCTGCTGTGAGAATAAATTTTAAGATCTGGAACACCTGTTGTGGAACTCCAAAGCCCAGCGACACTATTAACATATAGGAATGACGTCTTAGCAAAAGTTGTTTAGTCTGATGGGCATTTCCTGTTGACTTACAAAAATGAAAGATCTGAAACGTCTCGAATCGTCTCGCGCATCACGCTGTTTTCCCGTCCCCGGGCTCTTAGAATTCGACATCAGACGTTTCAGATCTTCGATTTTGACGACCCCGTTGTCGCTGGCATAAGCAACAGGATCCGCGTACGAAGTCGCGGGCAGAAGCTAGTTTTAATCTAAATGTGATTTGCGGTCGTAAAAAATAGAATTATAATCATAAAAATTATCAATATAACTTTCTAAGTAAATATGTATTACCCCATCGAATTACTAGGTATTTCATGAAATCATTTGAGGCCAATACTCAAGACACTTGAGGCCAATTTTAACTCAACGAGTTTATTGCTGATTTTAATGATTATAATTGAGTAAAGTCACATTTGATAGGGTCGCGAATCATATCAACATACAACTTGACACTGACCTGCAAATTGCAAAAAACGTAAGAAATTTTGAATTTCGGGGGCTAGGTACCGCTCACCGCGCGTATCCTCAGTAGGTAATACGATACAATAAGAAAATCAAATGTGTCTCATTAGCGGAGCTTGAGAGGTCAGAGTCGCGAGTGTTTGCTGTAGGTAGGTGAAGCGTGTCTATGTTTTCGCTCCTAGTATGGAGCTGGACTTCTGTACCTTAGCTTATGTTGTGGTTTCGTGTTCAGCTTGTAATTAGCGCCCTTCAGACTGGAGGTGATTACTCCAATTACCTCTTATTGAATTGACCGATGACACGTAGCGGTAATTAGGGACTTTTACACTGTTGATTGTAAATTTTGTTTGCTTAGGTCAAATTTTGGGTTTTATTAGAGACTGAGGACAGAAGCGGCGATTTTTTTAATTAGGTTAGGTAGATTTTTTTAAATACACCAGGCGGGGTAATTGCGTAACATACTATCAGTAGCAATGGTTTTCATTTTGATAGTTCAAAAACATTATTTACGTTGTTATTCTAACATTTTTTTCGAACATATGAAGCAATGGATTAGCAATATCCTTCAAAATGATTCAGGTTGTGATTTATAGAGTACTAGCTGCGCCCCGCGGTTTCACCCGCAAAAGTTTTGATCCCGTGGGAATATCGGGATAAAAAGTAGCCTATATGTTAATCCAGGGTGTCAGCTACCCCCCCGTACCAAATTTTATCATATAAAATTTTATCAAAATTGGTCCAGCCAAAATTGGTTTAAGCCGTTTGAGCGTGAAGAAGTAACAAACACATAAACACACCCCCACCCTCACACACACACTCACGAACTTTCGCCTATAAAATATTAGTGTGATTACGCAATTAGGGTGCAGGGCTGTGGTTGGTTTCTGATTATTTTCACAGTAGGTATTAATTTTGGGATGTTTTCTAGGTCTAATATGTTACTATCGTCATCAGCATTTGGTAGGGCAAGTTATGCCATACCATTGGCTGATGTCTGGCGGTTTTGAGTATTTAGTATTTGGCCTACGCAAATACCTTGCAGATATAGTAGCGTCATGTGACGGGTCGTTGAGCTCAAAAAGAGTTGAGCTACACCATGACTGTTGTAGGTATGCCTACCGTCTGTTAGGACAAATCAACTCAAAGCTGCAATGGCTTGTTCTTCAAAAGGCCCTTCCAGACATGACCATGCAATGTTGGACTTACATAAATTCCTAATAATATTTTTTTTGGACTTTAAAAGAGATTATGTGCTCTAAGTTTGATTCAGAATTGCTTCTCAGGGGTCAGCCAGCCATATTTCAATAGAAAAATATTCGAACCCCTGTAATGCCTACATATTATTGCTCGGCTAAGCACCGAGAGTTCGGGTCTGCGGACGGAGAGTTGTGGGTAGCTCACCGTCCGATCAGGACCAGGCCCGTGCCGGACGGCACGTACGTGTTCCACGCGCGCCTCAAAGAGATGTCAGCATTGAGGAAGGGGCCCCTTAGGGCCGAAGCCTGCCGGGTCAGCGGGATTGTCCGAAAGGGTTACCGCTGGCCCGGAACATAAAGGGCTAAGGAAGGAACACGGGTGGGTTTTAGTCAGTAAGAGTCTGACACTCCCTTACGCTCCGCCCAGAGCGGGAGGGGTTAGTTTGATGATTTCACACCCAAAAAAAAAAAAAAGGGTCAGCCAGCTAGGAAATGCCGGTGCCATCTAGTTTTAAAATATTGAGGTGTACCTAGAGTGTCTTAAAAGATCTACATACTTACAAATAAATATTTCATTTCGTACGTCGTTAAACGTTTAATAAGTCATTATTTCTGTCTGAATGAGAGAAATTTATCAACTGTACCACAGAAAACTTTAATACCTACTCGAGCTAAACGTATGGGACGGCTGAAATATTCGCGATTACGATGTTGGTCCTATGGAGAATGTTGTTCAGTTTGATGGTCTGTAGTACAGACCATCAAACTGAACAACATTCTTAAAAACGCCAAAATTAATTTTGACTGGTCTTTGAAGACTAACCCTGTATAACTATTATTGCATCTAATAATTATCATCTAACATTAGGTGTAATGGTAGCTCACTTTTTTTTTCTTCTTCAAATGACCCCTCCCGCTCTGGGTGGAGCGGAAGGGAGTGTCAGACTCTTACTGACTAAAACCCACCCGTGTTCCTTCCTTAGCCCTTTATGTTCCGGGCCAGCGGTAACCCTTTCGGACAATCCCGCTGACCCGGCAGGCTTTTCACTTTACTTTCTTCGTAGCTCACTTTACTTCAGCTTACACAGTGAGATTGTTACATAATGAAGACCAGACCAAAACTTGAAGCTAGAAAACATATAATTTTCAGGTGTTATCCTATAAAATTTTACACATTTTTCTTCATAATTTCTTATATAAAACTTTGGTAAACATTCTAAAACAAATGTTCCGAAACAAGTTCTCGTTTTGTATCGAAGTTCCCTCAACGCCGGCCGCCGCGGAAACTTTTAAAAGGAAAGTATTGTAACCTATTTATTTTCTAATCTGCACCAAATTAGAGTGATGTTCTTTAGAAACTTCGTTGTGTCCATGAAATGAAATTTATTTGCAAAAATAGTAGTAGGTACGTTGTACGTAAGATTGCATGCAGCGGAAATGAGAATGTTGAGATGGATGTGTGGAGTGACGAGAATGGATAAAGTAAGAAATGAGTATATAAGAGGAAGTTTGAAAGTGGCGCCAGTGACAGAAAAGTTGAAAGGAAATCGTTTGTCTTGGTATGGGCATGTGATGAGAAGGGACGAAACGCATGTGACTAAAAGAGTGATGGATATACATGTTGATGGATGGAGAGGGAGAGGAAGGCCGAAGAAAAGATGGATGGATTGTGTGAGGAATGATATGAAAGAGAAGGGAGTGAATGATAGCGTGACGGTCGACAGGGGCGAATGGAAGAAGAAAACGTGTTGCGCCGACCCGAGGAAGATGATGATGAGTAGTAGGTACGTTACAGATGTTCCGTTTTTAGGGTTCCGTACCAAAAATAAAACGGAACCCTTATGAGACTCAGTCTGTCTGTCTGTCACAGCTGGATATCTCAAGAACTACTAAGCTATCAACTTGAAATTTGGAATAGTTTTACATTTAAAACTATTCCAAATTTCAAGTTATAATTATTTTACCTCTGATTTTGCATCACTGTGAATGCGGCGCGGGATGGAAGGTGGGCCATGTCTGTGCCTCATACCCTGTCATCTGTGATTGATGATCTTATGACTGCGTCAGTGAGCGGAATTCGCTCAGCGAATTTTGGGCCAAAATAATTAAACTTTTTGCCATCGATACGCTAATACGAAGAAGATCACTGTCAATAACAATCTTTAATCTCTTGACAATAAGGTCGCTGTTGGGTTGCTTCACCAGTCAAGTCTGTCAAAATCTCAGTGATCTTTATTGTTGTTGTGATAAGGTTGGTAATGCTGTCAGAGGGTGAAAGAACTGTACAACCTCCGTTAATGCTAATAGGAACTTGAGAATGGTCATATTAGGGGTTACGAACCTATTTTGGCAAAGTTTTCTAAGTATAAGTAAGCAGAATCTAATAAAATAAATGTACCTAGGTATGTATACCTAGTTTTCCGTTTATTTGAGGCTCTTGTTTTTCATACAGGCATATCCATTTTATACCCACGTAAAGTTTCTGTGCAATCCTATATGTTTCCAAACCTTTCTGGGAATCACGCGATATCTAATATAGAACCAAGGTCGAACCGGCTTCTGATGTTTTCTATAAAGGATTGATGTCTGCGGCTTCTAGGGATTTCCAGAAGGTGGTTTTACTGAAATGCTTTGACGCTTATTAACTGTGTAACTAGTGAGCGTCGGAGCGTCGTGAGCTCAATAGGTTAAAGTAACATTATATCACATCTCTTTAACCCGAAAAAGGTTCAGGCGAGGAATATGTATTGTACATCCACATTCGCCAAGTCCATGTTAATAAGCAGGGGGCGAATGTATTGTTATCTAATCATAAGATGCACCGGTTGACGTCATCACGTCAACGCCGGCTGTCGCTGAAAACCAGCGCTGGGGCTCTGTGTAGCATAGGGTCTTAACATTATGCTGAGCGATGGCCGTTTTGCTTGGATGTGGCGCATGTTTTCCTCCAAATATTTTTTTTTTACTTGTTATGTTATCCGCAAATAAACTATTTTCTTTCTTTCTTTCTTTCTAACTGGACTCAAATACAGACTTCTGACTGAGAATGAGAAATTCCTAGTAAAACGTATATTGGGGAGCAAAGCCAAGACCACAAACATGTAGCTAACCTTAAGTAGCATCGCAAGAGGGGAACTTGAATATAAATGTTTTTAAGTTCATCCACTTCAATATTCCTTGTTTGTATACACCAAACAGAACGGAGTAAACTTCGAAGTTCGCCTAACTAAATTGTATTTGTAACTAATTGGTCACAAGTTCAGCCCTCCCGGTTCTCTCTTCGAATATGTTGGTTCTTTCATTACGTCATTTCGTTGTTAGGGTCTCGTGTACCGTTGGGACTATTTGACTCTGCTTAACGACGTGTGGGCCCACTGTATCGTAAGTAATCTTCTATAAGTCTCAACCAAGGGCGTTTGTAAGGACGAAAGGATAATGAACGTATACTACTAGGTATAGCGTTACAAGGTTCTTTGAGCGCGTGGCCAAAATCGGAACTAACGACGCAGCCATCTTGTTTTTAGGGTACCGTACCAAAATGGTAAAACGGAACAGTTATGGTGAGACTCAGTCTGTCTGTCAGTCTGTCTGTCACAGCTGGATATCTCAGGTACTACTAATGCTATCAACAAGAAAATTTGGAATAGTTGTAGGTGACGTTTCCCCAACTATTTTGCAAATAAGAAAGCAACAAAAATATATGGATATTTTTTTTCAACAGGGACTGAAAAGGGGTCTAAAAAATTCGAAGTGGGGCTACTAGGGCATGTGGGGTATCATATGGAAGAGCGCAGTTTGCAAATTTCTTAAGGCCGCATAGATTTCGACTTTTGATGAAAAATTTAAAAAAAATACCGTTCCCTTATCTCCGAAATTTGCAAATAGAAAAATCTGAAATTATTCTATGTGATATAAGTTTATGTAAGGATTACAGGAAAAATAAAATAAAGTCTCTAAATAGCACACTTTTTCAGAAATCATCAACAAAAATTACATTAGTTCCACTATGGGTAAAAAGATGGCGCTGACATAAAACTGCAATATTCTACACCGCAGTGCACGGTGTTAAAACTCTCTGACGAATATAGGCCTCGTCGATGAAAATTTAAAAACATAATTATGATGGTACGGAACCCTCGGTGGGCGAGTCCGACTCGCTCTTGCCGAGTTTTTTAAATACATTTTACGAAAATGTTTACCAAAAGCGCCCCGTGACGACGTCATTCGAACGCCAAAAGATGGTTGTAGCAATGTAGATTTAGAACTCCTAAAGCTATTTATTTACATATAAAGGTATACATATTTATTATAAAATAGCACTTCACTAGTTTGTTTCTAGTGCTGGCCTGTGGAACTTGTCCGCGGAAGCGACGGAACAAAACGTCCTGCGGCCAGAAGTCTTCTTCCATGACGACGGGCTGGTACCTAGCAATTTCAGCGGCTATGTCAGGTGCTTTTGAATTTCGAATAGCGATGGATCTGCACCTACAGTCCGTTCACAGAACTATTTTACCTTTGATTTTGTATGATTGTCCAAATCACAATGATCTTTATTCTTATTATACAAGGTTGCTATTGCGTTGCTGCCATTGACAAGTCGGTCAGAATCATTGTGATCTTTATTGCCGTCACAATAAGGCTGTCAGAGGTAAAATAATTGTGAACTGGGCAAGAGAGTAGAGATGGGCCTAAACGTTAAAAAATAATAATACTGCTAAATGCTAATGCTAAAACTAATTAACACTTAAAATTAGCAGTTATATTTAGCAACTGTTAATTTAATCACAGACAGATTGCTAACAAAATTAATTCTCATTTCCTTCATACTTTTCACAGGCCTTTAGGACTGTCAACTTTTTCTGTTGGCGTATTTATAATGAGAATCAATTTATTTACAACGATTTCTTTTTTTTATAGCTGTTTTTTTATGAGTGGGTAACGAAGATCAGTCTTCAGTTAATTAAACCAACTAAATAACAATCCGTCTGACTTAATAATGAACAAAATAAACAGTTCACAGTTGCTAAATGCTAAGTTGAAAACATTTCAATAGAGACAAAGTTGATAAATTGCTAAATGATAATTTGAAAACATTTCATTATTATTAATTTGTTATCTGTGTTAATTACTTAATTTCATTACCTAGTAGGCTAAAATAGTGTTTACATGTGAGATGTGACTGTTATATTTAACAGCTATTTTAAAATTTATTTAACCCTTCGCATGTCAAGTGTACAGGGTATGTACCGATAACAATAAAATTTCTATTGTGTCTGCTAATTGGACATGCGACGGGCAGGTGTTGACAATAAAAAAATATAGCAGTGTTAATTTAGCAGCTTATTAATTTTAGACCCATCTTTACAAGAGAGACAGGGATTCGTATATAAGTTTTAGAAAAATAATGTAACCAGATTGAGAATGTATAAGTACGTTACTTACCTACTGGTGAAAAATGGCTAAATATTGCAGCCTTTTTATTTCGTTTGCTGTTTAGTTTTGCATGGGTTGCAGAATTGTCCTTATTCAAAGTAAACGAATTTATTTAATTCGCAAACAATTGTGAACATTGTTAACATTTCAGTTTTGTAACAAAACAATAACTTTATGTTTTCTCGGCAGTTTCACTTCATCTGTAAGCTATTTTAAATGCCTAGAAATGAAGCGTAGGTATTGCCAGCAGTTGAGTTATTGTATCTTGTACCTATCTAAATAGTGAATCAATCATTCAACTTTTATTACCCGACTGCGCGACGCAAAGGAGTGGTAATGTGTTCATCAGCCTATGTATGTATGTATGTTTGTATGTTCCTTTGAAGCACTATACAGACCAAACGCCTGGGCCGATTTTTATGATTCACACGTCATTCGATTCCTCTTAGTCCGGCAAGTGTCACTAATGACATGACGTTAGTGAAAATTCAATATGGCGACAACTATGTATGTATGTATGTCTTCAAAAAATTTTTTTTTTCTCAATACCTATCGTGTGGGGTATCAAAATAAAGGGCTTTAAAAGATGATTACAAAAATATAAACAACTTTTTTGTTTAAAATTAATTCGAAGTGACAAATCGTAAAAAACACGTATCAAGAACTAAATCGTCAGTGAAATCTTTCACATTTGTAAACTAAAAAGCTACTAAAGAACTGAAAAGCTAAAAACAAGCCCATTTTAAATTAAATAAAAGTTGGAAGCAGGCGGGACCCATACCATTTTTATTATATTTTCAAATTCAAATGGGTCCCGCCTGCTTCCAACTTTTATTTAATTTAAAATGGGCTTGTTTTTAGCTTTTCAGTTCTTTTTTTACCGCAGTCGGGTTTTTTATTTTTTTTTAATAACTTTTTTTTTTATAGCGTTTGATCTCTTCATAACTACCTATATTTTATCAGTTGATTGACAGACGCTGGTATTGACATCAACTATAGAATAATATAGAATATCATAACAGCATTCAAAGGTAAAAAAAACTTGGTAAATTATAATGTTAGCAATTTTTAACCATACTTTGGTCCTCTAAATACAATCATAGCCAACCTGAAGATGAATTTAACCCAAGTTAAAATTAGATTCTGAATGTTTGCAACATAATTATTTTGGTAATTCATTACCTGCTAACCAGAAACGTACGAGAGGGTCTTCTAAAGTAGGTTGTCCCAGGGCTCGTGGCTACCCGTACAAGTGTCGCCCTGCTCCGAACGGGTAGCCACAAGCCACAGACCGCTACGTCTGCCTCACTACCTTAACGTTTATTGGTCATTTATTAGGTCGTATCCCTTGAATAATTTAACTAGAACGTTAATTATGTTTTATTTTGTTTGGGTGAGTACATCTAGGGAGATTAAAACGTTGTTTTGGGAGGTTACAGTGCGCAAGAATGAGACATTAGTTGTTGCATTATTATCTTACACTACGCAAAAATTAAACGACTGCTAGTACTGTGTTTTGGTTTAGGGAGAGCAAAAGTAACTTGTCATATGACTAGTAGCGCCCCACAGTTTCACCCGTATAAGTGTCGATCCCGTGGGAATATCGGGATAAAAATAGACTATGTGTTATTCTGATGTACCTATAAGCTATATTACTGTAAAGTTTCATCAAAATCCGTTCAGTAGTCTTTGCGTGAAAGAGTAACAAACATCCATCCATCCATCACAAACTTTTGCCTTTATAATACGAGTATTAGTAGGATAGTAGGAAGTAAGATTAGTAGGATAGTAGGAAGTAAGATTAGTAGGATAGTAGGAAGTAAGATTAGTAGGATAGTAGGAAGTAAGATTAGTAGGATAGTAGGAAGTAAGATTAGTAGGATAGTAGGAAGTAAGATTAGTAGGATAGTAGGAAGTAAGATTAGTAGGATAGTAGGAAGTAAGATTAGTAGGATAGTAGGAAGTAAGATTAGTAGGATAGTAGGAAGTAAGATTAGTAGGATAGTAGGAAGTAAGATTAGTAGGATAGTAGGAAGTAAGATTAGTAGGATAGTAGGAAGTAAGATTAGTAGGATAGTAGGAAGTAGTATAGGTTTTTTTTGCGGATGGGAAATCATCAAATGACCCCTCCCGCTCCGAGTGGAGCGGAAGGGAGTGTCAGACTCTTACTGAACTCAAACTCAAATCATTTATTTCAATTAAACCTTGTACAGGCACTTTTGAATTGTCAAAATTAAATAGTCTGTCAGTTAGTCAGAAAGTTGAAGCTAGTTGCCCATTCCAAAGCGTAGATCTCTATGGAGAAGAACGGGCAAGAAACTCCATGGACACTCTTTTAAATCAAGATATTACAAAATCCTGGGTACATTATTCTTGTTGCTTCTATATGTGAGAACAATGTAAAAAAGACAGAAATGAAGAAACAATTCAAGACATAAGATTAAAAATAAGCCATGGCAGTTAAGAGATGACCAGTCTCAACCGACGGCGCCCGTTCACGAACATGACGCGTGGATCAGCACCATCCAGCTCAACCATTTTGTAGGGAACCGAACTGACTAAAACCCACCCGTGTTCCTTCCTCAGCCCTTTATGTACCGGGCCAGCGGTAACCCTTTCGGACAATCCCGCTGACTCGGCAGTAAAGGATAGGATTGTATGACGTATTCATACATAGCGATTGATAATCGATAAAAAAATTATAGGGAGATCCCTGGCACCCATAACACAAGTTTAATTTTAGTTTGGGTGCCAGTGGAGTCAGTGATTTATGCAATTTAAAAACAATAGTGTGATAGTATTAACTTTCGTTTTTTAGTTTTCTTGCCTTTATGATAATTGTAAAATTGGAAATAAAGTTATTATTTATTTAAAAATCGTCCTTTGTAGTTTGGAAAAAGATCGGTGTAATGTTCTTCAGCATACCATTCCATCATAAGTTTACTTTTGACACCACTATTTCTCGGAATGTTCTATACAAATAGTATTGCCCGAAACCGATAGCTCACCGCATGTAAGTTCCCTAAAAGTGAACGTGTAAAGCAATTTCCAAACTTTGCCGACCAGGGAGGAGGATCGGTACAATCAGACTTGCGGCGTGTTACAAATGTGTCCCGTCAACTGCGCGAGTGCTGTGAACAACTCTGCAAGACTTGCTGCAAGTTATTGCGGGATGCCCGACATTTATTAAACATTTGTTGTAACTTGTGCAAGTGGATTTCTTGTGTCTGCAACTATTTGGGGGTTAACTTTATGAAAGTTAGCTTGAATTGTTTGATTAAAGTAGTAATGTTCAGTTTTTGTACTTCGTTTTGTATTGTTTATCTATATATATATAAAATTCAAAGTACTGACTGACTGACTGATATATCAAGGCACAGCCTAAACCGCTGGTCCTAGAGACATGAAATTTGGAGGGTGTGTTCTTTGTGAAGAGTAGGTATCCACTAAGAAAGGGTTTTCCGAAATTCCACCCCTAAGAGGGTGACTGGGGGAGGGTGAAATTTCACGCGGACGAAGTCGCGGGCGAAAGCTAGTAAATTATACGTATGAAGACTTGAGCATTGCTTTATTGTTATATGGATTTCCTCACCTGTTTGGGTCAAGCCAATAAAAGACGCACAGAGTAAATGGTAACTTAATAATAGGTCCATAGTACTCACACATGTGCTATGTGTGAGTACAATCAACCTGAAGTCGCGAAAACCAAATCAGCTGTTCCCTAAATTCGCATGTTTGCTTTTATTAACTCGTCTAATTGTAGGGAACAGCTGATTTTTTTTTCGCGATTGCACCTTTAGTCCCTTAGTAAAAGCTGTTCATAATGATGAGTACAAGCTCCCATTTCGGTTTGTCGCACGTTTTCAATTTCAACCTGTTTAATATATTGCTTCTGTGAAAACAACGCACCTGTGATGCATGGTTTTGAACATATCCATTGGGGCGGTAACCACATTCTAACAGATGGGTTGTCTCCTGATATTCCACTAAAAATAATATTACTCAAAAAAAATTAAAATACATACATTGAACTTCCCATGGGGGTAAGCAGAAGCTACAGAACGTCAAATGTAAAATAATACAATGTAAAGTAAATGAAGCAGTCTATTTGTTTCACATCCACAGCCATTCTTAGTCTAAGTCATAACTGACCATCTATATTTTACACCTTCACCATAAACTAAAATACTAAATAGTAAAGATCATTATTTAGCCAAGTTAGTTTAATTCTTTTCATTAACCATCAATTGTGTAGGATGTTGTTCTTAAAAAATAGTCTTACTTAATTGGTAAGTAAAATCTTACAAAATTATGCATATCAAGGTTTTGCCATTACCTACTTGATTTTCAACATTAAACATAGGTACTTATAATTGATTTTTCATGTTCAGTAAATAAATAATTTTCATACAAGATTTTGTCAGCCTTTTGTCAAATAAATTCTTATCTATTATTTTGTTAAATTATTTAAAAAATTTGCCATCTTTAAAATTATTTGGACGTTTCCTTATTAATTGCTTACTGGCACTTATTAAAGCTTCATAGAAAGTATTAGTTTTTAATTGCGATTCGAACTTTTCACAATGTTCGAAAAGTGTGGGGTATAAGTATTTCAGTTCTGCGTGATCTAACGTGGGGAACAAGTGATGTAGGGCATGGTCCCCAAACCGAGTAATCGATTTAAAATGGTTGCCCGCGTAATCGATTCTCTCCACTATCGTATCCAGCTGGTGCAGACCCCAATCAATATCTTCCTCTCTGAAAAATAACAAAATGGCGTTAAAACATCAGTCTAAATTCGTAATAAATAAAAATTCTAACGTATCAAAGGTCAAAATCAACCGCAAGGTACAGACGTTTTTTTAATATAATTCTGAAAATTGTTTTGTTAATTTTTTGTTCCTACTCATGTATAAATAATTTTCACGTCAATGCCTTCAGTAGACTTTGACATGAAAAGAATTTAGAAAATTTATTTTTGTACGAAGACTTATTGAAGGACTTAAGATTTTTGTTACATGTTGTCTGGAGTAGCCATCTGTCAGTTTGATGAATTCGAAATACGTTTTGTATATTATTTTTCGCATCACTTTACTCCGCGATGGAAAGGGCTTTACGTGTACGAAATATTTCGAGTAAATGTTTCGTACAGTTACTATTTTTTTTTTTTTTTAAACGTTGCCCCCACACTAGGAATTTCTCCTGTATTGTGGGTGCGTACAAACATTTAAATTCACGTACACAAACAGCCAGTTTTAATTGCATTTTACAGGAAGGGACTGCCTATCTGACCTTCACAACCCAGTGACTGGGTAATTCAATACCCGTTGGTAAGACTGGTGGTCAGACTTTCGACTGTCAAAGATCCACGAATGAAAGCTGGGACTAGCGGCTTAACATACTTTCCGAGCCACAGAGAGGTCTCACAAGGGGGTATGTAAAGAATGTCACCCATCCACGGACCGACCGCGTCAAGCGCAGATTTACCTGATCGATCGACTCGTGCGCTGATATTACTAAGTCACGAGAAATTAATGAAAAGTTTCCCGATTGAAAATCGCCGAATAGAGTGTTTGAAACAGTTTCGTTGTAAAAGTTAATCGTAATTGCGTAAAAGGTGCAGTTTGGGACCTGCCAAAACCGTTTAACCGGAAGGTTCTGACGATAAAACTTGGCTATCGACTCACAGCTAATTTGTAATAGTTCGTGCAAAGTTCAATTTGTCGCCTTTTGAGAACAGAGCTGAAGTTTCGATTTCATTCTTATTTTGAGGAAATGCAGATGGAGAAATCAATATTCATTTTGAGAGACATTGCCAAGCGGTTGGTCGACTCTTCATGTGACCAGAGGGCTATTTTTTGGCTAAAGAATCAGCATTGCCATACAACGTGGCAATGCTGCCAGCCTTTCGGACACTTTTCCTGTTGACAGGGATGCTGAAAAAATTTTTGATGCCCTATGATCCTTTACTTTTTATATAATATTATTATTTTAAGCTTATAAATTATGTAAATTTTCATTTTTGGATGTCCTCTTTTTGATGGTTAGGTTCCAGGTTTTCATATTGTAAGTTCATAGTATACACAAGATACGAGCGATACGAGCAGTGGTGGGCAAGTGGTGAGCAGTGGTGGCCAAGTGGTGACGGCCGCGACTTACGAGTTGTAGGTCGTAGGTTCGACCCCAGACAGGCGCTTTACTTTGTGTAAACTATATCATCACCACTGCTCTCAAAACGGTGAAGGAAAACATCGTGAGGAAACCGGCATGTCCTAGAAAAAAAAATTCGAAGACATGTGACATCTACCAACCCGCACTGGGCCCGCGTGGTGGATTACGGCCCACTCCCTCTCACAGAGAGGAGGACCGTGTCCCAGCAGTGGGAACATTATAGGCTGATTATGTATGTATACACAAGATATCGCGTTATCATAATGATCATTGTCGTTTCATTTAAGTTTTTTTTATTGTTAGTATATTAAGTTACTAAACGTAGGTATATTTATCTATCTTTCTAAGAGCCATACTTCACCAAGACGCCATACGGCGCTGCGCACTCGCCTCGCTTTGGACTCACTTGCAAATCCCCATTGTGATAAGGTCCTGAAGCAAGTTGGCAATGCGTTGAACGAGCGGTCATTAACCTTGTTTTGACCGTACCTACGATAAAAATGGCACGCGACGACGTTGCCAAATTGCTGTCTACGCGCACGTACAAGTATGTGCATGTGCATTCCTTTCCTCAATGATGTGCTCTAAATTTTCTTATAACACGTTGAATTAGATATTTTAACTTAGCGCACCCATCAATTTGATTGTAATTTTGTTTCTTTCTGCGTTCCAAATTCAAAAACTCGTCAGATAACTTAATTATGTATTCTTACTAATAATTGCCAGTAACTAATCTTACCTCGGCACATCTCCTTCAAAAAAGTTCCTATGACTATGGTGGCCTGCAGTCAATCCATACAGCACGAAAAACACACTGGCTGGTATCATAGTCAGCAGCCATACAGCGATGGTCCAGTGCAGGGGTAGACCTCCCATCATGTACATCCAAGCTGGTATCGTGAATGGTATCAAGTTCTTCCAGCTTAAGGACTTGCCTTCATGGTTAGTTGCGCAGAGAACTAGCCTGAAATTTGGATAATGATTCTTTTAGTCATTGTTCAAAGATTGTCACAGATTTATTTTAGATTCAGTTAGAAATAAACTGCTTGTTTTTTCTAAAATAGAGAACTAATTTTTCGACGTTGTGAAGGCTGGTTTATCAATTTGTAATTGCTTTTGAAAACAAAACTTTTTAATTCTTTAGGAGAAACCAAGAGTAATTCCCTGTTAGTAATGAAATTCGTCTATAATTACAAACAAGGTAGATGAGTCGATTTCGTCAAACAAAGTATTTAATTAATCGAATCTGTAACCAATGTAATCCTTGTATTGTGCCCGGAGTCCCGATTTAATTAAAACCAAAAACTTAACTTGTTTCCCAATATTATTGGACCCAATTAAACTACCTGTACAATGCAAACAAATAGCACGCAAACATGATAATCCAGTCGCAGTTCTCTCAATATCTACGACTTTGTTAAAATTTTCCACTTTGTTACTGTAATCTCGTTCGCCATTTGAGTGAAGTGTTTCGGAAACCGGTATTTGTACACAAGTTGTTTGTTTGGGAACACAAACGGTTTCTATATATAATTTTGTTTTGATACATGGACACGTGTAGCGCTGCTTAGTTTGGAAATCAGAATGGTTTGTTGCAAACAGCAATCGTTCAGTTAATACTGACTGAAATCAAAGTAATTGATCGTGTTTATTAAAGGCAACAAACGACAGCTGTTTTAATCTTTTGACCAACACACGTAAAAAAATAAAAAAACGTGCCCTCGGCGTCAAAACCTGTCATGTAGTCGAACCGTGGCGTGCTGGGCACATTTTGGTTTGTCATCTAGACTGTGGCGGACCTTTTAGGAGTCGATGAACCGCGCTTAACATTTATATGTATCTACTCTTGATAACACTGGACCTTGTACCATATTAATATCAAGTAACAAAGTACTAGTAAAATATGATTTCATCGTTAGCTACCAGCTGGAAAAATATATCAGGTCAGGCCTAAATACTATAAAGAAGTCGTCGGTGAGCCGAGCGTTGAAAATCTATTAGCGCGTTTTTCTTAGGCTTTTATTTTTGTCGTCTATTGTTAGTAAAAGCGGGCAAAAGAAGGCAAAGCTATTACTTACTCTGTAACTAATAATGTCAATAGAGACGCTCCATAAACAATGAGGTAGTAAAAGGCGCCCATTTGAGCCCATATGGGTTTGTCCTGGTACGGCAGGAACTGTAGGAACGGCTCTATCATGGATAACTCAACATCTTGAGCTGTATTTGTGTGCAAGTGATGGGACATCGCATGGGAGACTCGCCAGTCACTGAAAAAGGAGAATACAAACAATTTGTTATAAGAAAAAAACCAATGACATGCAGAATTATTTGTCACGATTTCCGAGCATTGTATAATTTAACATCCTCTTATTTTAACCCTTCGTATGAACGTGGATCCACGGGAGACACAATGGCTTTTTAATTGTTTCTGTAATTACGGCATTCAACCGGTTAATATTTATAAAATAAAATTGTTTTTCCACGGCATTTATTAGTTAACCAATCGTCCTAAAAGGCACAAATATATTTATTTTTATGATGCAGGCTCCTCAGCGCCAGCTAGAATCCTAGTAAAATAGTATGATGAGACAAGTAGACTTCTGTCATCCATCAAAGGTAAACTTAATCTCCCTTTGTAGTTCAATATTGTCTATTTTAAACCAAAGACAATAAAACAAATGACACTGTTAATTGATCAATTAAAACCAGTTACAACTCAAGCAAGTCACGATTATTAAGTGTTTTGACTTGAATTTGAATAGGATGAAAACGGTAACGATAGAGCTTAAAGCGATGAACAGTAACTACAGTTACAAATCAGGCAATTCTCGTAATTTTAAGAACGTTCACAAGATTGTCTTCAATCTGTCAAAAATACCTCTAATTTCCCTCCATATTTAAAAAGTTTTTGACATTTATTGCCGCTAAGATGATATTGCGATTAGATTTTGAACGTTTTCGATTACGGGAATTGGCCTTCAGATGTCAATAGGTACTTACTATCCAACATCCAAGAAGTTTTTGCTTGGATCTTGCAAGTGGCCAGGTTTAGCATCAGAGGCGTTCCCTAGTGGCCGATTCCTATAATTTACGGACCCTTATTGGTTAAAATATAGACTCTTGTATCTGTACAAATTATGAAGCGAAGACCTTATAGCTTTGCAAAGTAGACCCTCCCATATGGAAGTAGCTATCACAGGTATAAATTAGCTTACAAATCTATATTATTATATGCCCAGTTTGGCAGTAAAAAATTCTACCATTGGCATTGGTAAGAAAAAAAGATTCGTTTTTGTTTATAGGAACCGAGTAAAAGTACAGAGAACCTATGGGCACTCTCTAGCACGCATGTTCACTGTGTGGTCAGAAACGATACAATTGCACTGGGTGGGCAATGGGCCTGGATTCCCCATTTTGCCAAATTACACTGTTAGCAGCGGGCTCCCCGGGAAACAACCTGCGCGAGAGTCCTTGCCCGGAATGTTACCACTTTATTACATACCATCTTTTTGTATATTTATTTTATTTCTTATTTTGATTGTTATTTTTTATTTATATCTAATCTTATGCTGCACTGGTTGACGTCAAAACCAGCACTGGGCTCTGTCTCGTATAGGGTCTTAAAATTATGCTGAGCGATGGCCGTTTTGCGTGGATGTGACGCATGTTTTTCCCCCAACTTGTTTTTTTTGGGTTTGTGTTCTTTTTAAGCGTCATGTTTGCCGCAAATAAACGAATTTTAATTCTTTTTCTTTATTTCTTTTACCTAATTGCTTTCAAATAAAACCATTGCAGCGTATGCCCAAGATGCAGATGCTCATGGGGTTTTACGAAGCAGTGACCATCGGGGTAATCGCAACACACTGTCAGCGGGAATGGCTTTCATTTTGACAGTTCAATTACATTCATTGTTCATTAAATTTTGACAAATTAAGAAATAGAATTACAAGTAGATTTATATTTTTTATTGAAGGTACAAATAAGTAACACGAATAAGAAAAAAAAATCTTTGGTAAGTATTTTAGAAACTTCTGAATATTGTCCACGTCTTTTGATCAACACAATGGTTAGTGCTAATGATAACCACGGACAATACAGTGGATCGCGTCCACGTCACACGGTTGTTTTTGTAACTTTTTACCGTTAATGAGGCTACGGACACGAGCGGCGCGTTTCAATGCATAGATTTATAATTATCGAACTGGCCTCGAAGGCAGCGGCGCGGCGCGGCGCGGTGAGCGGCGTACGAGAGGTGCGCACCGGTCTGGCGGTGCCCACGCGTCTGCATTGACGTAGTGTTGTGCACTAAATTTTTTGTTTTAACGACCGTCGTTTTAAAATGTTGTATCAAAAAGATGTTGTCGTCGCTGTTTAGACATTTTGTTCGCGAACAAAGACACTCATTTCTCATACACCGCTACACCGCTCTAGCGCCGCGCGATCTGCCCGCTGGCTTCGAGACCGAGTCTGCGTTTGCCGCGCCGCCGCAATCGCTGACTTCGTGTCCGTGGCCTAAGAATCACACAGATGAAGAAAAAAAAACTAGCCAAGTGCGAGTCGGACTCACACACGAAGGGTTCCGTACCACAAGGCAAAAACGCCGAAAAAAAACACGTTTGTCGTATGGGAGTCCCCCTTAAATATTGATTTTATTCTGTTATTAGTATTTGTTGTTATAGCGGCAACAGAAATACATCATCTGTGAAAATTTCAACTGTCTAGCTATCACGGTTCATGAGATACAGCCTGGTGACAGACAGACAGACAGACGGACAGTGGAGTCTTAGTAATAGGGTCCGTTTTTACCCTTTAGGTACGGAACCATAACAAAGTCTTATAATAACAATGCATCGAAATTATAATAGACACAGCCAGTAGGTACGCACGGCTACACCTGACCAGTATAAGCTGACTTCTGATAGTACAGTCACGAGCATAAGTATTTTGGCTTATATACTCTTGGCTTTATTCAAAGGCGATTTTCTCCTTTATTTTTGAAAAAAATTTATATTAGTAGGAACATAGTATTTTCGAACCCATATAGGTATATGTAAAGTGTCGTATTTCATCGTTGCATTCGTTATTTCGTGAAAAACCGCAATTTAAAATTGCCAAGTGTTGACATATTAGTGCTCGTGACTATACGTAAAATCTATACAATGAGAGGTCAGCTAAAACTGGAAATGTACAGCTTGATGTGTAACCATGCCGAGTGTACACGATACACAGCAATTAGTTGATCATTCTTTGTTACACTGTGGTTTTAAGTTGGAGGTCAAGTCCAAGGCGGACGTATTATTTTATAATAGTTTTATTTAATGAATTAGATTATTTTCCTGTTTAGTTAGTATTGCTTTACTTTGGCTTAGCTAATTGTAACCGGCCTTTAAAACTTGTCAGAAGAAAATGTTCAGTTGGAAAACTATTCAAATTCTAATATAGTACTTAATGATTTTTTAAATATACAAAAACGCGAGACTAGAAAGATTCAGTAGTCGTAGGACGTACTCTCAAATATCTATTTACACTTATGCAGTCAAGGAACTAATATGTTAAGCACCTTTACTTGCACCTTATCATTTTTCCGGATACGTCATTGCCAACATTTTTAAAGAAGTACACAGACACACGCAGTTCGCAAAGGTAACATGCGTCCGCTATGTTGGAAAAGAAACTGTTTGAACATTGCATAACATTATCGCTCCTTGATCATCTAAAGTCAAAATGGTATCGTCAAATGAGTATTTAAGTCTAATTAAGCATAGTCAGCCTATAATGTTCCCACTGCTGAGACACAGGCCTCCTCTGTCCGAGAGAGAGTGGGCTGTAATCTACCACGCGGGCCCAGTGCGGATTGGTAGATGTCACATGTCTTTAAATTTTTGGTTCTAGGAAATGCCGGTTTCCTGCCCATGTTTTCCTTCACCGTTGTGAAATACATAAAGTAAAGTGCCTGCTTGGGTTCAAACCCACGACCTACAACTTGTAAGTTGCAGCTGTTACCACACCGGGCCAACACTGCACTAAAATGAGTAATTAAGTCTAATTAATGATATTATAAATAAAAACTCACCTATAAGACATCCCGCTTAAGTTAAATAAGTACATCCTCCAACTGTCACTGCGGTGGAAATAATTATGTGCACAAGTGACGAGGGAACTAAGGACCAATCCGTTCAAGAGAGTCAAGGAGGCTCCTAAAACGAAGCTCTGAGTCCAGCCCCAACAGCTCATGGGACTTAGAACAAGCAAAGCAAATAGTAAGGAGTCTGACACGAAATCACTCTTGTTCCTAATGTCCTTAGGTATTTCAGGCAGTTGCACCATGACTTTTAACTTCAAGGTCTTGTAAAACCCATCTTCTTTGAATGTGAAAGGTTGGTTCCTGGGTTTTGTTGCTTTTCTTCTGTAATAATTTGGTAGGAGAGTCTCTGCAACGCCTTTGAGGTGATGTGTCTCGAAGGCCTCCGTTATGTCTGTGCCCTGAGGAACACCAAAAAATATATGTTATAGTTTCTCAATCAATCCTAACCGGATGCAGCTGAACACTAGTATTTTTCATGGAGCGACTGACTTCCACAACCCAGTTACTGGGTAATTCAATACCAGTTGGAAAGACTGTCAAACTTTCGGGCTTCTAACGACCCGTAACCACTGTCAAAGATCCACTAACCCGGGACCAAAGCCGAGACCAACGGCTCAACGTGCTTTCCGAGACATGGTATGTAAAGATGGTTACCCATCCACGAACCAACATCGATCGATCAGTGCGGCTGTTATTACTTGGCCACAAGAACCCCTATCTCTGTTACTTATAGTATCCCATTTACATCATTGACGTAAAATAACCTATTTAAATTGTATGCGTTCTGTTTCTTTATTGTTCTCCTCATACACAAGCGTTCAGTTCCTTTTCAATATTCTCGACCTTATATAGAATTTCATCAACATACATTATAGTGTTCTTAACCTTTATACAGTTATTGCTTTCATAATTAGGTAGGTAGTATTCCACACTCTCTCTCTTTCTCACTGTCTCTTATGATAGGTCACACTAGCTTAAGAGGCAGGGCTTTTTTTTTTTTGTGACCTTTAAATAATTTTAAATGATGAGGGGGCACCAACAGACGATTATCCTTGTATGCACTAAGTATTCATGTATTATTATTCCGAACTCAAGAATTCTCATTAATTTTCATTCTCTCATTAACATTGTCTAACTGAATATTATGCTTAACGTTAAAATAATTTTGAAATGTTGACCGTTATTTCATACAAAAACTGTCAAACATAAATTTTATACCTCAAATGAAAGTTATCTGGCGATGGAAAAATCAGCCCGTAATGTAAAAACTTTCGGAAAAATGTGCTTCGATACACTAAACGAAAATCGAATAAATTCGTAAATATAGACTGGATAAAGTAAGAAATGAGTATATAAGAGGAAGTTTGAAAGTGGCGCCAGTGACAGAAAAGTTGAAAGGAAATCGTTTGTCTTGGTATGGGCATGTCATGAGAAGGGACGAAACGCATGTGACTAAAAGACTGATGGATATACATGTTTATGGATGGAGAGGGAGAGGAAGGCCGAAGAAAAGATGGATGGATTGTGTGAGGAATGACGACCCCAAGTAACATGGAATAAGGGCAGGAAGATGATGATGAGACCTAAGCCTTCCTTCCTACTCTATCGGTTAACTCTATTGCGTTAGTTGTGATCGAGTATTTAAAACAAAATTCGTTCTGGCGAGACATATTCTTGCACACGCTAGGAAATAATAATTGCAAAGGGTCGCCGTTAGGACTATATATTATAGTAGGTTTACCTACAATTTATTATTTCCAAGATACATACTAACCAATCAACCTAATTTGAGGCCAAATTCCTCAAATATTGAACAACTCATTAGTTAATTGTTTACGTTCAGCAAATGACAAGCTTGAACACAAATGAAATTCACAAATAATTAACATAATCAACTGTTAAATAATTAAAGGAACAAGGTAAGGCTTGTTGTCAAATACCGAGTTATTATTAGATGTATTGTAAGACAGGTTTCACTCCTAGTAGACAAGTTCATAATTTATGTAACATCATAACTGAATGAGACATTTATGTAACCGAGTTCGGTAATTCAGAAATGTTTCAAAGAAACGGGTTCGTACTCGGTATTAAGTTAATTTGCAGCATTTGCCATCATCTTAAGTGTTCGAGAGAGTAATGGAGAACCTCTTGTTACAATTGGTTCAATAACTGAAGCATTGCTTTGCATAGATTTAAACGGCCAGCAACCTGACCGTGGCACTAATAAAAATAATATCACGAGTATACATGGAATAAATTTATTTTCGCTGAATAAACACTACTATTGTAACTAATACTCTTCTAGCCTTTTGGATATCTGGGGGCCTAAAAAGGCCACTTTGGCAGAATCATAAAAGGATTACATTATGAATCATAATGGACAGTTAACTGTTAAGTTAATCGTATCAAATCCTATTAGTGAAACATTTTTCAGTTTTTTTTTTGTCTGTGCTAAAATACCAATCAATCCAATCCAAATCAAATCCCAATCTCTTACCTACGTAGTGCAGCGAAAAAAAGAAAAACACGGACTGTCTTCGCCATATATATTATAATTCATAATGTTATCCTTTTATGATTCTGCCAAAGTGGCCTTTTAAGGCCACTTTGGCGTGGGTGGTGGTTTTTTGCAAGGAGCTTTTATTAGCCACCCTTGAGGATGAATAAATAAGTTTGAGAGCCCCCTTAATTGTTTCAAAATATAATATTACATTATTGGAATATTGTACAGAAAATAAATTGAATAAATAACAATTGAAGTCTATTGGATAGTCTAGTCTAGTCCGTAACAGAGCTAGCTTTATTATTTATTGTGCATTCGCAGTTCGCAAATGACAGTATCAGGTCTCAATGCGATAGAAATGGAGCTTGTCGCCATTTATCGCGATCGGATCCCAGCCCGGGCAGTCGTGGTCATTTTTTATCGTCCAATGAAAGAGGAAAATCATTTACGGGTTTGTCCTATTTCAAAAGAAGAGAAGGAAAACATTTTGAGATTTGTTTGAACTTCAAAAGATTAATTGTGCGATACCTTTGTCCAAAGTTTAGATGGTTGTAACGAGGAACTTCCTGCCTTCGAAATACTTAGGTGAGTATTTCGAAGTCTTTGATATCATAAAGAACTAGTTTTTGTTGACTCAATTTAAATGTGGAAAATATTCGTCATGCTGAAGTTTGACACACAGTAGGTACAATTATTAATTTAATGATGTGGGTAAAAAAATGTAGGTAGTGAAATGGCCACGCAAACGAACTTTGATCTAATAGAATTGTCACCAAACATACCTTCGTAACAGAAATCCAATGGGATCCTCCGGGGTGTGCAGTCACGAAGTCCGTTAAATCATACAGGCTGTCATGTATCCGCCACAAATCTTCGGCGCCATCTTGCAGTCGCTTTCCCTTCAGCCAGTTCTGTGCAGATTTTGGCATAGCTTCCCTAAGGATCGGGTACTCCAATCGGGGGAAGCTTATTTGACGTTTTTCTGTATTGGGCGCCATTTTGTTTTGTCACTGCGAATTGTTAAGAAACAAATTGGAAATGTAGGTAATTATGAAATAAATTGTAAAGTTTGCAGTGGGAAATATTTAGCTGATTCTCTAAAAACTGGCATGCGACCACGGGAAGGTACTTTCTTGTTTCATCCTTTTCAGTAGTCGGGTTTTAGTTTTTAAACTTTTTTTTATATTAATTAATTTGGGGCTTATTTCAGTAATATTTATATTTTTGAAATGTGCCAATTTAGGCCGTTTTATTTGATACCCCACAAGGCACCATCCCAAAATATTTATTTAAAGTCATTACTTTATGTCCTCTTGACGTCGCCATATTGAATTTAGTATGACACCACATAGCCCACACACACACGCACGCTAGCGCGCACTAGCGGACGGTCTAGACGCTTCTAACGATACCTCTGTTGTTAAATTATCATAACCCTCCCTTTTGCTTCGCCGTAGTCGGGTAAAAATTAGATTTTGTCGTGGAAAATATTCTCTTTCGGCGATACAATTATACCATCATATTTTTTTACTTTCTTACTCTCTATATTTTTTATTCTCTGTGGCTTGTACTTTAACGGGATCATCAAAGTTTTTCTCATGACGTTGGAAATATTCCACGTCATAACATATTTCGTGCCTCGGAAAGTTCGTTAAGCCGTTGGTCCCGCTGTCATTCGTGGATCTTTGACAGTCGTTACAGGTCGCCAGAAGCCCGAAAATCTGGCAACCAGTCTTACTAAGGGGTATCGTATTACCTAGTAATTGGGTTGTGGAGGTCAGATAGGCAGTCGCTCCATGTAAAATACTGGTATTCATCTGCTTCCGGTTAGACCGGAAGCCGACCCCAACATAGTTGGGAAAAGGCTAGGCAGATGATGCAGATGTTGGAAATATTCCACGAAATCTTGCTGGGCCACTTTTTGTGAGCTAACGGCTATACAATTTATAAAAACTGTAAGAGGTACCTACATAGTAGGTACGCGTGTGTTGAACCTGTTTGCGATACGTGTAACTTATGTAGTTCTAAACGTCGTGAGGTCACAAGGGCTATAAATAAAATAGTATACGATACTATTTTATTTATAGCTCTTGTGACCTAAACGAGCCCTTTTACTGTGTAAACATTGACTACTAAAGTCGCAGGAAAGCGTGACTTAAATGCGGGTTTAGATCACATAGTGCTATAATAGTTATTTTTGGACAGACCTAAGCCAAAACAAGTTGGAAGTGTATTTATAAATTATAGTTTTTTTTTGTAAAATAAGACATGCTGCAATATTAATACTTTATTAAATATATAATGTATAGTAAGTAGCGACAAAATATTCCCGTCTTTTAAAATTTTTAAATTTGAAGAGTAATTTGAGATAAAAATGTCTAGCAATGATAATAAAATAACAGATTCGTGAAGATATATACATTTTTAAATGGTGCATTTAGCGACAGGATGTCCAAAGATAAAATAATAGAGGAGGGGAAGAACATTTTCTTAACCAATGTAGAGCAATTTGTAATATTAATTTGGATGACAGAACGTTGTTTCTATTTGACTTTTTTTTCTAAATGGCTACCCAAAATATTAACTATAATATTATGTTAATTTTTTTCAGCTTTAAGTCGAAACCTTTGCGCACAGCAAAAGAGTGGAACTCTACGTGCGTCTGTGTTTCCGAGCGCATACAATCCGAATCTCTTTAAAGTGAGAGTGAAGTGAGAGTCTGGGATTAAAAAACCGGGCTAGAGCGAGTCGGACTCGCGCACCGAGGGTTCCGTACCATCATATTATGGGCGTCAACGTCATCTAAAACTATTCCAAATTTCAACTTGATAGCATTAGTAGTTCTTGAGATATCCAACTGTGACAGACAGACAGACTTAGTCTCACCATTAGGGTTCCGTTTTTACCATTTTGGCACGGAACCCTAAAAACGAACTATAGTCAATTCGATAAACAATTAGGTAATTTCCCTGACTTCAAACAGCTCAAAAGAGGCTAGCTTATCTATGGATAGCACTTATGACTGGCTGGCTTTCTTCTCTCGTAGTACGAATCTCTGTATGAAAAGCTCAAACTGTGGTGAAAATTTTGTCCAGTCTGCATGGATCTTAGCATACCAATGGCGGAAAGTTCATGTAGGTAATTTATTTATTTATTTAAGGAAAAACAAACAGTAACACAATACCTATGTGAAAAAGTGTCAGTAAAAAATTAAATAAATGTTAATAGTTAGAAAAAAGGAGCTACGTCTGCCAACAAACTGTTTTGCAGTTTGGCGGAGGTAAATATAATATGTTAAAAATTGTTTCTGTGAATAAACACTTTTTCATTTTTTTATTTTTATTTTTTTTTTTAATAAGAAACACTCATAAAATCATAAATATAACTAATAAAACAATTATGCTACCCACTACGTTCTCCACAGATTACAATTTAAAGTACTTAAAACTAGCTAGTAACACAGATACATTACTTATTAACAGACATTGTCCTAGAACTCATAGGTACCTGGATTTTTAAATTAATAAAAGAAAGAAAAATAATATATGTACTAAAGTAAATTTGTGTGCGTACATTACTAAACATTACGTTATTATACAAGGTGTAACAGAAAAAAAAACACGAAAAAAAAAATTGTTAGGTTTGACCCAAAATTAAGCTATATGAATCGCACTCACAGACGCAGTCATAAGGTCATCAAGTGCACAGGTATGCGGAGCTAGATGGAAGGTGGATCATGTGTCTGCAAGGTGAAAGCTGTGATGTTTGATTCCCGCTAAAAAATATAGAACTTCATCTGCCTAGCCTTTTCCCAACTATGTTGGAGTCAGCTTCCAGTCTAACTGGATACAGCTGAATACCAGTATTTTACATAGAGCGATTGCCTATCTGTCCTCCACAACCCAGGTACTAGGTAGCACGATACCCCTTGGTAAGACTGGTGCTACTGACGACCCGCAACTTCTGTCAAAGATCCACGAATGACAGCCGGTATCAATGGCTTTACGTTCTTTTCGAGGCATGAAGGGTTCTTGGTATGTAAAGATGTTCACCCATCCACTTACCAACCGCGTCTAACGTAGCTTAACCTGATCGATCGACCCGTGCGGCATTTATTACTTACCCACAAGCCCCTCTACCACCTTTACAGAGCTCTCAAGGTCATTTACATATAGTTCCTAAAGTTTATGTCACTAGCTGCTAAGAAAATAGTTGGCCATTAAAATTAATTCGCAGGTAATTTCGACTAATAAGACTTTTTACAATTTTTTCACGTGACTCACAAGCGGTAGGTTAAAATTTTTGTAGTTAATTAAAATACAATGCACTTAGAACTCATACTAAAAACCTGTTTACCTTAAGGACATGAAGTCAACGATCAGAAACTCAATGACTCAGAAGGAAACTTTTTCTGCACTTAGTATTTAATTAAATCTATACAAATATCTCATCAATATCGTGTGTTAATAAAGGTTATAAATGTTGAATTGTTTATTATTATATGCTTAATACTAAACAGTGGTTTTGCAATCAAAGTAATACAAATTACATGTATGAAAATAAAACCGCAATGAGCATTTCAATTGTGTAGGTAATTTAATTTTGAATAATTAGCATGGATATGAAATAATTAAGTAAGCATTTAAAGTAATTCGCGAGCAAAAAAACCGGGCCGTTGGGAAAAAAACCTCAAAACTGGATAGCAAAAGGCAAAAAATGGCTTTTTTCTCCACAACCCAGTTACTGGGTTGTGGAGAAAAAAGCCTTTTTTTTTTTTTTTTTTTTTTTTTTGCATTTTTTGCCTGCCTTTGTCGCTCTATGTAAAATACTGGTATTCAGCTGCATCCGGTTAGACTGGAAGCCGACCCCAACATAGTTGGGAAAAGGCTAGGCAGATGATGATGACATTTTTGACATTTAAACGTCTCTAAACTTTAATGAACGTTTACAAATAAACCCCTTTTTTGTATTCACGACATGACCAACAAAATATTCTTTAAGTAATACAATTATGTCAAGGGCTGAAAACCTTTCTTGCATCTGCAGCGATTCGATGCGATGGTGCGGAAAGGAGGGCAAATAAACTAGAACAAATGAACCGAATGTCTACTGTTTTATTTGGATGGCCATTTTTTTGCTTTAGTGGGAGGTACTTTCTCGTTATTTTGGTTTTATATTACCTATTTGAGAGGTGCAAACTGTTTCCTGATACTGTCATATTTTGTAACGTACGTAGTTAGCGTACTCGTAATGAGGTACCTATCTTCTTCATTCGCATGTTAATTACGCGCGCATATTTGAAATACAAATGACTATTAATGTATTATTTGTTTACCAAATGAGTTGGACAAAAAAATAGATAACAATTATTTATCGCGAATCCAAAGTACATAAAAAATGACACAACTTATGCGTATAGCCTAAAAATAAAGTAAACAAACCTTCCAAATTCCCGGTGCATCTGCCAAAGTTGTTGTTCACAATCACAAGTAACACCAAGTTAATACAGTTATTTTTTAAATTCGAACATAAAAGTGAGTGCGTCCGGCAATCGGCGCTGGTTGGCCCTAACTGCGCGCACGCATGCTATCGAGTTCCGTTGATCGTCACGCTCACCAAACGTAATTACTTTATATCAGTGGTTCTGCGTCGATGAATACTTTGTCTTTTTTTTTATATGTCATCTCGCAATTCAATCTATGAGGTTGTCGTCTGCTTAACTAGGCTTGCCTGTGTATGCCTCAATAAATTAAGGCCTCCAGCCAGGGCATAAAAAAATTAAAAACTAAGCGACTACACGCTAAGGGAACCCCCTGTGGGGTACGGACCTCGGCTTAGGGCGTCGCTGGGAGGCAGCAAGGGACAGCCTGGATCGGAATTAATTTGACTTTTTGAAGCGATTCAAAAGTATTTGTAGGAAGCTAGTTTGTTGTTAACAACTAGTGCTAGTGCTAGTGGCATGGTTGTTGATAAAGATACTGCAGTTGAGTCAACTGCTCTGCAACTGCCAACTGCAAGAGAAGTTACGATTAGTTATGAACTCTTACTTCTCTACACATTATAATCAGAAGAAGTTCGACCCCCCCCCCCTCCAATATATATTAGGCTTTATTTGTATTGCGGGTACAAGAAGTAGCTCCCTAGGATGCGAATGACACTTCGGGCAACAGCTACTTACTGTAACTTGTTTTGTAATATAAACAAGTTACATGCAGCAAGATGCACCAGTGCCTTGAAAATATCTAGGATGGACTGCCGGAAGACCTAGTAACCGGTCATCATGATGCAACTCAGGGAAGGCCTATGGCTGATTTGATTAATGATTAGAAAACAGTTGCAATTACAACAGGTTAGGTAACGAAAGATGGCTACACTATCTTCCTGATTAAACATAATTCTCAAGCTAAATTTGCAGACATGTGATCAAATATACTAGTAAAAAAAAATACTTGGTCGGTAACATTGTTTTTGTTGTTTTCTAAGCAAAGAGAATATAACAGAGGTACCTATCACGCAATGTGCAATGTTATATTTCGCTATTATTGTATGACTGATTGAAGCTTTAGTTTTAGACATTTTATTTATATTAAAATCTTTAAATGAATACGGATATTCAATCTGAATATCAGTAGATACTTAATCATAAATGTTGCAAGTAAAAAAATAAAACCTGTACGTGAGTGGATGATTTAAAATTACACTGTAAGTAATTTGATATTATTATGAATTCTCATATGACGCCATGAATACTGAATACTGTGTTATGTATTATATAGCAAAATCTAAGTTTGTTTTAAATTTTTATGTTTTGTAGTGCCACACTGTATAAAACTGCGTTCATGTTTATTATCTTTTTGGAGAAAGGATGACCCAAAAGCGGTACAATGGCATCATTACCCACATTATTGTACTTAATTCAAGTGTAGATGGCGTTTAAATCTGTTCATTCAAAGAAAAAGAAAAAATTTAGAGAGAAGAAAACGGGCTTTTTAGGTTATTTTTATGTTAAAAGTAAAATAAAATTTAAGTTTACTGATTTTAACTACTGTTACTTGTCTTGATTTTTTTGAATTATTCTCTTTTTTGTAGGTATAGTTGGAATTTTAAGTATTAATATTTTAATTTTTATTGTTTCCTTCTTGGTTTTTTACACCTATTTATACATTTAAATTAAATTGGTTCTGACCGTCATCTATCTCAGAATTTTAGAAAAAACTAGCTACATAAAATTTATATAAAAGTTTTTTTTTTATTATAAAACCGGATTTTATAGTATAAAACTAATTTGTACTGGTAGAATAGGATTAGAGAAAACTTTATATCGTCGATTGAAATCGCGAAAAAAAATCAGCTGTTCGCAGCTGTTCTTTTTAACGAGATATGCGAACATAGGTAGGGAACAGCTGATTTTTTTTTCGCGATTTCAGGTTTGGCCCCATAGTAAAAGTTTTTCATAATGATGAGTACAATGACCTCTTAAGAGGTTTTGGGTTATTCCATTAACACCTGGTATGTATCAGTATCGACCAGGATTCGGCGACTTCGACAGTCGGACAGACGGTCTTCCATATTGCAGGTTTTTCCACAGAGGGCACGACAAGAGGTGAGGTATCGTTTGTGATGTAGTTCCACAGTCACAGTATATTTAGGTATTTAGCTATTTATTTTATTTAACTCGACTATTTCATGCAGTGTTGCCAGTTACCTGCTCAATTTAATTTTTTTGTTTTACAAGTTAATAATGATGTAAATATTGTCGCAATAATAAAATAGATAGATACTTTTCTTTAGCTTTTGTCTCAAATTAATATACAAGTCAAAACGAAACCTAAGTCTCTATTACAGTATGCTTTCAGATAGTCGATTCTATCTGGATTAGCCTTGAAATATGCTCTGCATGAAGCTAAGGGGTCATTTATAAGAGGGGCAGCTCAGCTGTCTGCATATAAAGCTTAGCGGTCCACACGTATGACTCGGGCGAAGAGCATATTATAATATATCGGTTGGCCTGACTGTTAGAGCTTAGTCAGTTACGGATGGTAGCCGGGCGAGTGTGTTATGAGTTCATGTTAAACAGTTTAGCCCCTTTACTAATAAACGCTATCTAAAATTATGTCATGAATTATTAATATAATAAGTTTATTTTATTTTCTCTCACAATGTTTTTGTAGCACTTTACAGTTTTGAACTCTATAAATTCACATTGTGAGAGCTGGTGAATGAAGTAGGTTTTATAAAAAAACCTATATTACAGGTCACCAGGCCCCATATAGTGGCATCATACAATTAAACAGGCTGGCAACATGTAGGTAATTCTAATAAACAATAAAAAAATGTATACAAAAAAAAAGAATATCATTAGTGTAGGTAACTATTTAGGGGGTTTGAACGCAGCGTTTTTTGAACGCGCCGTCAACGCGTGTTCTATGTTACACGCGTCGACTGCGCGTCGACATCGCGTTTTCTGCCTTGCTTGAAAACAACTTGAAATAATTTGCAATATTAACTAGGTATAAATATCTGCATTCTTGCGTTTGCAGTGCGTAGTATGCGCGTCGGTGGCGCGTTTATAGATACAGAGATTATTAGTAAAGGGGCGAGGATACACTGGGTAAAGATATTAAACATATTTTAGTAAATATGTCAAAAAATGGTTTTGTTCAGGGCTGTGAAAAATAAACTCAATTTACCTAAATCATAAAAAATAACGGCTTGAAAAGCAGTCAAAGATAAAAGCTACAGTCGATATTGATATTACCTAGTAAAGGATAATATGTAATATCTAAATGAAGCTATTAAGGCTGACTGGGTTTTGTAAATAAAGAGTTCCAGCGTTTTCATTCGTTCGGTACAAATAACATGAAAGCAATATTAATGGCATTCCTTCTGCGTAATCATTAAAATAACGAGCATAAAATAAGCATATTGGAACTGGGAAAACGTTTAAATTATTATTTTTTGCGTTTTTTCATCATCTTGAGTATTGCAAAGACACTCCAGATGAAAAGAATACATATACAATACCTATGTATTAATACATCACGTTGGTTCGTCATACTCATAACCTATTAGACGGCAGAGTGTAAACTCTCAAACTCAAACCATTTATTTCAATTAAACCATTAACAGGCACTTTTGAATTGTCAAGAAGTCGGTCAGTCAGAAAAACATCAGTGCCTGCATAATCAGCCTTTAATGTTCCCACTACTGGGACACGGGCCCTCTCTGTGAGAGGTAATGGGTCGCGAAATCCATCACGCAGGCCCAGTCCGGGTTGGCGAATTTTATTTATTTATTTATTAAAAATTTCGTAAATAACACCTTAACAGCTATAACGCTAATGCAATGTTACTACCACAATGATACACATACATCTAACTTACATTGAGTAGGTAGTAGGTACGTAAAAATAAAATCATAAATACAATTTAAAATACAATAAAAATACAAATAGAATACAATTAACATGCGTTTTCAATGCACTTCGATGCTACTTCTGTGAACTTCATCAGGCTGCAGTGAAATATAATATCTACCTCATTTGAAATAATATTCAACAATCTTATGGCGCGTGATAAGGGGGGAATGTCACATGCCTTCGAAGTTTTGGTTCTAGGACACGCCGGTTTCCTCACGATGTTTTCCTTCACCGTTTTGAGAGCAGTGGTGGATCAGTGGTAACAGCCTCGACTTACGTAGACTTACGTCGTGGGTTCGAACCCTAGCAGGCACTTTACATCGTGTAAGTACCGATACAACCCGCGAGAGTTAACTTGAGATCCGAGCGGTCCCGACCCCCGCGTTGTTATACCGCTCTCGCCATCGACGCCTTAGAACCGCGTACTTACTACTTCCCGTTGACCTAGAATCATGGAATTTGGCAAGAAGCAAGGTCATGTAGCACAAGTAAAGGAAAAAGGCCCCAATGCAATGCCGTTAGGACCGTCCTAATCCTCTGAAGCTACCCCATTTGATCGGGTTGTAGCAACTGAAAATTGCGTAAGATAAAAGTTTTCAAACACGTTTTAAGGTTAATTACAATGTTGAGTTTATTATAGTAGGTATCTTGTAAGGGGACTATAACAGGACCTAAACGCAAAAAAAACACAAGTTTTATAATGCCTAAAAATAAATGATCGACTACAGTAAACAAAATCTTTATTATTTATTTTATCTCTGGAACTACCAGTCGGATTAAAACAATTCTTATTGCATTTGATAGCCCAAGTTTTGAGGAAGCCTATAAAATCTTTAACATCACGCTAGCACCCTCAGGAACCGAGCACAAAAAAAGTTAGAACGATAGCGAAAACGAAGTAATAGCGCGGGCAGGCGATGCGATGCAATGCTATGGGTGGGTCAGGGGAAAAGGGAATTTTACGCGGACGAAGTCGCGGGCAAAAGCTAGTTCCTCACAAAATTCTGAAGATAAAAATGCTTACAGACCATTCCATAACGTCAACGGCTATGAATAGAGTTTATATTTATTCTTAGATCAATCCGAAAACCACTCAGAAAACCATTTCCCCCAAGTTGAGGCACCTACCTACAGTCGATTGTGTAAAAAGGTTACTGTAAGTCTAGTGAAGACGCGATTTCAGTCTTACTTTCAGGAACGTCATTTGGCTAGCAACTATTTTTGGGGTCAGCTATCAGTCTGACCGGATACAGCTGAATACCAGTATTTTACATGGAGCGACTGCCAATCTGACCTCCATAACCCACTGGGTAACACGTATACCCCTTGGTAAGACTGGTTTTCAGACTTTCGGGCTTCTGACGACCCATAACTGTCAAAGAACAACGAATGACATCCGGGACCAACCGCTTAACGTGCTTTCCGAGGCACAGAGAGGTTTCGGTATGTAAAGATGGTCACCCATCGACCAAGCCTTGCTTAACCTGATCCATCAACCCTTGCAGCTATTAGGTGCTATTTCTTAGCCACGAGCACCTAAGGAACGGGAAAACTAATTAGGTACTTCCATTACATTAACATTGCTTTAACCAAAGTATATTCATAATGTGTGAATATTCCATCAACGGTCAGCTTTCAATAAAATTGAGTAAAAGCCTTTTAGCTACAGACCTACTTCTTCGTAAATAATATTTCCATCAGCATAAAATATTAGTAGACCTATATTTGGAAGGTAGGTAGGAGAAATTTCTAGGCGGAATATCAGTCCATTCAACTCAAATAAGGTCGCTTCTTAAGTTAGTATTTTAACGAGATTACCCGAACTTCGTCAAAGATGTAAAATGAATTTGGGTTTGTGGCCATCAACTTTGAAGTTTCATCCTTTTGTGAATTATGAATTGTAAGTTAAACTTGGCCCAACCCTTTGGTATTCGTGAAATAGGTACCTATTCGTGAATTGAGTCTTGTGTTGTCCAAGGAATGATAATAAAAAAATAATAAAAAAAAACATAAATATAAAAGTGATTATCCTCAAGTTTGAAAATCATAAAATTAAAGTAATAATTCGGGAATTATTATTTAAATATTAAATTGGAAGTAATCGCTATATTATTCGTTATCTATTGCTATGTTTTTGCCCCACACAATAATAGCGATTGATTTCAATATCAATGGGCCAAACTGACGACCCAGTGCGACCCACTGGGTCGTGGCTTAATGGCAAACGAGATCGCGGCATGCCCAGATGGAGATGGCGGGATGAGCTGGACTCCTTTAATAAAGATTGGTCCCCTGCATCTCTGGACAGAGAGAGGTGGAAGGAGAGTAGGGAGGACTTTGCCTAGCAGTAGGACATTAATGATTAATAAAAAAAAAACAATATAATATTTAATTTAAATAACAATTACAGAATTATTACTTTAGTTTCAGAATTATTTTTGGCTACCTAATAGCGATTCAGTCTTTAAACTTTAATTCTTATTCCTGATGTCAAACCCCAGACGAAATTTCAGTAATATCGAAATGAAAATACCTAAAATAAAGTTACCAATAAACTCAGTACACACTACATATTCTGCTAAACTGAACTAACGTTTGTACATTTCGTGGTACATTGAGTGTGAATATGGGAATACCTACACACAAAAAGTAAAACCTTGTTTACGATACTAACGGAGTCCATTTTCTAAATCACCAGCGTTATTTGAGTCAATAAATTGGATACCTAGTTGTGAGAACACTTTGGATTTATTTCATTGGATCCTCGGTAGTCGGTGGACTGGTGCATTCAATAAAGCGTTACCATTGCCACTGGCTAGAATATTTTGTTTGGAAAGTTGAATTGAAATCCAGGCAACAATATATTATAGCACCGAGTGAATCATGCTTCTATTATGGGGGAAGCGCTAAGGTAGCCCGCGAAATTCAAATTTTCTTACGTTTTTTTCAATTTGCTGGTCAGTATTAAGTGGTACGTTGATTAAAATATGATTCGCGGTCGTAACAAATATGTATTTACAGAATTATAATCATTACAATCAGTAATACAACTTGATAAGTTAGTATAATCAAAATGTCAAGATTTCATGAAATAGTCATTCTTGGGGATTACTTGGTCTTAGAGAGTTTTGTTGATGACTTTAATGATTTGAATTCTGTAAATAAATATTTGTTACGGCCGCGAATCATATTTTAATCAACGTACAACTTAATACTGACCAGAAAATTGCAATTAAATTTCGCGGGCTACCCTGGCGCTTTCGCCTTAACTTTGATTAATGGCCGATCCTATAATATACGGACTGTTATTGGTTAAAATTAAGACTATTGTATCTTTGCCAATTATGAATCAGACGCTTTGCATAGTAGACCCTCCTATATCACAGGTATTAGCTAACGAATCTATTTATTATATGCCCAGTTTGGCTTTAAATAATGCTACATTGGTAAGCAAAGCGATTCGTTTTTTTGTTTATAGGAACCGAGCATAAGTCTTGTTTTGCTTCGTTTTGAAAATGTTGGAACTAGGAAAGATAATTCTCCAATTGATAAAGTAGGTATATATTTTTTTTTTTTTTGGTGTTGTCACAGAAATGTCATCCCCAAAATTGCTCAGAAACTTTGGGTGCCATCAATATTGGAGGCCTAATCGAGTGGCACTAACAGGGAAAACTGTTGCCACTTAATAGTCCTTTGTCCTTCTAGTAACTTAGACACATAATCCCAGTATCTGTATTATAAATAAAATTCTTATATGATATTAAATATAAACAAGAACCATGTTCGAGTCGTGGACATAAGCTCTACGGATTACATTCGTCCTGTGGCTGTGGGGTTACAATGGCCAATGATGTGTTTAGGTCTTTGTATTTTATTTTATTTACTTTAATACTTTCTTTGTCATAAAGTTGTGCCTGAAATTCGAACCTTGAAAACCTTTTTTTATAACGTTTCGCGAAGTTTGTAAAAGCGTTGCGCTGCCGGTAAAGCTATTGAAATATGTTTTGCCTTCGCTAGGTGTTGTTGAGTATTTAATATAAAGAAAGTTCAGACTAAGAAGGGTTTTAGGTAGAGTTATTACGAGGGAATGATTCGGTTAGTAACTTGTAGAAAGCTTACAATGCGTGAAATAATAAGCAAGGTTTTTGATAAAAGCAATCGAGGGGCTTTGCGATTACGTCCGGACAGTAGACTCCACTAATTCCTCTACCAAACGTAAATGGTATTGGACTCCCTGTGAAAAAAACGTTTACGGGTTTAAGATATGATAAGATAGATTTTTAAGATAAACTTCGAAATGTTAAGAAATAGTGTACGAAACTCATTCAGACAAATAAAATTCCTGTTCCATACATTTAGACCGCGTAGGTATTGCACTTTTCTATGAAACAGCAGATTTTTTTATTTGATAACGAATTTTTTTATGCTATCTAGAATCTGGATCTAGAATCATGTGCTGAATTCATGGTGACAATTGACGAGTCAATATCCCTGCCACCCTGTATTGGTAAGAACTTTCAACTGTCCCCTTTTCTTTTCTTTTTAAAAGTAAAAAATTGGCTAAGAAACTACGTTCTTTACTTGATTAAAGAACGTATTTTCTTGGCGAATTTTACACACGAATTAGAACCTTCTTTGTCAACAAACAAAGGCTGCATTCAGTACATTTGTAGCAATTCACGAGATCCGTGTCCACTATCTTGATAAAGTCGGGTGCACAATTGAGATTTACAACGCTCACCTTATTGAATTTGTTCAGTGTACCCTTTAGTGAATGCCGGGACTACGCGATTCATTTGTACCCTCTTTAAAGCGGCGACGGTCCTGTTTACGATAGTCATGACTAAAAGCGAATGTGTTGGATGTGTTTTGCTTGTTGGAGTAGATGATTGGATCGCTGTACTGTGTTAAATAACACGGGTTTTAGTGGAACTACATAAACTCACGCCTTCTTCCCATGGGGGTAGGCAGAAACTACAGAACGCCACCTGCTACGATCCTTACATACCTGTTCCATTTGCCTCGTTTACGTTCATACATGGGCAATTCTCGTAATTTTAAGAACGTTCACAGTCTGATCTCAGTCTCAATCTGTCAAGAATACATCTAATTTCCTTAAATTTTTGACAAGTTTTTGACATTGATTGTCGCTGAGATGAGATTGTGACTAGATTTCGAACGTTTTTAATAACGGGAATTGGTCTTCTGCATGGTAATTGCGTAACACACTATCAGTAGCAATGGGTTTCATTTTGACAGTTCAACAACATACATTGCGCTATTTACGTTGTTGCGCATACACCTTTTTCGAACTTATGAAGCAATGGTTTAGCAGTATCTTTCAAAATGATTCAGATTGAGATTGATAATGTGTTATGCAATTAGGGTGCTGGTCATACACGCATGCTGCGCTGGTTGCGAGTACTTTGCACCTGACCTTTTTGAACATCACCAATAAAGTCACTACATGTCCTCCTAGGGCGTCTCCCAGCGTTTCCACTCACATCTGCCTTGCAACTACATAATTATGTTACATTATTAGCGTTTATTGTTTCTATTACTGAAACTGAGACTTGGACTCCTTTCCGTGAGAAAAACCGGACAATAGGGTGGGCTATTGTCCGGTTTTTCGAAGCAGTCACAGGCACCAGCTCAGTTTAGTTTCGTGGAAAACGATACTATCAAATCGTAAATGTTTCTTTTTAGCAGGCCTAAAACCATATTACAACATAATAATTATTCATATTGTTCGTACTCTGTAACTAGCTGACGGACGGTTTGCTGCCAAAATATCAATAGTTCAAACAAAAATACTATAGAAAAAAGGGCGTTCAGTTTTAACTGAATTTGAAAACTCCATAAAAACCTAATTCAGACTACCATAATACCTACATTAAAAAAAATTGCTAAATCAGTCCAGCCATTCTCAAGTGATGTGCTTACCAACGAAAAGCATTTCATTTTTTTATTTATATAGATTACACACACACACACACACCCCCCCCACACACACTACCACACACACACTGCACACACACACACACTACACTGTAAGTGTACTGATTACAGCTGATGGCAGCTTACTAGCAAGATGCCGCCGCCGGCAACTTACAGTGTACAGCAAAAAAAGTAAAAAAAAAAAATAACAGCAAAAACAAATGAGGTGAAGTAGCTTCATAACATCACCATGTGTAGTGGAAAACAAAGCGTTCCGAACGTCCGTGGATAGCACAGAAAATATAATAAAAGAAAGCAATTTTTCACTTAAGCGCTTTCCTCGTAAATCCGCTAGACTTGTTGAGAATTAAGTGCACTTTTGTTTTTCTCATCACCGCCTCCGGGTATAAATGTGAAGACATTTTCGGCTCACGAATGAGATCCGAAGTTGTGTGTAATGATTGTTTTCAAAGTGTTGGTGGTTAGTTTCTGTTTTTATTGGCCACTAGGGTTATGGTGTTTTAGGAAGGTGTTTAAGGGCGGGTTGTTTCACGTCCACTTGACGCACGCGTAACTATCGTCAAACCAAAAACCAAAAAAAAAGCGTAGTTAACACGCTTTTATTAGGTCGACGTGTATGTAACTAACTATGTAATGGAATCTAAGGTAACTAATTTAACCATCTTCCAAGGGTCGTAGCGTAATGAAAATTGGCAGCTGTATGTAGTTCTGATGACAATACAATAATATGGTGTGGTCGAAGTGATCTGATTATGGAGCCGGAAGATATGAACTGGAACTTCATGATGGAATTTTGGTTTTTACGTGCATTTATAAAAGCGTGTTTTTCTAGTGTTTTTTAAACTATTAATTTATTTTAAATTACAATTACAAAATTATGGCCTTGCCGTATCTATGTCAAATAATAACGAGTACGCGTAATCGTTATTATTTGACGTACGTATCTTTAATCACGTGCTAACTTTTCGTCAAAATTACCCGCCTTTTTAATTACCGCCGAAACGGTAACCCCTTTATTTTTAAACGTTACTTAAAGTTAAGTAGTGATTAGCGACTGTTTAACCATAAATTTTGTTGTTTAAACGCCATTTAACTTTAGTCATCATTTACAAATAAACCCCTAAGACATTATGTAACGGTACATAATCTGAAAAACTTTTCAAGTAAGCTTTATGGAACTGCATTACATAGACAAATGTTAAGACATATTCTTCCATGTGTACGACAAAGTTTCTCGGCCGGAAAACATACATTTCTACTTACTTAAAGCAATTTTAAGTTACCTGGCTCGAAATTTTGTTCTTTTTAATAAGCAGCGTGAGATGACGAAAGTCGAGCAAAAAGTCTTTGGACTTTCTTCTCAACTTCGTTCAAAGTTTAGTTTTAAGCGAAAGAAAAATTAATTGCCCGCTATAAAAGGATTTTTTAATAAATGCACTTGAGAAGTTACTAATTAATAGCTTAAATATCTTAGAAAATGTACGTGGTCATTAATCTTAAAAGTTTAAAGAATTATTCAGTATGATTTATTTTTATGTTCGGTGTTAATTAAAATAATTTGGGAGTGTTTGTCAAAAATTTTAACTGCAGCTGGGTTCGTGATGGGTATGCCAGGTGATTCGATATCGACTTTAGAATTTTTTTGCTATGGTTTGTTTCATAATTTCATAATTATTGTTGTTGTTGCTGTTTCCTTTTTATTATTTGAAATATTATATATTAATTTATATTAATTCGTAATTTATTGAGACGACTTATGGCTAAGTAATAACAGCCGCACTGGTCGATTGATCAGGTTAAGCTGCTCTTGCTGCGGTTGGTCCCTGGATACGGTCCCTGGTGACCATTTTTACATACCAAGACCCTTGCGTGCCTCGGAAAGCACATTAAACCGTTACCGCGTTGGTCCCGGCTGTCATTCGTGGATCTTTGACAGTTCGTTACGGGTCGTCAGAAGCCCGAAAGTCTGACAACCAGTCTTACCAAGGGGTATCGGATTACCCAGTAACTGTCACCTAAAAAAACAGCCAAGCTTAAGTGAGACTGGACTGGACACGTTTGCCGCGTGTCAAACAAGTCATGGGCGAAATCTGCCACCATGTGGGTCCCAGAAAACGTCTGGCGACATCGAGGCAAATCCAGAAAAAGACGGCGGGACAAGCTTGACACCTACAGACAGGATTGGTCCACACAGTTCAAGACAAAGAGGAGTAGAAAGGAGACAGGGAGGCCCTTGCTCTGTAGTGGGACAACATAGGTTACAATAAAATAATAAAAAAATATATTTTCAATTACAATTATTAATGCTACGTGAGCTGCTTTTAGATTTTAACTATGAATTCTACGAAGACATTTCGTAATATTACTAAAATTAATAATCTACTTAATAGTGCCAGCTTTGTGATTTTTTTCTGCGTGCTCTTTGATTATTTCTCTAGTAACATTCTCTTTGTCTTGTGTCTAGACCACAAGGGTTCTGCTGGCAGAAACATTTTTATAAAATCCTAAGACTTGGGTGTATACTACTACGGCTTGGGCTCTACATAATGTTTTCTTCATTTAACACAGGAATATCGACTGTAGTTAGAATATACATATAGTTGCCTTTATACGCAAACAATTTGCTGTTGCTCTGAAAAAACTATCAAATAGTCCCATAAAAAAAAAAAACATAAAAGTTAAACCCCTAATTGTAACGCAGGGGAACCAATTCAGCTCCATTAACTACGGACGCCATTTTGTAAACTTATTTGTAATCATCTACAATTCAAATTGAACACTTCCCATCCAGCCTGTTGATAAATTTACATTAGCTACTCCTTACTTAAGGTATAGGCTGAGTGTTTCATAATTTTCATATATAAACATTTTCGGGGTTTCCTTCGTACAGACACTTAACGGAACTTATTGCCGTATTTTCTGACAAAATAGATGTTCGAAGCGTAAAAGTTTGTTATGTCTAGGCGCGGCGTCGACTTTAAGTTTCAGAATATTTATGAAATACTTGTTTGGAATAACTTTTACTAAGTAGGTAGGTATCTATTTAAGTATTTTGTTTGTGTAAAAAGTTTTGCTACGAAATATGTTATTGATCTAGATGGTACTGCTAAAATAATGGTAGAAGTTTTTAAAACATGTAGTTTGATTGTGTGAAACTCACAGACCGCATTAAAAACTCTATACTTCGTTCCAAAACAAAAATAGCGGACGCTGGCCGCACAGCTGCTGGACTAAAGTGGAACTGGGCTGGCCATATCTGTCGCATGTCGGAGCAGCAATATGCAAAAGCCACCACTCAGTGGATCCCCAATGGCAGGAAACGACTGCGCGGCAGGCCCAGAAAGAGATGGCGGGATGAGCTGGACTCCTTCTTAAAGGATTGGCCGACAATCGCAGTAGACCGAGAAAAGTGGAAAGAGGGAAGGGAGGCCTTTGCCCTGCAGTGGGACAACACAGGCTCATAATAATAAAAAATAATAATAAAGTTTGATTGTATTGTATTATCTTTATCTGAACCGTTGGTCTCGTGATCGCAAGCGGGACTACTGCGCGTGGGGTCCTGGGTTCAATAGGGAAGGGGGAGTGCACCTGTGTCTGCGCGCACACTTGTGCACTATAACATCTCCCGCGCCGATGGCTAGTCTCTGTTGAGATTGACCACCGTGGCCGAAAAACAGTCTGGAGGATTTTATTTATTTTATTTATTATCCTTATCCTCGTGTCTCGGATTGCCGTCCCATTTGTACTACGAGAGTGAGGGAAGAGAAAGTGCACCAGTGTCTGTGCACACACTTGTGCACTATAATATCTCCCGCGTCATAAGCCAGTCTCCGTTGAGATTTGCTGCCATGGTCGAAATACGGTCTGAAGAACTATATTGTCCTTATCTTTTGTTTTGTCAATATAAGGTCCTTTATTTAGCAGTAAGATTAAGTAAATTGTTATTCTATTATGTAATCTGCGTTCTAAATGCTTACCCCATTATTAATAAACGTTGTATAGGTAGCGTCTGTATAGTTTCACAATGCTTTTCGAAAGTCAAATTACTGACGACTGAAAGAGAGAACTCGGTGTGAAACTATTTATCTGATATAATACGTTTATTAGTAAGGGGGGGTATGTTAATACAATTTCAAGTTACTACAATAGCGTTTTTAGTTGGTACTTAGGTAAGTACAACTATACGAAGTGGGCATTTAGGTGTAAAAAAACAAAGTAAGTAGGTGTTAAAAATTTAGTTTTACAAAAAAAATTGTTATGTTTTTGTTCACTAAAAATGCGTTGTACAACATATAATAAGCTCCAACTTTCTAGACTTGTCTTCATAAACTTTCTTACTAAATCTTAGTTCGCCTAAAGAATACTTAAGGTTTGCTAAATCGTTTGAAAGTGTTTGCTATTTATGCCACAGTAGGCGCTAGAAACAACTAAAATTTATTCAATTTTCCAATAATGATTGATAATCTCTTTGATACTATTAGTAACTTTGAGATAGTGACATTTAGAGTTAAGTACCTACTTATAACACTAATACCGGGTATTTAGCAGCGGGTAGTTGTGAGTGGAAACGCCGAAAGGAGACGCCCTAGAAGGACATGAGTGACCATACTGGTGATGTTCTTCAGAAAGGTCAGGTGCTTAGTACATACTTATCACCGACGTGCGTCTCGTAATTTTAAGAACGTTCACAGTCTCAATCTGTCAAAAATACCTCTAATTTAGTAATTTCCCAAAAAAAAATATGTTTTTGACATTGATTGTCGCTGAGATGAGATTGTGGCTAGATTTTGAACGTTTTTAATTACGGGAATTCCCCTTTGCCTTCTGATGTATGAACGTAAGCGAAGCAAAAGGAGTAGGTAGGGATCGTAGCAGGTGGCGTTCTGTAATTTTTGCCTACCCACATGGGAGAAGGGGGCCTAAGTTTATGTTTATTAATAATAATAAGAATTTAATTGAATAAAGGAGATAATAATAATCCTTCCAAGCCGTTTTCGGCTACGGCGACCGTTTCACCATCACCCTACTGGCGTCTATCATGGGCTCTCATGTGGCTAGAAAAACCACCTTTGTTTATATAAATATTCTTGCACATAGTGGACACGTGAGAGCACCATTAACATAATTGTAACTGATTGCCGCTGGTGGTCGGGCTTTTAGTTCGTCACGCTTAGAATCCAGTTTTGAAAGCCGACGAGTCTCGAAGTCAAAAAGTTTATGTATATACAGACGCCAGCACATCAAGCTACTACAATCTGTCAAATTTCTTTAATACATTTTCAACTTTATCGCTTCAGGATAAGGTTCAAAGTTGTCTGGGAAAATTTTACAGTTTCGGGTAGCTTAATGTGCTGGCGTCTAGGTTTGTACGTAACGTAAATACAACGAGATAAACACAACGAGTAGATATAAACATTTGTTGGTCAAAAACTTTAATTTATTTTTAAAATCACGAACATGTTGAACCCAGCGAAAATTAAAGTACCAAAAAAATTGATTAATGAGTAACTGAAAGAAGTTTGTAAGCACATGACTCCAGCAGCCGGGGCAGAGCGAGTGATTTATTGTTCCCTTCTTAGAAATTGTACTACAATTGTTTTGTTGGCAGCAAAACAAGGATCTATTCTTAGGCCCGTCGTCCACGATGCTACTCAAAAGTTACGTGTTACAAACACAAATCACTGATGGCAAACTTGTCAATGATGCGTTAGTAGCTCGCGTGGCGTACGAAAAGCCATTCGAATACTAGTTCTGTAACATTCTGGCTAAATCACCTAACACTATCGCAGTCCACTGCTGGACGTAGGCCTCTCCTAGGCTGCGCCACAATACCCTGTCCTCCTGCTTCCTCATAAGGGCTGAACCAGCCACCTTCCATCTTAAGGTCGTCGGTCATCTAGCTGGGGGCTTCCCACACGCATCGACACGCGGTCCTACTCCAGGACTAGTCTGCTCCATCGGCCATCGGTATCGGACATTCTGGCTACTCATTGGTGATTTGAGTTTGTAACTGGTTAGGTTACTTTTGAGTAGCGTCGTAGACGGTGGGTTTTACTAGAACCTTCGAATTGATTAGTGTTTCACATATTGTTATCATCGTAATGCGGTTGGCTGGACAATATTGGGGTCGGATTGTCGCAATGTAGATAATATCAGAATTTTACTTACTGGCCTGTTATTGTCCAGAAGTTTAGATTAACAAAGGAATTAGGTTTGTAATATGATATTACTATACTCAGAATAGACCCAATGTATCAAGAATAATCCAATATTTTTGTAGGCCTGATTGGATTTCAATCTACACAAATAAATTAAATTTATGTGTCTGTTGGTAATGTCGAAATAACAGCTTTTTACTAAATGCTTAAGAGAGTTTAAACAGTACTTATAACATAAACTTAAACATAAAATTTTTGTCTATTTGTTTCGTCCAGCACTTTCAGCTAGTCTCTGAAACAGCTGGACCGATTTTGATGATTTTTTTTATAGGGTGACTTTGAGGCCTGGGGAACGACATTGGCTATCGTTCACGCGGGTAAAACCGCGGACAGAAGCTAGTTCACTAATATTATTAATTGACAAAAAAAAACGAAAAGTGTGAAAAGTGGCGACATTTTGATTCGAAGGGATTTTAAAACGTAAAATCATGTAACTCTTTTAGCTAGGTAGTTATTATCTAGCTACTATTGTGAATGATTGCATAAATTACCAAAACAAAACTGCCAGCTGAAACTCAAGATCGAATATGGCAGCTAGATGGCACACTTGGAAAGGCAAACATTAGCTGGGAGATTAAGCATGCCATTATTATCCCACACGAGGATACTCATGCCACCTTGCCTATTCAACAGGCGCATGAGTGCACATTAAATGGAGACGTGCATTAACCCTAGGCAGGAGTGGACTATCAGTAGGAAAAGCATTTGAAATTGAAATTATTGATGAGGCACTTACGAGTCGTTCGATTTCCGAATGACTGCGGTGCTATTCTGTAAAAATCTCATCGTGAAAATTTTGGTGAAGTGAGCGTGTAATGAGCTGTCAATAATGACAATGTCTAGCAGAATACAAAATCACTTAATTCAAGTTTTCATGGTAAGGCTTTTACAGAATATACAGGCTGGTTTCTATTTTAAGAAACGAATCGTTATTTTTTTATCGCTGAATGGGCCTGCTCTTGACCTTGATCACGCCTGATGGAAAGCGATGATTAAAGTCTATGATGGAACGAGCGTGCCCAGAAGATGCCTGTTCATTCTTGCTTTGAAGGCAGGCGGGTCAAATGTGTAAGAGGTACAAAGACGTTGGCAGAGAGTTCCACACTTTGGCGGTGCGCATAATGAATGTGGAGAAGAAGCGCTGAATACAACTGGTCGGGACATCAACCAAGTAAAGATGGTATCTACCCTGTAGTACGACAATATTTTTTCCAATGTAATTTCACCAAAGTAGGTTAGGTTTGTTTTTGCCGAAATAGGGACTGAATTTGTTCGTTGATTTAACGTGTGAAAGCTTCTCACGTATTCTAGGGCCTATCGTGCGAAGGTTTAGTAAAACCCTAAGCCTTTAATCAGAGTTGTTGTTTTATTTGTGAGGAAAATAGTAGCAGAAGTTATTTATTAAATGTCTATGAGTAAGTCAATTTATTAATCCATTATTCATTAAACAATCTACACTAAATTTATAATAGAGGGAAAAAAAGGGAAGAGCTCATTAAACATCAAAAAATTCGTCCGCTGACAGTGGGAAAAGTGCCCAAAAGGCTCGCATTAAATAAAAATAATGTTAATAGTAGGGCAGAACAACAACCTTACAACTAAACTACCCACTATAAAACTACAACATGAATAACATACAGTTAAGAAAAAAAAAAGCGCGTGCAGCTCCGCCATCATACAAGTGAAACTTCTTACGAAAAAAAAAGAGAGATTTATTTATTTATTTATTTAGTGTGAGAGACAGAGACAGTCATATCTTTCTTCTCTTTCATGTAACAAAATGTGCCTAGACTGACGCGTCCTTGAAATTTCACTCTCAATTCTCGTCAAATTATCGAATCGCTGCTTAGGAAGTTTCACTTCAAAAAACCCCTTCTACGAAGTCGCTTAAAAAGCTAACATTTTCGTTATACAAATCTTACATTTTTATACATTTATTTACATACTTTATCAGAAATTCATGAAAAAATATGTGTATTGTGTATATAAAAGGAAAAAAAGAAAAGGCTCATTGTGCAAAAAAAAAATGAATAGATGTAGGTAAGTGGGAAAAGTGTCCAAAAGGCTAGTAACGTTGCGACGTTGGATGGCAATTCTGATTCTTGGGCCCCTTTGGTAAAAAAATATGGGTCAGCCCTTAATAATCTCACATATATCATATCAATTGTTGGGTATAAACCTTATATCATTGGTCATACCAACACTAAAGCGCAGTCTGGTATATACAAAATGGGATTCTATTATATTCAGTGCAGTCAATTTTCAAAACTCTTGAGACAATTCATTGTAAATACCGAGAGTTTGGTACAGAACTTGGTAGTTCGTAATTAAACTGCACTGCTTATTATATTCATGAACTGGGAGAGCTTGCTCCCATTTCTTAGAAATTCTTGGAAATAATTAATCGTACTAGTTACGACTTCTTTGCATCTAAGTATATCTAGGTATACATACTCGTATAATAAAATCGTAGCGAAACTGTAACTGCTGTTTTTTTGAAAAAAATTAAATGCTACGAGCTGTGGGAACGAGTCTCGTCATCATCTGCCTAGCCTTTTCTCAGCTATGTTGAGGTCGGTTTCCAGTCTAACCGGACCTGAACACCATATTTTACATGCAGCGACTGCCTATCTGACCTCCACAACTCACTTATTGGGTAATACGATACCCCTTCGTAAGACTGGTTGTCTAACTTTCGGGCTTCTTCCCGTTACGAACGAGAACGAATGGGAACGAGGCTAATGCCGAAAATATCGTTTCTAGAATTTTTCCCGTATGGTCTTACGGTAAAGCCAAAAAAATCAATAATAATAATAATCAATTCTACCTGGAACCAGTTGTTGCATAAAGTTAAATGTCGTTTTTGACGACTTTGAAGCCTTCGTCAGTAGATATCAGGTAAAGTCAGGTAAATTAATTGTTATACGGATTGACACCCTGTTAAAGTCATGTCATACAACTGTCAAAGAACGAGAGTTGTGAGTTGAATATTGTATACGGACAACTTAAATTGATAGTAAAATTTCTTAACAATTATTATTTTCCCTGACTTTACTTTGAAATTGTAATGACTTTTGTTTCAGGATCTTTCAATTTAGATGGAAAATACATGCAAGTACACTTGAAAACAAAAAGTCTCGAGTGTTTCAGCTTCAGTCGATACTGACGCTGAGAATATCGTTTGAATAAAAGTCCAATCAAGTAAAAAGGCTTGCTTCGCTTTACGTTTGATCTAACGCAATGTCAATAGAGATGGTTATACGATTGTAGTGCAAGTGCTGACCATTACAAAGAACACATGAATCAAGTGTCTTCCCCTTAACATAAATCAAATCAAAATCAAAAGTGATTTATTCAAATTAGGCTGAGAATCAGCATTTTTCGAATGTTTTTACATAAGGTAGTCCCCCAAAATGCCCGCCCTTCACTACTTCCTAGTGGTTTCGCTGCTGAAGCGAATAAGAAAGACCTTTTTTTGTTAGCCTATATTGTGTCCCACTGATGGACTAAAGCCTCCTTTAGTCCATCAGTGGGCCTCCTTCTCCTAAACTTTTTTTTTGTAAGAAGAAAGACATGGCCTATGGCATTAAGTCCGCCTCTGTACATTTATGTGCTTGAAGTATTAAATATAAAAATCACACTAATAATTATAAAGGCGAAAGTTTGTTAGTGTGTGTTTATATGTTTGTTACTTCTTCACGCTCAAACGGCTTGACCAATTTTGATAAAATTTTGTATGGAGGTAGCTGACACCCTGGATTAACATATAGGCTACCTTTTATGGCGATATTCCCACGGGATCGACATTTACGCGGGTGAAACCGTGGGCCACAACTAGTAAATAATAAAGACGATGGCTTTTAATAAAACAAATACAAAAACATATACAACAGCAACAAGTACATAGCTTTTATCCTCACCTACACTGAACTAATGGACACAACAACATAAAACACAGCCCTGGAATTTACGGCTGAATCTGATGGTTTTATTTTTATATTTCATTCTACGCTCCATAGGCCACGTTAATTGAACTTTAACGGTCCAAGAAATGGAGCATTTATTGACTTTCAGAATAGTATAGGTTATAAATCGCAAGGGTTGAAACCGACAACGTCCGAAGTTAAGGGACCGTGTGATGTGAGGGTTATTTGTCTTTATCTTAATGTTAGGGTTGGTGCACATTGTTGGGGAATGATGAATCGTTGTGTATATTGTTCTATGAATTATTGTTATCTGCTACAGTGTGTTCGGTGGCTATTGTTGGAAAATTTTCGTTGTTATGTTAGTTATCAGTCGTTTTCATTGTAGTTGTGGTACTACAGGCGTAATGTGTTGTATTATGTTCTTGTCCAAAAGAGGATATTTTGGTCCTTAGTTATCTCATGTCATGTCATATGAGAATGAGTGTATACAGGATACATTTTTAACCAGTGCGCAAACTGTAACCATGAATTTAGCACAAGTTTTGAGCGTAGCAATTATTCGTTGGTTATCAAAAAAAAAATCTGCTGTTTCAAAGAAAAGTGCAATACCTACGCCAAATGTACGGAGCGAATTAAAAAAAAAATAAACGACGAAAAATTTACAGTTTGTGCACTGGTTAATTTTTTTTCCTGTATTAGAAAGGAAATTTTGATAGGAAAAGAATCACATTTTTATAAACGGCATACCAAACTCTTTTTATTTTCACCCCTAAACTGAACAACGGCCGTTCAGCTTCCTACACTTCAGCCATTAAATTGTCAATTTTCTTGATATTTTCTAATTTAAACTTTTTCAATCTCTTTGCTGAATTAAATATCTTGGTAGTCTTTGGGAACAACGGCGTATAATGTTAACTACGGAACATTTTACGTGGAAAATGTTTATAGGTTGTTCTCTGGACGGTATTTATGTAGCTCCATCAAAATTATGGGACGCTTTGAGAGCGATACTTTGTACTTAAACGTGTATCGTCTATGTTAAAAGGCCGAAATGTAGCTATTTTAGTTTACGATAGTCAATGTTTGTAGCAATGTAATCAAAATTGAAATCCTTTGTGAGTACCGACCTTGATATTTTTGTAATTTTAAAGCTGGGTAGATTTCTCTTTCACACTTTACAAAGTTCCCACTGCTGGAAGACAGGCCTCCTCACGATAGGGGCCATAAACCGCTACACGGGCCCAGTGCGGGTTAGTGAATGTCACATGTCTTCGAATTTTTGGTTTTAGGACATGCTGGTTTCCTCACAATGTTTTCCTTCACAGTTTTGAGAGTAGTGGTGATGAAATTATATATACAAAGTAGGCTGCAAGTAGGGTAGACTGGCTGGGTTTGAACTCACGACCAATGCGTAAGTCGGGGCCGATACCACAGCGCCACCAATGCTCTTTCTTTTTTTGGATATAGGTTTCATCAGTGGTATGGCTTTTTTATTATTTCACGAGAGAAATATGTTTCGATGAAGTTTTCTAAAGACTAAACGTATCAAAGGATCTCTGAATACGTCTAAATCCCAAGCTAAAAAACACACACATTGCATCTGCAAAACGATACATACATTGATGTACACATACCTTTACAGCATATTCATGATGTTTCTATGATTAAAGCTGCAGATACACACTCGGAAAGTGCTCGGTGCTCACTGAAATGCTCACGTTTCGTACGAGTGACTGCTACTCCAGTGTTCTTTCACATCTCGTTATTTGACACTCATGCGTGTCATTGCAAAACTACCCGCATTTGCGCGATTTCAAATTATAGTGCTCGCGCCATTTTGTGAACCAACTGAGCGTGGATAGCGTGTATTGGTTTTTGGGTTAATTGGTTGCGAATAACTAATGGAAGAGTATTATTTTGATTATTATAAAAATAATAAATTGTAAAAGGACCAATATACAAGGTCCGATTTCACGGTCACGTTTCCGGATGACAGCGATGCGGACGAGTACTGCGACGCCTAAGTGTCCTTTGTTTTTGTATTTGTTTGTATAGAAAGTTAGTTATTCATTTAATTTAGTATCTAGTGTAAATAGTTAGTTACATTTTCTTTAAATAAATGAGGTCAAATTAAATTAACTAGCGAAACTCGGTAGACGTGATGGGTATTGATATCTAAACAGTCACATTAAAACAAGACCCCAAATTAAACTAAAGCATTTTTTTTTGGTATTTTTTTAAATTAGCCCCCACACCGAATTCTCTCTTTCAGTCGTCAGTAATTTGACATTTGAAAGAAGAAGACAAAGCATTGTGTAACTAAACAGACGCTATACAACGTTTATTAGTAAGGAGGTAGATTTATAAATAAATAATTAAATATATAAAGATAGCGCATCCTATGTATCACATCTCGGTCTCCTTATTACGGATGTAATATTCTAGAAATAAGTGAACATAAGTATGTGAGTAAGTGTATAATTATAATGTAATTTTGTGTAGTGTGTGTATTCAATTGAAAGTTTTAAGATAATGGAATAAATCCATTTGTTAAAAACATAATGCAGCAGTCAGCACCTACGATTTGTGACACGCAAATGGTGCTGTTAGACTACTAATATGATTCATGAGGATTTGAAATGAATGGCATTAGGTAATACGTCACATCATAAGGTAATAATAATCTGTCAACACGTTATCATACCATCTAATTAATGATCTAATTAGGTGTGGTGTAGGCTTTATAAAGCTTGTATACATAAGCTACTAGTTAGTCTAGTAATCTGGTCTAATAAAATAATTATCAAAAGTCCAGAAATACAAGGAAAACTGTTGCCATAGTGCTAAAATATCCAGTAAATACCTACAGTCGGTTTTTGTTAAATGTTGAAATTTTTACTGGTAAACTCATCATCATCATTTCAGCCAAAAGACGTCCACTGCTGGACATAGGCCTCCCCCAAGCACTCCACTTCGACCGGTTCAGTGCTTCTCGCATCTAACGGGTAAACTCATTAAGTAATAAATATCTGAATAATACGGAGGTACTATAATAGATATTTGAGGTCATCGGAAAACCTGAGACTAGAGATGCCGATGAATTCCACCAGTTTCTATGACAAATCTTTTACTGTTCAAGCATTACGGTTATGGAATGACTTGCCCGTGTCGGTAAAGCATGTTCAATCTTTGTCCACTTTTAAAATTATGATAAAAAAGCCCTTCCTCTCTCCTTGAACATCATCATTATATTTTCTTTGCTCCTGTTTCATGTTTATTATTATAATTTTTTTATATATTTATCTATATAGATATGTATATAAAATTCAAAGTCCTGACCGACTGATATATCGACGCACAGCCTAAACCGCTGGTCCTAGAGACATGAAATTTGGAGGGTGTGTGTTTTTGTATCCACTAAAAAAGGGTTTTTAAAACGGCGGTAAAATCCACCCCTAAGAGGGTGAATGGGGGGAGGGTGAAATTTCACGCGGAAGAAGTCGCGGGCAGAAGCTAGTTTTTAGTATAATATACTTTATGTATGTATTTAATGTATTATGAAAATGGTACACTACAGGCTACCTACAGTATTTGTCTGTCCTTTCCCTTTTTAATCCATCCAAAGGTTGTCTTTAAAAGATCGCTCGTAACGATAAGACCGCCCATTGTGTCACCCTTCGTAAAGTTTCTATATTTATGTCTTTCATTTTTATGGTGTACACAATAAAGAGTAGGTAGTCTATTCTATTCTATTCTAAGTAGGTTTCAGCTTCAACGATAAAATATAAACCCCTGAAAAAATATAAACATAATGAATGATGACAAAATTTGAGTTTTATGCATTTAGGCAATGGCCAATGCACAACGATTTAAACACAATAGGTATCCCTATTGTAAAATTTGATCCACATAGTGTGCTCATGTTTTTATTTTAAACCTACTGAATATTGCACTGACTTTCTGCAGTATAGCCAAAGTTTAGCAACCATAAGACAGTGCGCACACTAAAGTCAAAAAAGTTTTACTTGGCTAAAAGAAAAATCTCAAATATGTACAGTCACGAGCAAAAGTATGTATACCTACACTTGGCTTTATTCAAAGTCGATTTTCTCCTTTATTTTTGAATGAAATTTTATATTAGTAGGAACATAGTATTTTCGAACCCATAGGTATATGTAAAGTGTCGTATTTCAACTTCGCATTCGTTATTTCGTGAAAAAATCGCAATTTAAAGTTTCCAAGTGTTGACATGTTGGTGCTCGTGACTGTACACTATGCTATAGTTACCTACACGTCTGCTTAAACCCTTCAGGGATTAGAGGCGTGATGCAAAGTTATATAAAGTCATCCTATTCGCAACCAACACGATGTATTAACCGGTTGAATGCCGGAATTACAGAAACAATTAAAAACCCATTGTGTCTCGCATGTATATACGTTCCGGCATACTAAGGGTTAAAATATACCTATACTAGCTAGCTTCATCTTAAAAAAGAGACCGGAATAAATATAGGAAATTATGCACCCTTTTGGGTTCTTTAATACTCAAGATGCGAAGTGTATTATTTCACAAAGGCGCATAATATAACCATCACAAAATGTAAGGGTTTAGAAAACAAGAAACAAAAAACAAAAATGAAAATGTACATTTATTGCACAAAGGGAGGCTTGTACGGGTGGCCAACTTTGAGTTATAAGTAAATGTATAAAGTTTTTTTTGTTTGTTCCCAGTTAATTACAGTAGGTACATTAATTAATTAGGAACTCGTAGGTAAATATGTAAATTTATTTTTTATGCTTATGTTAATTTTTATAATAATTGTAATTCCAGTTAATTACGGACAATATTTTAATTAGCGATATCTAGACCCGCAAAAAGTGACCTGCACTTTTTACTATCATTCTCTTTCTTATTCATTTCGAAGGATAGGTACTGCTAATCCATTACTTCATATATTCGAAACATTTGTCTGCAGAACAACATAAACAACGCAATGAATGTTGTAGAACTGTCAAAATGAAAGCTATTGCTACTGATAGGTGTTACCCCGCAGTTTCAAATCACCATCATCATAATACAATAAATCATTATAATTTACTCACTCGTTTATATCCTAATAAGCGAAAACTTTGTGACTACGAACCTTCCACATGACACAATATGTTAAACTCCAACATTGTACGTCACATACAGTTTAAATTATTAACTTACAACATGTTCCATTCCACGTTCTTTCACAGAGTAAGCAGAGTTTCTAGCTGTACCAAATAAATTTATAAGCACAGTGTAGCTCACGGATTTAAAAAATATGTCTTTTATTTTTCTCGTAGCTCTTTTCAGCTACGATAAGAGTTTTGGGGCTACGAGCTACGCTGCTACAGAGTTAACTTTGTCATGGCTACGTAACGCTACGGCCTACGTTTTCTGAGTAAACATAACATAACTTAACACCTATATTCCTCGTAGGATTAGGCATAAGTGTACCATCATTTTGGCAGTTATGTTAAAGTCCCGTGGGCGAGTCTATTGCCATAAACCGGGCCCAAATCCAGACACCGGGCTGTTACTGAGAAATTTCAGATGGAAAAACCCGACACTTGCCCGACCCGGGAATCAAAACCCAAGACCTCGTGCTGAGTAGTAGTGCTTGCGACCACTAGACCAATGAGGCAGATAAGTTCATCACGGCTATCTAACTCTGCGGTCTACGTTTTCTGCGTTAACGTGTTTTCTCAAAACAAATGTAAGCACAACTGGTTTCCTTTCCCATTTGTTGAGGGTCCCCAAATGATTGAAATCAAAGGGCTATTTGGATGGGAAAATTTTACAAGGCACACACCTTTTTGGTGCAGGCACACTTTCCTGCTAATATCTTACATCGGACTTTACACTTTTTGTTTGTTTTTATCTGATGTATTTATTTAGGCGCAGAATGCCCACGTCTCAAAATGGCAACTGAGACTCTAATGGACTAATTCTCAAAATGGCTAATTCTATAAATGACTAATTCGCAAAAAAATAAACCAAAATTAGACATAACACAACCAAAACCACAATTATTATAATACACCACGATTTTTTCCCCTTGATGGAACAGTTTATAGTGACTGATTCTAAACATTTTTACTCGAATCATAATCTGCCATATATCTGTTATTTTCATGATTGCCTACCTACTGTTTGTTTCTGCATCACTCAAAGGTTTACTGGTAGAAAATGCTTATGACCTTAAGTCCGCATCTGTACATTTATGTGCTTCAAGTATAAAATCTATATATATAAAAGAAAGTCTGTTAGTTACACCACTTATAACTCAAGAACGGCTGAACCGATTTGGCTGAAAATTGGTGGGGAGGTAGCTTAGAACCAGGAGACGGATAAAGGATACTTTTTTTTTTTTTATTTTTTTTTTTATTGTAAGAGTAGGGTAGAAGTAGGGTAGGAGTAGTGTAGGAGTAGTGTAGGCGTAGGGTAGGAGTAGTGTAGGAGTAGGGTAGGAGTAGTGTAGGAGTAGGGTAGGAGTAGGGTAGGGTAGGGGTAGGGTAGAAGTAGGGTAGGAGTAGTGTAGGAGTAGTGTAGGAGTAGGGTAGGAGTAGGGTAGGAGTAGGGTAGGAGTAGTGTAGGAGTAGGGTAGGAGTAGGGTAGGAGTAGGGTAGAAGTAGGGTAGGAGTAGTGTAGGAGTAGGGTAGGAGTAGTGTGGGAGTAGGGTAGGAGTTGGGTAGGAGTAGTGTAGGAGCAAAACAACGTTTGCCGGGTCAGCTAGTAAATAAATAAAGGTATAAAATCTCCATCCAAAACACTAGTATCAACATTATTTATTACATTTATAAATATACAATAACGTGAAAGCCTTTTGTATTTTAAGCTATAGCGCACTGGTCGGGCTATCCTTTTAACTATCATTTTTATTGAGCTCTTAAAACTGCACTTTGCAGTTAATTAAGTTGAGAGGGCATCATGGCTTCTGTGACGGTTTCAATAAATTCGTTTAATATGTGATTAATTTAATGATAAAGTAGTTGAGTTAATGGATAACAGATAAATGGGAATAAAGACCGCGATGTTTCTTCTACTGTTTTAGATTAGGCACAAAGCGCATCAAAAATAAAATTATAGAAAAATAGCTTTTCCAATTTTTTTTTAAATATCGTACTGGCGAGATGACAAAGTATCCTATATCCTAACCTTGGTAATGGTCTATCCGTGTGCTGATCTAAATATGTCCAGCCGTTAAGGGGTGAAAAGGTTACAGACCGACAGACAGACAGATAGACAGACAGACAAACAGATTTACTTTCGCATTTACCTATAATTATGGAAGTATGGATTTTTATGCCTTTTGTGTTATTCTTGGAAAGTTCCGATGCAATTAGAGTGAGGGAACTAATTATTATGATGAAGTGCTTTGTACCACGATGATGAAGCCAAATACATTTCTGATCAAGGAGCTTTGCGATTTGGCTACATATATGCAGGTAATTATGCTGTACGTATGCTTGCATTTTGTAATTCATCATCTTTAAATTCAATTGTACGAGTATGTCTCTACTTATTGAATCCAAAGAGGATGAATTATTATGTAGCCATAGATGACATGGCTGTCTGCACCTTGCTTTATAAGTTTTGATTCTATCTGCAATATTATTATTATATAAATATTATTTAAATTTGAAGGGCAGGGAAGAACGCTGACACTTAAGATACAGGACATGTCCTAGTTTGGGTGTCAAGAGTTTCACACGACATGCATACACTTAAATATCTTATAATCCTTATATTAATATTAATATAAGGATTATAAGATATTTAAGTACATAATGCATTGTTGGCCCTTTTCTCTCTCCTTATTGTATTATGCTTAGGAAATAAATTATTATAAAAAATATAATTATAATTAATATAAATAACTTGCTAGCTCGATCAGTAACTTACCGTAAGGAAACATGAAAAATACTAGGTACCTTTTAGTTCCAATAGTCCAAATAAAAGCTAATATGGCAAGCAAGAGGTTGACTACACAGATGACGACTAATAGAGAGAAGTATGGAAGAGAAATACATGTTGAGTCGACCCTAAATAAATTGGGATAGCATAAGTATAATCAGTCTATACTGTTCCCACTGCTGGGACACAGACCTATTCTCTGTGAGAGGGAGTGGGCCAAAACTCAATCCGCCCAGTGCGGATTGGTGGATGTCACATGTCTTCGAGTTTTTTGGTTCTAGGATATGTCGGTTTCCTTACGATGTTTTCCATCACCGTTTTGAGAGCAGTGGTGACAAAAATAAATAAAGAAAGTCAAGTGCCTGGGCTCGAACTCACGACCTACAACTCGTAAGTCGGAGCCGATACCACGGGGCTACCACTGCTCCTGATAAAATGGGATGAGAACAGGAGAGGGATGGTGAGTCAAAATAAAAGTTGTTCGGAATTACTGTAACCACAGATATACTATACACTCGCAGTGAAACCTCGTTTAAAAAACAGTAAACAAAAGAGCGTGTCAAAAACAGCTGTTTGTTCATACACAAAGTCCACTATTAATCTATGTAGCTGGACACTGAATGCGTGCGACTTATTTCTGGAAAATTGCATGAGGAGACGTACACCAAAATTTATGTACAGAATGCTGTTGACCAAATTGTCATTGTCAGTGACCAAACTGGCCTCTGCCACTACCTAAGTGGATTAGCCAAGCGACGTTCGACCGAAGCTACCCACCTTTATTGAATTATTGCCGTGGTTTCTAAGGGTAAATCCCTTAGAAACCTAAAAGGGTTCACAAATCCAAATTTGCAAGTCCGCTTGAAGATTTTCTTTTGATCTCAACTTATCCTTTACATAACACTTGAACCTGTATATTGATATACAACTTTCATCCTCATCTAAGCCTTTCGTAGGAACATGAAATGTAATGTTTTTACAATTTCATTCGGTAAGAGTAGTCGGGATTGTGGATCAGCGAGACTTTAAGCCGCTTACAAGCGTCCTTCGTCGGAAAATATCTTTGCTGCCTGAAAATTCTCAACTTTCATACCTGTTGGTCGTAAACCGCTTACAAAATATGTTGTTGTGACATTGTATAATTATACTTCAGAAATAATAATGCTGTCTATAGGATATTCAATGTAATTAAAAAAACATAAAGGTATTCTATAGTTTTAAGCCTTAAGTAAGACAAACTGTATTCTTCTTTATTTTATCAAAAATCCTTCAAAAATAATACTACTTAATACCCCCGACCCACCGCGTCGAATCCTATCGCTATTTCTGCGATTCTTCTTCTTTTTTTTCTTACTTTCTTCTTGAAATGAAAACTTCTTTAGGCGCGTTGGACATTTTTTGAGATGGGAAAAAACCATTGAACTCGCGCCACTGTTACCGTAAGCGACACCGCGCGTGTTTTGTTTAAAAGACGATTAAAAAAATACCAGCTTCGGATGTGTTCGGCTGTCCTCGGGATGTACTCGGTTTTAATGTATATCCAATATGTCAGTGAGTGATGGCAAAGTATTGTTTGTGTTTTGTTTTCACTTCTGTCACTCCCGGACTGCCGAGTGTCACTGTTTTTTTTTGCTCAGCTCATACGTGTGATGTTAATAATATCCTATAATAATCCTCAAGAATAGGGCTATCAAATGCAGAAATTATTTTTCAAATCCGACTGGCTGTTCCAGAGATTAACGCGTTCAAACAAAAAAACAAACACTCTTCAACTTTATTATTAGTACGAGTATAATATACCTAGATTTAGGAACCATCAATTCCCTATCATTATTTACAATTTGTCGAGATGTATGTCAAAAATCGGAATTGCTTTTATCGTTCGAACCTTTTTATTTTTACGGAGGGAGGCTCGTTTTTCTTCAGTAAAGGAAATCGGACAAGGCATCACTTCCGCTTTAAAAATCACTCCGATAGGATCTCGAGAGATGGCCATTTTGCACTCCAAATAAACAAACTGGAGTATTAAGCATTCGGGAAGGAAGTACTGCTTGATTTAATGTTGATATTCTGAATTTTGAATGGGGAAAGTTTTATTATATTTCACGGAATGTTATTTCAAGTATAACTTGACAAAAGGTGTCGGCTTTCGAGGATATTCGAGTTTGCTTCTACTTTGAGTAAGCGATACCTTTTATACATTTGGATGTGTAAGAATGAGTTCTATTTCTTATTTATTACGTCCTTTGTAACGTATTTTTTTAGTTTCTGTAAATAGTTGTAGCTGCTATAGGCTCTAAAATTCGTTTCACTGCTATAGTTTTAAGTTTTAAGAGTAATCGTGACCCAGTGGTTATGGTTGCGTCTTACAAGTTGCAGGTCGTAGGTTCGAATTAACCCAGACAGGCGCTTTAATTGTGTAAATTATTTCGTCACCACTCTTCTCAAAACGGTGAAGGAATACATCGTGAGGAAATTGGTATGTCCTTATAGAACCAAACATTCGAAGATATATGATATCTACCAACCTGCACTGGGGTGCGTGGTAGACCTGTGTCCCAGCAGTGGGAACATTTTAGGCTGATTAATGATTATGCTGTATTAAATCTATCCAGGGTATGAAAACACCAATTTAACTCTGGTTAATACGAATCCATATTTTATGTAAACGTTTTAACTTTGGTAATTAATTCTATTAGACAATAACAGTTAAGATCGTGATGTTTAAAGAACTGAGGGCCAATTAGGGCGGGGCAATAAAGATTATAATAAAACCCAATGCGTCTGCTGACTGGATTTATTTTGTTACGGTCCTGAATAAAATGAGCGTTATAAAAGTATAAACGTTATGTAAGTAAAGTCTATTGAACTAAGAATAAATAAAGAGATAACACACACTTTGATCACTTTTAATTAATAATTAATTAATTACAATAAGTATTTAAGTATTTGACAATAATTATAATTAACGATATTATAAGTATGTTGTTTCTACGATGAAGCGCGAGTGGAAAAAGAGGGCCCAGCCCACCGCGCTCGGGGTTTTAAAGACTTGGTATTCCTCCGCCGAAGTGACGTCAGCCGATGCAGGTAGCCAACGTCCGGTCCAACACAGATGGCAGCACTGGACCCACGGTGCGTCGCTTGACTCATGACACTGGCGCTATGTTTGGTCGCCGGAAGCAATGGCGCCAACAGTTACGGTTTTGGTGAAGAGTAAAAACGGTTTTCGTCCCTAATGTAAGCACTAGGATCAAACAATCTGACCGTTAATGCTGTCCTATCTAACCAGAATAAAACATATTTTCTCAACCCATACTTCAAGTAACAACACTACCAGCGTTCGTTAACCCCTAAAAAGTAACATCAAATCTTTTTTATTTTATCGTGTTTAGATACTTAAAAAGTTTGCGAAAATTACCAAAATTTTTTCTCCCTTGCGCCAACCTGTCTTCCAAGCTCGGTGAACTGCGCTGGAGCGGCTGCTGCAGGTACGGAAAACCTCAAACGGCGCAAATACTCCAATCTCTTTGGAACGTATAATTTGGGGTTGAAACACTAGGGTCATGGGGCCTGAGTGCCCACTTAGTATTTGCCCCTTTGTATATTTTCCCTCCTTTTTATATACTTGTACATATTCTTATTATTATTTTAAGACTGTTAGCTTTTCAAATTATGTAAATATAATGTAGTTTACCTTCTGAATTTAAATTTTGACTAAAAACATAATGCTCTATGACTTGCGATTATATTCAGATGTCAGACTATTAACCACCATTTAAGTCTAAATGGATGACCTTTTAACTCATACATAACACTCGTGAAAACAAAGAAATGACGTGTCAATGTCGATTAGCAGTTCTAGGCCAGCTGACTCTCGACCCCAGACTAATACTATTATGTAAATGCTTGAGACGTGGCAATTCATACGGCTGGGCATTCACGACGAAACTGCAAAACGTACTTCGAATACATTTTGCATTCCAATGCGTACTTTCAATGCTAACTGCACAAATTCTTATAGAAAAACTTCAATGTTGCATTTTGCTTTGTATACACAGCAAAATGAAAAACAAAGTTTCTTACGCTGTATATTATGTATTAAATAACTGGCACAATTATAGTATAAATTAACAAGGTTTAAGAGTAACTAAATGAAAAAAAAAAATGGAATGTTTTTATTATAAAAATAAACATTTTATTATTAATTATTATAAAAATATTTAATGAGTACAATTACATTTCAGTAAAATAAGCCTGTGAACACATGACCGTCACGACACGGCCACGTCACGTGACGGTCAAAATGTTTGTTTTGTTTGGTTATTTGTGTGTTTTTCTGTCTTGCTTTTGTGGCACTCTCTTCCTATGCCTACTGGGTTTGCCACGGGAGTTACTGCGACACTCATGTATTAAATAAATGACACATAATTGATCACTGTTGAATATTTATTTATTCCCGTTGTATATTTTCCTAAGTTTGTAACTTACACTATGATAGCTTTTCGTCCAGCTAAGTAGTTTCGAATTCTAACAACTCTGGCAAATCCGATAAAAATACACGAGTGTAGCCGCAAATACTCCTGAATAGGTATAAAGTTTAAAGTCTTTTTATACTATTTCTATCATTCCGCTTCCAGAAACAATAAAATGGTAGCGTGAAAATGAAAATACTGGCCAATAAATTAACCATAAACACAAGCAATGTGTATTTATTTAACATTATCTTATTTTCATATATGTATAAAGCAGCTTTGTGCATTGTGAAAAAACAAAGATAATGAAAACCGGCATGCTGAAAAAGAAACAGTTATCCCCACGTCGTTCATTGCCATCTTTGCCTCTTGTGGTAACCGGACGATGCTAAGCGAACGGCACAGCGATAAACTAGTTGAGTATTCTATCCTTTCAAAGCCTACATTGTTGCTTCGTCCACAGTAAACATTTGTTATTGACGTACGCGCTGCGTCCTCTCACCTAGGACACGGCTTTACAGACGACACTAGTGATCATTAGTGATTCAGGCCCACTTGCACTGCACCACATATCACTAAATGCATTTAACGCCACTCGTATTTAAAACATAATTCTGTCTCTATCATTCTTCAAACGATAGATATAAATAGAACGATGTTCTAAAATATGCGATCATCGCAAAATGTACTTAATGATTTTTGGTGCAAGCGGGCCTTAATCCACCATTTAGATTGTAAATAAAAAGGTCACTCAATAATTGCAACGCCTATCACGTATAGGGTCAGATTTTTGCTGCTGAAACCACATCACAAACGTGGTTGGTATCGATATCTAAATAATGACGATGAAACCAAAAATAGAACTCTCTCTCTCTTTCAAAAATAGGTCTATTCCCATAATTTCAAGTAACTACACCTGATTACAGGGTCAATGACCGCCACGCCAAGTGATTAAATACTGCCCTAAATGAACTTCTAATTCGGGTCGTATAATATCGGACTGCTTAAAACCGACTCCACCAAATATGCTCTACGCGCTTGCACGAATCGCACCACGGATATATGAATCGTACGAAGGGATGTCGCATGCACGCTGGGAAAAAATAACCTCCCGACATCCCCTCTACTATTACAGAACTTCTCACGCTCTATCCAGGACAAACCATGGAATGAGAGAAGCAGTGATCTGCGGTGGCCTTTATGGAAAGCTCTCGATCGATTGCGTACCCAAGTAGGTCGCTGCAGACACAATTTGTCGAAGTGGGGGATTACTAACCCATCCAACACCCAGAGCGAGTGCGGTGCTTCTAATCAGATCATGCCCCATTTGCTGGAGTGTTCTAAGTGCCCATTCACTTGTACCATGGCTGACCTAAAGAATGCCAGAAATACTGCAATCAACGTGGCCACCTACTGGTCTCAAACTATAAAGGTTGAGGAGATCGTGGAGTACATGCGTGTGAAGACCAACTGGACTTTGATGGTCGACAAGTTGAAGTCGCGTCACAACACGAACTTCAAGTCGATCGTAGTACGTGTTCCGACACATCATCTCGAGAAGTTCCTCAAGGAAGAGTTCTGGCCGAAGGGTTTTGTGTACCGCCGGTTTCGTGGCCGGCTACATGACACCAGTCAGCGAAACACGACGCAGACACTTCGTGTGCTTTAGTTTGTTAGCTTTTTAGTGTAAAATGTTATAAATACATGCAACATTATAGTTGCATGTATTTATAGTATTTTTAAGTAATATAATATTCAGGTAATATTCATATTGTATGTTGTATGTGTTTTATATGGGCCTTGATGCCTGAAATAAATGGATAATAATAATTAATTTTTATATTTTTAAATGTTTTTATATTTTTAATTAAATAAAGGAAATAATAATAATAAAAAAAAACAACGAGGAAGAGTACCTACTACTGACACGAAAAGAAGAAGAATCCGGTAGTTTCGCTAGCTATGTGTTTCATGATAGACACTTCACTCCATTTTAGTTTTACCTTCACATCTCATCGTATCACTAGCCAGGACCATCATCATCTGCCTAGCCTTTTCCCAACTATGTTAGGGTCGGCTTCCAATCTAACCTTATACAGCTGAATACTAGTATTTTACATGGAGCGACTGACTATCTGACCTCCACAATCCAGTTACTTGGTAATACGATACCCCTTGGTAAGACTGGTTGTCAGACTTTCGGGCTTCTGACGACCCGTAACGATTGCCAAAGATCCACGAATGACAGCCGATACCAACAGCTTAACGTGCTTTCCGAGGCATGGAGGGGTCTTGGTATGTGAAGATGGTCACCCATCCACGGACCAACCGCGGCAAGCGTAGCTTAACCTGATCGATCGACCCGTGCGGCTGTTATTACTTAGCCACAAGCCCCTCTCACTAGCCATGACTATACTCTTAAAATAATAAGCAAAAGAGCCGTCAGCCGTATGTAATAATGTGTAAGTACATAAAAAGTTAACTTTTTCCTGCTAGCAACAACACAGTCCTAAAAGAAAAACCCAATTACCCATCATAACGCTCCTTTGACCTTGCGTATAGAGTGGAAGTTCTTTTGGGGAACGTGACATTGTTTGTCCACTTCTTAGGTCAGATAACGCGCGGTTTTTTTATTCCAGTAAAATTATTATCTATACAGTGTGAGTCTTCATAATGTGCACATAACGAAATGTGGGAAACACAGCTTAATTTTATCGACGGAAAAAATATTTGAAAAAATAAAAAAAAAATTAAAAGGATCTTTACCTGCTAAAGTATGGTGATTGCAAGGCCTTTCTTTTACAGTTGATAGGAAATGTTGTGATTGAGTTATAAACATGGTATATTTACGTTTAGAAATCTGATACAATGGAGAATAATTTAAAGTAAGTAATCAAAAAGGGTAGGTAATCGGGGCTTTTATTGAGTAATTTTACAATTATTGTACAAATGTATGAAAAAATTGATCAGCAAAACACAGCATAATTGAGCGACAATAACGGTCGCCACAAATCGATCAAAACAACCGGTCTTTTCTTTAAAAATCTCACAAACTCGTGAAAACTTTGGTGAAGTGAGTTGTCATTTCACCAGCGGTGCTATTCTGTAAAAATCTCACCGTGAAAACTTAGGTGAAGTGAGCGCGGAGTGAGCTGTCAATAGTGTCAATTCCTAGCAAAAACAAACTCACTTCACCTAAGTTTTCACGGTGAGATTTTTACAGAATCGACCGGCTGATGTTTGACTCTATAAACAGTTCACTTCACACTCATTTCACCTTAGTTTTCAGAATAGCAATGCTGTAGGCACCTTAAGATATGCTGAAGCCTATACATGTAAAAGCCTTTTGTTCTATGTTCTCGTGCAATCGACGTACACTACGATGTATTCGCTATGTAATACGATCGTGTTGGCCGTAGTTTTCAAGTGCTTGTTTATATATTCTAGCAAGTCTATCAGTTTAACTTCTTGAACATCGCTTTCAGGGATGCAATCTTACTATATTAATTATTAATATTATGCTGAGTCAGATATCAGAAATGGTTGTATGGGGTTGTTACGAATTTATTGGTGTTTAGCTGGTTTACTTATATATCTATTGTCGACTAGCTTCGGCTCGCGGCTTCGCCCGCATGTTATGTCGATAAAAAGAATGCCTACGTGCTTCCCCAGGGTTCAAAGTATCCCCATGCCAAATTTCTCCAAAATAAGTCTAGCCGTGTTATATAAGTACATATTTTATTCATATGTAGTATGTATAGCAATGTATACCTACCTATATAAAAAAAACACACGGATCGATTGTTTTTTTTTATAATCCAGCATGGAGTGTCATCCAGAATCAATAAGAAAGTTAAGACCATTTGCATTTAATGACTGGCACGATAAGGGTTAACTTAGCTACTTACGTAAACTACCTACCCATAAATAGTAAGTTGACTCCAACTGTAGTAAACGTCTTTATCTAAGTAAGCAGCATAAGTTTTACTTATTATCTACGTGTTTGGCAATGTATGTATATGTCGCAGCCAACTGGTTAAATTAGCTGTTTAGTTAACCGCCTGGCCTTTGGAAGTAGTGCTTCGCCTCGCTTCGTTCTCTCGGCTTGCACGCGGTTGATCACAGGTCTAACCTAACCCATTTGGTCGGGGTCCCCTGGCTTAGTTACTGCGACCAATTCGCCTCGCGCGTGATTAGGTGCAGTTCCAACTTAAACTATGATTGAATATCATTCAGGCCGTTAGTTGAACGGCCTTAGCTAAAAAGCTAGGTGGTTAACTAAACGGCTAATTAAACCAGTTGCCTGCAACATATACACTACTCTATAGCACAGAAAATACGTTAGTAGGATGCAATACAAGCAGTGTTGGCCCTGTGGAGACGGGTCTTACGAGTTGGAGGTCGTAACTCGTAGGTTCGAACCCAGGCAGGCATTTTGTGTAAACTATTTCACCACTGCTCTCAAAACGATGAAGTAAAACATAGTGAAGTAACCGGCGTGTGCTAAAACCAGCAATTCGAAGACATGCGACATTGTTCTAAAGATTTTTTTTTCACCAGACATGCGGCTGAGCCCGAGAAATGATTCAAATTACATTTCATTATTTAATTTTCAAGTCAAATAACAGAACAAGGATGCTTACCTCCGCAAATATCCCTCAAAAACGCGTACATTACTTTTTATTAGACCCAATTTGCTCCAAAAATACGCGTTCCACATAAATTCATGGAAAATAAAAGCATTATAACACAGTAACAACAATAAGCCGACGTGGGTCGAATATTTATTAACTGGAGGCTCTAATTGCGAGGTTATCTTTGTGTTGTAGGGTAATATTGTGGAGTCTACGTCATTTTTCGCGTCGAGTCGGCGTCGTCGGTAATTCTAAGCAATTTGCTCCGTACTCTTCGGCGCGGACTGATTTCGTTTGCGGGCGACTTAATTATCTGGTTCGAGTTTGTATTTAATGAGTTGTGACGTCATCGTTCTTAATGCAGTGGAAGTAATGTTTGAAATTATATTTATTCCTTTAAGGGTGCGGAAGTAGAATCACTGTCATAAACTTCGGAGTTTAAAATGCCAATGTCTTGTATAAATAGAGTTTAAAAGTACGATTTATGTGAGTTAGAAGGTACGGCTTATTTAGTTGAGAATGTTCATAATCGCGATGTACTAAACTTCGAAACCTTACTATGACAAAGTACTCAATTGAGAATGTAATATTGCTAATAACTCTATGATTGAAAGGAAGAGCCAAGCTTTCAACTAAGGCAATTCTTGAATCCTTGCAGCTTTTGAAAATATATAAAACACCTCATTGCTGAACTAGTGGATACTCCACGAAGAATAAGGGCGTCTAAAATACATAAAGTATTGAAAACAAAGAGTCCGCTACGTGACTTCGAAATATGCGACGCCGAATAATGCTGCGCTGAAAGTTTGTAATAACGAATAATCTAATGACGAAAGCACGAAGCAACGAATATCGTTACAACGAAAACCTTTGATAACTAATTACGGAACAACGAATGCACGTTACAACGAAACGAACTTCACACTTGACAACGCGACGTCAAAATAATGAAACAACGAACGCATCAACGACAGCAAAACAGTCAAACAAAATAAAAATTTGGTACTACTAACAATTTCGAACTTATTTAAAAATAGCTAAAATAAGTTATGCTGACGTAATATTGTTCTTATTGATCTATTATTCGTTATTGCAAACTTTCGGCGCTGCATTATTCGGAGTCGCATATTTCGAAGTCACGTAGCGGAATCGAAAACAAATACCTAAAAACTTATTTCATAGTTAATTCTAGCATACAAAAGCTGCATACAAGCGCACTGACAGTAATTTGCCCTGCAAATACCATTTGTATTAACACGAAAACATTGCATATTCATTCATCAGAATAAAACAGACGAGCATGTCAACAACAAACACGAATCCTAAATGAACTAATTCACGAACAATGACAGCCGTTGCTCAATCAGAAAATAATACATCAGATTCAAACCGCCACGCAGAATTTAATGAGCCCTATTAAAAGCTGACATTTATTAAATTTACGTTCGTGTCAAATTTCACTGGTCAGTGATAGGTAGGGTAGGTGGCTTTGGTAATGGATATGAAGTTTGTAAGAAGTTACAGGATACAGGAAAATTATGTTGACAGTTCTTTATAAAGGGCGCACTCTGGTTCTGTATAAACTGCCTTGTTGGTCCCGTAGTCGCAAGCGCGACTGCTGAGCGTAGGGTCCTGGGTTAGATTCCCAGATCGGGTAAAATGTTTCTTAGTAACAGCCCGGAGTTTAGAAATTGGTGGTGTGATACCTCCGTGCCTCGGGAAGCACGTTAAGCCGTTGGTCCTGCGCTTGATTTTTCTCCGGTCGTGTCGGATTGTGTGAGTGAAAGAAGAGAGAGTGTAACCTTGTCTGCGCGTACACTTGTGCACTATATCTCCCGCGGCGAAGGCTAGTCTCCGTTGGAATTGACCGCCGTGGCCGAAATTCAGTCTGAAGGATTATTATTTTAGAAGGCGAAAAGTATGAGTAGGTATACCAACTCTATTCCAAAATAATTTGATGAAAATGTAAGTAAATGTGCCCTTTTATAATTTCTTACGTGACGATATTATCGTAGACGTCCACGGTATCACGATTACAGAAGAAGTACAATGTGGTACCTATGTTGCGTTGGAAAACGTACAGACGCCAGCACATCAAGCTAGCAAGACCGCGAAAAGTGATCGGTTCCCTGTCAGACTTTCGGGCTTCTGACAGCGCGTAACGGCTGCCAAAGTTCCACGAATGATAGAACCAACGGCTTACCGTGCTTTCCAAGGTACGGCGGGGTATGAATAGATGGTCAACCATCCGCGGACCAACGTAGCTTAACCTGATCGATCGACACGGGGCGGCTGTTGTTACTTAGCGATAAGCCCCTTTAACTTTTTGACAACTCTGTGCGTAAAAAAAATGTTTTATAATCTGAAATCAAACCAGCAGCGCAGCGGTAGTATTTTGAATAAGAATAACATTTTGTTTGTCAAATATTAGTTTTTAAAAAGTAAATGTAGCGTAAATAAATATATTAACACGTGACTGAACCTGCGGGACAGTTCCGTAACGCACTAACAGATAATAGCAATGGCTTTCTTTTTGACAGTTCAACAACATTCACTGCGTTATTTACGTTGCTAAGCAGACACATTTTTCGAACATAAAAAGCAATGGATTAGCAATATCCTTCAAAATGATTCAGATTGTGATTGATAGTGTGTTACGCTGGTAATCACTCACATGACTTGCGGTGCTCAGTTAGTAACTGGTCATGTCCATTTAATACACACTCACTTTTGGCACGAATTTCAAGCAGAATAGACTAAACATGTCATCGGCTTACAAAAAAGGAAATGTACCTACTGAAACAAAACGAGATCGACGTAAACAATAAACTAAACTTTTGACAGTCACTTTGTTATATCCATATCTATGGTTATCACGCAACTTGTGCAACTTGTGAGAATAAAAATCACAAACTTTTTTGACGTATGCTTTGTCTACAAGTTTTATAGTTACGTTAAAATAACGCTGTAAGTACTGTAAACCGAATAATAACTACTTATTTAATGTTACTTTCAGGCTACGTTTTTACAAAATACATAAACTTTTGACAAGATCTCTCATTAAATTATAAATGTTGAACGTAAAACTTGTTTAATTTTTCAGCTGATACTTTTTCCGGGCATCCGTAAACCGGATAGGCGGAGCCAACAAATACGATTACAGGCCGTGCTCCTCATTAATGTGGCGTGCTAATTAAACATGTATGTATACAACAGCCTCGTGTTTTGCTCATATTTACAAGTAGGACAGGAAGATAATTTAAAATTTTAAACCATGGTGGTGTGAGGCTTTGCAAGTTTAATTATGGCTACAGAAATTACTTGAAAATTCTTTATCCAAAAGTTATTTATCAAAATGGGTGCATTCACTCGTGTGATGATGATCGATTTTTGTAGTTATTTTATTTAACCATTGTGTAGCACTATCAAATCGGTAAAAGAAAACATCTTGAGGAAATCGGCATGTCTCAGAACCAAAAAAATCGAAGTCGTGTGACATCTACCAACCCACACTGGGCCCGCGTGGTGGATTACGGCCCGCTCCCTCTTACATAGAGGAGGCCTGTGTCCCAGCAGTGGGAACACTGTAGGCTGATTATGTATGTAGCAATATTATTTATTTGTCACTGACCCCTCCTCCTCCTCGATCCCCTGCTTGTTTGTCTTCTGTTTTAATCTTTGTCTTATGCACTATAAACTTTCTCATTCACGTTATGATGCGGAAGGAGGCCGTGGAACAATATCGAAATTCACACGAACCAAATGGAAATATTGGCTGTTCCTGAAGGACGAACCACTGACGAGAACGTGCATTTCGTAACGAATGTATCTAGCACATTACAGTGGCTTGCAGAGGGAGAGAGTCCGAATGACCTCAGATACTTTATATCGTTTGTATCATTCTGATCGTCCACTGCTGAACTTAATCGTAAATCTACAATAACATGAGGTCATTGCTAAGATCACTGAACCAGGCAAATTAATTAGTAGTTGCAGTAAGTTGTTCATAAAGCACTAAGAAGACGTCTATGCTCTTGAAATCATACTCTATTCATTTTTACGAGATGTTGTGTAAAGATCGTTGGCCTATTTTTTTGAAGACAGACTCTTTGTTATATCGACTGACCTAATTCACATCAAGCCTAAAACTTTTGAACATCAGGGGGCCTAAAAAGGCCACTCTGGCAGAATCATAAAAGGATAACATTATGATCATAATGGACAGTTAACTGTTCAGTTAATCGTATCAAATCCCATTGGGGAAGGATTTTTTAATTTTTTTTTTGTCTGTGCTAAAATACCAATCAATCCAATCCAAATCCAACCTCTTTGATTATACCTACGTAGTGCAGCGAAAAAACATGCCATATTATGATTCATAATGTTATCCTTTTATGGTTCTGCCAAAGTGGCGTTTTAGGCCTCCAGTTATGTTTACATCCTTCCAAAGTAAAAAAGTAAGTAGGTAAGTATTAAAATCCCTGATATGGGCCTTTAATCGCCTTCTTATATAAAGAACAGACACAAGAAACAAAACAAAGCCCTTTGTACACACACGTTCTTCTTGCCGTGAAAAACAGGTTAAATCGCCGTGTTTAGGCACAAAAAAAAGCCCTTTGTACACACACGTTCTTCTTGCCGTGAAAAACAGGTTGATTCGCCGTGTTTAGGCACGGTCGTCAGTGTTGTATGGATCTCTATGGAAGCTTGTACACGCACACGTTTTTACTAAGGCGCGGTTTATACGCCGTGTGTAGGCACGGTTCATCAGTGAAATTAAATTATTTATTCTGTAAATAGCATATCGGAATCACTTTTACACGTAATATTATACAAAATAAAAAAACTAGATAAGGTCGGCGTTTTCTATCTGACTATTCCGAGAAGAAAGACCGAAATAAACTCAGAGGTCACAGTCTCTTCTAAAGTCCAGACATAGTCTTGGTCAGACCATGTGGAGACCATGTTGTACATTGATGTCTGCAAAGGTCGAAAGTACCACACAGATTTGAGTGGATCAGTCCAGTCCGCGCAAGTATTTCAGTCAGTAATCATGTAGCTCAACTCAGAACTTAAGGTGTTGTATGGATCACTATGAAAGCTGGTTGACACACACGTTTTTTCTACGGCACAGTTAATACGTACTTTGTACCGTGCCGTGTGTAAAGGGCCTAAGATTTTAAGCCGATTTACAGAGAATCAATGAAGATATAACGTGACAAGTCATTGTGGTGAAGGAAATCCTTTTATCCCAATTATGTATGGGACCTAAGTGTACGATGGTTTCCATTAGGGAGGCTCCAATGCTGTAACCTAATATTCGATTTGCTTTTACATTGCAACTGACAGTAACCTTGTTATCCTTTTATAGGGAAGGACCCGTCGAATTGAAATCGAGACTTGAGAATTCAGAATTGAGAGTTCTTGCTTAGAAGATAAAATTTAATTTTACAGAGTTCTTTTGCAGGATACAATTCTTGAACATAAATAGTTCGAAGCTTTGGAAAAAAATGTGGTTTTTCTATTTCGTGTAACTTGTGTATGTGGAATAGGGATTTAACATTTTGGTATATATTTTTTGACTCTTTGGTCTAGTATCTTATAAAAGGAATACACGATTCAATGAATTTTTCCCGATATAAAAAAATTGCAAAGTTATATCTATTTTTTTTACTTACTTTTTTTTTACTTCGACATTACGGTGTAACGCTTAAGAGTTATTCAATGGAATTTACTTTAAAATATAGAGAATTATCATATCAAAGTTTACTCAAAGTAGTTTTAAATTTAATTTATTTATTTTGTTAAAAAAGGTGTAAATTCGTTTTGGCACATACGTCGTTTTATTCCGAGCGCACGCTCACTATAATAGCCATCATAATTATAGCTCTTCTATTGCGTTTCAAAAGTAATTGCATCATTTTCGCTCGCTTATTAAGTCTTCGAGGGTTTTAGATTTTCGAGGTGGCGCCTTAAGTAATTTCCATAGTTAAATCTTTTATCACTGGTCAAAAGTAAATTGTAGCATTTGTAGAAAACAATTTATAGCATACTTACACATATGCATACAGGGTGGCATATCCCATATCGACGTGCAACTTGCTACCACGGAATCTGTACGTGATTTTGAACCAAAAAAATATATTTGTTGTTCCATACATTTTGACCACGTTTGGTAACCGACGAACATTTTCTACGCTATGGGGTCTAAAATCATGTGTTGACTTCATGATTTCACTCGTCGATGTCTCTGCCGCCTTCTGTATATTTTAAATCGTAGGTAAATAAAAACCGAAAATCTTATCTACCTCTGATAAAACTGCTACTACGCTTAAAAACAGATCTTTTTCTATAAATTATATTGTCATGCCATTTTGGAGCGAAATACGTAATATTAACCACGATTAGGTAATTATAATCAAACCAATAATGATAATTCACATCACGCTATTTCATAATTTAAATGCGAGTTGTAATTTCAATAATTGCACATCAGGCAGTATGATAGACTGTCTCATCTCATACTAATAATTCAAATGGCCGAAACGGCTCTGCGGCGTCAGGAGTTTGCTCATTAAGAAAATTAGGAGATCTTGGGACTTATTCTGATTAACGGCCGGTCGGTCTGCCGTCCTTGATTGCTCATTAAAATTATTTTTAAAGCATTTCGGATTCATTCACTTTAATGGTTTACTTAGCGATTATGTAAACTATCATTCGTTGGGCTAAATATACAATATAGAAACCACAAAGACATTATATGAAAACACTAACAATACTTATGCTTAAGAGTATTTTGGAAATGTCAAATAAATCCAAGCATCGAAAATAAAAGTGATTTGTTCAAACGAACTAAATGGTTGTAATGGACCGACTATGGGTGTTGCCAATCTTTGACTAGCTACAGTGACTAAACTATTGGATATTGTATTCGATTGAATTTTTGTATGCAGACTGGGAACGGCATTAGATTTAAGCAGATTTATTGTAGTCCTAGCTTGCGCCCACGCGGTATGTCGATAAAAACTATCCTATGTCCTTCCCCGTGATGCAATCTATCTCTCTGCCAAATTTTATCGAAATCTGTTCAGTGGTAAACCACTGAACAGCGCGGCTGAAAGGCGTGAAAGGTAACAGACAGAGTTACTTTCGAATTTATAATATTAGTATGGATTGTCGTCTCCACCTTGTATAATAACAATTTGATATTATAGGTCCAGTATCAGGTTGAAAAATTTTTGGCTTTCTTGTCGTCTCTTTCACTCATTACTGTGTGACAGGCTCTTTCTGTACGTCAATGCGTCTTATTTTTAAGTGCTCATATACACGAGGGGCACGCGTCAACTTCAGAGGCAACTGCACTCGTCGACGCGACGGCAGAGCAACGACAGAGGCGCTCGTGTATATGAGCTCTAAGGCAGTTTTCTATTGTGGAAAAGTTAATTTTTTTGGTGTCATGGGCAATCATTCGTCAAAATGTAGGGAAAAGCTGATTTTTTTTTGCGATTTCAGGTTTGGTCCCATTGTAAAAGTTTTTCATAATGATGAGTACAATGACCTCTTAGGTAAATATTAATCAGTAAAATGGCTTAACGGGCTATTACGTGTGGGTAGTTAAATGTAGGAAACAGCAAAAAATTTTTTCGCGATTTTAGGTTTGGTCCCATTGTAAAAGTTGTTCATAATGATGAGTACAATGACCTCTAAGGTAAATATTAATCAGTAAAATGGCTTAACGGGCAATTACGTGTGGGTAGTTAAATGTAGGAAACAGCAAAAATTTTTTTCGCGATTTTAGGTTTGGTCCCATAGTAAAAGTTGTTCATAATGATGAGTACAATGACCTCTTAGGTAAATATTAATCAGTAAAATTTCATAACAGGCAATTACGTATGGAGTTAACAAATCTAAGGTACACGGCACTTTCCTGTAATAGGTTTTTTCACTAATTATAATCATCCTAAAAACACAGACGTTAGAGATAAATACATGTCATCACATAAAGTTGGCAAAATATGAGGTCCAACGTATATGCGGTCATTTGTAGTAGGTATGAAAAAAAAGAGCCTGTGTTATGACCCATATCCATTACGCGGATAAAGACCTCTTTACAAAATAAAGTGGTACGAACTTGTGGGGTCTAGACAAATAAAAAAGGTTCTCTTTATCTGTATTGTTAATAGAATTTATAAAGATGTATAATAAAACCCTGTCTGTCATAATACCTTTTAAATTAAAAGGTTTTGCATAAAACAAAATTTAATTCTATGTCGTGTATGTGTGTTCTGTGTTGTTGTTGTGTGTTTTAATTGTATTCATTACAAATACAACTGAATCGTTGGTCTAGTCGACGCAAACGCTACCGCTGAGCCTGAGGTCCAGGGTTCGATTCCCGTGTAGTGTAAAGTGTTATTGGGTTTTTTCGTCTGGAATTCCTCAGTAGCAGCCCGGAGCCTGGATTTGTGCCCGGTTGACAGCAATAGGTTGACCCTATTAGATGGGACTTAAACATAACTGGTGAAATGTGAGTGTACTATTTAAAGGTATACTGCATTCGCGATTTCTTTGCCAAAAATGAAAACAAATAATATGAGTTTATGAAAAAATAACTTTAAATTCAACACGATAAAGTATACTTTACGCTACAACTTCAAACATTTTTATAACTTTTTCAATAGTGCTAGTCACTCTGAAATCAACGTAATTATCATTAAAATAAAGTTGATATTTGTTTAATTTGAAATAATATTATCTTGAAACATAATATTAAATAAACTTTAGGTACCCTTCGGCCTAACCCTTCGGGGATTACAGACAGGGTTATATTATGGTAAGAAATATAATAAAAGTCTGTCAAAAGGTTTCTTTAAAAATAAGAGGATTTTCATCACGTCAAATTATTTCTTTGATATAAATTGAACTCAAAAAAGTTTAATTATGTTTACGTAGCAATAATTTTGGACAAGCTTATAAAACCACTAGCAGCGCCCCGCGGTTTCACCCGCGTAAGTTTCGATCCCGTGGGAATATCGGGATAAAAATATCCTATGTCCTTTCCCGGGACTCAAACTACATATCTCTATACCAAATTTCATCTAAATCGGTTTAGCGGTTTAAGTATGAAGAGGCAACAGACAGACACACTTTCGCATTTACAATATTATACTTAGTAGCTGCGCCCCACGGTTTCGCCCGCATAAATCTTGATCCCGTGATTTCTAATATAATTCAAACATGATTCGAAAGACACCTAATTTATTATCATAATAACGTTATTGTTATTTTCCTCGGGAATAGCACTTTTTTTTTTCGGGATAAAAGGGGGTACCTTTTATTCAAAAAAAAAAAAGTGCTATGTCCGTTTCTGAACACCAGACAACGTATAATGCAAAATTTCAGGATGATCGGTTCAGTGGTTTAGGCGTGAAAAGGTAACAAACAAACTTACTTTTGCATTTATAGTATTAGTTAGGATATAGTATGGATATAGTATGGATATGGATATTGCTGACCGTGATATTTGAATGTCGGCGCATCACTTATGCGCGTGATTGACCGAGGGGAGGCGCGGGGTTTCAAGCTACCCAACCCGGTGCGACACGGCCGCTGCGTGCCCTCCACGCCACTCTGCTTACTTCTCCGCTTGCATTTCATTGTATCTTTTATAATATAAGTTGATATTTTAATTTATGCTATTACACCAATTTTAATAAAATCCACTATTTCTTTTTTTATTATAAAGTCCCAATTGAGCCCATTCACTGACTGTGAATGTGACTACCATGCAAGCCAGATGATACAATACATGAGTTTATACCTATAACTGTCTGGCGGTTTTGAGTATTTTGTTTATGCCCACGTAAATGTCCTGCAGATCTGGTAGCGTCGTGTAATGGGTCGTTGAGTTCCCTAAAATAGGGTTTAGCTACATAATGTCTTTAGTTAGGACAAGTCAACTCAAAGTTGCAATGACTCTTTCTTCAAAACACCTCTAAAATCAAAATCAAAATATTTTATTTCACATAAACCTACCTACATGGGCACTTATGACATGTCAGAAGCTGGGTGCACGGTTCCAATTGGTCGTTTCCTATGGAGAAGAGCCGGCAAGAAACTCCACGGTTACTCTTATTAAAAATAATTGGCTTTTACAATGTTTTCAAATTACAGTAGGTATAGGACAGCGTAGGCTTGTCAACAAGTACCAGGTAATTGATAAAATAAAAAAATGGTCTACAGATCTAAAGTCTACAAGGCTTACAAAGTCCTCACGTTTACAAAATAATTTAAGAATCTATCAAAAGGATAAATAAAATATAAACTCTTCCAGATGACCCACATGAAAGCCTAATAGTTATAATGTTTGACTTTAGAAGAGATCATGATCTCTGAGTTTGTTTCGGCATTTATTCTCAGGGATCAATCAGCCAGGAAATGCCGGCGCCATCAAGTTTTTACAATATTGGCCAACAAAATATTGACGTGTAAAAGTGTCTTAGAAGATCAATACATTTTATTTCATTTCATTACTCAATTAAATACGTCACACAATATTTTATTCCCCTAGTTTATGGGTTCATCACTATGTCATGGGTCAAAAAATAAGTGGCGTGTTTATGGTCCTCTTCATCTTATAATTGTTTTTGCATTTTGACCTTTCTCTCCATTTTCTATAACCATTTATCGGGTATGTTATTATTTGAAATTTCCATAAAATACATTCTTAAAATACATTTTTGTTAGTCCCTACGAACAAAAATGTATTTTAAGAATGTATTTTATGGAAATTTCAAATCTGGAAATATTAGAAAAAACGCTTAACTCGTATTCCACGAGTTTGTTCCACAGTTTTTATGTATTTGCATTTAAGCCCTTAATTAATTATTGTTTCACTACATTTTTGATAAGTTTTTGACTTTGTTTGTCGCCTAAATGAGACTGCGACTAGATTTTAAACGTTTTAAATTACGAGAATCGACCTTCTGGTCATCATCAGCCTAGGCTTTTCCCAACTATGTTCGGGTAGGCTTCCAGTCTAACCATATCATGAAGCGACTGCCTATCTTACCTCCACAACCCAGTTACTGGGCAACACGAAACTCGTGACAAGACTGGTTGTCAGACTTTCGGACTACCCGTAACGACTGTCAAAGATCTACGATTCAAACTTCTTCTTAGCATGTCGAAGGCAATCTATATAAAGTCAACCCAGACTTTGGCTACGAGCTTGGCACCTTTGGTAGCATCCATCATCTTATATACCGACAACAGGACACGCAGGGCACGATATAACGTGCCCTATTGTTTGTGGGACAGTACCACATTTACACTCCAAGGCGGAGTCATCTGTGAATCTCCACCTGAGCAGGTTTTCTTTGCTTCGGCTTACCGGGGCACGTAGGGGTATGTAACGGATGGTCATCCATCCACGAACCGAGCTCAGTAAGCGTTGCTTTTCTTCGTAGATCAACTCGTGTGGCTGTTATAATTTAGCCACGAGCCCCTTTTTTTTTTTTTTTTTTTTTTTTTTTTTGCGGATGGGAAATCATCAAATGACCCCTCCCGCTCTGGGTGGAGCGGAAGGGAGTCTCAGACTCTTACTGACTAAAACACCCACCCGTGTTCCTTCCTTAGCCCTTTATGTTCCGGGCCAGCGGTAACCCTTTCGGACAATCCCGCTGACCCGGCAGGCTTCGGCCCTATGGGGCCCCTCCTCGATGCTGACATCTCTTTGAGGCGCGCGTGGAACACGTACGCGCCGTCCGGCACGGGCCTGGTCCTGATCGGACGGTGAGCTACCCATTACTCTCCGCCCGCAGGCCCGCGCCTACGGTGGCCGGGAGTCGTCGCGCGGCTCCCGACGCCCGGAGCGTCTCCCGCGGCGGCTGGGACGGGAGGCTCTCTCCCTGAGCCGTCCCGCCACCTCCTTCGCTAGCATGACTGCTTCGCAGAACGAGGTGACTGCCTCCCACTCCCTCTCGCCCCGGACCATGGCTTGCACCAGGGCCGGGCGCGAGAGGTCGCCGCCGCTGCCGATCGCCTCTACGAGGACACGGTGATGCTTAAGTTATTTTTATTTTATTTTATTTTTATTTTTTATAAATCACAGCTGATTAGATTGGAAGCTGGTCCTAACGAGGTTGGATTAAAATGATTAAAGATGCAACGTGTTTAAAATAATGACATCTATCTATATAAATAAAAAGAAAAGTCCTGACTGACTGACTGACTGATTGACTGACTCATCAACGCCAAGCCCAAACCCTTGGACCTAGAGAGCTGAAATTTTGCACTCTTAATAATGTATATACAAGGAATAAGGAAGGATTTTTTGAAATTCAACCCCTAAGGCAGTTAAATAGGGGATGAAAGTTTGTATGAACAATCTTATTCCTTGAGTTAATAAAGTTGAAACTTGGCAGGAATACTTATCTAGGTAAATTATGAAGTTTAGCATTTTTCATTTTTCTAAACTACCCCTTAAAGGGGGATTGGGGGATGTCAAAATTTGTATGGAAGAATTTTAACGGTCGGTCCGATTACCTCGAAACGCTGTATTTATACTTAAGACCAAAAATAAAGAATAACGTGTATCAGGGTTTTTCTAAAATCTACCCCTGACGGGGTGAAAGGGGGTAGTTAATTACACATGGGAAGATTTTACTGCGTGGCTTGATTAACTCAAAAATTCGTACAAATAATCTTTGAGTCAAGTAATGAACATACCCCAAACGATTTTACGAAATTGCACCCCTGTGGGAGCCAAAAGCTCCCAATACAGTGTATATGAAAACTCTTATTCATTTCTTTGGTTAATAAACTTGAAACTTGGCAAGAATACTGATCTAGGTAAATTATGAAGTTTGACATTTTTGGTTTGTCTAAACTACCCCCGAAAGGGGTATTGGGGGGTGTCAAAATTAGTATGAAAGTGTTTTAACACGCGGTCCGATTATCTCGAAACTTGGTATTTATACTTAGACCTATTTATAATTCAAAGTCCTGACTGACTGATATATCAACGCACAGCCTAAGCCGCTGGTCCTAGAGACATGAAATTTGGAGGGTGTGTTCTTTGTGAAGAGTAGGTATCCACTAAGGGTTTTTCGAAGTTCCACACCTAAGAGGATGAAATAGGGGGTTGAATTTTCTGTGAATAATTTCCGACCTCCACGCGGGCGAAGCCGCGGGCAAAAGCTAGTATTAATATATTTTCGGTTGAGTAATATTATAAAACGTAATTAATATCCCGGTTATGCGTGAAAATTACTTAACTGTATTACGGTGACAAAATATATTATTAAAAGCAAATATTATTAATAAATTGCTGTGCAATTTTGAAGCTTGTCATATAATTGAATTTGTGTTGAAATACATGAAGGAAAAAAAGCAAGGTTTGTAAAGTAGGATAGGGTAAGCTGAAGTCATACGACTGACTTCAGCTTACCCTATCCTACTTTACAAACCACAACAGGTGTTGTGGGAGACTGGTGCTTTACACATAATTCAGGTAAGTATAAGTAGGTACCTACCTACCTATACTTACCTGAATTATGTGTCATTGTCAAATATGATCAATGTAAAATAATTTATTATATTTCTTTATACATATAATGTGGTGAGAAAAATAAAGTTGATTGATTGATTGATATCCATAGTATACTAGAAGAACAGAGTCGAGTGACCGAATTTAAAACCGACTTTTAAACTTCGCAATGGATTTTTTCGCCATCATTTAGAGAATTTTATGTGTGTATGTAAAGCTCGATATTTTGATATGTCGCCATTACACACGAGGGAAGCAGAGGTGGGTGGCTAGGAACCACATAACTATAAATGCATGATCGAGATGTCTACCATAAATGATAAATGATTTCTATATCTACAAGTAAGTACAAACACTTTTACACGTAACAGATAAATTATGTTTTAAAACGAAATTATGTTTTAGACGAGTTTGGTATTTCCTATTCGACTACTCTGAGAAGAAATACCAAAAAAACTCGTCTCTTTTAAAGTGTAAAAATATATCTTATTTTTCAGACAAAATCTTGGTCAGATCATTAGTGTTTGAAATAGTCTTTAGAAGAAGGAACCAGACAGAATTGACTGGACCAGTCCATAAGACAAGCAGCTCTAATAAGTAACACACGCACAGTCAATCTCATTTAGCTGTTCACTGCAGCGTATGCTACAAACGTCAGTCTTGCTAATAACTAGATAAACGCAATGAATATTGTTGTACATTCAAAATGGAAGCTAATGCCATCGCGAAGGTGTTACGCATAGGGCCGAAGCCTGCCGGGTCAGCGTAGGGCCGAAGCCTGCCGGGTCAGCGTAGGGCCGAAGCCTGCCGGGTCAGCGGGATTGTCCGAAAGGGTTACCGCTGGCCCGGAACATAAAGGGCTAAGGAAGGAACACGGGTGGGTTTTAGTCAGTAAGAGTCTGACACTCCCTTCCGCTCCACTCAGAGCGGGAGGGGTCATTTGATGATTTCCCATCCGCAAAAAAAAAAAAGGGTGTTACGCATTTAGGATGCTGATTGGTTTCCATTTGCAGTAGTAGATTGCAATGAGCTGTAGTAGTAGAATCTAGGGTCTATTGCAAAGAGCATTTGCTTTACCGTGTAGGGAAGTATTATTAATGTACAGTGCCCTTCGAAAGATAGGTGACATTTTTCCACTTCAGCTGTTAACTAATAAAATTCTAGTTTTAATGTTTGAACTGTAGGTACTCTATAAAGGTTTTATTCAGTAATTTAACTACCTATGATAACGTTTTACCTGATATTATAATATACAACATGTCCCAGAATTAACGCGGTCATTGTACTCGTCATTATGAACAACTTTAACTATGGGATCGCGAAAAAAAATCTGTTCCCTATATTTTGACGAGTTATGTAACATATTATCAGCAGATTTTTTTGTATGCACGTGTTTGTGTGACAAATAAACCTATTTTTCTTTCTTTCTTTCGTACCTATTGTGATATTAGACGTAAAGCATTCAAAAGATAAACTCCCTTTGCCGAAATGAAATCCCGTTTGTCACTTACAGGTACTGCTATAATTTCGAGGTGAAAGAAAATAATTCGTATATTTTACAAAAAAAAATTATCGTTTTTGTGGTTCAAGACTTTTGGCGTGAAAGGAAGTTTTATATTGTGAGGCGAACAATAAAGAGCAGTCGCCCTTTGTGTTCTTTGTACAGGGGCTTCACTTGCACCGTTTATTTTTTATGAGTCGAAAAACACAAGCTTTGTCGCTCAATGTTGTCAGTTGCCTTTTGCTTTTTCTTTATGGTTTTTTTTCGTGAATTCTATTTCTTGGGTCATGGACTCCTGACTGCTCAGCCGGGCCTTATCCGGGCGGAGCGCCTTACACACAAAACTGTTAAAATAAACTTATAGACTAAACTTAAAAACTTACTAAAATTACACGCTAAGGGCACCCCACTGTGAAGGACGTTCGGACCTGGCGTCGCGCGGCGCTGAGGCAGCAAGGGATAGGCTGGATCGGATCTAGCAGATAGTGGTTTGGCAGGAGGGCTCGTTTTTATTTAAATGGAGACAGGATTACAGAATATTGCGGTTTTCCATCTCTTTGTTTTGAAGCTTATGCATTGAAGTACTAGTTTTCATCCAACATAAGCTTCGATTTTGGTGTTTTCTAGTGTCTAGTTGGTAGTGCAAAGTTCTTTCAGTATGCAGATCAACGCCAACCATCTTAGTTTGAAATGTCCCATGACATCCATACTAATATTATAAATTCGAAAGTAATTCTGTCTATCTGTCTGTATGTTACGGAACCACGGAACGGATTTCGATAAAATTTGGCAGAGATGCAATCTATATGAGATTGCATCCCGGGGAAGGACATAGGATAGTTTTATCCCGATATTCCCACGTGATGACACTTATACGTGTGAAACCGCTAGGGCGCTGCTAGTATTTACTACATTTAAAATTCATATAAACATCAAAAGCATATATTTTTCGTAACAATGTATCAAAGAATTAAAAAGTTTTTAATTAAAAACATCAGGTCCTCACAAATAAAATTTGTAATAAATAAATATTCACTTTTAGCAAAGTTAACGGCTTACAAAATGACTAAACTGTTTAATTTAGATGTTTTATGAGCAGAACTTAGATCAAATTTTAATTTTGTTTTGATCTTGATTAAAATCCTTCACAACAATAAGTTTAGACGGTAAAATCATTATTTAGAATAGAAGCATTCAGTTTTTAGTAGCAGGTGTAATACAATAGTCTGAAACAAAGATGGCTGCTAAGCTTCATATTTTAAGATTATACTAAAATTATAATAAATGTTTTCAGAGAACATAATTTCGCCTTCTTTGTTGCATTTTACACTCATTTTGTATGAATCCGATTTTATTAAGCTTTTTAAAGCTTCAAAACATGTACGGTTGCAAACAAGCAGGTTACCCATTAAAATGAAACACTCTTTTCTTCCTAATGGAGGACTACACTAGGTCGATTTTCGCCGTGCGGCTGATCGAATCGCCATCCCATTTACAGAGGTCGATACCGAAATCTTAGATGACTAGTTCATTTTGCATCAAAATGTCGACCTCCATGCGGCGGGCGATCGCCTGCGACTGAACATTTGATGATCCATTTTAGTTACCCGGCGGCGCATGCAACCTGTCGCCACGTGACAAAAGTCGACACCAACTCTACTTTGGAACTTGCGATTAAAGTCACCTGCGGCCAGCCGAATAGCCCCAGTCCGATCACTATGTATGGCAAGCCGATCCCTTGAGGGAAGCAAGCTAAATACTTAGGTGTTATGCTCGACCACCATCTTATTTTCAGTGAGCACTCAAAGACGGCTCGTTCGCGCGCCTCTTTCGCTCTCAGTAGGCTCTACTTCAAACTGACCGCCCGCAGCAAATTGTAACTCATTTGCAAATTGCGCCTCTACAACGCGGTCATCCATCCCATCATGACCTATGCTTGCTTCGTCTTCGCACACGCTAAGCCTCACTATCTGCATAGAATACAGACCTTCCAGAATTGTTTCCTCAGAAAGGTCACGGGAGCCGGGGTTCTATGTCCACAATGAGAGTCTACACTTAGATCTCAGAATGCCAACCGTTCAGCAGTTCATGGAACGCCTCTCCAAGCGTTTCTTTGATACTGCTATATAGCACTCCAATCCCCTGATTGCGGCGGCTGCCCGATACACTCCCTCCCGTTTAAGTAGGATTCGCCGACCGAGGCATACCCTTACCATCCCCGACGACGCCACGACCCTTCTCCAGGAGAGTTGTAATGCCACCAGTACCTACTCTCAGAAAGTACAAGTCCCGATAGCCGTCCTTCCGTCCTCGCCGCCAAGGCCCATCGCGACGCTCCATACCATGTCCACCCAGACCCTTGCTCGAACCAGCCCGCGCCGCTGAGCTTGTAGTTCTAAATTCGTCCCTAAATAATTCCGATCCAGCCTGTCCCTTGCTGCCCTCTCCCAGGCACGTACCCCACAGTGCCCGTAGCGTGTAGTCGCTTAGTTTTTAAGTATTTTAAGCCCTGGCTGGAGGCCTTAATTTGTTGAGGCATCCACAGGCAACTGCGAGTTACAATTCCCAAAAAAAAAAGCTGAATTGCCATTTAGACAAAAAATCGTCTATAGGCACCGGTGTAAAGCCTGCATTATAATTTTAATCGCACAACTGTACCTACTCTTTCACAATCCAACAACGACTGCCTCTGCGCTTCAATTTACCATGTAAAATGACTTTTGCCCCATCCAGAAATAATAATATAATATTTAATATGTAATAATGAAATAACCGTTATTTCTAAATGTTTGCAAAGAAGCCATTCAGGCAACTGAATGGCTTCTTTGCATGAAAATACAGTTAGAAGTTTGTTACAATGTTAATCATTTGTGCTTTGACAGTGCTGTCACAGTGGATTGTTATTATTATTATTATTCGGTGTTAAAATAATATATAAAAAAAAATTAAATCAAAGAAATCACGATGCCTTGATGGAAAGCAGTCATCACAAAAAAAAAAGCTGACGTACGCTTTCCACAAACCAATTAGAACAACGGTGCTTGGCGACTTTTTTTTTAATACTTAGGTACTGAATTTTAGTCTAGATTCTAGTCTAGACTAAAATTCAGTTACATAATTACAAAATCAAGTAAAAAAATCAAATGATCAGTAGGTAGGCTACTGATCAAAAGAATGCCATCTATTCTTAGTACCAAACCCTCTAAGATTCCCAAATAAAGATGTTTACACAGGACATACGAATTACGGTCCACAATAACTCACGCTTATGTCAGGATAAATAGCCAATTTGCGTGGAATGGATTGCCAGATCTGAAGATAACTTCGACCTGCACATTCAAAATAAGAGGGAATTTGCAGGTTACGGAAATTATGTAATAAACTAACAAAACATGTAGATTTTATGGGAGTTCCATAGGCTATAGGAATTTATTTCTGATCTATATTATGTTAGGATTTCGAAAGAGTAAATAACTCCTTGCAGATTTTATTATTTGTGGAATTAAATTCTTTTCTGCGTATTCTTTTGTCTAAATACCTTTTTTTTTGTTTACGGAGGGAAACCTTCAAAAGGCGCCCGGTCTTTGGAGATAAAACCAGGCAGTTTTACCTCACACCCCTCACACCCACCCTCTGCACATGGAAGGGGCGCCGTTACCTCTCAAAAGACCTATCCGGAGCCCCCTCTGTGCAACGCCTGTTAGGGCTCATCTCTGAGGAGGCTGTAAAGGGGTAATTTCGAAGCCTAACTGTGTAAGAGTGCAAGGCGGCATGTGACCACTGTACGCCGTCTTCCCTGAGGTCATTCAGTGGGCCGACAGTCCCCACTCTAATCGCCCGCGACCCCAAATTCCAGCCTGCCTCAGATGATGCAGGCGGGGGTTTTAGTGTGTTAGGCGCCGAGGCGGGGAGGCAACCGCGTTCTTCTCCGAGCGAGATTTTCGAAAGACCTATTCAATTTGTACACATGGGTAAGTAATTCAACCAAAATTATAATTTTGAAGCTATTAATAATAATAACACCCAAGAACTAAATACGTATTAATTTTTCTGCAACCAGCAACATGTTTTTCTCACCTACCGACCTGTTTTGGTGAGGTCAAGTTTCAACCATTATGTTCTATTACTGTTTCGTGAAAATTACAAGTAAAAAAAAATAACACATTTTCCATATTTCTGTATACACGTGTGAACTTATTTGTCATACACGAGGAACTCTTTACAATCCTCGCGAGACGCGTCTAATTTGCATGACGAAGTAACGAGTCTCTTAGAGAATGTATTCCGGGCTAATTAAGGTTAGATTTTATGCTAATTCCAATTTTGTTGTGACTGCAATCAGCGAGTGAGTGTATGAACGGATGAAGTGAATTCTGCAGGTCGAGGTGATTTTATATTGTCATGTAAAGTAATAAGTTGTGCATTAGAAAACTAGTTGGTGACTTGGCAATGTTATTGTCGATCACAGCAAGCACTAGTCACTTATCCATAACGACTCATTCCTGCCAAAGGCATAGCATAAAAGCATATCGGTGCGTTATGCTAGGGATATCATCCGATGACGGTCATCTTCGCTAGACGGAGCTTCACCATTTCAGCCGAAAGACGTCCACTGCTGGACCTAGGCCTCCCCAAGCCTTTTATTTTTCCCAGTATTAATCTATCATAGGACTAGTAGTAAGCATAACTTCGTTCACACACCAAATTCATGCATCTTTTAACCCAGCTTACAATTTATAGCCCTTAGAATATAGGTACGTTTGCGTGGTATCGACATCTCGTTTGATCCCGTTTTAAATTAGAGTTCGAACCCCGCCTCGGCTCGGCTCGGGTTTTTACATTCCTGTCGAGGTTAATTCAAATTAAAGTGCAGTACCATCGTACCATCCGAAAGCTCTCGCAATTGTTGTGCGAATTTAAATTAGGGGTTAAAAGGTCGCGTAAAGAGAATTAAGGGCTAAATTGTCATTCTATTTCCTTAATAGGGTCGGCAGTAGTACCTTTAATGGTGAGGCGCAATGGACAGATTAGGAGATAGTGACTCTGATTCGGGAAGAGATTGCTAAAGAAGGGCAAGCATGGGATGGAATTTTATTCTTTAAGTTGAATGCTGGATAATTCGCGGTCTGTTATTGTAACTGTCTTATTATCTGCCTGATAACTAGGGGTCAAATAAACAAAAAAAACATTGTCAACTTTTGAATATATGTATATTAGAGATGATAAACTGGAATAACTGGATAAATTATGTATATTGAAAAGATAGGTGACGGTAAAAACAACAGCAAAGTTTATTAGATGGAAAGTTACGTTAACGAATAGATAGAAAAGATACCAGCAGTGGTGCAATTCACGTAATTAGGAACGTTCACAGTCTGATCTCAGTTTCAATCTGTCAAAAATACCTCTAATTTCCCTACATTTTTCCCCATATTTGGATTTTGAACGTTATAAATTACGAGAATTGACCATGTTAAAAAAATAACATGAAGATTTAGAATAGAGTATCATAATCTCTATAAAAACAAAGGGATAAATCCAGCAGCGAGTTCATTAAGAAAACGAATACCTATAACGTTCCACGAATGATATCTCAGGATGCTCATCTAAATATTACATTAACTGACAATGCTAAGATAAGCTTGTTTATGGCACGTTAATTTTATTTTATAGTACAAGTATTACAACCTAATTTTCCAGCGAAATTACGTGCGAATTTATTTCTTGATTTTGAAATCCGTGCGCATTGTTTCTTTAATTTGTCCGAGGACCATTTTGAACTGGGTGGAGACTCGGTAGTTTGCTTGGTACTTCTCGCAGAGGTCGATGAAGATCGGGTGCATGTACTTGAGTAGGCTGTGGTCTAGAGTGGGGAACATGTGGTGGAGGGCGTGGTCTCCGAACAATGTCATGACGGCAAATGCGTTGCCGTTTATATCCTTGCGGTCGAGAAGGGCTTCTACTTGGTGCATTCCCCAGTCTGGTGTCTCGCTCCTGAAATTTTTAGTTTGACATTATGAGGATGATTTGTTATTAGACGTGTGACCTTTATGCCACACATATGATTTTACCAAAGTCAGATATCTTTTATCCGTGGAATAAAATTGACTATTGACAGTTCTACTATGGAAAAACTGGCAAAAATTCATATTTTTTTCTTAGAATAAGACTTCTTCTAGGTACAAAAGTTTGGGGAAATTGGCCCTTAGCCAAAAACGTTGTAAAATTTAACGAAAAGGAGGCTTTTATAGCATTAATGTTTTCTACGGGTTTAATGTTAGATTTGCGATACAATTTTAATTCGTCTGAAATTCGCTGAGCGACTACTGATAACTAGCTTCGAAAACAATACTTTAGTTTTGCTATCGTAGTAGAAACATTCAGTTATATTTAGTTTTAGATAACTTCATATTTACAATTTGTCATCATTTTAAACCTCTTTAGTTAATAAATGATAAATACAACGTGGTAATGTTGCAAGTCTCTTGGGTTACCAGTCGACAGCGATGCGGATGAATTTTTCGACGCTATATTTTATTTTGTGAATAGTTTTAGTTAAGTTAGGACTTAGGATATAATTTTGTTATTTCTACTTACTTAATTAGGTATTAATTGTTATTTACTTACAGTTTAATATTAATGTAAGCCTTCCCTATAAATGATAATAGCTTAAAGAAGTGATTACCTAGTACGAGTAGGTACGATACTCGTTTACATGCCCAACACAAGATAACAATTCTAGATTTAATCAAATGAGAAATCACTTACGCAGGTTGATCTCCATCTTTGATGGCATCAGGATGATGATGAGCTGCATTTACGCCGATGGAGTAGAAAAGTAAGCTGCCAGTGCAATTGATCCATAGCCAAGTTGAGATGACGTCAAGTATGGGGGCGCCACTGGTGAACCACATCCATACGGGAAGAAATAAGCCAATGGCATCGTGCCAACGGTAATGACTCTTGAAAAACCCTTGACGAAGGAATATTGAAAGGAATCTGGAATAAGCAAACGAGTTTTTTAATAAACGTTTATTTATAATTCTTTTATTGGCTGATTCAGGTTCTGCTTTGCAGAGCACGTTGCAGGGGCTTGGGGCCTTTTAACTCAAGTAGTTTTTTTTAACCGACTTTCGGAGGTTTTCAATTCGTTTGTATATTTTTTATACGAGTCCGTCGTGCGTATTTCCCTTTCCGTGTCCAACTGGCGACACCGGTCTCGCGCAATCCACACGCTTTTGTATTAGTATGGAATTCTACTAGCCCGTGTTCAATTCGCGTCAACTGCACACGCCTTTGTGATAACGCAAAAAATAAAGTAACCTAACAAAACCGAACCTCGGGGTGCCCTTCGCTCGCTCTTGCATTGCTCCCATTTAATTTGAAAATATAATAAAAATGGTATGGGTCCCGCCTGCTTCCAACTTTTATTTAATTTAAAATGGGCTTGTTTTTAGCTTTTCAGTTCTTTTAACTTAAGTTTTTTACCGCAGTCGGGTTTTTTATTTTTTTTAATAACTTTTTAGTGATGGGAAAAATCAAATCTATTCAAAGACGTCGCCACGTCGCTGCGTGCGGCACCCGTCTCGCCTCACCCTCGGTGCCTAGCGCCAGCGCTCCCCGCTCACCCAGCCAGTACACAGGACTGAGCGCGAAAGTGGCGGCTTACGATTTTTGTACGTAAGTTGGTGCGAGTTTTGTTCTTTGTGTGGTTGTTTCTCTTGCGTTAGGTGTATCTATATCTGTGATGAAAGTACATAGTTTGTTCAGAATCGTTTATTGAAATTAAATTCTATCTTTTTTAACATAGCTAATTTTTTATCCCAGAAATAATTAAAACTATGTAAATTACAGTCACGCTTCCGTTGTGCAGTCAAAACAAACCAAAATGCACGAAGTACCTAATTGGGGTGTTTAGTGGTGTGCGTTAATTCCGGGACATGTTGTAGATAGATAATAAGATGAACTGACGTCAATCCCAATTGATCTAAAGTCTATTCAAGTCATTGTTTTTAATTAATGTTATTTCCACTTAAACGAATATCAACTGTATGTGACAAACAAACACATAACTTGTTTTCACGCTTCTATATCATATTCCCTGTAAATTGAGAGGTCTGGCTCTTGTGATACAGGACGTCCTAGTACAAGAGCCAGGGCCACACTGAAGTTTGTGTCTTGAAGTGAAAATAAACAAATTATTTTTATTTATTACTAGCTGTTCCCCGCGGTGTCACACGCTGCGCGGCTCCTAAGGGTCGTAGCGTGATGTTATATAGCCTATAGCCTTCCTCGATAAATGGACTATCCAACACAAAAATATTTTTTCAATTCGAACCAGCAGTTTCTGAGATTAGCGCGTTCAAACAAACTAACTCTTCAGCTTTATAATATTATAAATATTATTATATATAGTATAGATTATGTTTAGGTACATGTTTGGAAAGTAAATCACGGTTGCAGTATATACTTGTATATAGTTGATAGCGTTGATCGACGTCAGTTATAAACTAGACAATCGTTTAGTTATAATAAGATAATTATCTTACCTCTTAGTAAAGCTTAACAAGAAGACAAATGGAAAGAAGAAGATCTCAGTAATGAATCCCAACTTTGCGTGCAGTGGTTTGTCTTTCCTAGGATTGTAGAACAGGAATGGTTCCAGGGAACTGATTTCCAAGTCCATGAGGGTATTTGTATAAAGATGATGAGACAGTACGTGGGATACTCGGAAGTCTCTGAAACAAAAAAAGGCCATAAGGATCGATATTCATACATCAGGCGGGTCAGGTCGCGGGTTGTTCGAAAGAGATACCTCGGCCCCTGGCACAGGCAACTGAAGGAACACGGGTGGGTTTTAGTCGGGAGGGGTCATTTGATGATTTCACAACCCAAAAAAAAAAAAAAAAAGGCCTAATGGCCTTACTGGCTGGGTTATCCGGGATCAATGACGAGACATAAGGACTGGAAAATATTTCTTGCATACAGTTCACGAATAAATATATCCAAGATCTGCGTCTCTGTGGTTGTCAGTACTTCGGAGCATGCTTTGATGTAAAAAACACCTGGATGATCCAGAGTCAGAAAGGGCAAGACCATAAATTATATGGATAGAGCTTAGTTATCGCTCGCTTTTGACTTGAACCCTCCAACGCCCGCTTTCACCACAAATCACTAAATCGTTCTTCCTTTTCGAATCGATGGTATTTAAAGTCAAATAGAGGGGCTTGTGGCTAAGTAATAACAGCCGCAAGAGTCGATTGATCAGGTTAAGCCGAGTCGATTGATCAGCTATGCTTGCCAAAGTTATCCATTGACGGGTATCTTGGTAGTATCTTTACATACCAAGACCCCTTCGTGCCTCGGAACGCACGTTAAGAGCCTATACTACCTCAAATGGCTTAGCATGATCCTCCGTTATGTCGAAAATTCCGCAGCATTAATTTTGAAATAAATATATGCTAAAGTTGAGGATTAATGTAAGGTCTTATGTTAGACGAAAACACGATTCCATAAAATTTTCTCGATAGAAAAAAATTCCAAAGTTACCTCCAAACCGAACAATAAACCGCTGATATTCAAAAAATACTTCAAATTAGATCATGAAACTTTGCACACTAACTGAACTAACTATAAAGCAGGTCTTATGTTAGTTAGTTTTTTTGAATTACCTTTATTTTCACCGTAAAAAGCAAATACCTAAACAATTGGCGCTGCCTCCCGCCCAGCACCGCACTCTGTCTCGCTTTCACACAGTCCGCGAGCAGTATCGTGCGAGCGAGATAAAGAGTGAATTTTAGCTGAGGTAGTATAGGCTCTTAAGCCGTTGGTCCCGGCTGTCAATCGTTGATGTTTGAATTGTCGTTACGCGTCGTCAGAAGCCCAAAAGTCTGATAATCAGTCCAAGAGGTATCGTACTACCCAGTAACTGGGTTGTGGAGGTCAGATAAGCAGTTGCTAAATGTAAAATCCTGGTATTCAGATGCGTTCGGTTAGACTGGAAGCCGACCCGAATATAGTCGGGATAAGGCTAGGCAGATTGATTGGTATGTAGTTAAATGATTTTAGTCCCTATATATACAACACGAATAGTTGTTTCTGGCTTCCCGTTGGTTATGTTTTATTTGTTGAGCTGTAAATCTTCCATGCTCTAATAAATTAATATATAAAGATCTTTCTCTGTCCTTTTCAAACGATTGCCAGAAACGGCAAAATGTAATGCTATCTATTATTTTGCTTTTATGTGACTTGTGGTAGAAACGGGCCTACAACTGCTTGACAACAGCGGTGCTATCCTAAACATTGATATCATTCCTTTGATATTATAATAATTCACACTGCATGAGACGGCGAAATACGTTATCAAAATTATCCAGTTTAACTTGAAGAAGAGGCGTAGGTAAGTCTGAGATTATAACCTTGAATATCTTGTACAGATAAGTACATAGGAAGTTAAATTAATAATGAGATTGTTGTAGCCAGTTGTAGCTCTAATTTCTTGAGTGTTTTGTCCAGACATAATCATGTGGATATCATTAGAAATTCCTACAAGTTATGTACAGTTAATCGGAACGCAGAGGAGATCAAGCATAGGTAAGTATTGTAATTTACGAAATGAAATAGAGATTGGTGCGTGAGGTTGGCAAACTTTGCAGTTTAGAACCCCATTATTGCATGAATGAATGCCGATAAAATAACACAACGTTTATTGGAAGGTTTTGACTAAAGTAAGAGCATTACTCATTTGTAAGGCATCCAAATGGAAGGTAATGGCCTCCCATAAGAATTGCTCTTTGGACTTGTTCCAATTCATAATGCTTGTTTGTAGACTATGATCAAAAAGAATGCGAAACAAAAAACCTACTATAAAACTGTGCAGCTTCAAAAATGCCTTACTATTTGTGACTAGTGGCCCATTCAATAAAATCTACAGCTGCGAGATGACAGGCGAGAATCCGAAAAAAAAAACAAGTATTATTCATAGTTTATTAAAGTGCTATAATATACAGCACTTGTCCTGAGAATATAACAATTTTACGACAAATATGTCGTATTGTCGGTTAAATTAAATAGGCCACTGTATTGTTAATTTATTTGGTAAATAATTATATACAAATTCTATGCCAATTTTAATTTATCTAGTAAATAGAACCTAACTTGATTTCGTCTAACTTTCACCCAGATTATATTGCTAATTAGTATAAACAAGTTTTACAACATGATGTCAAACAGTTAAAACCTAAGTTGTAACACGTCAAAGAGGTAAAAGACATCCAAAGAAACTTTGAAAGCTTTTAAGTCCTTAATTTCTTGGCGAGACGTCTTGCCTTGATTAAAAACTCTACAATTTTCTCATCAGCATAATGAAACTACGTAGTTTGAAGTTCACTCAAGAAATCATGCTGGTTAACAGATTTCGTTCAGTGGGAAAAAGAGTTAAAATGGCAGCTTACGACCGCTGTTTTTTAACGAAGCTGTGCGTGTTCTAAGTTGACTTCACGCTTGGACAAACGAAAAAGAGTGAGTCCATGGAGTTTCTTGTCCGTTCTTCTCCACAGGAACCTAATACTAAACTGTGGAATGGACAAATAGTTTTTTTACTGACCGACTCATTGACTATTCTAAAGTGCCTGTGATTGGTTTAATTTAAGTAAATGCTTTTGAGTTTGAGTTTGATACTCAAAATATTACAAAGAGAAGCTATTGCACGTGACACATCATTTTCCCACTGCTGGGACACAGGCCTCGGTGAGAGGGTGTAATTTGGAGTGTTCGGCAGGGTTGGTAAATGTCACAAGTCTTAAAATTTTTGGTTCTAGGAAATGCCGGTTTCCTCATGATGTTTGCTTTCACCGTTTTGAGAGCAGTGGTGATGAAATAATTTACACAAAGTAAAGCGCCTCTCTGGGTTCGAACCCACGACCTGCAACTCGGTAAGTCGCGGCCGTTACCGCTGGGCTACCACTGCACATAATGCACAAACAATACTAATAACATTACAGCAGTCTGCTGTTTACCTGCACAGTTTACTCTTTTACAAAAGAAATGTTGCTGCTAAAATTATTACAAAAAAAAAACTCACCTGTAAGACCACATGCTCATATTAAACAAGTACATCCTCCAATTCGTTTTTCTGTGTATGAAATTATGGCATGCCACGGTCAAAAATGCCAAGTTGACCGACGCATAGGCATACCAAAATTTAACTGCAAAACTATTCGTAACCCAGCAGGAAAAAGCAGAACTTATGAGCAGCGATAAAAACAAGCCATCTGTTATATTATCTGCAGTTTTAGATGCATCCTTAGGGATTTTCTTGAGTTGCTCAAAAGCCGCTCTCTTTAGCGTTTTATAAAAACCATCTTCTTTGAACGTGAACGGCGAATTACGAGGAGCCTTTGCATCCCTTATATAATATTGTGTAAGAATTTTCTCTGTGGACGGGTTCAAGTGATGAGATTCAAAAGCTTCAGTGATGTCGGTGCCCTGAAAACATAAATTTTAAATTGTATTGGTTTAGGAATAAAAGTTTTATGATGGAGTAGTTAGTTTTACAATTCAAGTTACTTGATAACGATTTTAAACACTGATGAATATGATTTTACCTAAATGATATAACTGCAGATACCATAACAAAGTTCATTACCTAGAGATACCCCTATCATGTATCAAAAATGGTCTAATTCCCCAATTATGTATCAAAAATGGTCTTCCAAATCAATTTCAACTAAGGAGTAAAGTGCTCAAGACATAATTGCCACATAAAATGGAGATTCTGATTCTCTGCCCGGAAAAACGTCCTTCAAATGAAATGTCCACTAAACATTTGGCGACGTCTCAAAAATGGAGAAGAGCAATCGAAATAAAACTAGGAGGATATGGAAGTAGGGTATCTAAGTATCCATTTTAATGACTTTAAAAATAAAAATTTAAGTATCACTTACTTGGGTAAGTTCCAGCCATTCTTCACCACCCGGGTGTCTCTTTATGAAACTCGTCAAGTCGTATAGTTTGTCGTGAATACGCCATAATCCTTCAGCCCCGTCGTCCATGGCTTTTCCAGTGAGCCATTGCACGGGGTCCCTGATATACTCATCTCGTAAAGATGGATATTTTAACTGTGGAAAACTCACATGAGTATTTTTATTTATCGCTCTTTGCTGAGCCCCCTCTTCCCATTCCGAATTAGGGGGCATATTTTAAGAATCACTTTTAAAATTCTCACGCCCGTGCAATATGCGACTGGCCAGTAATATTTATTGCACTCAACTCAACATCAATACCAGATCTATTAATTTAATGATTAGTTCATTAGTACAAGTAATAGATAGTTGATTGGTTCCTTTGATGTTGTAAATAGAATACTGCGTTAAATTACACACACATTAGCTTTGTGATACATTTTGATTTTATTCGCCCGTAAACGTTTAGTTATTAATGGGGGCGGTTCCAAACGTTTTAAGTAAAATAAAAAAAATGCAGTTAATTACTATAACGCTTGAATAACATTCGTTTCGTTCGTCATCCATAAAGTACGTCACACTAATTTCGTGATTTTTTGACCGACCCGTCCTTGTCAGAGTTGGTGACATTTGTGAGTCCCTCGTGTGACGTCACATAGGTATTTTGCAATTTTACATCTAGAAATTATTAAATTAAAACCAGTTCCGAAATTACTTTTATTTCCATTTAAATTATAGTTTAATATAATCAACATCAAATCAAACATTTGACAAATTAAAAAAACAATTACAAACTTAATCATCTCAAGTCCATGGACTTTGAACCTATTCCTTAAAATTATTTATAACCGGCATAGCAGTCACTTCGTTCTAGTTTGGGTAGTTAATGTCAGGAACATTCGATGTGTCAACATCTTTTTCATCCAACTATTTAACATTATTGTCATTATCCAAACAAAGAATTTCTCTGGCACGTCTAGCAGTAATACTTTGAAGACGAATCTTTGCAATGGGCAAAACTTCTTGTTGCAAGAGGCAATCATATAAGGCCACTTGGCCTTGTATGATGCAAAATATAGACCACAGATGCCATACGATCGCATAAACAAGTATGCCTCGCACTTGCTTCAAATGCGATGACGCTCGGAGATCCATAGCTGATGTAACAGTGGAGCAAATTTACCTTCGAAGTCATCTTTTTCTGTGGTCAAAGGGCTCATAGCCGACCAGCGCGTGACACTAGTAGAGCGAGTGTGCACTCGTAAAAAAAAAAAAAAATAACCTTATACAGATAGAGTTGGAAATAAGTTTTTCGTTAATAGTTCAAATTTGGCATTTTAACACTTAGATGTATAAGATTTTGGAATGTGTCGTCACGAAACTTAGAACCACCCCTTGTCACACAATGTCAAACTTCGTCGACTCCCTCCCTCTTAACGTGTGACGTACTTTAGGGATGGTCCCTAAGGTCCAAAATGGTGCGTCATTTCGTTGTTAGGCTAAGCCAATATTGCACCGGCCTAGAGCCTCAGCCGGCGAGAGGATTTCAGGATAACATTAGGCTAAAAAGATAGCGTGGTCCGAGGGGCCTCACTCCAAATTTCATGCAGCTCTATACCATAGTATAAACGGTCAAAAGAAAAACTAGCCAACCCAATCCGAGGTGTGGTAGGTACTAAACTTTAATAAGTATCTATTCAACAAAGGAACTCTTATTTCTGTAAGTATGGGCAAGAGAAAATCTATCCAATCCGAAGCGGGACGCTAAAATTTAAAAATACCTAATGAATCCCAAAAACAGCATAGTGCAATCCATACTAATACATACTAATACATATTATAAATGCGAAAGTGTGTCTGTCTGTCTGTCTGTTACCTCTTCACGCTTAAACCGCTGAACCGATTTAGATGAAATTTGCTATAGAGATAGTTTGAGTCCCGGGAAAGGACTTAAGACAGTTTTTATCCCAACATTCCCACGTGACCGCGGGGCGCTGTTAGTACTAGCTATGGGGTCGCACTACTTACCTTTTTGGCACATGTCTTCCAAAAATATATCCTGAATCCGGCCTTAATTGGGGGTTTAATTTTATGCAGGATTTTCGGGTACCCTTACTTTGGTTACTGTTACTGTTTCATAAAGGAAATACAGAGACCCACGAACTAGCTTGAAACTTTAGTTAAGTATTAATACCTACCTCTTTGATTATTCTTTTAACGATTTATCATTATTCTTAGCGTGTAGATAGCAATCTAAATGGACTCGGTCCAGAATTCTGCTACTTGTTTGGCGCCATCAACAGCGTGCATCAGTTCCTGTGTAACGTACAGCTGACAGGACACCCAAGAGACACGATATTAAGTGTCCCATCGTTTGTGGAACGACATTTACACTGCAAGGCGGATTTATCATTGAAGTGGCGGTAGAACTGTTGTCAATGTGGTGGGTTCGACATTAAAAATTGCTACACGGTAATCTTTACAAACAATCATAATACTTTACGGCCAGTATATAAAGGCCTTAAGAATCATGTTACTCCAAGTGCATCATGATAACCTATGAGATAACGATTTGTTTATTACACAATGTTTATACATTCACAAAGACATCCTACAACTACTCCGCCTGGTTATAAATTAACATAAAACACTCTCTGGTCTCTTCTTCCTTTCGTGTCGACAGTACTTTGATTGAATATGATTGTACAGAGTGGCAGAGACATCGACAATTATGTTCTCATAGATTCAGTACATGATTCTGGACACCTCTACGTTGAAATTGTTCGTCGGCTATTTTAAGATATCTGCCTGCCACCCTGTATTGTTTGAACCCAGTGGGAGGCCACGGGATAGCGGCATCAGTGACATTCTTTAGGTCACTCAATCGGTGTGGATCACAAACGCATATACCATCTCCGTATCGTCGTGGATAAAAAAATAGCTTCATTATTATATGGTAAACTATGTACAGACGCGTCAAATTTTCCCAATCAACTTTGAACCTTACGATTATGCGATAAAGTTGCAAATCTATTAAATAAATTTGACAGATTGTAGTAGCTTGATGTGCTGGCGTCTGTACTTGCATATTTAATCTAATTATTATTATTTGGATTGTGTAGAGATCCATGCATAAGTCTGTAAATATGATAATCCATCATATTTACAGACTTATGTCGTGTAACGATGGTAATAATAAATGACTAGCTTCTCCCTGCGCAACTTCGTCTGCGTGAAATTTGTTGTCCCCCCCGACCCAGCTCGTCACATCGCATCGCCTGCCCGCGCTAGTATTTCGTTTTCCTACCTCGTTGTCCTAGCGTGTAGTTATATAGCCTTCATCAAGAATTGGGCTACCAAATTGCAAAAATAATTTTTCAAATCCGACTGGCAGTTCCGGAGATTACCCCATACATACAAACAAAAAAATTATACACATTTAATATTAGTATAGATAGCATCACCACATTGTCATAATATTATCTGGGTTACAGTTGTAAACCTACCTACAGCAACCTACTTAGGTATCTTTTGAAAATACAAATAACTTAAGTGCATAATTTTGGCACGTAGTTTTAGGGACGATAAAATATTCTGTTTCAGTCGTAGAATATGTAATAGGACGTTTGCCAGCTGACTCGCTTTCAGTCTGCGGTTATAGTTCTTCGGAAAAGGCCAAGAATCGTTAAAAAACACATTTCAGGGCTCTATTTTATAGGTATGGATGTGTTGCTGTAAAATTTCGTACTGGAAGGTATGTTTTAAGATTCTGGATATTTAAGAGTCAATATTCATGACGGAACTTGGTGCTGGTATGTACTTTTAGCCGTAAGACCTCAACACTAGTTTTTAGGGAACTTACACTTTACCTTTCCTTCCGAGGTGAGGTGACTTAGGCACTGAGTAACTGGGGAGATCCATAAGGACAATACTGCCATTTATGTAGGTGTCAGTCACCTTCCAACCGAGCGGTGAGCACAGTAGTGTCCTTTTTGATAAGAAAGACTGAAAAACACCGAACATAATATACCGAATATAAATTTGAATCATTGTTTATACTACTATTTTTACAAGCAAATATTATGTAATCTAAAATGTGAAATGAGTGTGTGTGTGTGTCATTTGTGATATAAAACTGTAGATTACGGACATTCATTTAATATGGTTTTAAAGTTTGGGCAGTGCGCATCAGTGTGAAGTGTGGCAAACAAATCGTTACTATAATTGTGTAAATTATTACACAGTTAAGAAAAATATGGCTCCTAAAGATAACAATTATATAGAGTGGGCCCATCAAACAGCAGCCGAAAAAAAGACTCACGTCAGTTTTCCTCAATTGAAGTACCCTTCGCTGAGAGATGAAGGGTTAAAGGATCCAATACAATGGTTGGAAGGAAAAGCACTGGATGATGGAGCAGAAGGCTTATGGAGAATACGTGATGGGCTTTACGATTTCGACGACTTTCAAGATAAGCATCCCGGCGGAGCCGAGTGGTTGGAGCTCTCTAAGGTAATCTAATTACCGTTGAAATATATTTTTTTTGTGAGCAAAGTAGGGTTAGACCCGCGGCAATAAAATATGGAAGTCAATTTGTCCTGCGAAAGCAATATTTGTGATTTCTTATTCTATTTACGGGAAGTAAGGACTGAATTATTGTGTATGAATCATTGTTTTAGGACTACTATTCTATTCTATTGTTAACAAGCTCAACATTTGCAGGGTACTGACATAACAGAAGCCTTTGAGTGTCATCATTTAAATCCCGTTGTAGAAAAAATGATAGAAAAGTACTTTATAAAAGATGCTAAAACACCCAGGAATTCTCCATTTACTTTTGAGGAAAATGGTTTTTACAAAACATTAAAACGAGACGTTCGAGAGGTGATAAAGAAAGTACCAAAGAGTGAGCGCAAACAAGCAGATTATATTATTGATTGTCTTTTTGCTACGGTTTTGTTAGCGACAGCCATATCCTGCTGGGCTACCAACTACTGGGTTGTGTTGACGTCATACTTGGTAGCGTCTTTCGCCTTAGCATGGACCACAGTCGCATCACATAGCTATTTACACATGAAAACTAACTGGAGGATGTACCTTTTCAATTTAACTTTAATGTCGTACAGGTACGTTAAGTGAAGGTACGCACGGGCGAATTTATATCGCGCACTGGATTTTCAGAATTAGAAAGAGAATCTAACAGAGTGTATCCCAGCGCGTCAGAGATATACACTGTTGCCTTTTCAAATATCAGCAGCAGCGCGTTGAAAATTTAGTGCGCAATGAAAAATCACCCGTGGGTATGAGGGCTAAAAGTGTGAAATTTTTTTAAAGGATCTCTAAATAAAATCGATGAAGACAGCATCTTGGTGTAATACTAAATTTTTGCTCTAAGGAGACTCATAAAAACAAAACGTTTGTAAAATAATGTACCGTAGAAGCGTACGACACTTACAAACACAGATTATACTAGGGATATAAAGATAGATATCCGGATATAAATAATGATATTGTTTATTGGTTGTCATGGGTGATACGGAGGAATGAGGAAAATTTCGTTAGGAAAGTTTTGAGTATCAATGCTGTTAAGAGTAGGGGAAGAACAAAGAAACGATAGATGGACTGTGTGAATGATGTTATGGTTAGGAAGGGGGTGACTACCGAGATGACAATTAATAGAGAAGTATGAAAGAAAAGGACATGTTGGTATCAGAGCAGGAGAATGATGATGTAAATAATGATATTATTGTTTTTTACAGAGACTTCAGAGTATCCCACGTACTCTCGCATCATCTTTATCCGAACACGCTAATGGATTTAGAAATCAGTGCTTTTGAGCCAATATTGTTATGGAATCCTAGAAAGAAGTCTTTCTATTCTTACTTTTCTTTTCTGGTTGAACTTGTGTTGTACCCACTCCTCGCTTTCATTGGTTTTTTGAAGAGGTAAGATAGCTTTCATGGTATTTGTAATTTGCCTAATACTAAACTTAACACTAAAAATAGTTGGTAATTATTGCATTTTTGTTGTTTGCATTTTGCCTTTTTCCTATGAATAGGGGGGCTAGGGATTCTTCGTTTATATGACTTATACTACGGCATAAGCTATTTCCATTACTTAAGCCCCATTTACATGATGCACGTTTCTTACCTGTGGCATACCATAAAATTGAAGCAACAAATGATTTGCATTGTCAAAACACTGTTTGGACGATGACAACTTTCATTGTTGCTCATACTTATATTAAGATTCAGACAGTTAAATTGTATCATGTATATAAGGCTTTAGTCGAGCCAACACAAGAGATGTTTCTAAAAAAAATTGCTTATTATGTTTTCAGACACGTCAGCCTCTTCATCCGCAAGGACTTCTTCACCCGCCACTACAGATGGCACGATGGTATTGGCTTCCTCCTTCCCCTCTGGATGTACTTTGCCAGTGGCTCTACTCTCTTCCATGCTGTTTCGACGTGGCTGTGGATAATTAGCACTACCAGTTTCATAATATTCGCTATTGGCACAAATGCTGCTCATCATCACCCCGATGTCTTCAAAGATGGTGATCAACTCAAGTAAGTATATTATATTTACATAAATTCACGCTCACTCCCCTGAGGGCAGGCGGAACTACAGAAGGCCACCTGCTACGTCTCCTTTTGCTTCGTTTACTTTCATACATTTGCTCATACACGTACGTTTCGAGTCTGACCTTACTGGAGAACATCAACAATAAGGTCACTAAGTATATGTCCTTTTAGCTAGGTCCCGACGTTTCTACTCAGATCTGCCTTGTAAATTCCTTTTGTTATTTGACTTTCATTTACATTATTTTTAATGATTACAAATGACATTATATTAAATGTTGTATTGTTTTGGCTTTAGATTCTCCTAGGTACGGGTATATACCACTTGTACGCGTCGCAAAACTGTAATAATTGAAAGATCATCATGTTCAGAAACAGTATAATAATAATAAAGAAAAAAACAATTAGTTTCAGGCGACGCAGGCCCATAGATAATACAAGGAACCTAATAATCATACATATTTTAAGTATAAAAACCTACTATTGTGCACGAATGAGGCTGTATCTTAAAATAGACTCAAGGAAAATCATTTCATTGCAGTTACTTCTACGCAATTTTCTGATATCATATCAGGAACAATTGGAAATAATTGAAGTTAATTTATTTGTTACTACTACAATTACAAGTTTCTTCTTCATCAGGTATATGAACGGATATTCAGAAAGTTACTATTATTGCCTTCATAATATTTTATTTATTTGTTTAATTTAAAACAACAATGTTTTCACTAAGACCATTCAACTGTAAAGAAACAGTTTTCATGACCACTTTATAGCTTAGCTATAAAACTTTAAACTTCTTTACTGGATATTTGACGTTCAGCAATATTTATCTTTCTCCAGGGACACCACTGTCGACTGGGGCATGCACGAGCTCGAAGCTGTGATGGACAGGACTGACATCAACAGTAACCTCTTCACATCAATGACTTTCTTCGGAGATCATGCACTCCATCATCTGTTCCCCACGTTAGATAACGTTACTTTGAGATACTTGTATCCGGTGTTCCTAAAGCGTTGCGAGCAGTTCAGGGCTAACTTCAGATTGACATCATCCTTTGACCTTTTTATTGGGCAGTTGAGAATGGCTGTCAAAGAAGACCCTAATGTTTTGGATAGATCGAAATAATTTTGTTATAGAATTCTACTAATATTATAAACGCGAAAGTTTGTGAGAATGGATGGATGGATGTTTGTTACTCTTCCACGCAAAAACTACTGAACGGATTTGGATGAAATTTGGCACACAGATAGTTTATAACCAGGATTAACACATAGGATACTTTTTATCCCGATATTCTCACGGGATCGAAACTTATGCGGGTGAAGCCGCGGGGCGCTGCTAGTAGTTTATAAGTATGAAACGTTAGTAGTTAGTATCGCTATCGATGGAGTGCATTGTATAAGTACCAAAATTGAAAACTAATTGATTATTAATATTTTAAGGCAATTGCATGCAGTTGACATGAGAATGCTAAGAGGGATGTGTGGTGTTACACAAATGGATAGAATAAGAAATGAGTATATTAGAGGAAGTCTGAAAGTGGCACCGGTAGCTGAAAAGTTGCGTGGAAATCGGTTGTCATGGTTGCATATTATGCTACGTAGGAATGAGGAAAATATCGTGAGGAAAGTTTTGAGTATGAAACGATGGATGGACTGTGTGAATATGGTTAGTAAGAGGGTGACTACCGAGGTACTAATAGAGAAGTATGGAAGAAAAAGACATGTTGCGCTGACTCGAAATAAATTCACTTATGGGCAGGAGAAAGATGAATTGATTACTTTCGAAAAAACATTTATTTATTTAAGTTTAGCTGACCCGGAAACGTTTTGCCATATAAATTATTTCTGGCTGCCCGGCACTTCGTTTGCGTGGTGTCCTACCCTACCCCGGGGGGGGGGGTAGGGTAGGGTGAGCTACCTTACCCCTACCCTACTCCTACACTATTCCTACCCTACTCCTACCCTACTCCTACCCTACTCCTACCCTACTTCTAACCTACTCCTACCCTACTCCTACCCTACTCCTAACCTACTCCTACACTACTCCTACCCTACTCCTACCCTACTCCTACCCTACTCCTAGACTACTCCTACCCTACTTCTACCCTACTCCCATAGATATATTATTTTTTTACTAACTTACTAACATAATATTTTAGTCCTTTTGGTTTGTAAGAGTATGAACAAAATTATAGTTAGTATGATTTAGTCTTATTTTTAATACACGCTGATTTTTTAGAATAAGATTCATATATTTTGTTTTAATTTTGTTTGTTTTTCGAGTCGATCTTCTTGTTAATCGCATTTGCATTATGTAATAAAGACTGCTGATAACAACAAATGTCCTAACCTATAACTCATTCTTTGATTCTTACGATTAAATTTTGCCTTTTATTCCACTAATACCTATATTATAATAGTTATTGGCCCGAATAAGATAGACAGATTTATCAAATCTATTCTAATTTATTCTACTTAATAGACATAGAATTATATTGATTACCTGCAATATTAATGTCTCAGCTAAGTAGTAAAGTTACTAATTATTGTCTCTTTTTATCGGCCAATCTAATTTTTTGTTTATTTTTGTATGAAATAGGTAGTTCTACCTATTTCATACAAAAATAAACAAAAAATTAGATTGGCCGATAAAAAGAGACAATAATTTCTTTAGAGTTACATTAATTTGTAATGTCTATAGTTATTATCAATAATACAATATGTGTGTAGGCATGAGAGATAAGCTCGACCTTTGATTTGCGCTGTGACTTCGCTTATCAAGAGTCAGTGAATAAATAATTTATCGCAATCTAGTTTTCCTAACAATAACACTGTTTATAGAGGGTCAAACATGTAAGAGAAAATATGAAGGGATGTACAGTCAACAGCAAAAGTAGATGATCAAAATCAGAAATTCAATACTAATGAACGGAGTTCGCGTCAGAACTGTGTGGCGTCGAAGTGATTCAAAAGTATGTGATTGTAAATTATACCAAACATTTACTACTAGTACAGCTGCCATATATTCGTGATCAGTTTCGACTCCTATTGAATTTCTGATTTTGATCATCTACTTTTGCTGTTGACTGTACAGACGCCAGCACATCAAGGTACTACATTCGGTCAAATTTCTTTAATAGATTTTCAACTTTATCGCTAAAGCATAAGGTTCAAAATTGATTGTGAAAATTTGTCAGTTTCGGGTAGCTTGATGTGCTGGCGTCTGTATATGAAAACTTAAACAAAACAGTTTTAAAGTAATTACATCCTGAAATGTTACTCCTGAAACGGTTTTTCCATTTTGACCGCTATGTCTTGAGACTAAGAACGGATGGACTTCTTTCATTTATAACGAAGCTTGAAGACTCTTACAGTAACATATCCATCTTTATATTTTTAGATGTCGTAAAGGAGATGGCACATCTGATTGTAGTGTTCAGTTGTTCACCGACGCATAACAGAGACATCTGCAATACCAGAGGCAACGCAGAACTGTCTGCGGTGAATCCCCAGAGAGTCTGGGTGGGCGACTGCCGAACGATTGATATACGGTAAACTCTGCTTGCGCGATGCAGAATTTTGCGTGACGTTAGTGATCGCATATAGATGCTGCCACATCGGTAATTGCACCGGTAGTCACCCATACCCTTGAAACCAAAACACAGCGACGCTCCTTGGCAGTAGAAATAGAAATGGTGTTAGTACCTACTTTTACGAACGAGCTGCTTAACAAAAAGGCTCTACTACTACTTGATATTCCAAGAGAGTTGATAGACCTGGAAAACAAAATCCTTTAAATTACAAACGCTGAGCCGGTTTAGTTGCAAACGTGACGGGCCATTAAACCCAGTGGAACATCTTCATCACCGGCCGGACTCGTATAATTTAAATTAACCAAGAGATATCTCACCTAGAAAATGAAACAAACCTCTTTCCAGAAATTATTTCTGTGATTTTAATTAAGAAGCAGATAGTTCTCATAAGAAGGTAGGTACTATACGCGATATTTGGTATATAAAAAAAGTAAATTTAATAAATATGATGTATTAAAAGTAAATAAATGTATAAGTATTTCGAGTAAAAATAATAAACGTGTATACATCATCATTTTTCATCATTTCAGCCAAAAGACGTCCACTGCTGGACATAGGCCTCCCCCAAGCACTTCTACTTCGACCGGTTCTGTGCTTCTCGCATCCAACGGGTTCCTGCGGCCTTCACAAGGTCGTCGGTCCACCTTGTGGGAGGCCTTCCAACGCTACGTCTTCCGGTACGTGGTCGCCACTCCAGAACCTTTCGGCCCCATCGGCCATCTGTTCTGCGAGCAATGTGCCCTGCCCACTGCCACTTAAGTTTGGCAATTCTGCGGGCTATGTCGGTTACCTTGGTTCTCCTGCGGATCTCCTCATTCCTGATTCGATCACGCAGGGAAACTCCAAGCATAGCCCTCTCCATTGCCCTTTGGGTGACTTTTAGCCTTCTTATAAGGCCCATTGTGAGCGACCACGTTTCAGTGCCATAAGTCATCACTGGCAACACGCACTGGTCAAAGACTTTCGTCTTGAGACACTGCGGTATGTGGGACGAGTAGATATTGCGTAGCTTCCCGAACGCTGCCCAGCCGAGTCGGATTCGACGATTGACCTCTTTCTCGAAGTTAGACCTACCTAACTGGACAGTTTGTCCTAGGTAAACATACTCGTCCACGACTTCGAGTGTAGCGTCTCCGATCTTTATGGGAGTGGGTGTTACATGGGCATTTGACATGACCTTCGTTTTGTCCATGTTCATTTTAAGACCCACTCTTTCGGAGGCTCTACTGAGGTCATCGACCATTGTACTGAGGTCCTCCATAGTCTCAGCCATGACTACGATATCGTCGGCAAACCGAAGGTGAGTTATGTACTCGCCGTTGATGTTGACGCCAGCCCCTTTCCAGTCCAGAACCTTGAAGACATCCTCCAGTGCAGCGGTGAACAGTTTCGGAGAGATAACGTCTCCCTGTCTTACACCTCGCTGCAGAAGGATAGGTTTCGAGGTCTGATCCTGGAGTCGGACTGACATAGTGGCGTTTTCGTACAAACACTTCAGCACCTCGATGTACCGATAGTCGATCTGGCACCGTTGAAGAGACTGCAGCACAGCCCATGTCTCGATCGAATCAAAGGCTTTCTCGTAGTCCACGAACGCTAAGCAGAGAGGCAGGTTATATTCTTCGGTCTTCTGTATAACCTGTCGCAGCGTATGTATGTGGTCTACGGTGCTAAAGCCTTTACGGAATCCGGCTTGTTCGGGAGGCTGGAAGTCGTCAAACCTGCGCGCGAGACGGTTCGTGATGACTCTCGAAAACAGCTTGTAGACATGGCTCAGGAGTGAGATGGGCCTATAATTCTTAAGAAGGGCATTGTCGCCCTTCTTAAAGAAAAGTATCACCACGCCTCCGTTCCATGCCTGTGGTGTTTTGCCCTCGAGTATGACGGAACCAAACAGCTTCTGAAGGGCCTTAAGAACGGGTTTTCCGCCGGCCTTCAGCAACTCGGCCGTAATTCCGTCATCACCCGGCGCCTTGTTGTTTTTGAGCTGCTTCAGAGCCATCCTAATCTCGTACAGGCTGACGTCCGGGATGTCTTCGGTATAGTGCCGGGTCAATCTAGCTCTCGGGTCGTTTGCCAGATTCATAACGGGGTTACTTGTTGACGTGTATAACTGTCCATAGAACCTCTCGATCTCTCTCAACAGCTCAGGTTTGGCGGATACGATCCTGCCATCTTCGGTCTTCAGTTTCATAAGCTGGCTCTGCCCAATAGACAGATCTCTAGCAAAGACCTTGGAGACTTTATTTCGCTCTATCGCGTCCTTAATACGGTCTGTATTAAAGCGGCGAAGATCGCTTTTCAAGGACTTGGAGATCCGTCTATTGAGTTGCCGGTAATTTTGCGCATCATCCGAAGACTGCAGGATCATCTCGCGCCTCTCCTTCATGAGCCGCAAAGTAGGATCAGAGAGCTTCTTTTTTGAATTCGTACGACGGGTCTTGAAGATCTTAGACCCGACCGTATGGACAGTTTCCACGAACCCATCGTTATAATCGTCCACGGAGCTCCCTAGGCATTCGAAACGATTCTGGAGTTCGAGCTGAAAGCTCTCGGGGTTATGGACCTGGATCGGTGCAGGACGGAGCGTAGACTTCATCAGTCGAGATCTTTCCAGCTTGATATTTAAGTTCAATGTGCCTCTTACCATGCGGTGATCACTTCCGGTTTTCACCGCGTTGATCACAGAGACATCATTGAACACTTGCTTCTTCGTCGACATAATGAAGTCAATCTCATTTTTAGTTGCAACATCCGGGCTCTGCCAGGTCCACTTTCTGTGCTCACGTTTTCTGAAGAAGGAATTCATCATAAAGAGGCCTTCCTTCTCCATAAAACTGGCCAGTAGGTGGCCCCGGTGGTTCCGGCGTCCAACTCCAAATTGCCCCACTCGCAGCTCATCATCGTTTCGTTTACCCAGTTTCGCGTTAAAGTCCCCCATGACAACGGTAAAGTGAGTTTATACACAAAATTTTAAATAGATAGTAGGGAATATTAGATAAATTTGTACCTCATCTCTTCCTACACACTCAAATATTACAAATTAATTTCCGTTCGAAAAAGAAGAAAGTACTTTGGTACTAATTTCACGAAATCACAGGTCTAAATCTGTAGTTTTGTAAAGTAAATACGGTCAGTAAGATCTCATAATGATCACGCCTGTTGAGTTTCCGCGAAACCTATTTTGATTTCCCGGGAATGTGACTGAATAAACTGATACTTTCCGTAGGTTTTATAAACGGTAAAAGAAACATACTGCATTTTTTTACTGTTACATTTTATTATGGAAAAGTATCTATATTAATTCGTGCTCGAATTTGTTTCCCGAAAACTTAATTTTAAAACGGGCAATTCTTGGCAATGTTTTTATTTCTGCGAAATGGACCATCTCTTGACGTCGATCTCGTGAAAAGGATCATTTATAAGCTGACGGGTTATACGTGGAAGGCCCACACAGATGCTGGCAGAGAGTTTCACATTTTGGTCTTGTGCATATTAATTGTGGAGGAAACGTGTTGAGTACGACTAGTCGGTATATCGACCAACTGCGGATGGTACCCTACAGTAAGTAGTCCGGTCGTGAAAAGGGGAAGGTGGGAACAGGTCGTGGTCCTCCCGTGCACACTCTCCGAAGTACAGTCTGTAGTCTTCTACCAACAGACAAGCGACATTACGCCGATGAGCTAGGCTGTGAAGCCTAGCCCAGACGGTTATTTCGGCAAAAAGGAAACTCACCTGGAGACTGCAGGGACGCCTGAACTCCCCGAAGATGCCCACCGGGTTCTCCCTTCCAGTCGCCGACTGGCACGGTTACATTTTGGGATTTTTCACGAGGTGGCGGGGCAGCCTTTCACACGTGTCTGGCGTGCTAGTTATGCCTACAACTTCGTACGGTCGGCCAACGACAAGACCGTGCTTCGGATCCCGCTTCCCTCCAGAGACAGTTACCATGACGAAGTTCACTCCTAGGCTAAGACCAGCCTTGGACAACGCAACTGCCAACTCTTGATTTCTTAAGGCACTGGTACCGTCCCACGCGACGACGAAACACTGCAGGCTGCTTGACGCCAAACTGCGTTGGGAAGGTGGTCGCGAGCCAAGCTGATGTTAGCCCTACCACCACAAGGGAAGAATTGGCCACATATATACAAGGTGATGAATGCCTTGAGCGCTGGGATCAGTTCAGTGACTGGTGGAACAAACTGCGCTACACGAGGAGGTTTCTTTATGCATCCCTGTTGATGTAATCCATATCCATACTAATCACATCACATACATATATTATAACGGCGAAAGTTTGTGAGTGTGTGTATGTTTGTTACTTCTTCACGCTCAAACGGCTGGACAAATTTTGAAAAAATATTGCATGGACGTAGCTGACACCCTGGATTAACATATAGGCTACTTTTTATCCCGATATTCCTACGAAATTGACATTTACGCGGGTGAAACCGCGGGGTGCAACAGCGAAAGTGGTCTGTCTGTTTCCTCTTCACGCTTAAACCGCTGAACTGATTTAGATGAAATTTGGTGTAGAGATAGTTTGATTCCCGGGAAAGGTAATAGGATAGTTTTTATCCGGATATTCTCACGGAATCGACAATTATGCGGGTGAAACCGCGGGGCACTGCTAGTATCTTATAACTAACGATGCTAATTGTCAAATTAAAATGAATAATTTAACTTTGTTTTTACTTTATTACTCCTGTAAAAATATTAAATGGAGCGATAATCCTATCTGGGGGATAGGATTATCGCTCCATTTAATATTTTTAGTGTTCTATACAAAAATTGGCAAAATACGCTTTACTTTAACACATCTGTTAGGTCTTATCCTTGCGGAATAAATAGAGTGGACTGTATGTTGAAACTGGTATATTATCAATTACAATAAAATTACTATCCCGACAATTGTGTGGCGTTACGGGGTGCGCGACGCGGGGTGGTTTGCTCGGACGCGCGCGGGCAAGTGGCGAGTGCGAGGGGCCGCGGGACGTGAGCCGCGACATGTTCGAGGCGCGTGCGGCTTGGAGGCGACGACGACGGCGGGGGGCGCACGGTGCGAGGGAGGCGCGGGTGAGCGCCTTGGTCCCGAGGGTTGCGCGTAGACACATCTTATAAAACAACTATAATACGGTCCAAAATACGGCGGCAACAGACATATTGTCCTAGTCACCGGTGCGTATTTTCATGGCTTGACAAAATTCTAGTGCCAACTTTAAATATTGTTCTTATCTAGGCATGAGAATATAGAGGAATTCATAGGTGAACCGACCTTAACGACGCAAAAACTGATACGACAGAACAAGATTGCGAAAAAATAACTTACACTTAGCCATTTTTTATTTGAAGTCGTTAAGTGTTTAGAGTTATCAACTGTTTACAAAAGCATTTAATATAAACAGGCGGGTTTAGGTCCCCGATTTAATCAATTTCCACAGTTTAGACAGTACACATCGTACAGTAAAGTGTGATAAATAAAACTGGTAATTGTGTCATTATTCAAAATGGCTCCCAAAGATACGGGATATATTGAGTGGGCACATAAAACAGCTGAGGAGAGGAAGACTCATGTAAGCTTCCCTCAATTGAAGTACCCTTCATTGAGAGATGGAGGGTTTAGGGACCCCGTACAATGGCTGGAAGGAAAAGCCATGGACGATGGAGCTGAAGGATTATGGAGGATACGGAATGGACTTTACGATTTCACAGATTTTTTGCAAAAGCATCCTGGCGGCGAGGAGTGGTTGGAGCTTTCCAAGGTATGATTAAGAGTGAAATTATTTTTTTATTTTAGTGATTACAACAAAGATTAATAAAATTTAAACACACACACAATCACACACACACATAGAATTCTATCACATAGAATTATTTCAAATTTTTCTCTTTGCAAAATTCGCAGATGGGGGGGAAACGGTATTTTTTTTACATTTTTCATCAAAAGTCGAAAACTATGCAGCCTAAAAAAAAGGAAATTATGTTTGAGAATGTGCAAACTTCGCTTTTTCATATGATACCCCACATGCCCTAGTAGCCCCACTTCAAATTTTTCAGAACCCCTTTCAGTCCGTATTGCAATAAAACAATTCTTTCTTATTTGCAAAATAGTTTCTAAAACTGTTCCAAATTTCAAGTGTAGTAAGCATTAGTAGTTCTTGAGATATCCAGCTGTGACAGATAGACAGACAGACCGACAGACAGGCAGACTGAGTCTCACCATAAGGATTCCGTTTTTAAAAACTATCCTTCATTAGAAGGTCAATAAGTATTTAGACGACCAGTTAAATATTTCCCCTGAATCCATACTAATCCATCCATATTATTAATATTATAAATTCGAATGTAACTCTGTCTGTCTGTATGTTACCTTTTCACGCCTAAACCACTGAACAGATTTCGATAAAATTTGGTAGAGAGATAGATTGCATCCCGGGGAAGGACATAGGATAGTTTTTATCGACATACCTCGCGGGCGAAGCCGCGGGCGGAAGCTAGTATAATATAAATGAATCAATAGGTTGATTATTGTTGATTTCTCATTAGATCTGGAGATTAATGAGGGAATTATATATCTTGAAACTGAACCTACATCTTGCAGGGCACAGACATTACAGAAGCATTCGAGTGCCACCACTTCAATCCAGTTGTAGAAAAAATTAAAGAAAAATATTACATTAGAGACGCTCAAACACCTAGAAATTCTCCATTTACCTTCGAAGAGGATGGATTTTACAAAACTTTAAAACGATCGGTGATAGAGGAGCTTAAGAATATTCCTCCAACTGAGAAAAGACGAACAAATCTGATTATAGATGGACTTTTTTCGACGTGTTTAATAACTTCAGCTTTATCTTGCTGGGCTACAAACTATTGGGTTGTGATGGCGTCTTACTTGGTAGCGTCTCTCGCTTTAGCATGGAACACCGTCGCCGCACACAACTATATCCATATGAAAACTAACTGGAGGATGTACCTCTTTAACTTTAGTTTATGGTCCTACAGGTAAATAATCATAATCATTTTACTTTATGATGACACATGATAAATACTGCCAAACGCGATTTTGAAAATTTAAGGTGAGTAAGACCACCGAAGTAGCACGAAAATAAAAAGATGTCATGTATAGAATAATAATAAGAATCATTGTCATTGCATCATTAGAAGAACAAAAGTTTTCAGAGGTTCATTTATTTTAAATAGTGTCCATCATTAGCAGGTCAATAATTTTTGAGACGATAAGTTAAATATGGGAAATATTTAACTTATCGTCTCAGAAATTATTGATTTAATCAATTTAATTTCCTCACATATTTTTTCCCCAGGTGAATTTAGACATGCTCTCTTAGGATTAATTAAACTACTCCATGAGGACAACAAAAATCAACACAGTTCATAATGCTACAATTAACTTTGTGTCTATTATTAATGTTACAATTAACGGTGTTACCCTGTCTCCAAGCTTGACATCGCCTCGGTTATCAAATGATTATAATAATATAATTATTATTACAGGGACTTCAGAGTATCACACGCTCTTTCACACCACATTTATCCCAACACTCTCATAGATTTGGAGGTCAGTGGATTGGAGCCTCTAGTGTTTTGGAATCCTAGGAAGAAGCCGTCATACGCATACTTGACTCTCTTGATTGAGTTGGTGGTGTTCCCATTCTTATTTATGGTCAACTTCGCAAAGAGGTAAGATATTATTTTAAGTTTCATGCTTAGGCATAGAGAGCCTTACTTCTCCGATTGTAACACTCTTATGTACGTTTTCAGGTTTATCAGCAATTTCGTTCGCAAGGGCTTCTTCACCCGCCACTACAGATGGCACGATGGCATCGGTCTCCTCCTTCCCGTCTGGATGTACTTTGCCAGTGGCTCTAGCTTATTCCACGCGTTTACGATGTGGCTCTGGATTAACTGCACTGCCAGTCTTATCTTCTTCACGATTGGATCCAATGCTGCTCATCATCATCCTAAAATCTTCAAAGATGGTGATCAAGTCAAGTAAGTTAATTCAGTTAGTGTACGTAGCTCACTAAGTGAATTTGGCGGGTATATCTAAAAATAGATCAAATAAATTACAGTAGAATCAGTTTTTAAGCAACGAGCCTACCTGCAACGGGCTTAGACTTTTCACTGGTTCATAAATTCCTGGTTTACCCAATATCGACATTAATTGCTAGTTTATCATTTTTCAGGGCATCAACTATTGACTGGGGCATGCACGAGCTCGAAGCTGTGATGGATCGCAATGACATCAACGACAATTTCTTCAAAGTGATGACTTTCTTCGGTGACCACGCACTGCATCATCTCTTCCCAACCTTGGATCATGCTGTTTTGAGGCATTTATACCCCGTGTTCTTAAAACACTGTGAAGAATTCAGGGCTAACTACAGACTGACGTCACAGTTTGACTTTTTCATTGCTCAGCTCAAAATGGCAGTGAAGGAAGACCCCACGCTATTAGAGGAATCACAATAAGTTAATTGTTGTACTGGTTTAAATTGTAAGAAACAATAATAACTTTGTATTATTAAATGCGACAGACCGTCCTTGTTTTTTGTTATGCTGGTGTCCTGTGGTTATTTTTTTTTTAAAACGATAAAGAGCTTTTACGATGTAGGTACGGCATTTCATAAAACTTTCAAGCCCTTGTTTTTCGAAATGAACGAATCGATTTCAATGACTTATGCGTATGAAGTTTAATTAAAATTGGTTCATTCAATTAAAAAACAAGGGCTTGAAAGTTTGTATGAAATGCCGTACGTACGTCGTAAACGCTCCTAAAAGTAAAAATTTATGTGCCGTTTTAGCGACAAGCACGAGTGATCGCTGTAACGACTTTACATATTAATTATTATTTAACATATTAAAATTATGTTTATGGGCTGCCAATAGCCAGGTTTGTTACTACGAGACTGTAGTAATAAAAACGAGAAAAATAAAGTAAAATATTATTATGCTTCAATAAACGCCGTTCCGAGCCTGCTTGATTTGGCAGACTCACGGTACTCCCAGAATCTTTAAGTTTTCAATGAAAATCCTGCTTCAATATTGAAACAGTGGATGGAAGGAACAATTTTCATTTTTAAAAGTAGGATCAACATTCCCATATCCTGTGTTTGCATGCTCTATAATATTAACAATAGGGGTTTACATGGACTAAGAAAGAGGAAATTGTCTATAAAAATCATTTAACAAGAACATTTTAAGAAAATACATTTATTATAAGAAACACGACTAGAAAGCTCAGTCAACATTCAGAATGAATGTAGAAATCTTTTCTTTCTTATTTAGTTTCAAGAAACATAAGAAAATGGTAAATTCTTTAGACGTTACTTTTGCAGGTAGATTTACGAGCAATCTTTTTCTTTTAAGTTTGTTGTTTTAATACCTACTTAAATAGTCTGAGAAGTTTTGTCTACAAACATTGTTTAAGTGTTAATGTTTATTTATGAATGAATGACTTAACAGGTAAAGTTAGTTTCAACTTTCAGCTGAACTGTACTGCGAAGTCTTTCTTTTGTAGTAGACTGCGCTTCAGGTCATGTAGCCCCTCAATACCTAGATTAAGGGGCTACATGACCTGACCTGACTACATAAAAAAGAAGCGCGAGGACACAACGCTGGTAATTTATTGCAAAATATGAAGCAATTATCTATTTACAAAAAATCTATTGTTTGGACTAAAAGATTAAAACACTAGTGAAGTATGTTGGAAGTATGGAAGAAGAAAACGTGTTGCGCCGACCCCAAGTAAACATGGGATAAGGGCAGGAAGATGATGACTAGTGAAGTATGTTGCTTGTAGAATAATCTGTCAAAAAATAAGTATAATTATTAGTAGGGTTAGTCTGTATATTAGTAGGGGTCTTATTGTTAAAAGACAGTTTTTAGAGGTATCTTCATGATTTTTTTCTATCGTATCAAATTTGTTATTATGTTTTCAACACACTATCTAACTAGCATATATCCTGAAGAATACCATAGGTATGTTTTTCTGATTTTGTTTATTGTAGTCGATCATATACTTTTAGGCATTGTAAAACTTGCATTTTTTGCGTTTAGGTCCTGTAGTCCCCATATGGGGTGTATGCTGAAGTAGCCCGCGAAATGCAATTTTTCTTACTTTTTTTGCAATTTGCAGGTCAGCGACCTTAAAAAATATGATTTTACAGAGTTATAATCATTAGGATCAGAAATACAACACAATCAAGTAGGTAACAAGCAAGTTTCCTAAGCGCCTAACAGATGTTTGTAGTAAATTAAAACATTGTAACAATCGTATAAAATATGTAGGGTGAACGAGTTTGAGCCGTCTGGCCCAATTCGGTAGACATTGGCAAATGGATGCGGGTCAGCTAACAAAACGGTCCTGTCCTTATGTAGGAACTACCTGCGCCCCGCGGTTTCACCCGCATAGGTTTCAATCCCGTGGGAATATCGGGATAAAAAGTATCCTATGTCCTATGTTCTATGTTATGGGTTTGGTTTCCGCACTTAGTCCTTCAGTGGACCATTATGCGTGGATCCTATCTCCTAATCCAAGACATGTTCTACGCTAAGTTAGGGGAAAATATGCGGCACATTCACGCAAAATGGCCATCGTTCAGCATAATGCTGTGACTCTAAGCGAGACAGAGTCACAGCGCTGGTGGTCACGGAGCGGACACGGTTAAGACATGTGCCAAATGAAAAACTCAAACTCAAAGCATTTATTTCAATTAAACCTTGTACAGGCACTTTTGAATTGTCAAAATTAAATATCTGTCAGTTAGTCAGAAAGTTGAAGTTGCCCATTCCAAAACGTAGATCTCTATGGAGAAAAACGGGAAAGAAACTCCATGGACACTCTTTTATTCAAGATATTACAAAATCCTGGGTACATTATTCTTGTTGCTTCTATATGACAAGGGTATGAAGGGGTCATCAATAACGCAGAAGGGCATCAAAATCTACCCGAGAGATTTTGAGTAATAATCGAATGATGATATCATATTTTATGTAGATAGATCGATAAATTGTTTATTTTTATTTTTTTTATTTATTTGCCAGAATATAGGTACTTATACAATAACATGGTAAAATAATTTTATTCTAACTATATTCGACTTATGAGTCGTGCAAATATTTCTAGTTCATTAATATATCATGAAATTACATCAATATCATTAGTCATTCATTAGTCATACACATCATACTCACAATAAAATGTAAGTCTTGCTTCGTTAATATTAATTGGGCACATTACATTAAAAATATATTAAATTAGGTAGTTTATTAGGTTATATCTCACAGTCAACACAGTTCATCAATTTATTGATGAGGTTTTTATATAATGTCAATAATTATAATTTAAATAAGTGTTAGTAAATTTATATTATAGGGACATCATGTCTCCTTAAAATTTAAATAATCATCTATTGAATAAAAACATCTGTCACAAAGCCAATTTTTTAAAGTTCTATGAAATTCTAAGTTATTATTTTTTCTTATTTTTTCCGGTAGTTTATTATAATCTTTCACCGCCATGGTGTAGCAGTTTCTGTTACACAACTTTTTTCCGAAGTGCGTAAACTAATTTGTGATTTTTTTTACAAACAAGATCTACGCGTTACGTGAGATTTCTAATTACAATAATTATCAATATTTATTCCAAGAAATTTTATTTCATTTACTTCTTCAATGATGTTATTATAATATTTTAATGGCAAGTCTATTGTGTATTTTTAATTTATTTTACTATTATAAGTCAGGTATCTCATGAATTTAGTTTTATCGGTATTTATTTCTAAATTATTTAGAATTAACCAGTCATGTACACCCTTTAGAGTTTCATTGTTGACGTTTATCGCCTGATCAATAGTAGCTTCTTTAGTTAAAACAGTGGTATCATCTGCGAATAGTACAATGTACTGATCCGTTGATTCTGGCAATTCGTTTATATATATTACGCTAAAAACAATATCGGGGCTAGCACTGTCCCTTGTGGTACGCCATAGTGATTCGTTGAGTACCTATACGTTACTTGAGTGTTTATTCTCTGGATGCATTTTTACAATCTCTGTGCAGTTTTCTACCCCTTAAATAACTTTCAAACCAATTGTAAGCAGGGCCTCTTGTACCGTCTTATACCGTTTATTAAGTATTCAGAACGTAATCAGTTCAAAAGATATATTTTTTGTTCAACTTCAATACAATATTTTCATGATGGAAAATGTCAATACTGAAAAAAAATGCTTTGAGACGTAACATTTTTAATATTTTCTACCTATTCATTGTTTCAGTATTCAGCTTTTTTATATAAAGAATTTAAGTCTCAAAAGAATAAGTTTCACCCTTAAAATAATTGGTTTCAGCCTGTAAATGGTCTTGATTTTGCCCACAGCTTAGACCGGCGATACCGGTATGTCAAAGAGCCAAAAAATCCAGGACATGTGACATCTACCAATCTGTACTGCGCCTGTGTGGTAGATTATAGCCCACTCCTATGTACACCAGCAGTGGAAACATTATAGGCGGATTATGCATGTATGGATTAGTATGGATGTTATCGGAATCTTACACATATCGTACAGCATATCGTACAGCATATGTCACAAATAGCTCACTTTGCATGTTTTGCTCTATGTGGACGCAAATACTCACTGTGATTCACGGACACGCGCGAGTTGATGCTGCACAAGCCTTTGCTTGCAAGCTAAGCGTTCCCTCTGGGTGGTTTGTTGTTGCACGTGACGTCATGTCAGTGCTATAACTTTCAGTAAGCATACTATTTTAGTACGTGATGGCTCGCCAGCTAACTCCAAGTGTGCTGAAACGGTCGAATTTGTTTGCTGTGCGAGACATTCTGTGACACTTTGCAACGTCTGGCCTTCCAATTCGCCGGACCAATTTATAGGTTTGCGATTATGGCAAAGATAAGTGCAGGCTTCTTTAAACGGGAATGTGGACCAGTTGGTAGAACAACGGATAGTAGGTCAAGTTATGAAACTTTAATATCTTTCAATAATTAAGGAGACGATGCTCTTTAGTATGTTTTGTACGGTGGCCTTAAAATGCCATTTAATTAAAGTTTGACAAATGATTAGATTCCAAAATTAAAGTCCCAAGAAGCTAATAAAAAAAGTATTAATCCACCAAACAAACATACTCTAACACATCCTCCATTATCGGATAGTGATTGAATCGACAGCAAATCCATTGGAAAAAAGAAATAAGAAATCACGTGAAGTAGCTTCACAATAAATAATCCTAAAATAAACAAGTACTTGTAAAGAGTATTGGAGAAAAACGTAATTTCCGCTGGGATCCGAATCACATTTTAAGCGTAACGCTTCTGTCAGTTAACCGTTCGTTCTACCCTCACTTAATTATTGGAAACGTTTTTCACATCGATTTGGCGCGAACCGTGAATGTCCAGTATCGTGTGAGCGTATTTTTCTTATTAAGCTGTCTGTATACTTATATTTATGTGCCAATGTTTTTATTATTGGTTTTTGAACCTTAAAAGTTCTTCGGAATGAAATCAACAGTTATAAAAAATTGGTCTTGGTCTTGGAATGAAAGATTTACGACGCCTGCAAAAAACTTTATCAATTCCTAAAAGTTTGGAAAACTGATTCAAACTATCAACTAACTACTTTTAACTATTTTGTCCAGAAACTGTTTGTTTTAATTTTCTAAAATGTTGTCCCTTTTTTTTCAGTTATTGTCTGTTTTATGATATGGAACTGTCTCTAATTACCGAACACATTACCTTAACAAAAAAGGCATTTAAGCCGGCTTTAAGGATTAGAAACATATTGACCTCTCGGGGGCACTTCATACAAATTCTGTGAGGGCTTTATAGGTGTTTAAGGACTATTTATGTTATAATGAAGACCGTGGCTATTATTACAAAATAAGGTTGTAAATCTGTTGGAAGCGCACACGTGGGAGGTATCGTTCACCCTCACGGAGGGACCCCTGATTGCATCTACGCCTGATTTATTCCTGCACTCAATATATTTCTCGGTGCGAGTTACTTAGGACCAGCGCTTGACTCTGCACTCAGAAGTGTTTGTTCTAGAAAAGTATAAATTATTATCATGTTTTAAATTGAGAACTTATATCCCTCTTACAGTTAGCAGTGGTGGCCCAGTGGTAACGGCCGCGACTTATGAGTTGTAGGTCGTAAGTTCGAACCCAGGCAGGCGCTTTACTTTCTGTAAATTATTTCATCACCGCTGCTCTCAAAACGGTGAGGGAACGTTTTTCTTCACCGTTTTGAGAATACTGGAATGTGCTAGAACCAAAAATTTTAAGATAATTATGTGACATCTACCAAACCGCACTGGGCTCGCGTGGTATATTACAGCATACTCCCTCCCGAAGACAAGAGGCCTGTGTCCCAGCAGTGGGAATATGTTGATTAAAGATAATCCCTCTTAGAAACTTTTTGTGTAATATCCTTGACGGGCTTGTGGTTTTTACAGATTTGCGCCATCATTTCCAGTCTGTCCTTTGTCAACAGAGATTTAAGCGAAAAATTAATTAGATTTTGTTAGAACTTAGATTGGACTAAAACTGTTTATTGCTTCGCCTTATCGGATGCTCATCAACCCACTTGTCACGGACATAACTTATATTATTTAAATCTAAATTTTGGCGCATTGGTCGCAAGCGCCACTGCTGATTATGAGGGCAAAGGTACCTACAATTCTCAAGTCGCGGCAAAGTGTTATTTGGTTTTTCTCTCTGGAATTTCTCAGTAGCAGCTTGGAGTCTGGATTTGTGCCCAATTTGTGACGATAGGCTGGCCACCTATTCTCTATAACTATTATATAGCTCAACGCATTTATCTATCTATATAAGGTGTTAAAAAATTAACCTGACAAACTTTAAAAGGTGCTTTAGACCATCGAACTGAACAATTTTCACTATGGGACCAATTCTGAAATCACGAAAAAAAAATCAGTTCTTTCATACGAAAGTTCTATACCTACTTGACCAAAATGTACGAAATAGCGAATTTTTTTTGTCGCGACCAGAAGCTAGTTTCAAATAAATGCTTTGAGTTTGGCGAACTGTGGGTGTAGGTACTTACTATAAGTACTTTTGGTTCTAGTAGGACATGCCGGTTTCCTCACGATGTTTTCCTTCACCGTTTTGAGAGCAGTGGTGATGAAATAATTTACACAAAGTAAAGCGCCTGTCTGGGTTCGAACCTACGACCTACGCGACTCGTAAGTCGCGGCCGTTACCACATGGCCACCCTGCAGACCTGAGTAAATGGTTGTAATTTCAACTCGATACCTCTACGCGTTCCCATGATAAAGAGTCTTGACAGACAGACGGACGGACGGACAACAAAGTGATCCTACAAGGGTTCAGTTTTTTCCTTTTGAGGTACGGAACCCTAAAAAAGTTGCCTTGAATGTAGACACGAGTTCAATAAATTTTCTATTTGCAATCGAACTTTGCAAGTATTTATTGAAAACTTCCCTGCTATGCATGTAAATACTCGTAATATGGAGTCTCGATATTGGAATTCTGTGCCTGCTATCTGAATTTATTGACGCAAAGCCGTTACCTTCTAAATTGTAAGTTCATATGAACAAATTCTTAGAATAATATGCGATCTAAGTACTTCGCATGTTTACGGCATAAGGTGACAAAGTCCGACTTCACGAAATGGTACACTTTCGATCTAACGCGTGATTTACGACGCGTAAAACACTTGAAGCAAACAAACAGCTCAAAGTACGGTATCACTGCATGTTATTCAACTTTGTGTAAACAAGGAGTCGTTTCTAAGCATTTGCAAGAGACGAGTGTTGAATGGAGGTAAAAACAGTTACGACTGTACAGGAAAGGAAATTGTCATCATTTCCCACAATCCTTGTCGCAGCGTTTCCTCGACTACAAAAAGAAAACTTCTTCGAGGAATAGTTCTTTATGCAGCCGAGTTCACAGAACTCCCTTCAATTGAGTGGCACTAAACCTTAAGAATTGTAAGAACGCTACACACTATAGCAAAGTACGAAGTACTTCTTAATTTTTCAATTTAATTTAAATACCAAAGGGAGCATTGAGTTTATTGAATGTGTAAGGTTTAGCTTTGAACAATTTCATCAGAACTTTACTAGACTTGAATGTTAAATAAATGCACCGAAAAGACGGTTAGGTAAGTACATTCGTGTTTAAACACGTGTAAAAGCTTGATACCGTTGAGGTACTCGTCTGTGCACCATATAAACATTTGAATACCGCGGGCAGACAAATAAATATTTCAATGCGGAGTGGAGGCGAAGTGTAAGTCATTCATCGCCTGAGAGTGTCATTTAAATGTGATTCATGAAAATGTACTCGGTCGTAGCGTATTCACAGCTAGAGAAGTTACACACGTTACTGTCGAAACTCGTATTCTGTCTGCAGTTATTCCTAGAAATGTTTTACACTTTTATAGTCCTTTTGTGTCTCTATCTCGTGGAGTTATTACAAAGTTCTGTGAGATTTTTTTGGCTAAATTATAAAACAGAAAATGTTCATGAAAACAGTATCTCCTTAAAACAAAACTATAATTAACAAAAGCTATTCAGGTCACAGGCTAACTTAAAAATTCAGCTCATCAGAAAAGTTGGATCGTAAATTAAATAATCGTAAAAGTTCAGAGACTCGGTAGCGAGAAAGAGTCCATATTTTTTGTCCTTTTAAACCGTTGAATTGGTAACGGAACACGGAGCACGTATTTATATAAAGTTCGTCGGCGACCCGATGCCATCGGCAGTATGTCAGGCCCCTAACTCCACAAATATGTATGCGAAGCTGCAGCTCTCTAAAAGCTTTTGTCCAACACGCATGGTTATTTTCTTGAGATGTTCACATTCGCTCACAATGCATATTTTATTTGGGTAAATATGTAGCTACTTGAAAATTTACTGCGAACAGTACCACTAGTTTACTTAAAAGCAACCTATTTGCTTCGAAACGAGTAACTTTCGCTTTGAACGAGTATAGTACTGACAGTGATTACGAGTTTGAGAGTCAAGATAGTCCTGAAATGATTTCATAGGTTGATCTTTTGTTTTGGTAAATCAATATTACAGTACATAATCAGCTTATAATGTTCCCATAGCTGGGGCACAGGCCTCCTCTTTTCAAGAAGGAGTGGGCTGTAATCTACCACACGGGCCCAGTGTGGGTTGGTCACATATCTTTAGGCTGCCTCGCTACTGCAGCACCTCGGGAATGTTCGGGGAGGCGCGCAACGACTACTTTCCCGCGACGATGCGCAAGCGGTGCGCGTCTCTGGTGTGCAGAGTGCGGGGCAGCGCCAACACCGTCCTAGCGATGATCGCTAACAGACTGGATTGCCCTTATATCCTATGGCAATACTGCAGCAGACATTGTTTCATTGTCAGTGTTAGTATTTGTCTGTGCTTGTTATCCTGTCTGTATCCATTCTTTTATGTATTTGTTACATAAATTACTTTTATTTTTATTTATGAATTTTTCTTTCTAAGACATGTTTTCCTCGCGATTTATTTATTTACTTATTTATTTAGGCAACCAACAGCGATACAAAAAGTATGTTACAGAGTATGTGTATTACAGTATTGTAGATATGGCTAATAATAGGTTTCCCTGTATAGGTAACTAGGATATGTATAAAACATGCGAATAAAAAAAAAAATGATTTAACAGTAGGTGAGTGCGTAAATGAGAATAAGTATGGCGAAATCATGTCTATAATTTGGTGATAAAATGATAAATCAGCTTCAAAAACAAATCATTTCGGAAATAAATCTATTTGATGTTGGTGACATTGTGGTGAATTCCGCAGCACAGAATGGATTATTGTATGTCAGACGTGACTTTGTGTATATTATTTATTTTATATTTATAATTATCATAACCCGCTGGCGATGGGGTTCTGTTATGTGTATAAAAAAGTGAACAATGCATTTTTGTCGTAATATGTGCTTGAAACATGAATCATACTTTTATTTTTTAAACAATGCCTTTTATTTATTCAACTTCGACAAAAGTCAAATAGGTACCTAAGTTTGACGCGAAATGTAGGTACTCGGATATCTGTGGTAGGTACAATCCATTCACAGTTATTTCACCTCTGACAGAAGCAACCCAATAGCAACCTTATTGTAACGAGAATAAAGATCGCTGTGATTTTGATGGACTTGTCAATGGCAGAAATCGAAAAGCAACCTTATTGTAATGACAATAAAGATCGCTGTGCTTTTGACGGACTTGTCAATGGTAGAAATCGAAAAGCAACCTTATTGCAATGACAATAAAGATCTCTGTGATTTTGGCGGACTTGTCAATGGCAGAAACCGAACAGCAACCTTACTGCAATAACAATAAAGATCACTGTGCTTTTGACGGACTTGTCAATGGCAGAAACCGAACAACAACCTTACTGCCATAACAATAAAGATCACTGTGCTTTTGACGGACTTGTCAATGGCAGAAACCGAAAAGCAACCTTATTTGCAATGACAATAAAGATCACTGTGCTTTTAAGGACATGTCAATGGCAGAAATCGAAAAGCAACCTTATTGCAATGACAATAAAGATCTCTGTGATTTTGACGGACTTGTCAATGGCAGAAATCGAAAAGCAACCTTATTGCAATGACAATAAAGATCGCTGTGATTTTGACGGACTTGTCAATGGCAGAAACCGAACAGCAACCTTATTGCAATGACAATAAAGATCACTGTGCTTTTGATGGACTTGTCAATGGCAGAAATCGAAAAGCAACCTTATTGCAATGACAATAAAGATCACTGTGCTTTTAAGGACATGTCAATGGCAGAAATCGAAAAGCAACCTTATTGCAATGACAATAAAGATCTCTGTGATTTTGGCGCGGACTTGTCAATGGCAGAAACCGAAAAGCAACCTTATTTGCAATGACAATAAAGATCACTGTGCTTTTGACGGGCTTGTCAATGGCAGAAATCGAAAAGCAACCTTATTGCAATGACAATAAAGATCGCTGTGATTTTGACGGACTCGTCAATGGCAGAAACCGAACAGCAACCTTATTGCAATGACACTGTGATTTTTGACAGTGATGCAAAATCAAAGGTAAAATAATAGTGGAAGGACTGTACCACACATCATTACGTACATTCACCGTCTAATTTATATGACTTCTACCCATCAAAAATATCAAGAGAAGCCTCGAAAACGAAAAGGCAAAAAGTAAGTAAAGAACTTGAAAATTAAATATATACGAGCATATTAAAAAATTTCTAATGAATTTCCTAAAGTTAGATAAACTGGAACGGAGCTAAAGATAGCAGGATTTTAATTTAGATGAAAGATTTTAATCAGGAGGCGTTGAGAAAACGAACGGGCCTTTGCTTATCCGTAGGATATAATATTATGAGCTAGAGTTTAGTCACGGATAACTTGAAGTGATGCTATCCTCTATTTTAATTAAAAACAGATATTTATTAAATTTTCTCGTCGGTAAACTTCAATATTAGATATTGAATTTTATTCAAGTTATTTCTTAGTGTCTGTAATACAATTATTTAGATTTTATCAAAGAATGTAAAAACAGAGAGAAAACCAAATGTGAAGAAATAAGTTACACATTTTTGGAGAAATAAGTAATGAAAACAAGTTCGCTATGAAGAGGCTCAGAATGTTACTGGCAGATTTAACAGGTTCTTATTTGTTACTTATTTTCAATGCTCCGTATCCCTATAGACACGACGGTTCTACAAAATATTTAGATTATTACGATATTACTGATCGCGGTATATTCTTGCACAGGTGTTTTCCGCTATCCATTCTGTTGATTTAATTTCTAACTCACCGCTTCCTTATCCCATGGGAAACTATGTTGTTGAGGCGATACATTTTCAAGCATCCGCAAGGGACTTCATTTATCACTACTCATATAATATGCATAAGAGCTATGTAGCTGGCATAGCCATGTTGTTTAAATAAGCTAAAACTTCGGCAATAATACAATTAATAGGTAGGTACTTCTCGTTCAACACTAAGTCCCACTTGTACACAAATCACTAAACACATTTAGAGCTACAGAGCGGCCGACGTGTCAGTTTCCTAAAAACGAATAAGTACGTTTTTCGCGAATTTATTCTTTTTTGTAACTAGAATTGTCACGCTGACAGGTGTCAGAAACGCATTCTCTTGACGGCCGGACTGTAAACGAGATTAAAACATCGTTCTGTTTCTGTCAATCATTTGAAGATGACAGAGGTGGAATGTTGCTTTAAATGTGTTTAGTGCTAAACGTATTCAGTGATTTGTGTGCAAGCGGGCCTTAAACATTCCAAACTAAACAACAATTTTCTCCGAAATATCGAAAAGCGAATAATTTCACATCAGAACTTTATAATTCGTGTATGATGGAAGCAATTACCACATGCTTCCAATTCGGTAATCACAAACGACGTACATTTGGTTTCAGACCGTTTAATTGGAGGTGCTGATAGAATAGACAAAGGGGAATGTTCGTTGAGTTATGAGCTTATGGAAATGCTTTTAATGTTTTTCGATATAAATGGCTGATAGACTGATAGATAACCGTGTATATCTGCTGATAGAAAATCAGTGATTTATTTGTTTATACAGGTTGGCAAGGAGATCGCATGGATTGAATACATGATTCTGGATCTCCATGCGTTGAAAATTTTAGCCGGTTATAAAAAAAATGTTTCATGCATTGTTTAAAACACAAAATGAACAAGCAGGGGATCGAGGAGGGGGGGGGGGGTGGAAGGGGGAGGGATTCAGGGGACCAGACCGGAATAACTCATTATGACCGTGTAGTTACGGAAAATTTCTACGCTAGAGGGATAGAATCATGTGCTGAATTCACAGTTACAGATTGCGCGTATCGATGTCCCGTCACTCTGCTTTTTTTTGTCGTTTCAGCAGTCCGGCTGAGAGATTAAATGAAATTCGAATCCCTTCAGCCTGAAAGTCAGATGCGTAAATGAAGTTCATTCAATTAATCTGCCTAGCCTTTTTCCAAATTAGTTGAGGTCGACTTCCAGTCTAATCGGATACAGCTGGATACCAGTATATTACATAGAGAGACTGCCTACCAGACCTCCACAACCCAGTTACTGGGTAATACGATACCCCTTGGTAAGACTGGTTATCAGACTTTTGGGCTTCTGACGTTCCGTAACGACTGTTAAAGGTCCAGGAATTACAGCCCAGCCTAACAGTTTAACGTGCTTTCCGACGCACGGAGGGGTCTTGGTATGTAAAGATGGTCGGTCACCCATCCACGCACCAACCGCGGCAAGCGTAGCTTAACCTGATTAATCGATCCGTGCGGCTGTTATTGCTTAGCCACAACTCGTTTTTATAGAGGTATGAGAAACAGGGTGTAAAGTTCACTCAACCTCCATAGAAAAGGGAGGATCCTTCAACCAGACGGGTGTTGTGTCTGGCGGGCAACTGCCCAATGATTCATGTCGGGCCGTTGTATCTATGCTAGTTGCGCGGTAAACTCTGCTTGCGTGATGCAGGATTTTGCGTGACGTCAGTATGACCCGTTGTTCGCATGTGGCGTTGTAGATACCGCTACACAATAAACAAGCTGATACTGTAGAGCGATGAATCCAATGCGTATTCTAAAACGTGTTTCTGACGCCTGATAACATTAATATGGCAAGCATACCTACTTAACGGCACGTCAGTGACATGCTGAGATTCTTTTCGTAGGAAAAGGGTAATACCTGTTTCATTCCAGCGCGTAAGCCACTTATTCATTCTATCTCTAGTATTAGTAAGTACCTAATAATTATTATGTTTAAAGTGCGTGTGAATTCTTGGAGCATTGTGATTCATAGTGACGAGTGTTCCCAGACTAGCTCTGCAAACATTCAGTACTTATGTCGTAGTTTTTGTGCGGCTCTAGACCAGTGAAGGTGAAATCATTCTGTGCAGTGTGTCTATTATTATTTTAAGGTAAATGTTTATATTTATTTTTCATTTGTTCATCCATAAATACGAGTAGTATTGTTGTGCCTCTAGATGTTGTGTTTGGGTTTGTGCTTGAATCGCGCGAAAACGAATACTCATAAACATAACATCACGCCTGTAATCCTCGAAAGGTTAGGCAGACGTGTAACTATAGTACAGTCAACAGCAAAAGTAGATGATCAAAACATTGATCATCTACTTTTGCTGTTGACTGTATCTACCTACACCCATATTTCGCCAGTTATATTTAAGTCCCATGTAATAGTTGGCGAGCCTATTGCCACCAACCGGGCACAAATCCAGACTTCAGGCTGCTATGATATTGAAAAATTTCTTATGAAAAAAAACCCAGTAACACTTTGCCCTCGGAATCGATCCCTGAGTACTAGAAACTAACCAGGCATAATAATTTATTATAATGATTCATTTTAGTTTTTCCTTGATTAGTTTGTTTGTATGTTAAGTTTTGTAGTCTCGATCAGACTATCTAGCGTTGGTAATTGTAACTTAAATTTTATTTAAAAATTACCTACAAAAAAAACCTATTTAACGTGCCCAAGATATCTACAGGCCGTGCCTAATTTGGGACCAACGATACATTCATGTTGTAATTTTGAATGTTGAAATAAACGATTTTTACTTTACTATAAAAAATCTGCTGAGACTTACCTAGTCGTATCTCAATCCATAAAATACGTCTTCGAAGCTACGATCATTCCCGTCTGCGTTTCATTTGTCCACTTTATAATAATAATGAGTCTTTTCGCGTTTCAAGACCATTAAGATAAGTTGAAATTAATTGAATAATTGTGTTGCCATTAGACGATTTGGGGAGCCACGCTTTCTCTCATTAGTGTCGCCGCTAATTATTGAAGAGTATTCACCGCACGTAATAATTATTCGAGCCGCCTCTGAATGCGAAGTAATGGAAAGGTTCATAAGTTATAAAGAAAAAGTTGGCGGGACACCGCGTCACGTCAGAGCTTTTTTAGTACCTTTTACTTACATTTTCTTGGCGACCTAATTTTTAATTCATAAAGCCACCAGGAGTTTGAATTAGCATCACAAACGAACAATGGTGAGCATGATTAACGATTTGTGTGTTATCTTGGATTATTTCCTATTGTCTGACGTATTCCTTCTTATTTTCGTCTTCTGTTTCCTAGGTAATCCCGTCTTGCGTGAAAAACATGCGTTTTTGAAGCGAAACGGCAAAACAGGCGTTTATTTATTAGATTAAGGGCTGATTTTTCAATTATCAGTTATCTTATATTTGAAGGATAAATAATATGACAGTTTGACATAATTTCAGTACAAAAGCTGTCAAGCCGCCATATTTATTCTTAAGATAATAGAAGGCAGCAGGCAAGGAAGAATTCCCATAATTTAAAACGTTCAAAAATCTAGTCATTAACTTCATGTCAGCGGCAATCAATGTGAAAACTGTAGGGATTTCAGAGGTGTTTTTGATAGATTAAGAATGAGCTCAGACTGTGAACGTTCTCAAAATTACGAGAATTGTCCCTGAGTTATCTGACAATTGAAAAATCAGCCTTAAATCAAATAAAGAACAAAAACAATCACTTTGTTATCGACTAAAACTATCATAACAGTGATGGAATATTTAGGTACATATAATGGAACCAATAAAATAATATAGAAATAAATTCAAAGCATCATTTTAACTATTGGTCTACTAGGTTGAAAAAAAAATGGATGCACGAGCTTTTCCTCTATAATATTTCAAGACATGAAGGATCGCTGGCTAGACATAGTTCTTTCATTTAAGAAGCCTCGTCTGACTAGTGACATATCACCTATTACATAGATTTATGTGTCTTGTAATGTGATCTAGGATTCTAGACCATTCCATCTCCTCCCTCGGGAGTCGTAAAAAGTGACTGTGTACTAATAACATTGTGGAATTACCAATCTAGTGCAATATTCCTAGGGTTGGTCAGGGATAATGATAACTATGTAAATTGACTATAAACTTAAACTGTTCGTCGTAAATTAAAATTGCAACTGTCATTGTTTTTCAGTTTTATGAAAATGGCGATACACACATACACAACGTCACTTCAATTTGCCATGTGCAAATTAAAGTGACGCTGTGTGCCAATCTAGGCTGTTCGATTTCCCCGACAGCATTTGTGGAAAATCTGAGGTTTTAAAAAACATGAAAGCGACTTGAATGTATAGAATTCCTTAAATTCCTGCAAACTAAGCTTAAATAAGCTTTAGTAAATTGGAGTTGAAATAACACAATACCCAGTTGAACGAGAGGGATTTATTTCGCAGCATTTATTCTAATATTTCGTTGTACATTTTGTTAATCTATACCGTTGTTTCTTGTAATTATCCTAATTATTATTTACCGCAAATTTAATCAGCCCTAGAGCCCCTTACTTCTTGGTTAATACCTGGGTGGTTGTACTGCCATCTGACCTTTCTACCCGTAGGGAAATCTGGTCGTATGATGTTCTTCGTGTTTTATGTTAAATTTACATAGCTTGTCGTCCAATCATTTGCAGTGCAAAGCCTTGAACATGTAAGGGAAGGAACTAAAGCACAAAGGCAATTTTAAAGGGAAAAAGAAAGATTATTCCGGAAATATTCAAGGTGGAACGAACAAGTTGTCTGATAGGTACGTGTGATGTATGAGTGCGCAAGAAAACACGTAAAGTTTAAATATCCTCACATTATTCTCAGATCGGAATGAAAAATAGCGCGTCATGTTTGCACAATCGAAAACCGATTCACAGAAAATAAAAGCGAAGTTCCCTCTAAGATTTTCAAACTTGAATCCATGTTTAAATTCTAAATAGCGGGCTGGCTGCTATTTCTAGGTAAATCGACACAGTCAATGTGTCCCCGATTTGCTGGAAACATCGATTTTCATCGCGCTCCAGTTTCTCCATTGTATAAACATATTTCTGACGTGTGAGGGTCGTGATAGTGTGTATGGATTCGTTCTGTGCTGTTGTCTCTATTTCTAGTTGTCGATTTTTCATGTTGTTCGTTGTTTCAGGGTTTTGTGGAATATAGATAACTTGTAATATCGCAAAAGTTTTTATCTCACAGTGGTTTTACTGCACCTTCTTTTTGCTTTTTTATAACCCTAACGACCAGATGCATGAACCATTAAGCCCGCCTATAATTTTAGTGCATATAGAATAAAATATAGTTGAATAATGAACATGTTCTCTTTTGACTCGTAATCTGGTCTGTGTGGAACATCGCTTTAAGCGATAACACTGCACATTGTAACATCAGCTTTCCATTTGTAACAAGAAGAAGAGGTCGATCGATTCAATATTTCTGTAGCACCATTTTTGCCAACCAAGCAGGCTTTTAACTTTGTGTAATTTATTTCATCACCACTGCAGGCTTTTAAACGGTGAAGGAAAACGTCACGAGGAAACCGAGAACTTGTCCTAGAACCGAAAATTCGCAGACATGTGACATTTACAAACCCGCGCTGGACCCGCATGGTATCCACCACGCGGCCACCTGTGTCCCACTATGGCTCACTCTGTCTCACAGTGAGGAGGCCTTTGTCCCAGCAGTGGCAACATAATAGTCTGATTATGCAATTTTTTTGCCATCTGAACTTCTTTAGCGATACAAAGCAACCAAAGCATTTATTTCAATTAAACCATTAAAGGCACTTTTGAATTGTCAAGGAGTCGGTTAGTCAGAAAATATGAAGCTAGTTGCCCATTCCCAAACCGTAGAATAGATACCAACGCTATCGGAGAAGAACGTGCAAGAAACTCCATGGACACTCCTTTAAATTTTATTGTTACAAAAATATTAGTTATTCCAAGGAAAATGCTAAAATTCAATGAAAAATTGTCACTTAACTGAATATTTTTGTCACCATCAAGTAATCGATGTGACGCAAATAGACTCCCCCGAAGTCACGCCATGAATTTAGAGTAGCCGACTGACTATTAATTTTATTCCAAGATATTATTTTACCAAGCTTAATGTAATACTTAATCTTACTTTGTAGATTTATGATGTTCTTCAATTAATTATTTAATGTAATGAGAATTTGAATTTTATTGGCAATTAGGTCTCGTATTTATTATTAGAAAACGTGAGGTTCCATAGTATAAATATAACCAAGGTTTAGAACGCAATGGAATTCATTGAGATATTTTAAAATTAGTCTTTGAAAATAGTTTCAGGCAATAGTGATTTCTTAGCGATTTATGTAAGTACTAGCGTCTGCCGGCTATTTCGTCCACGTTACATTTCTTGTCACCCAGATCCACCTCGTCGCATCGCATCGCGTGCCCGCGCTAATAGGTACCTACTACCGACTTTTTTTTTTGTACACGACTCCAGAAGGTCGTAGCGTGATATTAATAATAATAATAGCCTCCCCGACCGTTTTCGGTCACGGTGGCCAATCTCAATGAAGATTAGCCAGATAAGCAGGAGATATTATAGTCTACAAGTGTGTGCGCAAACACAGGTGCACTCTCTGTTCCTTTACTCTCATAGTCCGATGGGACGGTAATCCGACACGACCGGGGAGTTCAGGCGCAGGACCAACGGCTTTACGTCCTTTCCGAGGCACGGAGCGTGATATTATATAGCCTATAACCTTCCACAAAAATGGGCTATCAAATGCAATTTTTTTGCGGAATTTTTCAGTAGTTCCAGAAATTAGCGAGGTCAAACAAACAAAATAACAAAAAAAAACTCTTCAGCTTTATTATATGTATAGATATAATTTAGTATAAATTTGTGTGGTTTTAAAGGAAGGAATCATTATGTGCTCATTATGAATTAGGGTCCAGTGGGGGTTCGTGTATCAGTAGTCACATTTCTTCGATTTGTTTTCTCGTCAATATAAACACTCAAAATATCGTAACTTTCCTGAATATCCTCCTGAACTTAAGTTGTCTTTCACCTGTCGTTTAATTAATTAAACGAAACTACCTAGACTTGAATGAAAATACCAATCATTTCCATTTATACAGAACGCTGTATTCCATCAGTATTTTTGTTACGTTTAGTAAAATAATAAAGTTAATTGGATGAGGAGATTCTTTGTCAATGCATTGTTGAATTTGATTGGGCTCTCTAATTGCAACTACACTGTTGAATTTGCATTTCGACCGCACTGCGCAATTGGAACTTGTTTCCAGACCGAATTTAAGGCCAAAAATAACCAATAAGCATTTTAGTCATTGGTTAGTAAAGCTGGTCATTTGTTTACCTATTCGTATTTTACAAGTACCGGCGTACATAGCTTATGTGATATAACTTCCTATAGGCTGTTCTAAAAGTATCTGATGAAACTGTAAACAAACCCTGTTCTGGTTAAATCTAAGGCAATCAAATCAAGGCAATTACTAGGCTCTGACCAACGAAAGCTGTCCAAGAAAAAAGACTGCAATAAAAATAAAAAAAACTGGCGAAGTGCGAGTCGGACTCGCACACGAAGGGTTCCGTACCACAAGGCAAAAACACCTTAAAAAACACGTTTGTTGTATGGGAGCCCCCCTTAAATATTTAATTTTAATTTTATTATTTATTATTAAAGTAAAAATACAACTGAGTATTTTCTGAATATTTCAAGTGTCTACCTGTTGCCATTATTGATATCGAGCAAAAAAGGGCAAAAAATCGCGTTTGTTGTACGGGAGCCCCCTTAAATATTTATTTTATTTTGTTCTTAGTATTTGTTGTTATAGCGGCAACAGAAATACATAATTTGTGAAAATTTCAACTGTCTAGCTACCACGGTTCTTGAGATACAGCCTGGTCGGACGGACGGACAGACAGCGAAGTCTTAGTAATTGGGTTCCATTTTTACCCTTTGGGTACGGAACCCTAAAAAGAACTGTAACCCTGTCAGTATTTCATATTTATACAGGGTCAAATAAAATTTGCTAGTGAAACTTTGCAGACGTGATGGGTATCGACATCTAAACACGATAAAATAAAAATATAAAATATTTGTTGTTCTTTTTCGGCGGTCAACGACCGCTGAGAGTGTTGTTTACTCGAAGTGTGAGTTGAGGAAATCTGTTTTCTTTTGTTTTTTAGATATCGATACCACGTATGCAGTTGCCTTAGCTAATTACCTGAATACTATAAAATTACCCTGTATTTTATCTAATGTTAAAAAATAATAGCTAATACCCACCATGCGCATGCAATAAAGTACCTTTTTCTTTTCAGTGGGACTTAATTTTTCACACCATTAGATTCGTTTTTATTTCTTAAAGCCGAAATATCAAAATTATCCAAATTGGAAACTGACAATTTTGACAGTCCTAAAACGTTTCCATGCTAAAATTTTAGAAAATAATTCATGGTCACCTATCGTTGGCCAAACTCTAACACGCTCATATGTATTTAGAAGGTTTCAACTTTATATCTCACCTCTTTTTACAACAATAATTGTTTGAATAACATTATTGAAACTAGGCGCCGCCGAGGCCGGCCCAGGAAGAGCTGGCGGTGACCTGCAGGGTAATTGCGTAACAGACTATCAGTAGTAATGGGTTTCATTTTGACAGTTCAACAACATTCATTGCGTTATTTATGTTGTTGAGCAGACTCATTTTTCGAACATATTTTATGAAGCAATGGATTAGCAATATCCTTCAAAATGATTCAGATTAAGATTAATGGTGTGTTACGCAATTAGGGTGCTGAACGCGTACCGCGAGGGCTGGTTTTAAAGGGAGTAGCATTTGCCCAGCAGTGGAACAGTAAAATGGTTTAAATAAAATATTGTTGAATTGTAATTGAAAAAATCTTCAAAATTGAGGTTATAAAATGAGCCTTTTTTGATAATTGTGAGATGAATAACAACTTTAAGGCGATTTAAAATAAGAATTTCGGGTTTAGGTATTTAAAAAGTATTTAAATAACTAAATTAAAGCAATTTCTAAGCGGTTGGTACTACAAATTGTTTCTTTGGAACTACAAAGTTTTCTAATTCATTTGTTTACACTTCCATCACATACTTTTGGAACAGATCATACCTACGTATGTAGAACAAAACCTAATAGGTTAGCAGGATAATAGTTTCCAATAAAAACATACTATTTTCCTTAAAAATGTATCTCTACTGGACAAATAGGTACCAACTCAGCTTTGTTTTTTTAAACATTTCTAAATAAGACAGCGATAGTCCTAATTATATTATTGTATTATGATGTAAGATTGAGAAGACCATTCATTGCGAAAGTACAACAACTAACATTGCTAAGAGCTCCCTGGAGAAATCGAAATAAAATGTTCGCTTTCTTTTCTTTCATCGAGTTTGTTACCGTAAAGTTTTAATGGTAGTTATTGTTTTAGGGCCTAAATTGTTCAGCCAAGTACTTACAAAAAGTTTTATTTGATTTCTATCAATGCACCAGCTAATCGTCTCTTTTCTTAGGATACCTAGATAAATCTAGTACACCCGTAGCCGTCGGTCACTCTATACCAACTTGTTCTACATAAATACAGTACACGGTGGCAGGGAAATTGTCGCGTAACGCAACCTTTTACTATGGATCAAGTTCATGATTTTGAACCCCAAGGGTTGAAAACAAAATTGCAGTTCCACACATTTATACGGCGTAGGTATTGTAGGTACTTTTGTTGAAACAGCGGTTTTTTTTTTGATAACGGACGAAAAATTTCAACGCAGTGGGGTTCAGTAATAAATCCTTGGTTACAGTTTGCTTGTCGACGTCCCAGCCACCCTGTGAGTATATGTACTAAAATATTGTTCTTGCAAATATTGTGCGAAGTAGAATCTCTTATCGGGTGAATATTGGTACTTCCCCTACATAAATCACTACAGTGTTCGACAACCTATTTTCTTCTATCCAGACAAATAAACATGTACAGTCAACAAAGGAGTTAAGTATACAGGAGCGTCGGATATAGTTGAAGTTTACTAAGAAACCGATGGATGTTCTGGACTGAAATTTAATTTAATAAATGAGCTGTTTGTTTTCTATTAATAAACTAAAATTTTATTCGAGAATATCCATCGGTTTCTTAGTAAACTTCAACAATATCCGACGCTCCTGTATACTTAACTCCTTTGTTGACTGTACATACCTACATTTGTCAAGAAAACAGCGAACGAATCTAGAACAACGAATAATTTTGTAGGCGATATGTTATGTTGACTACTCAAGTGGGAACACCACAGCCAGTTGTCAAGATATGATGGATGAGACAATGCGGAACCCGTATTTGTCGGTGAAGAAATGTGTGACAGATTTATGTTGCGTGAAACAATCCATCTTATTCATGAGATTTGATAGGAACGGTTTTACAGCAAATTACTTGGGAAATCAAAATGTTGGCGTGATATTTCTTGTGCTTTCAGATTTTCTGTCTAACCGTTTTTATTGTGGGTTTAATGGGCGGTGTGGAAGGGCTTTGTCTTTAGGCTTCGCCTTTATTTATAGAGACGTTTAAACGTAGGTAATAATGTATGGTTAAACATTCGCTAATCATTACATAAGCAACGATTATGAATGAATCCCTTTGATGCAATACAATGAATTTTGGTCATTGTATCTGTAAACAGAGCATTGTGTAGGTAAGTGATGCAATGCTTTCAGTGATTCTAATAAAACCTGCATTCCGTAGGGTCTATTCAAGGTATTCCTTTGTGACACATAGTATAAAAACTGTGAGTGCAACATGGACACATACACAATAGGTAAACTGGTAATGACATCATTCATCAAAAATAAAATAAAAACACACGACAGTCCTCTATGCAGGGCTTGCATGGAGGCTTAGGAAACTGTTGCGCATGTGCTCTTTGAATGCATCGGCGTCACCCAGATTAGGAATCCCTCGAGACACCCAAATCTTACATAGATTTTCATAACAGACCAAGAGATGTAATCAACTTTTGAGAGGAGCTGGTTGGAATAGCGACCGACGGACGCCATTGCCCACGCACAATGACCACTTGAAGGACTAGTGCAGAAACCAAACCCTCTAACATAGAACATAGACCATTCCAACGAACTTTGATTTGGCTTATGATAGAAATATTTATTTTATTTTATTTGGGAAACAAACAGATGCAATAAATATAAGTATATACTGCTCCAGACCTTATTTCGGCCATGGCGGTTTATCATAACGGAGGCTACCCTTCGGCACGGAAGATATTATAGTGCACAAGTGCGTGCGCAGACACAGGTGCACTCCCTCTTCCCCCACTCTCATAGTCCGATGGGACTGCAATCCGACACAACCGGAGAGATCAGGCGCAGGACCAACGGTTTAACGTGCTTTCTGGGACACAGGGGTACCACACCGCCAACTTCCAAACTCCGGGCTGTTACTGAGAAATTCTTAGTGGAAAAACTCAATAACACTTGGCAAACACTCACTCACACTCACATAGCTTGCGGTGAAATATACATGACAGGTAAATTGACGAAAAAAGCATTTATAAAAGTTGACCCGAAATCAGGAAAGGTGAACATAATTAAACAACGTATTTACCCAACATTACACGTAATATCTTCAGCGCATTTCAGATTCGCAGCACAGCGGTCGTCACAAGGGTCTCGCCGGACCACGCTGGGTGAAATATGGTGCAATAAATTACTATATTATCGCGCGCAGTCGATTTTGTGCCCCTGCTTTCTAGACACTTCGTTATGTCCGGACAGTGGGTATTGAGAGTTAGAAACTGTATGGTATAATGTTTCTTGTGTCTTCTACAGATTAGTTCTCGTTGGTCTAGTGGTCAAGAGCGCTGCTGCTGTGTGGTTCTGGATTTGATTCCCAGGTCGGACAAAGTGTTTTTGAAGTTTTCCGATAAGATTCGTGCCCGATTGATGGCAATAGGCTCGCCTATTACATGGGACTTAAACCATAACTGGCTAAATGTGGGTGTACTACAGGTACAGACGCCAGCACATCAAGCTACCCGAAACTGTCAAATTCAAACTGTCAAATTTTCCCAATCAACTTTGAACCTTATGTTTTGGCGATAAAGTTGAAAATCTATTAAAGAAATTTGATAGATTGTAGTAGCTTGATGTGGTGGCGTCTGTACATCGGGGTTTATAGGCATGTAGTTCTCTTTGTGGTTTATTCAAGATGTAATATAAATAACTGAAAACTTGAAAAAGAAGCTACTTGTAGTTACTATAGGGCCAACTCTGAAATATGAAGAGAAATGATTCCAAAATTTTAGTACTTTTGTGAATAATAAATAAATGTATTGAGCAGCTGTTTTCTTTCATGATTCACAGTTGGCCCCATATATAGTGATGATATTTCAATTACATCTTGTGGATATCTCTTTCTTTTGATGTTCCTTTGGTCTTGAATCATCATCATCATCATCTGCCTAGCCTTTTCCCAACTATGTTGGGGTCGGCTTCCAGTCTGACCGGATGCAGCTGAATACCAGTATTTTACATGGAGCGACTGCCTCTCTGACCTCCACAGTTACTTGTTAATACGATATTCCTTGGTAAGATTGGTTGTCAGACTTTCGGGCTTTTGACTACCCGTAACGACTGTCAAAGATCCACGAATGACCTGGTCTAGTTCCTTTGATCTTGAATATGATGTTGAAATCTGATAGATTCTACATTTTATAAAAACATTTTTTTAGTGCAATTATTTCGAAATAATACCTACATTATTGTTTACTTAGTCACCTGTTTATGTTAAAAGTTCAAACATTGTGATAATTAATGTAGCTATCTCCGAAATTTATACATTTCGATGTATTGTTTTTGTTCTCATGTCGTAAGTTCAATGGCCTCAATGAGATGAGCAATCTGTAGTGATGAGACACGTAACCTACAGTAATTATATTTTGCAATTAGTTTATTCGGTAAATCTCAATTACTATACTGATAAAGTAATTTCGGTACCTAATTCCTATAGGTAGTAACAAACTAATCTGTATTATATCAAGGCATCTTTTATTTACATCTAGGTTTTGTAATCTGCGTTTGCGATTTATTTGCCAAACATGAAAACAAATATGAGTTTATGGAAAAATTACTTTAATTACCACACAATAAAGTTCAGTTTACGCTACAACTTCAAACATTTTTATATTTTTTCAATGGTGCTAGTCACTCTCTAATCCACTTTATTACCACAAAATAAACTTCATATTTGTTTAACTTGAAATAACATCAATTAGGAACATTTTGAATAGACCTTAGGGGTTTGTTGAACACTTACGTTATGCTAGTTTCGAATTTAACCATGATTCCAAGTTCTTCTAATTCAAGTGACAGCTGTACTATTGGGGAGTTTGTTGCACCTTTTCTTCTTCCCAGATAAAGCACTAGGAAGTGCTGAAGGGCGGGTGTTTTGGGGGTACTGCCGTAATTTTGACGTTTAAAAAGTACTGACTGTCAGCCTAGTTTGATTAAAGTAATTTTGATTTCATTGTCTTTTCCTCTGCCTACTCCAGCATGATCGTTTTCAATGAGCATTTTGAATCTTAGACTGCACAAATTTAACTTAATAGTTGACCATGTGAACCATATGTGTTTCATGGGACAGCGAATGGGCTAAAGATCAACAACGATATATATAAAAAAAAACAGTGGCACTACGCCGTAGCACAGTTTGACCTACGCCGTAGAACTCTCCATCCGTCTTACGAATTTTCGATCAGGTCACGTGTCCTGACGCGAATTTAACATTTTTTACCCATTACAAAAAAGTGTACAACGCCGCTAAAGAAGTTTTCACTTCAAAAAGAAAAGATGTTTGTCGTTGTGTTTTTCTAAAACGAAGTGCTTCTTCTTTCTCTTACTTTTAATCTGACTTTATCGAACATTCCCCAAAATGTTGATGGGATTTAGTTCCTATCAAATATTTCCAAAATGGTAATGAGATTTAGTTTTTCTTTTAAAAAAGCAGATTTTTTTGGTATTGGCTTTCACATTTTTTGCGGGAATGAAAGGATTTACGTTACGCTTGCTACAGTCGGTCCGTGGATGGGTGAACATCCTTTTCATACCGAGAACCCTCCTTACCTCAGAAGGCATGTTATGCCGTTGGTCCTGGCTGTCTTTAAATTTACGTGTCTGACAGTCGTTATGGGTAGTCAGACAACCAGTTTTACCAAGGCGTATCGTAATAACCCATTCACTGAGTTGTGGAGGTCAGATAGCCAGTCGTCACACGTAAGATACTTTCAGCTGCTTAAGACAACTAAATTATTCTTCAAAGCGCAATCATAATAAAGTTGGGAAAGGGCGCGGCAGATGTGGGTTGTCAATAGCTTGCTATTTACCTTACTTACTTCAGTATAATACAGTTCTCTTATTCCCTCGTGAAAACAATATTTTTATCAGCGCGTAAGTACATCACGTTATTCCTAATGTCAAGAGGACAGTCCGTTATTTCTGATAACTTGTTATAACCTCTATAATTGCAATAACTTTACAATAATATTTATTATACATATGTATGAATACATCAATGAAAACACTAGTGTAGCTTCGAAGTCAATTGAATAAAGGTGTTTGTAACAAATAAAAATATTCAGTGTAAATTTTAGGTACTCATAATGTCTATGGTATGTATTTTTATATTATCTCGAAATACGATATATGAAATACCTTCCGTAGCTAGCGACACGTCGTCGCCTGCCGCGTATTTCATAGAAATATCTACATAGAAACCAGTAGTGTCGTGGCGACATGTCGCCTAGTCGCATGCCATCGTCTGCAGTAGGCTACGGACTTGTACTTTTATGTAGTTTAATTTAATGTATTGCTTATTTATCCAAATTGTTAGTGACTTGCCAAATTGTGTTAGAAGAGATCTATCAGCTAAACGCAAAGTTGCTTATACTATGTTCATGATATGTATGGTTCATAGTATGTGGGACCATAATTATAAGACATTGTATTATGGTTTAACCATGCCACCATTTTTTACAATGTTGCAGTATACGATGAGACTGGCATAATTAGGTAGGTAGATATATGTGGGTAACAAAACAAAAATCTGAATTACAAGTAATTATTATGAGATGTTTACTAGTAAGGACTTTAACGTCATGTCAGGTAATTTCCGACGATTAACACTCAAGAAAAATAAAAATTAGGTACCTACTCAGTAAATGAGTTCTTTCTACGTTTATTCAAAACAGTTATTTTACTCGATGGTTTCATTTCCTTATTACTTAGGTTTAGGTAGGTACCTAAAATTCTCAGACGTTGTCGTTGAATCCTACCTCGACTGCCTTGTTTGTTGGTGGTCGCAACAGCTACAGCTGAGCCTGAGGACCTGGGTTCGATTCCCGGGTCGGACAAAGAGTTATTAGGTTTTTAACTAAAATTTCTCAGTAGCAGCCCGGAGTCTGGATTCCTGCCCGTTTGATGGCAATAGGCTCGCTCTATATTGGGACATGAATGACATTACATGGAACTTAAACGTAGCTGGTGAACTGTGGGTGTATTTATGTGCACTTCTGCCTAACCCATGTTATGTGTTGAAGTAGATTCAACACATAACATGCGTTAGGCAGGTTAGGCAAAGCATGGTTTTTTTGTGTAATTTTGGACTTTATTTCAATTTTCAAGATAATATTAACATAATTTAAAAAGCGGTATCTATGATTAGGTAGTTTAGGTAACAGTTCTTCCTTAAGGGGCTTACAGGACCTAAACACAGAAAACGCAAGTTTTAGAAACAATAAAAGTACCTATATGATCGAGTACAGTAAACAAAATCAGAAAAATGTATGATATTCTTCATGATAATATATTCTAGGTAGATAGTGTGTTGAAAACATAATACAAATAATTTGATTCGATAGAAAAAAATCATGAAGATACCTCTAAAAACTTTATTTTTACAATAAAACCATACTAATAATATACATACCTACATTCAATCATTCTGATTTATGGTCAGATTATTCTACAAGCAACATACTAAAATACTAGTGTTTTATTTTTTTTAGTCCAAACAATAGATTTTTTGTAATTATATAATTGCTTCATATTTTGAAATAAATTACCAGCGTTGAGTCATCGCGTTTCTCTTTCTTTTCTATGCAGCCCGACAGTGATCGCGCGTTACGTGATGTTGGTCCCATTGAGAAAGTTGTTCAGTTGGATGGTCTGTACCACACCCTTAAATATGACCTCATCTTTCTGATACACGCTGTATATTATAATATCAATGCCATTCATAATTGACAGCAGGAAGCGAACTGCTGTATTAGACAGATAGTCTTAGATATGGCCACAACCGCAGTAGTCTTACTCTCTATATTGGTTTTAGTGCACATTATACTACTCGTATTAAATAATTATTATCGTACTGACAATTCTTTTATCTTTTCAGATGCAGTTCTTCAATGTGGCAATCTTATTTGCCTTTGCAATTGGTGGTGACACAACATGTATTACTATTCGGCGCTTAAGTTACGAAACGGAAGTCCTTAAAACCGATCTTGACAGTCCATACCAGCTAGCTATCGACCATGACACGAATACTCTCTTCTTCAGCTACACCGCACGAGCGGGAGAGATGTTCAAATCTGCCCATCTCAGTTTGAAAACTGGTGAATACGGCTTAGTTACTGGCATTCGAGCAGGTTTTGCCAACGCTGTAAACAGTCAGGATAGCATTGTTTATATGGGTGGTGAAGATGGCGTATACACATTTGATTATAAAACGAAGAACGCAACTAATTTACACATCAAGGAAGCAAATATATGGCAAATGTTCTACAAAGATGGATTATATTTTACTACTTACCCAGAAGAGAAAGCTTATTTTTATAAAAACGATCTTGTCGTGGAAGTGCCTGCATTACAGAACGTCAAAGTCATGCTACTTGCTGTTACTAATGACAAAGATCTTGTGTATTGTAATTCTTCTGGTGTATTTTTATATAACAGAGGGGAAAATAAAACCATTTTTCTAAGTAATGTTGTGGCCAATGGAATGACATCTGATATTGAAGGTAACATATACTTCTCAAGTCCAAACGGAATTTATTTTGTTAATGAAGAAACAAAGAAAGTTGAGTTCTTGGCTAGTTTAGACAATACTTATGGCGTAGCCATAGAAAGCAATGGCAATTTCATTTATTCAGAAGGATCAAGTATAATTAGACTAAAATCGACGAAAAAAGCGTGCAGCGACGAAAGCCAGCCGAAAGTAGTCAAGATCAACCTAAATGATATATAATAATAGAAATTAAATGTATACTTGAAATTTTAAGCATTAGGTTTTTTTCTTTAGAGATTTTTGTTGCCATTAATTTCGCTTTATTCTCAAATTATATAATGACAATATTGAAAAAAATCAACAGCCTAAGCTTGTAGTAAATGTTAATTATAATAAAAATTAAAAACATTACTATGTGTAGGTACTTATAGCTGATAAAAATAAAAATTGTGCTGTTATAAAATTTCGTTGTTTCGTTACATTTAGACAGGGTTAAATTAAATTAGCAAGCGATCGCCTTGATGGGCATCTTAACGATTAAAAATAAAATACGATAAAAGAAAAAAGAAAATGAATGGTTTTTTGGAGGTCAACGACCGCTGCCGTTAGTATAGTCACTTGAAACATCAGTTTAAAAATCTGGTCTTTGTGTAAACTTCGCAGACGTGATGGGTTTCGTTATCTAAACACGATAACATATAATACAATTTTCTCAACTCAAACTTCAAGTAACAAAACTACCAGCGCGCGGTGGTCGATGATCCTTCCAAAAATATTTAAAAAAAGGTCAAAAGTTGGACACCGAGCAACACTAAGTATCCAGTTCAGGTTATCCAGTCTCCGCGCCGAACGGTTAGGTACCTAGGTACTAAAAAAACCCATAAAATTAAATTATTTTTGGTTTTATCATATTTAGATATCGATACCCATCACGTCTGCGGAGTTTTGCTAGCTGATTTAATTTGACACTGTATTTAAAATAAATATTGCGTTTTTAAAAGAGGGGAAACCAAAACGATATGACATGTTTACCTACTTTTTCCTATCCTGCAATGATTTTAAATTTCAACTAATTAAATGACTTGTTTCTACTTTGATCCTTTGTCAAGCAACTTCTGGGTCCGCATGTCACATATATTATAATTAAATTAGTTTAAGACCTAATTTTGGGGCTTATCTTTGACCTTTTTACTTGACAAAGGTAATGCTAGAAGGAAGATTATAAAGATCACACGAGTTATGTAAGTAGGTATGTTTGTTTGAAAGTTCTTACTTCCTACAACCTAAATGACTGAATTGATTTTGAAGAAAAATATAAGATTGTCCTGATGGAGTGTGGCTTAAGTCAAAGGAAGTTCAATATGGTTGGTGGAATCAATATGGTATTATGTTCTCAACCGTCTCGACTTCCGATTCAGTTAGTCGCGCTTTAGTTTATTTTCCTTAACCACTGTTATGCACTGAAAGAAATAAGCAGTCTCAGTTTTCAAGAATACGCTTTGCTTGCTTGGCTTGGTTTTGTAGACCCCTCCTTCAGAGGTGGCAGGGTGGCGTGGTCTTGAGGGAGAGCGTAACGGTCGTGTAGATCCTCAAGACAAGTCTAGTGATGTTCCTTCTCGAGGTTGCCCCCCGTTATTGGTCTAATTCCATATGAATTAGGCGTAACGGAAATCACCGGGCGACTTATCCTAGGGGTGGCGAGGTCATGCCCCTGGGTGTCTGCCGTCAGTAGCCGTAGTTTACTAAACTCGTCGAGGCTGAACTAGGCAGATTACCCGCCCTTCCGAATGAAATACCAGTAACCAATTTAGAAGAACATGTAAACAACATCACATCCATCCTTCTATCTAGCTATGGACAGTCTTGTCCCCACACGGTACTAAATCGAGGCAGGGAGCGGGAGGCTCCTAGGCAGGGAGCTCGCCATTCTTGGTGGAGTCCTGAACTGGAAAGACACCGTCACAAGCTGGAGAGGACTGTTCAACAGAGCTAGGAACACACGGTCGCCAGTAGATTGGGACCGCTACACAACAGCTCGTAAAATACTTATATAAAAAACTGATACGCCTCAGAGGTAAGAACAGCTGGAGGCAGTTCTGTACTAACATTGAGAGTAACCACCAGGCAATGAGGGTTAAATCCTGTCTTGCTCAAGAGACAGACCACTCAATAGGATGCCTGAAAAAACCGGACAACACATACACAAATAACGACGCTGAGACAAGCGAACTACTCCTAACCACCCACTTCCCAGGATGCCAGATTGCAACCCAGCGAAGCTAGGAACCGCATAGGGAGAGGGCCACGAGCAGCCTAGATTGGGAAAACATTATGATGGTACGGAACCCTCGGTGCGCTAGTCCGACTCGCTCTTGCCCGGTTTTTTTTTAATTGTTTGACAAATTTTGGCCTACAGTGCCTCCCTGTTATCGTCATTCGCTCTACAATCTGCTGTTTACAAAAATGTATTTGTAAAAACTTTTGAAAAAAAAGCGCCTCGTACCTACAAGGCGCTTTTTTTCAAAAGTTTTTACATAATTTTTAGTGTACCTACACTAACCGAAGAACGCCAAATACGTAAAGAGACACCTAAGACCTCCTGTTACTCTGCCGGCCAACTCCATTGCATTAGTTGTGGCCGGGTATTTAAAACAAAATTCGGTTTGGCGAGTCATATTTAGGGCACACGCTAGGAAATCATTTCAAAGATTCGCCGTTATCGAAATCGATAAGGACTATACATTCGACCAACAAAATATCCTTGAAGGGCTTTACTTCCAGTGTTTCATACATTCGACAAGACTTGAAAAATGTAAAAAAAACTAAATATAGCAGTCACGAGCACTAATATGTCAACACTTGGCAACTTTCAATGTCGATTTTTTCGTGAAATAACAAATGCAACGTTGAAATACGACACTTTACACAAACCTATGGGTTCGAAAATCCTTTGTTCGTAATAACATAAATTTCATTCAAAACTAAAGGTAAAATCATCTTTGAATAAAGCCAAGTGTATACATACTTATGCTCGTGACTGTACATTAGACCTAATTACCTGAACTGTATTATAGGAGGACACCGTTCCCCTCCGCATGATTGCTCTGCGATAACGCTCCCGTTGAACCGACTGTAAAATAGTGAATGTTGTGTTACTATAGAAAAGTAGGAACATACATTAAAAAAAACCCTATTCTTATACTATTTGAGAGTAACAAGTCTCACGTAATTTTAGACGCTGTTTCCGCCATAAATCTTTACTTCCCAAGCATCTATATATATAAAATGGTAAACTGACTGACTGACTGATTGTTGATATATCAATACACAGCCCAAACCGCTGGTCCTAGAGACATGAAACTTGGAGGGTGTGTTCTTTGTGAAGAGTAGGTATCCACTAAGAAAGGGTTTTTCGAAATTCCACCCCTAAGAGGGTGAATGAGGGGAGGATGAAATTTCACGCGGACGAAGTCGCGGGCAGAAGCTAGTATTTTTATATTTTTACAAGCCTCTCTGGTGTCTTCATAAACGGGCTAGGATCGTAAGGAGCCGTAAGGAGGGCAGGTAAGATATTGCGCCATATTTCAACTACCACGCCACATGGTATTCATGGCTTTGGGTCTATAGCAGAAGTGCCTCTATTCTGATGAATTTGCAATATAACCTGTGGATAGAATAAGGTTATGAATTGTTTTATTAGCAATGGATTTTCTTACCTGTAGCTCGGTTGCTGTTGTTTTGAAATGTTGCCTTACTGAAAATGGTAAATCATTGTTGGAGTTATTTAAACATATAAAAAAAATTAAGTCCCCTTTACTGCCTGTCTGTGTGATCCTGTTGTTCTTCTAAACTACGCAACGGAATACGATGCGATTTCACCTTCATTTAGAAAATTTATTCTGGAAGTAATCCACCATTACGGGCCCAGTGCGGATTGATAGATGTCACATGTCTTCGAACTATTGGTTCTAGGGCATGCCGGTTTCCTCAAGATGTTTTAAGTACAGTCAACAAAAAAGATAAGTATGCAGGATCGTCCTGCATACTTATCTCTTTTGTTGACTGTACATCAGGAAAACTGTTTTCCTGAAATCCATTACGCAAAATATTGTAAAATACAACACCAAGTAGGTAAGTATTAAATGCCAACAAAAATCCACACGACTTCGAAATTAACTCGGAAGGGCATAAAATATGCATAAATTCGATTCTGTGTGATTTTAACATGAAGCTTCGTTACTTATACGAACTTGGGAGTGAATACATTATGCGGCGGAGGCACGTTTGGTTTGTAATTCATTTGGCGGTTCGTTAACCATTTTAACAGGCTTAAAAAGAAGCCTTGCCAAAAGACATGTAACTTTGCTCTTTAATTGAAAACATAAAAGCAAAAAAAGCATGATGTTTTATTTCGCTTTTGACGTGAAATGAAGCGTGAGAAGACGAGGCCTGCTCTTTTGACTTTCAAAATAAAGGTTGAATTTCTTTGATTTTTTTCAGATGCTATCGTAAAGGCTAGGTTAGACAAACGTGTTCCGGATCAAACGCAGCTAATGTTGATCAACGCGTTCGCGCAGGTGTGGTACACATTGTAAGCGCGCTGAGTCGAATTTTGTTCAAGCCGGATTTAGTGTGCCCACTAATCCATCCACTGCTCTGCTGACTGGCCAATAGGGGTATTTTCACCATGGATGAGTTGCGGATGTATGAAGTTCGAAATTACATAGGTTATGTAAAAAAATGTTTTTAAGCTGAAGTTCGTTTTTTAATCCCAGAGACTAATCTGACAGGTGTAATGTCAAACTTCTATAGGTACTAAAAAAACGCAAACAGAAAAGACCTAAATGTCAGATTAGTCTCTGGGATAAAAAAAGGTAGCTGTTATAATAAAGAGGTCTTGCTTGAATATAAAATTATTTACTTACTTAGATATTACATTTTCAGTCAATTATTTGGTAAGTAACAGGTAAAACTGCTCAGAATGAGGACCTGGGTTCGATTCCCAAGTCAGGCAAAGTGTTATTTTGTTTTTCCATCTGGAATTTCTCAATAACAGGCCGGAGTCTGATCTTGTACGCGGTTGATGGCAATAGACTCGTCCCCTAATACATGCGACTACATAACTGGTGAAATGTGGGAGTACCTACTATAATTACATATCGGCCTTTTTTTTTGCGGATGGGAAATCATCAAATGACCCCACCCGCTCTGAGTAGAGCGGAAGGGAGTGTCAGACTCTTACTGACTAAAACCAACCCGTGGTCAATCCCGCTGACCCGGCAGGCTTCGGCCCTAACGGGCCCCTTCATCTGATGCTGATATCTCTTTGAAGCGCCTGGAACACGTACGCGCCGTCCGGCACGGGCCTGGTCCTAATCGGACGGTGACCTCTAACCATTACTCTCCGTCTGCATGCCCGTGCCCACGGTGGCCGGGAACGTCACGTGGCTCCCGACGCCCGGAGCGTCTCCCGCGGCGGCTGAGACAGGAGGCTCACTCCCTCAACCATCCCCCCACCTCCTTCGCTAGCATGACTGCTTTGCAGAAGAAGGCGACTGCCTCCCACTCCCTCTCGCTCCGGACCATGGCTTGCACCAGGGTCGGACGCGAGAGGTCGCCGCCGCTGCCGATCGCCTCTACGCCTGTAATCCAATTTCAAAGGTATTACATATCTGCCTTACCTTTTCATTGTATTACAGGCGTGATGTTATGTAAAAGGTTTCATAAATAATCAAAGAGCAGAATATCAAAATACTCAAGAAAAAACTCTTTAAATATTTATTAGTAATAAATATTAATGAGGAAACTAGACACCAATTACTAAAGTTTTAATAAGCTCTCTAACATCTGACACCTTTATAAACTTCTGATGGAATGGTTAAATTGACGTGTTTCAAAAGCCAAAATAGGTTAACTTTGTAAAATAATGTTAAAGTTAGCTGTGCACGCTACTGTTGGCGTGCTCGTCGGAAAACGTATTGGATTTCATGGGTTTTAAATTTGCGCAGAACCCTTACTCTTTTTGCTCAAAAAAAAGAAGCATGAATTATTCAGAAAGAAAGAAAAGAAAGAAAAAAAATGGTTGCCTGTAAAGTCGGTTTTACGGGCGAAGATTTTACGTGACAACGACCGATCATCCGATCATAGTTGAGTGGGAGAGAGACGCAAGGCATTCGGCGGGCCTCTCTCTCGTTCGGTGACTCATCGTAACGTTACCGAGCGTTACACTTTTTCATAAGTGACTCCCAGTCGCAACCTAATTTAAGACGTTGTCACGTCAAAAAAGGTTCCTTAAAAATTGCTTATAACATCAACTGTCTGCGAGTGAAAGTCCCGTCAAAAGCAGTCGATATAAGAAAATATCAGTACCTAGCAATCAATCCACCAGAGAGCAGTGGTGGCCCAGTGGTAACGGCCGCGACTTACGAGTTGTAGGTCGTAGGTTCGAACCCAGACAGGCGCTTTACTTTCTGTAAATTATTTCATCACCACTGCTCTCAAAACGGTGAAGGAAAACATCGTGAGGAAACCGGCATGTCCTAGAACCAAAAATTCGAAGACATGTGGCATCTGCCAACCCGCACTGGGCCCGCGTGGTGGATTACGGCCCGCTCCCTCTCACCGAGAGGAGGCCTGTGTCCCAGCAGTGGGAACATTATAGGCTGATTATGTAATCAATCCAAATATCAGTCATCACAAACATAACATCACACATCATTCAGTCACACCAAATTCACCACATCGATCGTTGTTCAGTCATTCTCATTATAAACAGACTTTTTTATATACTTGTCATAACACGAAATTCAAAATATGTTTTAATAGCAGCGCCCCGCGGTTTCACCCGCATAAGTTTCGATCCCGTGGAAATATCGGGATAAATAGTATCCTATGTCCTGGTTATAAACTAACTGTGTGTCCATCTAAATTCGGTCAGCCGTTTGTGCGTGAAGAAGTTACAAACATACAAATACACTCACAAAAAACCCGCGTTTAAAATATTAGTGTGATTTAGATTTTTCTAGATCTATAATATCTAGGAACGCCTGCTAAAATATTGTTGTAAAACTGCTGGTTAGAGATTGTTAGACTTCACCTCAGTCAATCCGCCTAAGCCTAACCATATCCCGACTATGTTAGGGTTGTCTTCCAGTCTAACTGCTGGTCGGCTGCAGCTAAATATCAGTATTTTACATGGAGTGACTGCCTATCTGACCTCCACCACCCAGTTATTGGGTTACACGATATCACTTGGTAAAACTGCTTGTCAGACTTTTTGGCCTTCTGACTACCAGTAACGACTCTCAAAAATCTACGAATAACTGGCGGTTTGAGTTCATCTAAATTTAAAAAAAAAAATCGCCCATGTGCGTGTCGGACTACGCACAATGAAGGGTTCCGTAGTTGGAATGAATTGGAAAAATTTCAACTTAATTGGTCCATTAGAGTCGGAGCAAATTGGCTCTGCCAGACGGACGGACAGACACACGAGTGATCCTATAAGGGTTCCGTTTTTTTCTTTTGAGGTACCTACGGAACCTTAGAAAGGTATAAAATAAAAGAAGGAATGGATTCCGAATAAAATAAAATACAATTTCTATGAGACTCGAAGAGGCAAAATAACCCTGTACCTATACCGAATTCACGCAAGATTCACAACTCGTAGCAAAACAAATATATACAGAATCAAAGAAAACTGATATCATAGAAAAATAAACAGTCCCGTCTAAATAATTTCTCGCTAAAACCCTGTAAAAGTAACATTCATTGTACGTTTTATGAACTTGAACTAACAAAAGGAACTAAGTCATCCATTTCTGAGGAAATCGTTTACCCCGCCAATGTCGGTAACTGATAATTGAATTCAAGAAAGAAGATAGAAAAAAAACTAAACTTACTACGTGATACGAAAACGGGATTCGGGCTATCAACACTCATTTCGTTTCGTTTTGTAAGTCAATGAGAAAGAACCAATACTGTTGTATACAGTGGCGTTACTATAGGGTGGCATTGGGGCAAAATGCCATGGGCCCCCAGCCAGAGGGGGCCCCCGGCCCGAGAGGACCATGAGCACAGGAGGATCCTAACATAAGTTTATAAATGCAAACTTTTTTTTTTAAATGTGTAACAATCAACTAAGGACATCATTCAGGTTTCGAACATTTGGTACCTTTTTCCCATTGTTTGTCTAATTTTTTGGACAGGACCTCATTCATGCTCAGCAGTAGCGCTTGCGACCAGTAGACCAACGAAAAATCAGGGGAAATATGAAATCTACGCGGAAGAAGTCGCGAGAGAAGTGTTATTAAAAAGAAAACTATAACGTTGGTTACATTGAGGGACGGCCCCATCCCTTGAATTTGCCACGGGCCCCAAACGGTATAGTTACGCCACTGGTTGTATTGCTACCATATCAGATTAAAAGAATAAATTCCTTTTCGCTATATCGAGTAATTGTCTAAGTTTATTTATGAACTCCGTTGAGGCTGTACGATCTCATCACTTTGGACTATTTATGTCCTTTCGATAATAATGTTTGAATGTAATATTATGTTCAATGTATTTACTTGTTTGTTTGAATGTCTTGTCACTAATAGGTATTATAAAGAGAAAATATTTGATTATTTGTATGTCTGCTTGAAAAAAATCGTCGACAAAGTAACTATCATAATGAATACACAGTCCGACCGTCGAGAGAATGCGGTCTTGACACTTGTCAGTTTCATACAAACGAATACGTGTTTTGCGAATTTGATCTTTATTAGTTACTAGGATTGTCGCAATGATTGGTGTCAGGAACGCAGTCTCTCGACGGCCGTACTGTAGTTGAATTGTGAGAGTGTTGCGTAATCACCCCGCAGACGTCCGACACACTGATTGAGGGCTGATTTTTCAATCGATAGACATTTTTTATTCGTGGAATAAACATGACGTCTGACAGTTTTTGTATGGAAGAACTGTCAAAAATTCAAAATTATTCCTCGGAGTTATTTGGCGTTGGAAAAATCAGCCCTAAATTCAGTTACCTATTTATTTGTTATTGATCGAAGGTTTTTATATTGATTAGATAGACTTAAGTGACTATGTACGTTTATGGCTTAAGTGGCTGTTTTGTGTGGCAAGAAGCCACCCCAACTACGGATGTTGTTGACCAAATCAGCCGAGTCCCCTACTTGTAAATAAAGCACTTGAGTATGACGGATATCTTGTAGTGTTTACCAACAGTGTTTACATGTGGCCGTTGCCCCTGTCATATTGGGGCGCTTGTCGCTTGTCACTTGGCGCAGGGTCGCAAGGGAACAATTTGAAAAAAAAAAGGCAATGATTAAAAGCGGCAATTGTTTATTTAATTGTAGTTATGGTAAATTAAAAATGACAAAATGCATGTTTATAACAAGTTCGGCAGTAAAACCTGAGCAGTAAACTGAGAAAAAAAACCGGTCAAGTTAGGTTTGACCACGTACAATAAAGGGTTCCTTATCCGGATTGTAGGATGAAATAACCAACCAATTTTCTTCTTATTACTGTTCATGTTTTACTTATTCCGCTTATTATTATTATGTGTATTATGTATGGGTAGTCAAATTCTGGCTAGTCGACGGCGAAGGCGTTTTCTGTGCCGTTGCCCGCAAGTGGGGCGCTAGAGTGCCGCCCCAGAATGGGGAGAAAGGCATAAGGGGGGCAGGACGAGATAAGTTGTAAAGGAGTCAAGCAGCGACTGCGGTGATAGCACGTCCATTGGACGGGCTATGTCCGCAGCCGTCTCCTTGAGATTCGGCCCATATGACTTGATGTCGGTGGGGCCATGGGAGGTGGTGGGTGTTCATGTTTCAAACTAATTTACCAACCGCCAAAAAATAAAATGACTGCCCGTAATTTTTTTCTCCAACAGAGTAAGAGGAAATTAGTCGAAAGTATTTGAAGGTTATCACGTTAATGCCACCAGTTAAAAGAAAGGAGGTGTGATCATTATTTTGAACGTTTCTAATTACGGGAATTGACCTTCCGTTATTATCTGTTTGAATAACCTGGATACAGTAACTGACTTTAAAGATGACACATTGAGTGTTAGAAAAAGTTCTGCAAAGCAGATTGTCATGTCTGTCACCTCTACCTGTGTGACAGTTTTTTCCTAAAGCTCGTTGTATCTTATTAAATTACAATCTTTGAGAGATCCCGTGATATTAAATTTGTAAAACATATACGTACAGTCAACAAAAGAGATAAGTATGCAGGATCGTCGGATATAGTTGAAGTTTAGTAAGAAACCGAAAGGTGTTTTTGAATAAAATTTAATTTTATTAATAGAAAACAAACAGCTCATTTATCAAATTAAATTTCAGTCGACAACATCCATCGGTTGCTTACTAAACTTCAACTATATCCGACGATCCTGCATACCTATCTCTTTTGTTTACTGTACATAAATAGGTAATAATATTATAAGATATGGAGATTTACAACAAGATATAAATATAAAACGATGAGACGTTACGTAAAGGTTTATAGCCGAGTTTACTTGTACATTATGAACAAAAATGAAAATAAACTCGAGAAGAAACTAACTGAATTGGTACAGAAAACTGCTATTGTATGTGGAGGAAAACTACGGTTACCTGCAAAGAATGCCACCTGTCATGGTTGCCATCAAAGAGGATGATCAAAGAAATGACGTCAAAGGTGAGTGAGTTACTAAAACTGTTAAAAATTTCAACGCATTATTTGATTCATTAGAGCTTGCATTACATTTTACTCTACAGGTACATGAAAATAAACTCAAAACACCTTCCCGATTAAACGGTTAACACGAGAGCTTTTAACCAAAGCCACGAGGAAGGTAATCGTGGCATTTTTGTTTAACGAGAGGACCCTTATACCCGAATAAATCATTTATCGGAACGTGGACGTAAATATTTGGATCACGGAGGGTGACCTCGGAAATTTTGCTACAGGCAGATTTAAATCGGTAGATCCGCCTTAAACACATACATCAACTCTCACCTTCCTTCCATGGGGGTAGGCAGAAACTACAGAACGCCATCTGCTACGATCCTCACTGATACTCCTATTATTTAGTTTATATATCTGGGCAATATTTGATAATAACACGTTTCTGTTTCGCTGTTTCGTTCTCCTTTAAATATTGTTGTCCTGTTCACTTATACTGAAAATCGTATCCATCTTTCCAAACAGGTTGTGCGAGCTAACTCTTCTCAGTGTAAAGACTTTTTCGCCCGACCTTAGTACGGTGAGGGCACATCTAACCATTTAAATCTTTGGCTTATTCAAATAAAGTCAGACCTCAGGTTTTATTTTGTAATATATATTTTTATCTATTTTTCTTTAGTGTTTGTTTACAAACATTGTGCAAAACAAGAGGAACCATGGTGATTTAGTAAAAAAACCCTTAATTTATATTTTCTCTTTTTTCGCTAAGCGAATTGAGCATATAAAAATGAGAGGTTATTTATTATGAAAATAAATAAATAGGTTAGCGAAGTTTCCTTCCTTTTTCGGCACAGGCAATAACCATGGTAAAAAAATTCATAGTTTGATTTATTAGCGAGACTGATTGCCTACTGTGACGCATTGAAGCTGTTTAAGCCGACTTTATTGCAATTCTGAACCGATGCTAATTCCACTGCTCTCCGTATAAAACAAAATCTAAATGCCATTTGAGCCGAGATAAAGAATCGTATCGTATGCCATTGCTTCATCTGAATTTAGAAGATACTTCAATGATTCTATCCGAAAAATCGCATTCCATTATTGCTTTTGCATTGCAGTTTTATTCTGAAAGAAAAATATCCGGAAACCCATCCAGATTGTAATATACAATCTATCGCATTTCACCACTCCATCACACCGGCTGTAATATTGGCAAATTGAAGAGTTGCAGCTCCCGAGATAAGCGAGGTATAAAATAAGGAAGAGGCATGCAGCCCTCCTAAAGGCCGACGCCTCTTGCCAGCATCTACTTGTCGGAAGCTTTATGAATAATTCTTTTATATCTTCCCTCCCGCCTTTTTCGTGAACATTACATAAAATTTTCATATTCTCGTTGTAGTTACCAATTTGCATTTGAACCACTCATCTGAGGCTATTATCGTTCGTGTCAGTACAATGGAAGGTGAACAAATAATATGTGTAATAAAAACCAGGCATGAGAGAATTTTCGCTCATTTTACGTGGAAATGAGCGAACATTCTTAGAAAAACAGAAAGAAAATTTTGAAGAAAAATCACAAACGTTTACGGACTTTTTTCTATCTGCAACGTTTATATTAATTCCGAATTCATCAGGCTGTGTTTTTCGATTACGCTTTTATTATTATCTCCTTTATTTCATTAAATAACACATATAAATTATATTTTTAAATATTAGAATATAAAAAATATAAAAACATTTAAAAATATAAAAAATAGTAGCCCACCGGTATCGGGAACAGGGTCCAAGCTACCGGCGGTCAGGGCTCCAGAGAGAGGAACCTCCTAACAATGCGGGCCGTGTCCAGAAGATTTTTTTTTATTTTTTTTTTATTTTACATAACTCGGGACCATGCGGTCCCGGTCCTTTGGAAGGCGTACGAGGGGCCGAAGCCAACTCGCAGAGGCCCCTTACGAAATTTTAAAGAAATGCGGCACCAACCGACGATTATCCCTGTATGCACTATGCAAGTGCACCCAAGGATAACCCCCGGTTGGTGTAGGACTATTGCAGGATATGGAAAAATAAAAAGTTGGACTATTGGTTTGGGTGGCTAAACTGGACCGGTTTCCAGGAACTATGGTAAAACTATGACCCCTGCCTGATCAATGCTTTATTTAGACACAGATAAAATAGCAGGGGGTGACTTGCACACTCAATAATGGGCCCCCAAAAACGGCCGCTAGCACATAGTGACGTAGCGACAAGGGGGCAACACGTCCTGAGGTGCTTATGAGGAGTGGAGAGGTATTCCACGGCTATCAGGACAATCCCGGAAGTACGGTCAAGATCCCTACCAGCATCTTACTGGAATACTTCCTTCCTCCGAGCACGTTTGCTCTTGCGAATCTCCAGTCAAGCCGGCCAATAAAGGCAAGAATGAGGTGGGAGCTCTGTTCCTCGTCATTGTTCACTCCAGCCGGCCAATAAAGGCAAGCCAGAGGTGAGGAACAAGACTTCTCCCGGGAGATAGGGTCCGTGGGGTCGCTACTGCCCAACAGCTCGCCACATGCTGCCCTGCGGGTTTCTGTATCCCTCTTGGTCTGGCTCCTCACATTAGACCTGTTCCGGCAAAGTAAACTCTTCCGGCACAGGCCTAGAGTTCGGAGCGCGCAAGCCCCACAACGACGTCAACGTAGAGATACGGCGGTGGGGTTATTATTATTATTATTATGAGCCTGTTATGTCCCACTGCAGGGCAAAGGCCTCCCGTCCGTCGTTTCGTACGCTTTTGCCTGAAATAATTTAATTACACCAATTTAATTATATGAAATGACAGTAAATGTAATGTAGTAACAGGGAATTATTAACATTAGCAAACGCCTATTAATAATCTAATTGGTACTTACATTTACATAATCAATTATTTGACTAAGCTAATAATGTTAACAGTTCAGCGTGAAATAATTTTAGAATTAAGTAGTATAATATTCATTTGATTATGGTCTGATTGGGGTGACAATTTTTTTATTAATTTCACACATAAAATCACATAAAACATAGATATCCATTATAATGGAGTACATGCTGTAACGTATTCTACCTACAGATTTCAGCTGCACAATGTAGAACGTAAGTTTTCGAGCACAATTTATAGTCAAGCGCATAAATCACTAAAACAAATTAAGCGACTAGAATAACAATTTCGCATATCACTTACTCTACTTCATTTGTTAACGAATGGGTTTTTACGGCACATAAACTCTGCTTTGAGGCTTCAGTATCTTCTAGTGATAACAAGGCTTGCCGTTTTATAGTGCGCTGACCAGTCAACTTGACCTCCCTACCCCTTCTTCGTCCCACTAATAAGCTTTAGAAAAGGGTAAATTAACTAAAGAACGAAGGTCTAAAGTCACTGGCTGCTTTATAAAGACTATTGGAATGCTCTCTCTACGTAAGAGCAGCTTTTGTGTCGGAAACTTGAGTAGTAACAAATCTTTTATTTTCTTTTGTCACTTAATGTTGTGTACGGCAATATCTCATCTTCAGTAGACGAAAGAAAAAAAAGGGAAAAAACGTTTTTACCCGACCCTCTGTATTTACAACAGAGATTAGGTATTTTTCTATGTTGTGTGATTTTGAACGGGTTTTTTTCACTTCCGGCTCGTGATTAGGTTAATTTGGGAGAATATGTCGGGGGCATTACAATGGCATAAAAGTCGTTGGCATTCATTATTCGAGGTGGCACGACCAGGCACTGTGTCCCGCCCATGTTTGTAGACGTCACTGACGGACGTGTTACACTTGCGGTGCAATAAAAGCAGTTACCAACAATTTTACAAAGTTTTTTTTTGGGGTGCAATCTTAAGAGCTTGATTTATATCTAGCAAATGCAAGCACGATCACTGCCCGTGAAGCTGAAATTCATTCGCTCCTCCAAAATATTTCTTTTGGTGTTAACATCTTGGGTTTTGCCTGATATCCAACAAAACGTTTTATTGCATATTAGAATTTTTTGTAAACAGCGGCTGTGTAATACAGCTTTATTACCTTACCTATTTTTCAAGAAGCCGCAATAAAATACCAAAACCTATTTTATTTTCATAAACTAGCTGCGCCCCGTGGTTTTAAGTGTCGATCCCGTCGGAATGTCGGGGTAAAAAGTAGCCTTTATGTTAATCCAAGGTGTCAGCTACCTCCGTACAAAATTTTATCAAAATTGGTTCAGCCATTTGAGCGGTAAGAAGTAACAAACATACTCACAAACTTTCGCCTTTATAATATTAGTGTGTTATAAAGCATTGCATAATAACGCATAATGGTCCACCAGGTAAAGGGATGGCTTTTTTAACATTACATTGTGAACAGCTCTCTGAACCCATCTAGTTTAATTAGTGTGCTTTTCCCAGCCCCACCTCTTACGGAAATGCTGTCCCTACTAAATGCACGCTGACAAAAAAGCGTGGAAAACTGCGCTGGAAATTACAATAGGTGTGCAACCTCTGAGCTTTTTCATTACATAAATGAGTTTCCTCGTTGTCAAAAAGCAATTGTTAGTCTTGTTTGAAGGACGTTTTTTTGTGTAGCGTTTTGCTTTTAGTTTTGTTTAATTATTTATTTAATACTTCGAGCACATAAATGTACAGAGGCGGACTTAATGCCATAGTTTAGTGAGCTTCAAACAGTTTTTTATTGATTGAACTATTTTATTTTCAGGGTTTATGCAGAAAACTTGTAAATTGCAACCAATGCCATTAATACCTCAAATTAATACAAGTTGATTTGTATTTGAAATCAACTAAAAAGAAAAAAAAATAGAAAATAAAAGAAAATATTTTATCTTTAGCGAACCATGACATAAATATTATCTTAAATTACACAGCAAAATAGCATTTATTTTCTAAACTAGACAATTTCCTTGAACGCCAGTGTAAACGTTGGACATTTTCACACAATGGTAAACGGCTGCGTATACATACATACATAGACACGCCACAGATCCGCCCCACAAAACCTTTACACCACGTGGCTTAAAATTCGTTCAGAAACTGCACGAAAAACTAAATGCACGTTGATCAATGAAAAGTGAAGGTGTGAAAGAGAGGGATATATTCAATTCACAGGAAGGCAATCATTTAGGGTAGTAGAACTAAATAGTTTATTTTCCTCAGCGGTTCTGTGGCACAATAAATAAATACCATAATAGTTTTTAAAACACTTGGCAGAAAGTACGTCATTGCCGTTGTACAAATTTGCGGGTCTAAAAAGTGTATGAAAATCCATTGGTAACGTAGGTACTGTATTTTTTTTTATTTAGGGCAGCTCGGTAGCTAATAGTATAATGCCAAAATTTGATCACCAAACGCGAAATAAAACTGGCCACATACTTTTGCTGATCATTCAAACCAATATTAATCTCCCTGGCAGAAGTATTACGTTGAGTTTTAATAACTTTTACAATTATAATATAATCTTTACTTTTTTTAAACAAATGTCTTTTATTTTCCTCGTAGGTATAGTATAAAGCAACCAACTCATGTGTATTAAGGTCATCGGCTGAGCCTCGGGCCTCAAACTATATACATACCCTCGTTAGTAATCAGTCACCTTTTCCCCTCGGTGAAGAATGTGCTACTTCCGCTTAAGAATCAATACTTTTTGTGCGATGGAGTGTTGATAAAGTTGTTTTTTTTTTTTGCAAGGCTATGTCGTCCCATCAAAGCAAAAGCCGTGCAAATCGCTTTTCGGCCGGCTATAGAGCGGGATCTAATGAAAACGCCCATTTATTCCGATGTTCGAGTTAATGGAAGGATATCGACCAATCCTGATTGACGATTTAAACATTACCTAAATCGTTCTTCAAAGTTGAATCAATGGGAAGACATTAGCAGAAGTAGATGTTCATTCAAACCGTTATTTTAACAGGACTGTACCGCTAGAAAAACAATGGTCGATTCTTTAAATCCCTTTTGAAAGAAGGAAGAAGTTGTTTTTACAGTAATAAAAAATAAGAATCAGGTACCTACCTACTTAGATATATAAACATAAGACTTAAATATCCTAGGGCATCCTCTAACACATCTATTTCGAATGTGAACTAGAGTGAATCAGAGTAGGTTCATAGGTTAAGCGATTTTCAAACAAAGTCCTTTGCCACATAGCGGGCGCATGTCACTTTTTCAAACAGCAATTTTCAGTCAAAATGTTGGACTTGACGTAGTCGGAAAAATGGTAAGGTGCAAGTAAGGATTTACCTTAAAGTGCTAGACATATTTATTTCTTGACTGTAAATTCGAATGGTTTATTTTAATACGAAGAATAGAAAGAAAGCCAAAAAGCAAAGCAAAAAGTAGCAAAATTATATTCTTTGAAATTACGGAAATTATTTCAACAGAGAACTACGAAATCTAATTTATTATTCAGGAAAGCTACATCCAAGTTTCAGCTCCAAAATTATATTAGTGTACCTAATTACTTAACAATACTCTGTAAACGCTCTAAGTCGAAGTTTGTACAAGGCCTTAGCGTTAGGTCAAAGCATCGGCCGACAGTTAAGTTTGTTATTTCATCGTTGTTCAAGTAGTTTAAGTTTACCTGAAACTTAATTAAATTATAATATCAGTGTAACTGAGAGGCTTTATGATTTAATGAATCCTACTTTTGGTCATATGATAGAAACTAAGGACATTTTTTTAGGTTTGGCTCAAAGGACCTGAGCCTTTGAGCCAAACCTAAAAAAACTCTCCTTAGTTACCTTAGTTATAACATACTATAGGTACCTCGTAAAAAATATTTTATCAAAATTGTTTGCAACTTGTATTTTTGTTATTAATTATTTAATTTAAAAAATATTATCAGTTCAGCTATTTTATTATTTTCTTAATATTTCTTTTTATTGCATTAGGTAGGTACTAAGATAAACGCATGGAAATAAAAGTTAATGCAATTTAATTGAGGCCTGTCAAAATTTTCTGAGTAAGAAACAAAAGACAATTGTTTTGGAATCGGCGTAAGGAAAGGAGTCTTTCGGTGAAAATAGTTATCGGTAAAAGATTATTTAGTTCAAGCGTGCTCCGGCGAACCATGACATCGGCAAATGTTGGTATCGGCCAACCATTTATTCTTTGTAGCGTTATTCGGCGAAACGTGCTGTCGCTAAAAAGTGGTATCGACTAATAGTTTTTCGTATTACCGTTCGGTGAACCATGCTTTTTTTAGACAATTACATCGTTCAAGGGTAATTCTTTAAACCGTACGGGACTCCAAAACTACATGGTGCCGATGACGTATGCCCCTATATCCTATATCCTATATACCTACGTATCGAGTCGCAATTTTATCATAAAATAACTAGATTTGGTTACATACAGGTCACTGTTATCTAAGGGTTCTTGGAATCTAGATTTATTCTAATAGGTACCAAGAAGTTATTACATCTATTTAAATAAAATTCCAAGTCCTGACTAATATATCAACGCACAGCCTAAACCGCTGGTCCTAGAGAGATGAAATTTGGAGGGTGTGTTCTTTGTGAAGAGTAGGTATTCAATAAGAAAGGGTTTTTCGAAATTCCACCCCTAAGAGAGTGGATATGGGGAGGGTGAAATTTCACGCGTACGAAGTCAAAATCAAAATATTTTATTTCACATAAACCTTCATGGGCACTTATGAAACGTCAGAAGCTAGGTGCACGGTTCCAATTTGTCGTTTCCTATGGAGAAGAGCCGGCAAGAAACTCCAAGGTTACTCTTTTTAAAAATAATTGGCTTTTACCTACAATGTTTTCAAATTCCAGTAGGTATGGGAGGACAGCGTAGGCCTTTCAACAAATACTAGGTACTTGATAAAAAAAAAAATGGTCTACAGATCTAAAGTCTACAAGGCCTACAAAGTCCTCACATTTACAAAATAAGAATCTATCAAAAGGACAAATAAAATATAAAAAAACCTACTAAAACCAAGTGATATGATTGCCATTACAACCACTAATAAAGAGGTGACAAATTAGAATTGTCTGATTTATAATGTCAAATAACAAAAAGATTATGTCAAGGAAGTATGTAAAAAATAAATAAAAATAAACATCGTAATTTGAGAGAAGTTAATAGACATTTACATAATTATGCCGTTAATGCGGTGCCAGGGAAGCCAGTCGCGGGCAGAAGCTAGTTTTAATAGCTATACCGTTTATTTTAGGAGCTACCGCACTCTCCAGTGATTCTCTAAACGCTTCCAAAGTGAGGTTTGCGCCACTGGTTAGCATACCATGCTCTAGCTTGATGTTACATTTGAGGATGACAAATATCAGGTTTGTGATGTGCAATTAGTACGGTTGTAACCTGCAACTCGCTTGCTCAAAGTGATTGAGGATGTCAGTTCTGCGAAGCTTGGATGTTTTCTAATTAGAGCAATAATGTTTTTGATTGGAAAAAACATAAACAGTTTTCAAAGATATTTATATATTTTTAGTTTATTAACGGCACCTGCTTAAAAGTGATGATCAGAAGACCAATAATCTCGTAATTAAAAACGTTCAAAATCTAGTCGCAATCTCATCTCAGCGATAAATAATCAATGTTATAAATTTGTCAAAAATGTAGGGAAATTAGAGGCATTTTTGACTGATTGAGACAGATCAGACTGTGAATGTTCTTAAAATTGCAGGAATTGCCCCTCTGGTGACTAAAGATACTATCATCTTTAGACACTGTCACACCAAGGGGACACTTTGTCACCTTCATTTATCTGGGACGTAGGTATATAAGATTGAACAAATTTTCCCTGTGTCACCAAAGATTGTTTTTTTATACATCTTTTGTTTTGAACTAGTACCTATATAATAGTTCAGAGAGAAATTAAAGAATCAGTGCATTCACATGTTAGCCACCACTTCGACAAACCATCTAAGACAATATCGAGGGAAATTAAATTCCCGCCGCCCGCAATTCCTGCCCAACAGTCCATAACCAACCTCCTCCCGTGACTGACCATAACCGGAAACTTTATATCATTATATTTAGACATAATGTTTCCCCATTTCTATATTTTTATACTCAAACTTTAAGAACAGAACACAGCTTGCAAAACAAACCGGTCGACCGCAAGTTTTCAATACTCAAAAAACAGTTTCTATTCAATAAGACCCCGAATCACGTCTGTCCCGATTCATGAAATACGTGAATGAAATGTTAAAATACCAAGTACTGGAAACGTTAAAAAGTTGTTTCCTTAAAACCTAACTGAATTACTTGAGGAACGAAATATCGGCCTCCCTTGTTATACGATTAATGGGCTGGAAACGTTTCTAGTCTCTTTTATATTCCTGATAATGAAGATTTATAATCGTGCGACAACAATGAATAGTAGGCCGTAGTACAGTAACTATAGAACTTTTTGTTTTCCATTTTAGAGATAAGTTTACTTTTATTGGTAATCTGAAATATGACTAAACGTTTGAACATTTATTTTCGTAAAATAAATGTTCAAACGTTTTAAAATATTTGCTTGTGCCTTCATCTGGCGCGTACATATTGACGTATGTACACACGGGCGTGACATTTTTGCGTAAGCCAGCATACAAAAATTAGCCTAATTTACGCCAAAATTCTGTGAAGCTTCACACTAATACGCATTATTACCTACCACGTTCATTCTGCTGGTATGTTCTCAAACTAACGGTTTTATTTTTAGATAGGTACTTACAGTATAATGTGACTTAGAGAGAAGAATACCTACAGTAATTTGGTATGGTTTGAGTGAGGTATTTTTAAATTCATTCATGAGTTTTCCGCTCATGTTGGTAGCTCTAGATGGAGGGTCTCTTAGAATTTAACTGCTTTCAATTTGTTTTAGTTGAGAAGAATGCCTTGAAACGTACTGAATAACTAAGTGAGGTTTTCAAACACAAAACTAAAGTTCTCATACTAAGAGACTCTTTTGTGAGTGAAATATTAAGTACGTCGCTATGAACACACTTTTCTTTCTTTCAGTCTTTCTATGATACTCTTTTGAAATTGAGCCCTACTATTGTGTTTTTTTTTAAACATAGTGCATCTACCAACCTCACTGGGCTCGCGTGGTAGATTACAGCCCACTCCCTTTCGAAGGGAGGAGGACAGCAGCAATGGGAACCGTATAGGCTGATTATGTTTGTCTAAGCACAAAATAAAATTCATAATATCCACAGAAAATTACGAATACCATTTTCTTAAATTAAATACAAAATAAAATTCATAATATCCACAATTACGAATACCATTTTCTTAAATTAAATAGGTACAATATACTGCTGGATGGTCTACATCCTTCTCACAAAATGTACTAAAATTACCATGTCATACGATCAGCAATTATGCCTAAAGGTAATTAATGTATTTGATTAAATGAGAGCCCTAGAATATCTCACCTTATTACAGACACTGTTCTATACCATACCACAGTATAAAGATATACAGTATTTCGACTTCATAGAAACGGACGAAACGCAAGCTATACCTACGCGCCTCGACCTCGGAACGCGCTCGGCATGCAACTGTGCCGCGTGACGAACGGACGGTGTGTTGTTTTTTTAACAATAATCGCGCGATTTTTTCACTAAAAATAAATTGAAGTAAGTACAGTACCGGTCAGAAGTCCACTGCCAGCATTACAAAACTATCACATCGTAACTCGTCGCACTTACGACTTTCTTCTATTTAGGCATTTCACACACACATACACACCCGTATATTGCACTCTTTCATCACGTACGAAACAGAAAAAGCGCGGTATATGATCATCATCATAGGCCTATCGCGGCACGCAGTCTTTTTCTAATTATGGTAATGAGAAAAAGACAGCGAATATTTTAAACTAATCACATAAAAGTTGAGGGTAGATTTGAAACAAAATTAATTTTCTGACTGTAGTTATAATGGTAGATATGACGTTGTTGGTTGGTGAACTTAGTTACGAGCGTTTGTGTTATTGATATTAGAGGTGTTGAGTTTAAAGATTTTTATTGAAAATGCAAGCAAATATAAATATTGAAGCCAGGGCGAACATTGTAGCCTTGCATAACAATGGGTTTAATATATCTGAAATATCCAATGAAACCGGATTTTGTGTAAGTTATTTTGTTGTTATTGATTTTATTTGTTGTCATAAGTGATGCTTCAAAATGTGTAATAAGGATTTCTTTTTTTTAGAGAGATACTGTGAGACGTTGGGTGAGGAGATTTGTGGAAGAGGGAATTCTAAAGAGCCGTGTAAGAAGTGGTAGGCCGCCACTTATTAACCAGTCTCAGCGACGCTTTATGGTTGGTGAATATGAAACGAATGGTTTCATACCTACAAGACGATTTGCCGAAGAATTTGATACGTCATTGCGCACTGTTCGCCGTGCACTCCACGCCGAAGGCCTTCATCATCGAACACCAGCGAAAAAACCGTTTTTAACGCAAAGGCATAAGGAGGAACGGTTGAGTTTTGCTCGCGAATATTTAGATTTTGATTGGGAGATGACTGTATTTACTGACGAGAATCGTGTTATACACGTTGGTCTGACAGTAATATTATAAATAATACGGAGTCAGGAAGAATTAGTGTGAATATGTGGGGGTGGATTAGTGCTCAAGGGCCGGATGAGTTGGCATTTATACCGACGCGGGCCAACAGCTCTAATTACGTCGAGGTTTTGAGCGATATAATGCTACCTACTGTTCGAAATGTTTATCCAGTGGATGAAATTGGTGAATTTTATTTGGTTCAAGATAATTGTCCGATACATCGTGCCAGTATTGTTCGTGATTGGTTTACTGAGCATTCGGATGTTAAAGTTATTCCGTGGCCAGCGCGATTCCCTGATTTAAACACTATAGAAAATGTATGGGGTTTAATGGTGCAAAGATGGGAAGCGCGAGACGAAAGATGTCTCGAACAGCTCAAGTCTCATTGCATGGAATTGTGGGACAGTTTACGTGGCACAGATATTTGCAGTAATATTGTGGCCTCCATGCGTCGACGTCTTCTTGACTGAATTGATAATAACGGAGGTCACACAAAATATTAATAAAAAAAATAAAAAAATGCTATAAGCTAAATAAATGCTATGCAGGGGAATTCAGGGGATACACTGGCCATAATATAATAGTATTAAGTGAATGATTGTAAAATTGAGGTTTAGTTTGAATCTTCTTTTCCTTGAGAAAATGAACAAATTAAGCTGTAACCTCAATAAACCAAAAATATCCCATTTTAGTATCAACCAAAAATGATTTATGAACAAATTAGGTATTTTATGTATTTCAAAGTTTTGAATAAGTAAGTATGTTTATGTTTTAAAGGTGTTATTAACATCAATAAATGTTTCTATGAAAAATAGTGGTTTTTTTTTGTCATTAAATTGCATAAGTAATATACTTTAATTACCCTATATACCCTATTGTCATTGTATTAACGAAACTCAATAAATAATTGAACTCTTGACACAAAAACGAAAAGAACAAAAAGAGTCGAAAGCGCGCACTGAGGTTCGAACCTTCTCCACTTCATGCACACACAATAACAGCCACCCACTCGTGCGAACCTGCCATCGCTGCTTACAACTTTCACTTCGAATTTTAGCATTGCTTTTAAATAGGCGCTGTGGTCGATAATAATTATCTATATGGCAGGTATCTTTATTTAGTGTTGACCACACATGCATCTGACCAAGCAACATCGCGCTTTCGTAGTTATACTGTGTGCGCGTTACTGTCTACATTAAAACATGACACACACAGAGATTGACGCAGATCTAGCGTGCAGGCCAAAATGACCATTCTGGTGGCAGTCCACTTATGACCGTTGATTGTACATACATATTTAATATGACGAGTAGGCTATATTGTGCTGTTTTTGGTTGCATGAATTCGTCAATAACGCATCCAGAGATAACTTTATTTTAAATTACCTGGAAACTCTGAAAGGTAAGACTATAAAATAATTTTACTTACTAGTAGGTAGGTAGGTACATAATGTGTCTTTTTAATGGATAAGTATTTCCTTTTATCTCCCGAAAAAAAAAGATGTCTGGATTAATAAATAAAGTGAATTCAGTAAAGGTAAGTGATAGACATGAGTGAAATTAGTAGTTATAGGCGGGTCACGGTAGGTACGCTTGTGTTAAAACCTCGGGGCATGTGTGTTTTGTTTTGTTAGTTTGTATAATTCAAAGTAAAGACGTGGTTTTTATTAATAATATTTAAGTACACACAGTAAAATACAATAACAAAACTAAATGGAAACACAAAGTAGGCAAATGTAATTAAAATGCTGGAGGCGGGCAGCCCTATCGCATGTTTACGTACCGCGCGGCTGTAGGCATTTATTTCAAGGTTACGGCCGAGATACAATACTGTATGATCTTTATACTGTGACCATACCGACATCATTATATCCATTACCCAATCATAATACAAGATTCCTATCCAATAGTAATCCAATGTTGACGTTGAGGTATAGCTTGCATCGATCACAGCCTTCCAAATTCGAAACCATTACCTCTAACATGACACCGGCTGTCACGCTGGCCGACTGTAGATAGGTACTGACACAAGTTAATCATATATTCCTATATTGTATTGCAGTTTAGAACATTACAGTTGGGTTTATTAGGGGAGGAATTGTGTACATTATAGTTATAATGTACACAATTCATGACAGCATTCAGTTGACTGAATGCTGTCATGATTTTTTCATTATTTTAAGATGGCCATTGTTGGAACCTTTGCGTGGTTGGAGAAGGTTGTAAATAAAATGCCAGTGTCCAGTATAAAGTCTACTGACTATTAATTTAGGACAGTACATAATCATCATAATCTTACATAATCTGTTCAGTACACAAGTTAATGCTACAGCGATGGGAAGAGGACCGCCGGCTATACTGTATACGCTCTTGCATTTAGCATTGTCAGCATTATTGCTGTCTGTAGTTTTTACAGCCATGTGAGCGGGCACTCGAATTGAGGAATAGATAGAAAAGTCTTTACTTTGTACACCATAAAAATTACAGATATAAATTTTACATAGGGTGACACAATGGGGCGGTCTGCGCGGTGGGAATATCACGCATTACAAAAAAAAACAGGTAAAAATATTAATCCAATAAAAAATAAATGTAAGTAGGTAAGTACAATGTAATAACTTTTATTTTTAATTCTACCATGCACTTTTGTAGGTATTAACAAAAGTTCTAACAAATTCAAGGATTTTCCGTAAATCGCTTTAATAATTTTTTTTTCGTTCTGTAATTACTGAAAAATTACTCTGATATTTCAAAGAAAAAGTTTTTCTTCCACAACTGCGATATAAATACCTAGCTGACACGAAGATTCATTCATGTCGAGGAAGGTGTCAAAAGGAATTCCTGCCATAAACTTGTTAAAGATGAAGCGCCAACTAACTTTAAGAATCGAGGAACCACAAAAAGTTAAATTGCTCAAGTTTTAATTTACTGAACTCAGTAACTCCTTTTACCGTGTTTCCTGTATTGGTATTCATAGAAAACTCCCTTAAAGCTCACCTCATCCAAGCCCTCTCATGGTGAGCTTTCTAGTATGGGCTTGTCTAGTAATGGAGCTCATGCCGTGGTAATAGTCAGTCAGCAAGGAGGTAGGGTTTACTGTCCAGGGTGTGCCAGGCTAACATAAAGTTAAGTTGTGGGTTCCTATTCTTTTGTATACAAACGGTAAGATAAGGACTTCGGTTTGGGTTTGGTGGTTTGGTTTAGTGCACAGACTACGGTACGAGATTAAATAATACTGGAATTATGGATCATGTTGAAGATATGTATATGTACTTAATGGAACGATACGTAGGTATTTTGTCCCACTTATCGAAACAAATTTGGTATCTAGATACTCGTGGAAGCTTTTTTGTCCTCAAATTAATCAAAATAAAATCGACCAATTCAGTTTACAAAAAATATTTTAAGTGGTTTTGTTGTTTCACAAAAAAACGTTTCAACTCAGCCTAAAAAAAGTTTAATATTATATTACACACACATATTATACACCCCCCCCCCCCCCCACATACACACTTCACCCCATCTCCACTATACATTTATACTACATAGTAACGTCCACATAGAGTATATTCTCTTTTTTATTCCTTTTTGAAATGTTTGTAATTTAATTATTAATTAGCTTTCTTTGGGAAGTCTGGAACAATGTCTTTGTATATTATTTTGAGTTGCGCGTTGATAGCTGCGCCACAGTATTTTACTTTTGTGGCTATCTTCGTTTTCCTTTGTAAATTGTAAACTTAAGTTGTTCCAAATAAATTTTATTTATTTATTTTATTATTATTAATTGCGGTAAGTATACTTACTGATGGGAATATGAATAAAATGTGTTATTGCAATCATTTTACGAGCGGATCTAGAAATTAATTGTTTTGCTTTAAGAAGTGGGAAATATTTCGCTTATTTTATTTAAATGTTTCACAAAGTTTTATAGGTTTTATTGGGGAATACGATCTAGCCTTAAGGCCAACAGCCGGTCGATTCTGTAAAAATCTCACCGTGAAAACTTAGGTGAAGCGAGTTTGTTTTTGCTAGGAATTGACACTATTGACAGCTCACTCCACGCTCACTTCACCTAAGTTATCACGGTGAAATTTTTACAGAATAGCACCGCTGTAACTTAGATGGTTCTATTGTGGAGAGCATTGTCAGTGCGCGCTAACATGTTGGTATATAGGTTTGCGAAGTGTACAAGTCAGATAAAGATAACTTTGTTCAGAGCCTATTGCCAAAGTCTTTACACCAGCGCCCTTTGGACCAACTACACGCAGCGGGCCTGCTCTTAGAGTGCAATATAACAACGCCTTTTGGATTTTGGTGCGACTACCTCGAGTTTGCAGTGCCTCGGGCATGTTTGCCGACGCAAGGGTGAGTGACTTATATGCTATCGTTAAATTTATTAAATTTATTTAATAATGTGCATGCACAGTACCTACCCGCCTTTAGACTCACACACCCGCTGTTCGTTGTTTCCACATCATCTGTGGCGGTCATGAGCCATGTCATCGCAACAGCTGATCGCTCGCTGTGGTGCTTACCCCCGCCACAGAATATATCCATAGGTAGGTACTATACTACACGTTAGAATGCTAGATTTGGGTGTCATATTTACGATATTATATGTGTTTTTTAATGAAATTGCAATATGATAAAATAGTGTATGAAACTGGACATAACTAAGTATTCCCCGGTTCATGTACTACTAATTCGAGAATGGAATTATTACCTCGCAGTAGATTCATAAAGTAGGGTACTCGCCTTGGGGATAAAGGTGTCTTCATCGTTGGCGAGCTTAGATTCTTAAATCACAGCTCCCTCGCTGCAGTCGGAACTCCTAGAATCCTTCGTTAAGTTTGGGATTCAAAATAGCGCCCGTGACATTAAGACACTGTTTTATCCCCTTAGTGAATAACCTACTATTTACGCATAAATTTACAATAAATAGTAAGTATTCAAATTGATTCAATATAATAAAAAAAATACGCGAATTCTATCTATCTCTATCTATTTAGATCGTACTACCTACTGCTGTGCAAAGACCACCCTTTCCCTTTTCCACACACATCTGTCCACTACCATTTCGGGCTAGTCCTTTCGGTAAAAGTCAAGTACGTCCCTCCATCTTGGTCTACCACGATGTCGTCTAGCATTTAATAGGACCCAAACAAAAGTTCTAGGACTTGGTGGACTTCTAAATAAAAAATAATGAAATCCCTTGCTGGTGAAAAACGTATATCAATAAATCATTTTAATTATAATTGTACCTACCTAGTTCATTAGTAAGTCTTTCATTCATCCTATTTTACCTAAACGTGAAAACGAGTCAACATTTTTAGGTAGTTAACAAAATAACGAAGGTAACCGGCTTTTCAGGTGAAATGTGGGCGGCACTCCTATTAAGAGTAGTACAAGTATTAATAGTGAGTTCGTACTGACGTGATAATGGCCATAGGTAACTGGATTACACGTATATAATCTGCAAAACTCGCTACACGGAAAAATATGACAATCAAACGAGTAGATTACGTTGCGTACAGTTGGCCTATGAAAACCTTGACCATATTTACAATCATGGCATTTTATACCATGTAAACGGAGACATCATCGCGATGACGTAACTCGCAAGTGATGACAATCATTACCAACAAATCGACATCATCTGCCTAGTCTTTTCCCAACTATGTTGCGGTCGGCTTCCAGTCGAACCGGATGCAGCTAAATACCAGTATTTTACACGCAGAGCGACTGCCTATCTGACCTTCATAACCCATTTACTGGGTAATACGATCATGCCCCTTGGTAAGACTGGTTGTGAAACTTTCGGGTTTACCTGACCCGTAACGTCTGTCAAAGATCCACGGATAACAGCCGGAACCAACAACGGCTTAACGTGTTTTCCGAGGCACTGAGGGGTCTTAATATATATAAAGATCACCGAGTCACCCGTCTACGAACCAACCGCGGCAAGCGTAACTTAACCTGATCGCTAGACCGCGACTGTTATTATTTAGCCACAAGCCCCTCATTACCAATTAATATCCATTCCTAATCATTATCAATTAATTCAACTACGTTCAAACGTTAACAACGTTGTTGTGTAGTGTAGAGATTGTAGTAAGTTAACAAATTACTATGCACATTTGGAGAAGCATTTATCCCGCAGTGAAAGGCGATTTACAAATAATTAGCTAATGTTTAAATGAAAATAAAACCTTAATATCAGCTGAGAGTGAACAAAAGTTTCGTATGCCGCAATCGTGAACGCTCAGGCAGTAAATAAAACTTATATAAGTATAATAAAACTTACTTCGCCAGAATAATCATTTATCAAAATGATACCTCTAATTATTTCTCATAATTTTCTACATGTTTGTAGACAGTTGAATTTTATTAATCAGTATTCTAAACAAATTTATTTTATTCTGCTTCAGAATTATAATAATGGCTGTATAGCAACCTATTTTATTTGATCAAGCCTTTATTAAGTACAATTGTTCGTGACCCGTTAATTCTCTAAAGGATCATAAACCCAACTTTCGGCCTCATTAGAAATGTCTAACAATAGATGATACTGACAATTATTATTCTAACTTCAGTCTGTTAATTACGAGTTTTTCCTCTGTCAAATAAACGTAAAGTTACGCGCTTTTAAACATTTTGCGTTAAGTTGAAGGTCGCTTGTCATAGAGAAATGGATACTTTGAGGCACGGAACGGACCTAGTAAAGGATATTTATTACCTTAATTGATATTAAATCCCAAACTATAGTAATAATATCAAAGGTCGTTCTGTTTTGCGTTGCTAACCCGTTGTTATCTCTTGTTGCTGATTTAAGCAAGGTGTTTTGCCGCTTAGAGGAGGTATTGGTTCATTGGCAATGATCGAGTTGTGTGAAAAAGGATTTTTATTTTAGATCCTAATGGTTTTTCTGCTGTCTGTTATCAAAATATCTCATTACCCACAGTTTTTTAATTTATGGTTTTCTACCCGGGGCTACCAGAAACCAGAGGAGTAACTCACTAACAGTAGGAATGGCTTTCATTTTGACAGTTCAACAACATTCATTGCATTGTTTACGTTGTTGAGCAGATAAATTTGAACATAGATTAGCAATATCCTTAAAAATGATTCAGATTGTGATTGATAGTATGTTACGCAATTAGGGTGCAAAAACTGCCTGCCAGTTTCTAATAGGCGGTCTTCGCTTCACTTATTGTTATTGTAGGTACTACTTACCAGTCGATAGACAATTTATTAACCACACCCACATTGATCTACATGGTCAAGCACATTATATTGTATCTATTTTATTTATATAATTCACTTTTATATATTTTTAATAAGTACCTAGTTTTTTATCATTGTTCCACTCAACCAAACCATCATTTATCTAATCTCTTCACCACCCTTGGTTGACTAGTAGAGACTAAGTCCGTCTTTGTACATTTTTTGTGTGAGAAAAGTTTAAATATGTAAATAAATATGGCTGGGCAAGTTTATAAGAGCAATATTCATTAGTTTCCATTTCACAAAGCAATCAACAAGTGATGATTCGCAGGGATCAATATTGAGCAAGATTGATCACGAGATCTAATAGCTTCCTGCGAACAATATCGATGGCTTTCCGCACTGTCATCGAATGATCATTTGTTTCCCATTCGATATCATTTTCTGATCATACCGTTGTCGAATTTTTGAATAATTATTATTATTATTCATTTCGTAGTCGTTGAGGCCCATTTTTCATCAAGGCTTTTTATAAAATACAGTAAGTACAAATGACAAGATGTTCGTGGTTTTGTAAACGGAAATCCAATTTCAAAGGTAAACAACATAACACATGATTTCAGTAAAATATTCGCAAAGTGGAAACATGAATAGATAACTCATTTTGGGTATGGTTGTGTGATAAAAGATAATATAAACAATAAAGCGGTTTGAACCAGACGGTAATGAATATTAAGTGCTTTTTAATTATTGTTGCTGTAACCGCGTTAAGTTTTCATATATTCCTATTGTCAATGTTTTGCTTTGAAACTCCTTTTCGGAGAAATTATTTTCAAAAATAACTTTTCAGTGAAATTGTTTTACTCTCAGAAATATAAAGTCAGTGTTAATGTCTTGAAAGTCGCGAAATGTCCCAAGACGAGAAACAGGTTAATGAACTTTCTTTAATAATATATTTTCATGAGCAAATAAACGTATCTAAAACCAGTAGGTATTATAAAATATTCGAGAATGTAATAATGTAGCGAATATTTCAAATGCAAATATCTGAGTTAGAAAATAGATAAAGTAGTCAAATAACATTGAAACGTAGCCAAAGCAAATACAGGTATAATCTGAATAAATAAATGTAGCTTCTTATGGAAATAGCATACCTATGATACTTATTACATATCTGAATATCAAATTGATTGGATTTCCGTTATGCAGACCTATAGCGATTAGTTTAATTCCTTTTTAAATCTAAATACCTCAGGCTGGACGCTTTCATCCGATCTTTTGACGTAAAAGCGAACCATCTTTAAAACTTATACTTACTTTGTTGAATAACAAGATTGGACCCGTTGAACTGTAAAAAGTATTGCGCGCAGTCTCACAGTATGTTTGTCTTTGAAATGAAGTGAGACTAATACTAGAACAAGAATTGGAACTGTCAGTATCGAAGTACAAAGAAAACACAGAAGTAATTCAAGAGTAATACACCGTAAAATGCTAATTTTTTTTGTCACACAGTTAGGCGTAGGTATTGGTACAAAATTACAAGCCAGAAAAAATGAGTGTATTGTCAAATGTTAAAAGAAAATACTTATTTAAAAATATTGTATAATATAAGAATAAAATAGTATCATGATTAAACAATCATAAAACAGTACTAAAATAATATTTATCGTCGCATTATTCTCAAAATTATGAGCGTAAACTATCATATTTTATGTGATGAATAAAGGGAATTCAATTAACTAAAGAAATACCTAAAAATGATTCCACTGCCGTGCATTTATTTTTTAATTTAATATTAATACTGCAAAAGTGACTTCATTGTGGTAGTCATTCGATGCAACTAACATCAGACGCATCGCTGTTTTGAAACTTATTTGTTGTCGCGATACGCTATTGTCAAATATCTAAAAATTTGCATAGGTATGTTCTTTGTTCATAATCATTGTTTGTGTACTGACACCCGAACTGTGTGGTAACTAGGAACTTTGGTATTCAGTGGCTAATGTCGAAGTTTCTGCTGAGAAACGAATATCTAATTTCTGAGTAAGGAAGTAAAGCTGCCGTAGCACTAGATATGAATATTAAACGTTGAATATCTGCCAGAGTGCAGACATTGTGAAAATTCACTCCGATCGAGAAATCGAAATTCTACGCTCCACTTGCATTTTGTCATTAATATGATTTGAACTCGACATTCAAATAAGGCGAATTTTATGGAAGGAAATGGATGTATATGACAGGATATGACGTGTTGCTCCCGATATTGAGTTTTGATCGCCATTTTATTAAGTTGCTTTGAAAGCGATTTTCATCTTTCTGTTCGATTAAACATTTTGGGACATTGAATGTTCGACAAAAATTTACAAGATTTCAGTTCAAATATTTCATTAACCTTTTACTTCTATGACTTTACCCTTAACGTTATGTCTTATAAAACCAAATTGGCTTTTTAGAAGCCTTTGACTACCCTTTCTTTACCTGTCGGCGGCACACTTTTAACTCATTTGCATATAAAACCCTCCTAAAACGTGGAAGTAAAAATAAAACCAAAAAACATCCTAAGTACCTACGTTGTGAATGTGTGAGTGTTTTCTAGCGTAAATTCGCCAGAGAGAGTTCCATAACATTAGGCGTGGAATCAGGAAAATGCACTCGCTCCCGCCGCTAACAAGCAAAAAGTTTTATAAAACAAAATCCCACTTTGGGGCAGGCCATGACAATAATAGGTGCCTCGCGAGGGTACTCTGTGAGCTTTAGTGACTTCGCTGCTTTTATAGTTAGTGTAGGCAAATGTTTTACGCAAAGGAACGTGACCCAAATAACACGCACGTCGCATCGTCACACGTGTCTCATTTCGCACTTCTTTGGTTATCTGCCAACTTGTGAGGTGTTGAAGACAACATTGAGTTTTCCTTTTACTTTTTAATTAAAAGATTTGCGTTTCTTCATCAAAGTAAAGAAGATGGATTTTGTGTGGGTTTTAACACTATTATAAATTGCTTCATATTACATTTTGTTTTGTGTCCATTTCTGGGCCGAGCTTGTATGGGACCGGTATCCATCTCCTTAGAGATGTAGGTACTTAGAAGTTTGATTTGACTAATCATATGAGGTGTGGAAGAAATTTGTAGAACATTTTCTCTTCACAGAATTCTTTGTCATCATTTGTTACAAACAAGTTCACGTCTTTCTGTGGGTAACTTGTTTGTACCTTTCTCTTTGTTCATCCGTAATACATGTAAAGCCTTAATCCACACGCACATTAAAATGATTGAAAATCTTAGACGCAACTCATCATAATAAGATTTTATTATAGCTTAGAAGTGCGCGATCACGTTTCAGTAATTTCAATTTCATATGTATGTCGACCCGGATGAATTGAAATTCATTCATCGATAATTCCAAGAACGTTCTTAAGATTTTATTTGCAAATCATTTAGTTTACTTCGACAGATTCTAGGATTAATTTCAAATATAGGGAATAACATGACCTTAGTATAAATAGTAGTAGTAGTCTGTGAATATTTATTGTGTTTGTTAACCGTACCGTTCACAAATAAATTACTCTATTTTGGAGCTGATGTACAGACGCCAGCATATCAAGCTACCCAAAACTGTTAAAATTTCCCAATCAACCATGAACCTAATGATATAGCAATAAAGTTGAAAATGTATTAAAGAAATTTGACAAATTGTAGTAGCTTGATGTGCTGGCATAAAGTAGCATGATGTGCTGAATTAATCAAATAATCCCTTAGGAGTACCTGATTATTTTGCTATTTTTTTTTTCATCACAGTTATAGTGGAAAAATGTCAACTAACTTTTGGAGGCCACTATAGTTATTATTTTCAGACTCAAAATTCAAAAACAGACACTGATCATTGGCAAGATCGTGGGTGAACCCCGGAATGCTAAATGGGTAGTCTCAAAAATTTACGTGAAGTAGGTAATTGTGAACAATCACAAGCGTTCAATGAAAGTTTTAATATCGTAAAAAGTATTCTATGCTTGTTATGCTTTTATTTTGTAGGTGTTTGTATTGTCCTGGCCTGCAGCCAGGATAAACCGACCTGTGTTCTAGCGAATGCGTCGCCAGATGCTACAATGTTGGCTTTTGTACTGGTTTTTACAACTGGCGATGTAGGATGCCAGTATTATTTTTCGCCTACCGTTTACCTCAAGCAATCAACTCAGCCAATTGTATTCGACTGTCGGACATAGACCTCTCCCAGTGCCACAGCACCCTGTCCTCCGCCTTCCGCATTCAGCCTGGCCTAGCTACCTTTTAAGGTCGTGGGTTCATCTAGCTGAGGGGCGTCCCACACTACGTTTGGCGATACACGGTCACCACTCCAGGACTCATCTGCTCCACCGGCACCGGCCCGGTGGAGCAGACGAGTCCTGCAGTGGTGAAGGACCGATGTCCTTCAAAAGACATGGCCAGCTCACTGCCAATTCAGCTTACTTACTCTGCAAACTATGTCGGTAACTCCAGTACATTTCCGGATAACTACATTTCTGATTTTTCCTTCGAAGAAACTCCTAGCATGCCTGCATGGGTTACATAGCGCGCTGAGCGGCCTTGAATTTGTGGATCATCTCGACAGCCAGAGCCCACGTTTCGGTAACATATGTCATAATATGCTCGACGCACTGGTTAAAGACTTCAAGCATTGCGGCATAAGCATCGAGAAGGCTGGAAGAAGTCTTCCAAAGTTTTGCAGTCTCGGCTTCTATCTCGAAGTTACCGTTCACCTAGGAGGTAATTACTATTTTGGTGGGACTATATCCTACGCACAGGAACAATAATTAGAGCCACAGTTGATGGTTGTAGGTAGAGAGAGAAATTAACAAATATTGCAGTGAATTTCAGGCTAATTGGCAAGAAGTTATGAATTAACAATTTCAACACTCCATTCTGTTTTAATTAAAAATTCACTATGGCAGATAACAATTAGATCCTTATAAAACGCACACAACATGTCAGTCACAGCGAACCATTGGACGCATCGACATCGGATGGACTCGCAATTTCCACGAGGGCTGCCCGGAAATGAAATACGGGTATCGGTTGCCATCTCGATGCACTGCCAGACGCATTATTCAAAACTTTTGGAACTGGTCAGGGCTTGAAACGGTGAAAATTGTGCATTAGGTAATAAATGACATCAGTTTTGGTAAATGAATGGAAAGAAACAAACGAGACTGCAATCTATGTAAGCGTCAATGATAAAATGAGTGATGTTACATTAATATGACAAAATAAAAACAATAATAAAAATGTTAGTAGGTAAGCAGTTTCAGCATACCTAATCAATAGGTACTAATAATTCAGCTGAAGAGTTTGTTTGTTTGAACGCACTAATCTCCGAAACTACCAGGCGGAATTCAAAAAAACTTGAATTTGATAGCCCAATTGTTGAGGAAGGCTATTATATAGGCTATTTAACACCATGATAGGACTCTGAGGAGCCAAGCAGACTAAAAAAAAGTCAGAAAGGACACTAAGCGACAACGGAGTAAAAGAACAGGTAGGCTGGAGGGCATGGGGCGCGACGTGGTGACTCGGGGGCCGAAATGTCACGCGGACTTAGTCGCGGTCAGATTAGAAGCTAGTGTTATAATACATAGGACGGTCAGCGATAGTAGTCGCTAACAATACTTTTACACATCATCTAAATGGACACAAAATTATACGATAAATTGTATTTCATATACTTACCTAATAGCAAGATAATAAATATCCTTTTAATTTAATTTTACAATTTTAATTAAATATTTTGCTCAATAATTCAGATTTTGACTTGAATTAAGTATCAATCTTTTTCGTTGACTGTGCCATAATCTTTTTGGGCTTCATCGAAGTCGGGTGAAAATCGTGCGAAAAGTTGTAAAAATTTCCATACCGACGTAAAATTCATCGACAAATTTGGCACTACTTTCAATACCATGCGAGCCTTATAGTAATCACAATTCTTCTTCTCCTTCGTCGTTCCCTCAATGCTGAGGATCGCGACCATATACGACGCGTCTCCAAGTTATGCAGTTTTCTGAAGTGTGGACCGCTCGATAGATGGTGCCTCTAACAGCCTTCTTGATCGCGTGTGACCATCTTGCCGGTGCTCAGCCTTTTTTTTTTAGGGCCGGACGCGAGATATCGCCGCCGTGGGGACACGGGGCGGTGCTCTGCCGAAGCTGGGCAGATCTCCACCGTGCCCTCCGGGCGATCCACACAATGGTGACACCCAGGCGTTTTCTCCCGAAGCAGCCGTGCCCGGTGAGGACCTGTATTAGGCGGAAGGTGAGAGCCACTTCTCAAAGAGGGGACTTATCGCCGCAATTGTGGCGTGCCCAGCCGGTGCTCTGCCTTGATCGTGTTTTCCTTCCACCCGGCCCAGTGTCACCAGACCATGCTTAAGTGAACGCATAATATGTCCGAAAAAACTGAGGGCACGCCCCTGGCATATTGTAGATAGCCGCTTGGTATTCCAACGGATGTTGTGATTACAAAATTACAATACATCATTAATCGAACTACCCTACATATTATCCGAATAAACGAACATCTATAACCCAGATTTCTCTTAAGCATAACAATAATTAAACCAGTAGGTAAGTTCATAGAACTTGCGTCATAAATAACGAAACTTGGATGATTCCATATAGGAACAAAATAACATTAAATCAAAGATTGTGTGAAGTACCTTCAGTTATTCATTCTCAGTTTGTTATCTGGATAAAGTTATACAAAGTAAATATATAAATCTAAGCATGGTTCATCGGAATAATAGTTTTCTGACCTAAAACAATAAACGGTACCAGTTTGTCTGGTCTCAGAGAAGCCCGAAAGTCTGACAGCCAGTCTTACCGAGCCAGGAGTGGGTAATAGCCCAGTATCTAACTGGGTTGTGGAGGTCAGATAGGCAGTCGCTTCATGTAAAATACTGGTATTCAGCTGCATCCGATTAGACTGGAAGCCGATACCAACGTAACGGCAACGGCAGATGATGATGAGTTTATCTGGCTTAGATGAGATTGGTAAATCCTTCAAAACTCTAGGTGTAAGCCAGATATAAAAACACCTTCTTCCATCTATACGTTATGTGGAAACACAGACAAAAAGTTTAAAGTTCATTTACTTTATAACCAAAATAAAAACAATAAAAAATAAATCTGTACCTGGCTACATCTGATAATCATAGTTTACACGAACTTAATAGCGAATGCTTAGTAGGTACTTGTCGCTTATCACATCGTATAAACATGCTGACATACCTGTGGGAATAAAAGGGCTGAGGTCAGACGAAAAGTAAAATGAAAATGATATACTGGTTTATTCTAACATCTTAGTTACAAATCACGTCTTCACTCTCACTCAGCCATTCAAAAGCTTACTGTCAATCTTCCTTTTTTAAATACCTTCCGCGTCTACCAAGCTTACCTGTTTGGCATATGACATGTCTTACTTACACCGTAGCATTTAGCTCTTTCACACCAGTCGTGCATTCATCAACGTTCCATTCCTAGCAGGGACCTGGTGTTTAGTATTACTGAAAGAGCATATTTACTTAGCGACAAGCCGAAACGGTTAACTACTAATGACAAGTTCTAAGCTCGTGTGAATCATAGTTAAGCTTCGAGTTTCCAAAATCCTTCTCACGAGCCAAAGCAGAAACGTGCTTCCTTCCTCATAAGAGTGCTCACACGAAATTTCCAGAAACCCAATATCCTTACAATATTGATTGGGCAATTCTATTAAACACCAGAAATTCAATTTAGTCCGTCGAGACAGATTTCGTGCCTCAGTTTGTGCGTCAGTCGGGCATACTCGGGCAGTTTGCCGCATATCTAGAACTTGCCGAGCTGGGAAGTAATCTAGATATTGCACACTTTGGGATAATAGTTGCAGGATTGCCCGGTCTTAGTTCATGTAACAAGATCTTAGTGGTTTGATTTAGGTGGTCTTAATAGAGGAAATTAGATTTTGGTTTTCTTGAAGATCAGTTATCTTTCATTCCATTTTACAACACACGGATAATAATTGGATCCGCATTTCATTTCAATCAAAATTACATCTTAATCATTTATCCTACAGTTATTAATCTACATAATATACTAATAATGAAGCTGGAGTTTGTTTGAACGCGCTTTTCTCTGGATTTACAGGTTGGATTAAAAAAAAAATCTGTTGCATTTGATACCTCAATACTTGAGGAAGGCTATTTAACATGCTCATAAGCTAACATGCTACACGCTATGACCCTTAGGGGCAGAGCTAAAAGAAAATAAGTCAAAAAAAAGAAAAGAGAAGAGAAAGCAGCCGTCAGGCACACACTATTATTGGAGTCTTTGGTCAACTGGACCCACTCGAACTGGACCCACGGGATTACTCAACCTAATCACATTTTGAATAGGTCGACTGGACCCACTGCCCAATTTCATCATTGGTATAGTCACGGAATAAAGCCGAATCTTTTAGTTTTATTTCTGTGACTATTCTTGTTTGAAACATTATTTTTATTTTGTTAATTTTGTGTTTCACGAACTGTGTTGAAATAAACTTGTTTTCTTTCTTTCAGACCGTGAGGCACACACATTGTTGTTTGAAACATTATTTTTATTTTGTGTTTCACGAACTGTGTCCAAATAAACTTTTTTCTTTTTTTCTTGCTTTCAGAAAGAACGCTTAGCGAAAACGAAGTGAGTGGGGGAACAAGAAATTTCACGCGGACGGAGTCGCGGGCAGAAACTAGTAATAATATAATCAGTTAGTAATTCCGATATTTTTAATTGACACATAAACATTACAACCACTATTAATATGTCGGCAATGTTGGAAAAAAATAAGCATTTTTTCATCACTTTTCAATTATACTTGAACTAATTAAAATTTCCATGGAAAGCTGCGAAAATGCTAAAAGAAAAAACAACAAATAAATAACTCGATTTCTCTTTGATTGCTTATAAATTCATTGATAGGCGGATAGGGTAACCAAGCAATGAAAAATCTCATTTGAATTTTAATTGATTTACGATGGAAATGAATCTGGGGAAGCATCAATCGTGTGGGTATAGATTGCGGTGCATTCAGCGTGGAAAACAAAAACAAGGAAATAATGTTTTTTAAAACAGTTTTCATTTGTCGTTTTTGTACAGCTTTTGTTTTTTATTGTTATTGGGTAATCTTGCACCCTAATTGCGTAACATACTTTCAATGTCAATCTGAATCATTTTGAAGGATATTGCTAATCCATTACTTCATATGTTCGAAAAATTTGTCTGCTCAACAACGTAAATAACACAATGAAGGTTGTTGAACTGTCGAAATGAAAGGCATTGCTACTGTTAGTGTGTTACGCAATTACCTCGCAGTTCACACACAGGACAGGACACGATAGGGTGTCGTGGCGCAGCCTGAGAGAGGCCTGTGTCCAGCAGTGGAACGCGATTATAGGCTGGCTTGAACCAGGGGGCCTAAAAAGGCCATTTTGGAGAATCATAAAAGGATAACATTATGAAAATATGGCGAAGACAGTCCGAGTTTTTCTTTTTTTCGCTGCACTACGTAGGTACAATCAAAGAGTTTGGGATTGGTTTTGGATTCACAACACCTATTAATCCAATACCTTGCATGTCTGATTATGTATACCTACGCATGTTTGACAAATAAATTATCTTTCTTTCTTAGGACAGACAAAAAAATTACTGAAAAATGGTTCACCAATGGGATTTGATACGATTCACCTAACAATTAACTGTTCATTATGTTATTCTTTTCTGATTCTGCCAAAGTGCCTGTGTAGTCCGGTGTAACTTTAATTATTCCTACATCTACTTGTTATAAAAGTCATAATTAGATACACATGAACACAGTACCTATCGCTGTTTGACAGCAAAAATGAGAAACGATTTTTATATACCTAGGTAAATTCAATTATTATTTAATATACGACTTCAACAATATCAATTCGATGACCGATTAATCGGTCGTCTGTGTCGTGCCAAAGCCAGAGGGTAATACCATATTTCTTTGAATATGGTATTGTAGCGGTATCTACAACGCCACAGGCAAACAACGCGTCATACTGACGTCACGTAAAATACTGCATCGCGCAAGCAGAGTTTGCCGCGCAACTAGCATAGATACAACGGCCCGACATGAATCATCGGGCAGTTGCCCGCCAAACACAACACCCGTCTGGTCGGAGGATCCTCCCTTTTCTATAGAGTATGAGTGAACTTTACACCCTGTTCCTCATACCTCTATAGTATCTATGCTAACATGCTATGCTAAGAGTAGAGTTTGTTTTTCAGTTCTACCTATTTGTTTGTATGAACGCGCTAATCTCTGGAACTTCCAGTTGGATAAAAAAAAAATATTTTTGCATAATATAATAAATAAATAACGCACCTTTAGAATTATAGAGACCTAATTCGAAATTTGAAGATTTCAACTTTGACTCATAAAATTACGTTGCATATTAAGAAAACATATTAAGTTGGGTTAGACAACTCTGACTTAAATCTGACATATTAAGTCTGTGTTTTATTAAGATTTGATGAAGATGGTCGTGCAAGGTAATTTTATGAGTCAAAGTTTTTTTTTTTTTAATCTTTATTGAAAAAAGAGGATTTGATCATGCATGATCATGTCATCCCCATAGTTACAGACAGTATACATCTTACATATTATCTACGTTTTAGGAAAGGTCAAAGTTGAAAATTAAATCTTCAAATTTCGAATTAAGTAGGTCTCTATAATTCTAAAGGTGCATTATAAAAGTCCAATTATTGAGGCGCGAGCGCGGGAATAATAAATTTAACGCGGACGAAGTCGCAGGCATGGAATTCAATATGAACGAACGTCTGAATTAATTCATAATTGAATTCATAAGTCTATTTGTTATTATTAGTTAGAATTGGTTTAGCCAAATTACTGATTTGATGTTATTAATATCAAGCATTATCGGGATGAATTATCGTGATTAATAACGTGTTTGTAACATAATGATATTATTCTATTGCCCATTAATATAATAATTATTAACATTTTCGAGTGTTTGCAGGGATTAATACATAAGAAGTCAATTAGTGAGGACTTATTATTTTCACTTTTTCTTAATTACATCAACCTATATGTTTCTATTTTCATACGTCCAACACATCATCATCATCTGTCTAGCCTTTTCCCAACTATGTCGAGGTCAGCTTCCAGTCTAACTGGATGCAGCAGAATACCAGAATTTTACATGGAGCTACTGCCTATCTGACCTCCACAATCCAGTTACTGGGTAACACGATACCCATTGGTAAGACTGGTTGTCAGACTTTCGAGCTTCTGACGACCATTAACGACTGTCAAAGATCCACGGTTCCACGATAGCCGGGACCAACTGTAAAACGAACTTTCCGAGGCACGGACGGGTCTTGGTATGTAAAGATGGTCACCCATCCACGGACCAACCGCGGCGAGCGTAGCTTAATCTGATCGATCGATCCGTGCGCTGTTATTACTTAGCCACAAGCCCCTGAACAGGTCCAACACAAATCTCTTAAATCCCAGTTATAGAGATTACTCACATTATGGCTGAAAGTTTAAATTACGTCACATTATTTTGTAAAAATGTGAATGTGTGGACATTGAAAGGGAACAGTAAGTATTCACACACTACAACTTTCAGGAATGTAGCTACAGAGTGAAATGAATAATAAATAGATACGTGGAAACATCGTAAGACTGACTACAAATGATATAATATAGAGCATAATATCGTTACTGTAAGCTAAAGTGCAACATTTCAACTGTGGAATAATAACAACATGAATATAATATGCCCTTGTTCACGGAAGATCGTTCAAGCGTCAAACTAAAGCCTTCGTCACATTAAACGCGATCAGAAACGTAGGCGGGAGAGTTTCAGCCCTCGTACCCACGGGCGATATTTTTCGGGCACTGAATTTTCTTTCAACGCAATGTTAAAATCTCACTTGTCCAACAGTAAATAAATGATAAATGATTTATTTTCTGTAAATAGGTTTGTACAAACACTTTTACACGTCAATTATATTTTTTAAACTAGATGAGGTCGGCGTTTCCTTTCTGACTACTCTGAGAAGAAAGGCCGAAACAAACTCAGAGGTCACAGTCTCTTTTAAAGTCCAGACAAAATCTTGGTCAGATCGTGTGAAGACCATGTAGATTGGTGTCTGAAATGGTCTTTTGAGGAAAGAACCACACAGATTGAGCGGACCTGTCCAATCAGTGCACGCATTTGTCAAAAATCGTGCAGCTCAACTCAGAACTCGAGGAGCTCAACGATTCGACGAACAATACCAAAGAAAGGACATTTGGGTAGGCCGCGTAAATTACTCAAACTGCCAGATCATGATTAATTATGTTTTTTTTTAATGTACTGTGAAGCTCTCTACGAGCTTCACGGTACCGGGTGGAATAAATTAAACTACGGTAGGTATATATAATTATTCCCATAAAATATACTACGAGTTTTACACCATAATTCTTTTGCTTTTCAGCAAGAATCTTCTAATCTTAAATTAACTTCTTCATGTTTGTCTCGTATTTTATGTAAATCACTTTTAACAACTCGTGCAAGTAAGCACCGAAAAGGCTATAGTCTCTATAGTACTGCGATGCGCTCTGTTGGATTCTCAACGCTAGGCTTAACACCGAGAGTTGAAAATCCAGAGTGTCATCCTGGGCAATTCACGTACCTGCTTATTTTAAAAAACGGACAACTTCTAATCTGCTTAAATTTTGTATAGTTTTAAAAATTGGTTGTCGCTGAGATGAAATTGCGACTTGAATTTGAACGATTTTAAGAACAAGTGTTGACCTTATAGGTAACTCCTTTTATGCACTACATGCTTATAAGTTAACTTATAGTTTACCGATGGAAACTGCACTCTAAACGCTCGTACATGTAGATCGAAACTAGCATAGCTCGCTGTGTGACGTAGTATTGCTTAAGTTTTTGAACTTCGGAGTTATAGCAACTATTTGAAGGGTTCATTATCGTTACACTAATTACAAGTTGGTACCAGTTTACCTTTGTAGTATCTATTAATAGAGGGGCTATGTTTCTCTGACATACAGTTTGTTGCTATTCTTCTTCCTGAATTTGGTGAAGGTACAAACTTTACAAACATTGATATGGTATGTAATGATTTTAAAGGCAGATTAGGTTGTAGCGGTATCTACAACGCCACATGCGAACAACGCGTCATTCTGACGTCATGCAAAATCCTGCAACTCGCAAGCAGAGTTAACCGCGCAACTAGCATAGATACAACGGCCCGAGGAGAATGATCGGGCAGTTGCCCGCCAGACACAACACCCGTGGTCGGAGGATCCTCCCTTTTCTATAGACCATGAGTGAACTTTACTCCCTGTTCCTCATACCTCTATAAGGTTATTCTCAAACACGGTAAAACCATCCCGACTAAACCAGTAATTCTTAAAACTTATTATGTTATGTATTGTCTTATGTTTTTGTTAGCATAGTCCCACTACTGGGAAAAGGCCTCCCCCAAATCCTTCCAGGAACTCTTTTCCCGCGCCATCTTGAACCACCCTCGCGGTACGCATCCAGGTCCTCTGGCATTCACTTTCTCGGCTGGCCTCGGCGGCGCGGCGTTCATCTACTGGCAATCCACATTGTGTGGATACTTTTGCCCATCGGTCATCATGCATTACATCTATTTTTTTTGCATTTTATTGCTTTATTGTACAGAGTCGTAGAGACTACTCTTAGACTTCTTCGTTATAAGATAGTAGGTAGGAAAATACATAGTATTTGCGTCGGTGATTCAAAAAAAGATGAAAACAAAAACGAACAAAAAAACAGCTGTTTCTATCTTGGAGGTCCGCGTGTCTATTAGGAGGAAACAGCAGAAAATATGGAGCTTAGCCGCGCCCACGTAGTTGCTGAGCCACGCGCAAATACTTATGTAAATACCCAGGACTCTGGCTTTGTATGAAATACGGGGTTGTTGGCAAAACAAAATACTTTATCGTCTCCCAAAGTAGGCCTTTACCTTAAGTTTTTGTGAAGGAAATTGTAAATCTTCTGGTTGTCCTGAAGGGTTGTTTTTCTTCTTTTGAGAAAATAATATTTATATAAAAAATATATATCTGCCTTCTACACAAGGTCACTCAGCAAAATAAAGAAAATATAGGATTAACAGGCTCACTGGCACAGTACCTGTGTCACTAGTGTTTACAATATAATAGTCCCAGTACCTAATATTCAAGTTTGCCAACAGCAAACGCGTTTATCAGGGGTTTTAATTGTATTATTACTGCTGCTAAGACCCCTGTAAGATCTTTGCATTGCTGAAAACGACATGTGAATGGTCACGTATGCAATCTGTAAGATAATTAGTAATTAATTTTATGATGCTTATGTCATCTATACTCATAATAAATACCTTATCGCACCCCCCCATTTATAGATTAGATTTTTTGTTGCAAACAGGTGCATGTGGCGCTAAAACGCTCAAAAGCGCTAGGCGACGATAATACTGGCTAGTAACACTAGCTTGACAGTTTATGCCAGTAACGGACACCGACTGTGATGAATGACATTTTGTTTGACAAAATTGCTCGCTTAGGTATTTTTTGTTCGAGATGTTCCCTAAAAAAAAAAATACGGTCTTGTAGTATTGGGAAAGAAACGATTATTATCTATTGAGATTTCCAAGTGTCGCTTAATAGATAATTTGTATAGAAATCTCGTGTGACTCAGTGCGTTAAGTCTATTATTACGACCTGAAAATCTGTTTTTTTTTTTTTTATTTAACAAACCTTAGGTGTGTCCGTTACCCGTCGAATGTAGTAATTATTTAAAACACAGAAAGTAATTTTACTCGGCTGGTTGCCTTAGGATGAAAATATACGGCGGCAGAGCAAAATTCTTTGATAACACTCGAACCCGATTACTTCTTGAATCAAAGAGTAATGACAGAGTTTCATAATTTAATAAAACATACAAAGCTTTCCCTAAAATTTTCGTGGAAAGACAAACACTTGATACTAAGTGGTAAGTTGATTCCAATTACGTAAATTGAAAACTTAGCACTTCTTGCGAACTGCTGCTAAAGTTCGTATCCAAGATCTAACTTTCAAGAAGTTGAAAGATTAAGCTGATAATAACTTTTACAGATCCGAATCCGTAGATAAAATGGGAACAAAACTTGGTTTTAGTACTTTTATGTTTTATTTGACCATCTTTTAAGCTGACCAGCAGCCGAGCAGAGACGGTCACTGGTCTAATTAATATTAATTTCTATCTTAATTTATCCTCAAATGTCTTTCATCATTCTCTAACCCTTATTCCAACTTATTTGGGGTCAACGTAACATGTATTCTTCTTGCATACTTCTCTCTAAGTTGTCATTTCGGTAGTCCTCCCTTTTCTAGCTATATCGTCTTTCACACCAGTCCGTGGTGCGATGACGATGGACCGTGTGACTCTACTCTTATAGCCATCCAGATTCAAACTTTCCTCCATGTCGTTTTTCTTTTCTCATTTATTTTTTTGTGAAAATGGATAGGCCTATATTTTTCTATGTCTTTGAACTTATGAGTTGCCTTTTTGTCAAACGTAAAGTTCTGTGTATTCGTCCTTGTCTTTTCGGATACATCTCACTTTATTCTATTCTAAAACTGATTCTTCATGCAAAGAATTTCTCCGAAACCGTTCGACCAATATCCACACATTTTGTGCGTGGGAAGTCCCTACTACGGAGAGCCCAATAACAGTGCCAATCAGCTGTCAAAAGTCAATGCAAAAAATAACTATTTTGTACCATATAGCACTACAACTACAAACCACGTTACATCACATCCTCTTGTCGCTGCACTAGCCGTCACATAACACGCTGAATAGCGACACTTTAAAGATGTGAAGCTATTGTATTGCTTGCAGTTGTTTCACAGCGGAGGCCGCATTGTGTAGTCAGGCAAACGTCACTAGCACGTCCTGTTTCCTGTAGGCTGCGCTTCAAAACTGCGCCATTCTCACCGTGCAGGGCTGTAGAATGGAGAGCGTTTTTTCTTTGAAAATGTGATCGTAAGAAGTTAATAGAAGTAATATTTAGATGGACAGTTTTTCCAAAAATTACATAACATAACATCGAGCCTTGTTTCCCCGAAGGGTTGGGTAGAGGTGTACATCCACATTTCTCCAGTTTTGGTTTAGCCCCATGTAATACGGGGAGAGATTATCCAAATTCGGGGCTGCTGCTGAGAAATTCCAAATTCTTGCTATCTTTTCGTAATGAGCCTTTCATAGAAGGGAAACCTACATGGACTTCTTCTGCCCTGGCGAGGGTTACGATTCTGACCAGGTTAAACTAGGTCATACCTAATGGTATTATTTTTAAAAGATTAGATTCATTACGATTAAGCCCTGCTTTGGGTCCAGGTGGCTATTTAAGAAAAAAAAAAACTATAGACACCTTAATATCCAAAGTTATGCCAATAGTTAATGTGATACAATTAGGATAATTATGGGATCCACAGACCCAAAAGGATCATCGACTAAATACATGAAAGAAAAGTTAATTTGTTAGAGACTAGGTTACGAAACTAGTTTTTCCTATTGGATGAAACGTGCCAAAACTTGTGCAAAGCGACGCAACTGGATTGCATAAATGTCTGAAAAGGGAACAAAAGCTACTTTTTAGGGTTTCGTTCCCAAAGGGTGTCAACGGAACCCTATTACACAAGCCTCCGCTGTCTGTCCGTCTGTCTGTCAGTGGAGCGTATCTCATGAACCGTAATAAGTAGACCGTTGAAATTTTCACAGACTGTGTATTTCTTTTGACGCTATAACAATCACACTAATATTATACTCGTAAAGGCGAAAGTTTGTGTGTGTGTGTTTATATGTTTGGTACTTCTTCACGCTCAAACGGCTTGACCAATTTTGATAAAATTTTGTATGGAGGTAGCTGACACCCTGGATTAATATATAGGATACTTTTATCTCGATATTCCCACGGGATCGAAACATATGCGGGTGAAACCACAGGGCGCAGCTAGTAAATAATAAAAATAAAATAAAGCAAAAAATTAAAGGGGATCTTCATACAAGAAACGTGTTTTTTCGGTGTTTTTTGCAGCGGGCTGTATCTCATGAACCGTAATAGGTAAACGATCGAAAATTTCACAGAGTGTGGGGTTTCTATTGGCCTTATAACAAAAAGGTATAAAAATAAAATAAAGTGTATTAAAATTAAAGAAGCCATACAATAATTAATGTTGTTTTTTTCCTTATGGTACGGAACGATCAAGGCCGGTTTTTTCTTTGGAAGCGTATGATTTTGGAATTCTTCTAGAAGGACTATTAATGGGGCAACAGTGAAAGATTACTGGACTTAATGTGTTTTTATATCAATGCTAAATTAAATGAATAGGCTACCTTAGCCATCCAAAGAAAAATGAATTATCTAATCATCATCTTCCGCTGCTCGATCATTCTCATTGGTGATAGCCTAGGTAGGTGCTCATCGAGTATTTCGGGACATCGCTAAGCGGTTGGTCGACTCTGTACGAGACTGAGGGCTGACCTAGTTTTAGGCCAAAGAATCAGCATTGCCGTTCAATGTAGCAAAGCTTCCAGCTGTTTGGGCACTTTTCACACTGACAACAATGTGGGCGAATTTTTTGATGCTTAATGAGTTCTGCGCCTTTTATATTCACTTGTACGCAATCCTAACTAATATTATAAATGCGAAAGTAAGTTTGTCTGTTTGTTATGCTCTCACGCTAAAACGACTGAACGGATTTGGATGAAATTTGGCACACATATCTGTATGCCAAATTTCATGACCTGGCTAAGGACATAGAATACTTCATTCTGGATCGCAGACGAATAATATCTAAATATATTTCACTGTGAAATTAACTCCATAATTATTATTCAGACGAGTAATCATATTTATTCATAATGAATCCATATTATTGTAATTTTCACTGACATTCATTTTTCGTAATGTCGGCTCCCGCCTAACTTTTAGGTAGAGATAAAAGAGTTGTTTTTTTTTAAGGGTTTGCAAACAGATGTTTTTTTCAAAGTATAATTTCAATAGCCCTTCCCTGTTTTGTTTACTTTCTCGTATTTCCTTGTTTAGATAGGATACAAAAATCTTTTAAAGGCATTTTGTTGCTTTATTTACCGCTCAAGCTAAATATAAAAATGAATTTCACTTTGATTTACGCAATATTTGAATTTTCTTGATTGAAAATTACAAGTTCAAATAAAAAAAAAAAACTTAACAAAATTATTAATTACTTACAATAAGTATGTTCATCTCAAGTTTAACAGGGGTCCGTGGCTAAATAATAACAGCTGCACAGGTCGATCGATCAGGTTAAGCTACGCTTGCCGAGGTTGGTCTGAGGATGGGTGACCATTTTTTACATACCGAGACCCCTCTGTGCCTCGGAAAGCACGTTAAGCCGTTGATCCCTACTGTCATTCGTGGATCTTTGACAGTCGTTACGGTCAGAAGCCCGAAAGTCTGAAAACCAGTCTTACCAAGGGGTATCGTATTACCCAGTAACTGGGTTGTGGAGGTCAGATAGGCAGTCGCTCCATGTAAAATACTAGTATTCAGCTGCATCCGGTTAGATTGGAAGCCGACCCCAACATAGTTGGGAAAAGGTTAGGCAGATGATGACTCACTTAACAGTAAGTAAGTAAAAATTTAAGAGCTGCTAAGAACAGTTGACCGTTTTTAATTTTCATTATTTCCAAGATGACGATTTACTTGTAAATCTTCATTAAGACCCCTCGACCGCTTCAACTCCAAACGGCTCGAAAATATATTTACCAATAAGGTTAATGTTATTATACTTCTACAGAGGTAACTATGTTTTGACATCCCTATATACCAGTATTATCTGGCTTCGTCACTATCTGGTCATTGAAATGCTGTAATAAAAATAATTCATACCATTTTCTCCTGTAATAATTAAGTGCTTTTTGAGTTATGAACTTTCAACGTTATTCACGTAACCTTCACTTTGAACTTTTTGCTAAGCTTTTTTTTACTCTACTTTAAATATTAAGAATGAGAGTTTTTTACGTCTGCAGTTGATGGGCACGCTTTGACTAATCAAGCACAAATGATTTTAAATAAGTTTGTTTTTTATGTGAAAATAGTCAGTGTGTTGTATGTAGTCAAGTGTTGTTGTATTGTTGCTAAGTATTTTAAGTTTCCCCGTATATACATTTTATTAAGGGGAGTTATTTGCTCTCTTTTAACCAGTTCCGCAAAACTCCTTTCATTCGAGAAACTAAACAGGTTCAGTGATTCAAAAGTATTTAGTTTTAAAGAATGTAAGAAGTTGAAGTTTGTTTCTTGAGAGCTTGCGACTGTGCTTTAAGTCGCGTGTAAGCAAGATTCAGTTAAGATTCGACGTCTAACACGATACAATACAGTATTCTTTATTTGGTTTAAAGTTTCTGCTACCATTTCCAGTTGTTCCACTTGCGTTTGTAGGTTTTGAAAATAAAGAGTAATTACTTAAACGTCAATTTCACTAGCTAACTCTATAGCAGTGTTAGTAGCTAACTAATTAAATGCTGTAGTTGTCAGAAATTAATTGCTTAACCGACATTGGAAATTGAATAAATTGCTAGCTGTATTTTTTAAGCTGTGTGGGAACTAATTTAGCTAGAAAGGAGGTGAAAACTGAGATAGAAGAAAACATGATGTAAAGTCATTGGAATCAATTGTTATGCAAATTGTCTCTTTATTCAAATCACAAGTTTCATGTTTTGACAGGCAAATTGACGTAGGGTAACAGTTGGCTTAACGCTTAATTTACCAATATAGAAGAATGAAATAATGGAAGAAGAATTGCTATGTCAACTACAATTAAATTGGGATAAGGACAAGAGCATAAACGAAACTTTGAGGTATTCCACTCTGAGCACTGATTTGAACCTCGCTTGGACGAACCGCACCTGAGCACTTCCACTAACCGCACTGAAACAAAATTTTGTAACGTGCGGTTCAGTGGAACCATTTTATGCTTATGTCTACACGTTTGCACGAAGACGATAAACATAGTTATTATAACTAACAAGTTATTGAATTCCCAAGTACCAATTAACGCTAGCACATTTTTCTTTTTAATATCTATCGCAAACTTAATAGAAAAACCTTTATTAAAAACAATTTCTATGTAGCACGTATTTGTAATATACATTAGAATGGGCGCAGCGAAGTTTGTTTGCTACTGGAATTGGTCCGGAAATAAAAACTGTATGTGAAACGTTGCACAACACCCGTCTACGTGGATCGCATACGTATCTGTGGACACTTTTAAATTATATAAACCTCCCTTTTTATACTTTGTATGGGATTGTTATTAAATATGACGGTGTATTTAATAGGGAAAGGAAAATTAATATTAGGTATAGATATGTTTATAGTATACCTAGTTGAAACTACCAATAACGAACACTTGTGTTCGTTTATTTATTTAAAAATATCCAATCCTCGCACACCTATCTTGTACCCACCATTTCTCGAGCCGTTAATTACAAAACGATATTTACGAAGTGTTAATACAATTGCTTGAAAAATATATAATTTAAGTGAGAGATATTTCGCTCGTTACGCGAAACACTGCATTCATAAACAGTTGGCTTTGTTCCAATGCTCTGCACAATTTGTAGAGTCTTCAACGCTCTATGACGAAGCAAAAACGTGACTAAGAGAAGACTCTTGCGTCAGCAAACTGTTGTTAGAGACCTTTGAGCAGCTTAATTATAGCCAATAGCTTTATATGATAAGATGCTTTCGAGCATCTTGAGACAGTGTTTTGAAACTGTTTAGATTTTGCTTACGTTTGTGGGATCGATTTTTGTTTTCGCAGACTTTATAGTAACACTAACAATCACATATGTATTTTTATTAATGGCGTAGAAAGTTAGTAAGTATGCAAATATCGTACGTAGTTAGGAAAGCTAAGGCTCTTTATTTTTTTAAAGAGTTTGGTAGGAAATTTCTAACGGAGTTTTCTTTATTATGAACCCTTTTATTAATTTGTTTGAGGGTGAGAAATCATCAAATGACCCTTCCCGCTCTGGGTGGAGCGGAAGGGAGTGTCAGACTCATACTGACTAAATTCCACCCGTGTTCCTTCCTTAGCCCTTTATGTTCCGGGGCAGCGGTAACCCTTTCGGACAATCCCGCTGACCCGGCAGGCTTCGGCCCTAACGGGCCCCTTCACTGTTGCTGACATCTCTTTGAGGCGCGCGTGGAACACGTACGCGCCGTCCGTCGTCGTATTAAGGCTCTTACACACTAGCGCGACGCGACAGTGCGACGCGATTCTGCGATATATACCCATAGAACAATTTCTATGGAAACGCGCGACACTTCACACAGGGGCGACTTGTCGCGCCACAAAATGAACATTTAGTATGGTGTCGCGGCGATATCGCGGCTACACTGTGTCGCGCTACTCGTCGCGCTTGTGTGAAAGGTGTTGCGGCGCGATAATATCGCAGAATCGCCAGGCGATACGTCGCGCGACAAGTCGCGCCTGTGTGTAAGAGCCTTTATGAACCCTTACAGCACAATACCCAGTGTTTGGATTTTTTTTTTTTGTTAAATTTTAAAAACTTGTAGCAGATGATTAAATAAAATGAAAAAATCAATATGTTTTTACTCACACGTTTGTGAATCGTATTGTGATATGGGTGTATGTTTAAGTTGGTATGTATTAGTACTTTTGAGCCCGGCCGAAATATGGGTGTAGGTAATAATATGTATTTTTTGAGCCGTCATCATCATCATCATCATTTCAGCCGAAAGACGTCCACTGCTGGACATAGGCCTCCTCCAAGCACTTCCACTTCGACCGGTTCTGTGCTTCTCGCATCCAACGGGTTCCTGCGGCCTTCACAAGGTCGTCGGTCCACCTTGTGGGAGGCCTTCCGTCTTCCGGTACGCGGTCGCCACTCAAGAACCAGAACCATCTGAGCCGTGCTTCAAAAATATTTTTTAATAAACATAGACAAATATTTCTTTGACAATAATAAAATGTGTAGGTATTTTTTTTCAAATTAAGTTAATATTAACTTAATTTGAAAAAAAATACCTACACATTTTAGATTTTATTTTTATATAGTCCTCTTCACCGTATCCGGCGACAGCGACCCCGACTATTTCTCTTTCCTCTCGTGAGCTCTCTGATGACTTGCAAAGCCAAATTTGGTCTTGAAAACCCGGTCACACCGTATACAGAAGAGTTGATCAGCGTCGTTATATGTATATGTATAAGTAGGCTTTGGGCGGCTTTTGCGTATTTGGCGCTTATTGTCTAGGTCTTCAAGACGATTTGTTTCAAAGCATTCAGTTGCTTTGTGAATTAGAGTGCGCCACCTCTCTCGGTTTTGAGCAAGCTCCTACCACCGATCAACGGGAATGCCACAGGTCGTAAGGTGGCGTTTGAGGACATCTTTGTAGCGCAGGTATTGCCCGCCCTGTGCACGTTTTCCTTGGGCAAGCTCTGAGTAGAAAGCGATTTTAGGTAGTCTACTGGTATCCATGCGATGCACATGACCACACCATCTCAGTTGTATCTTTATCAAAATCGCCTCCATGCCCATCATTCCTGTACGCCTTAGCACCTCCGAGTTAGGAACACGATCCTGCCACTTTATTCGAAGGATAGACCGAAGACATCGCAGGTGAAAAGTGTCAAGCCTTTTAATATCACCTCTATAGAGACACCAGGTTTCTGTGGCGTAGGTGAGTATTGGCAGAACTAAGGCCTTATAAACGCTTATCTTAGTTTGCAGTTTCAGGTCATGAGAGGTCCACACACGCCTGCCAAGTTTTCCAAAGGTGGCAGCTGCTTTAGCAATCCATGCCGGGATTTCAGACGCCAGCCTGTTGTCGTTGGAGACTTGACTTCCAAGATATTTAAAGCGTGACACCTCCTCCAGTGGCTCAGAATGGAGTTTAACGGTTGAGCTGTCAGCGTCACATCCCCTTGGTGGCTGCTTTAGGATTTGGGTCTTTTTCACGCTAATTACTAGTCCAAATCTACAACACGAGGCTTGAAGTTCATTCATATAGACTTGGAGTGCTTCCATACTGTCTGCTAACAGGCACACGTCGTCGGCATAGAGTACGTCAAGTATTGGAACCTTAGACGTCATAGACCTCGCTCTGAAACGTGAAATGTCGAAGACACTTTTATCAGTACGGACGTTTAGTTCAATCTGTCCAACACTATGCTTTAGTGCATCATTCAACACAGCCGAGAAATAGAGTGCAAACAACGTGGGAGCCATGACACAGCCTTGCTTCACACCACTAGTTACGTGAATTGGGTCTGAATAATCGTTCTCATGTTGAACACGCGCCGTCATACCGTCGTGAAACTGACGAATCATGTTGACGAATTTCTCAGGACATCCAGCCTTCTTCAACACTACCCAAAGAGCAGCGCGTGGCACGCGGTCAAAGGCTTTTTCTAAGTCAACGAAACACATGTACAGAGGACGATTTTGTTCGAGGCTTTTCTCCTGAATTTGCTTCACTATGAAAATGCCGTCAACGGTTCCTCTGCCAGGTCTAAAACCACACTGCGACTCTGGAAGTATCTGCTCAGCAAGATTTGTCAAGCGGCGATTGATGATATGCGCCAGTACCTTCCCAGCAGAAGACAGGAGGGAGATACCCCTGTAGGAACCACAGTCAGATAATTCACCTTTGCCTTTATAAAGTTTGCAAATGGAGGCATCCTTCCAGTCTTGAGGTACCACTTCGGTTTCCCATACCTTGAGCACTAAATTGAAGAGCCTGCTTTGAATATGCGGGCCACCATATTTGTAGACCTCCGATGGTAGACAATCAGTGCCTGGTGTTTTGGCATTCTTCAATCTTTTGACGGCTGATAAGAACTCGTCAAAAGTTGGTGGATCAGCTAGGTCTTCCTTAACGGGACGGCATTCAAGATCTTCAACATAAGATAAATCAGTTGTCTGTGAGCAGGGATTCAAGACGTCATTGAAATGTTCTGCCCACCTATCTAGGATTTGCTTATGATCTGTCAGTCTACAGTCCCTGTGACGAGTATATATTGGTGCCGTTTTTCTCGTTTTAGGTCCGAAAATAGCTTTCAAGCCCTCGAAAAACCTACCCGTCTGGTTTGTGTCAGCAAAAAGTTGCAGATCTTTGGATCGGTCCAGCCACCATTGATTTTTGAGGTCACGGATTTTGATTTTCAGCTCTCGCTGAATGGATCTTCGTCTATCGGTGTTTGATAGAGTTCTCAGTTCTAGTCTGTGACTCTCAAGTAATTCTCGGATTTCCTCGTCTGAGCAATCGAACCAATCCTGGTTTCTCTTCTGCGGCTTTGGTATTGTGCATGAGACGCTATCACGAAGGTGTTTAGCATATACATGCCACGCTTCATCAACACTATCTGTAACGTCCTCCGTGTTGGTGCCGAAATGATTATCCAAGTCCCGCCTGAGCTTTTCGGAATGAACCAGTGGAGCAACACATGCATTCACTGGTTTCTTATGTGCTGCGCGTCGAGGAGGCTTTAATTTCAGACGCATCTTCGATCGAATAAGCCGATGGTCTGACCAGCACTCTGCACCCCGCATAGCTCTTGTTATCAAGACGTCGTTACGGTCTCTTTTGCGTACAATTATGTAATCAAGGAGGTGCCAGTGCTTGGATCTGGGATGCATCCACGAGGTCTTATATTTTCCTGGTAGGCGAAAGAACGTATTGGTTAGGCACAGGTCAAACTCTGCACACAGAGCGAGAAGCTCCAAGCCGTTAGCATTGCAGTTCCCAATTCCATGACGACCAAGGACACCAGGCCATGCTTCGTAGTCAGTACCAACGCGTGCATTAAAGTCACCCAGCAGGACGATTTTGTCTTGTGGTGGAATTCCAGTAAGAACGCAGGAAAGGTTGAATATATTTGAATTTGACGGTTGTTTTAGAAGCAATCACTTACTTGCGATGAGCATACAAAATAATAATATGTATTATGTATGCTATTTCGTCCTGTAACATGATTCGACATTCCCGAAAATGACTTGTTTGTAATAAAGATAAGTTTACTGCGATGTTAGTTATAAGAGTAAATACGTTGAGCGCTCCTGGTATCATTACTTTAATACCAGATTATTAGGAAACGTAGTCAAGTCAATCAGGAAATATGCATAGGTAAACAGGTGGTAGTGGTGGTGGTGGTGATGGTGGCGGTGGTGGTAGGTTTGGTAGGTAGGTTGGTGTTTGAAGGAAACTCATAAGTACGAGTTCTATTTCTTAAAAGTCTGAAAGGTTGTTCTTAGAAAGCTTTGCATGAGTTTGAAAGTGGCATAATATCATAAATTATGTATTTGCAACATAAGGATTCTTGGAAAAACTTAATCGACAAAACTAATGCGAAAAAAGTCAAAATAAATAGAAATAATGGACGCCTAAATTCTACGTTATAACCAAACCTTTGTCAATATTATTTCCCATGCCATCCAGATTTAAAAAAAAAAGTTTTATTTCTGAATTTTATATCTACTCGCTGAAAAATACTGCAGTCGTTACTCATTAGCCGTACCTAAAACCCCTAGATAAAATATAAGAGCCCAGTTACGTAGAAAATACACGAAACTATTTCGAATAAATTGTAACTGTCTGCTGGCCATTTCCCGAGCTTACGAGGTGCCTAATAAGCCGTTTAAAACGAACAAAAAAAAACTCAGCACAATTTCTCGTCAGGAGAACGTTGGAGCTCATTTCGTTTCTCATTACTCGAAATCCGGCGCAGGTAGTGTGGAGATAAAAAATATGTGCTGCAATAAATTTAAAAAATGTGAGTGTGGAATACTCTTGAGACACATAACGCTAACAAATTACGGCAATTTCCAATATGTAACGTATTTCGATGGCAATTTTCTCGGTAACCTTCGTCGGAGCGGTTTGTGAGGCGAAGTGCGTTACAAAGTGTCATCAGCGATGTACATATTTATAGCTAAAATCGTACATGTGTTGGTGTGAAAAGTGCCTTTACTTTTCTCGAGGGAAGGCGGGAAAATTGAGTACGCTTTAAAGATGAAGCTTTTTTACTTTTGGTAAGCATAATTAGCCTATAATGTTACCACTGCTGGGACACAGACCTCCTCTCATCGAGATGGAGTAGTCTATAATCTAACCACACAGGCCCAGTGCGGATTTGTAAATGTGACATGTCTTTGAATTTTTGGTTAAAATACATGCCGATTTCCTCATGGTGTTTTCATTCACCGTTTTGAGAGCAGCGGTGATGCAATTATTTACACAAAGTGAAGTGCCTGTCTGAATCCGAATCTAATACCCGTAACTAGTGGCTGTTACCACTGGGCCACCACTGTGCTCAATTAACAGTAAGTACGTATTGGTAAGTTCAAAGTTTACAAAAGCAAGGTGGACTACAAGAAACTGCTTGAATATGAATGTGTGCTTGGAACTTAACGACGTCGTAAACTTTACTGCTGTGAAGATTTGGCTGCACTACAAAGGATTTAACCAGGATTAGCATATGTAAGTATACACATAGCTTTGTAGTTTTTTTCTCGAAAATGTAGGAATGTTTCACATGAATGGAAACGCGACGAAATAAGATTCTATATACGAAGCGTCGCGTCGCGGATTTGAGCAGGACTTGTGAATCGTCTCACGTCACTCATGTCGAACAAGCCAATGCCTCTCGTTGCTCGATAAGTCTCAAATTTTCTCGTATTACTGTAAATACGCTTATATATGGTGTGTGGAGAACGGCTATCAATACTTTACAGAAAAAAAAAAGAAAAAAAAATCTATCTTTAAAGAAATCTAGAATCATGAAAATGAACAACTTTTAACATGTGGTGGGGTTTTTGCGGGACTTTTCCCAGCTAAAGCCTTTAAGTATCGGTAACTGTTCTCCATGCCCCCGTATATGTAAAATTACCTAGTTTAGACAAAACCCTTACCTAGTTTGCGATTTCTTTTTGTTACACAAGAAACTAAAGCCAAACAATTTACTTATACATACAGCCCAAAGTATTATCATATTTGCACGTAACACCTTCAAACATAATTTAGCTCAAGCCAGCGGTGTAGCACAAGGTAAATCTGGCACGGTCTTACGTCATCCTAAACCAGTGGTAAGCCATTTACAGCCACAGGTGATGTTGTAAAACACTGACTTCTACTTAGTAAGTTTATGCCATTAGCACACGACCGCAGTGAGAAGGCGAAAACATTGCGATATGAGAACAAAATGTATAAAAAAGTCATTCGTCACGACATTTCGCCGGGAAATCGTAGTGGTTAGCGTAAGGCGTAAAGCATAGCTGGGCGGTAAAATCGAATATAATTATGATGTATGTAGATAGGTACCTTATGTTCGTGAAAAAATCCTTTCGGCTTCGCGGCCCGTTCACAGCTTGTGGCTAAGCCGAGCCTAGCGATAAAAATCAACTGCCGCATACTAATTCAGCGAAAGTAGATGAAGAAAGCAGTTTGCAGATCGACATGAGAAGAATCAAAACGGAATATAGAGAAAAAAACATAAAAAAGTGCGCAAACTTTAGCCATGAATTCGGCATATTATAATTCTAGATCTTGGGCAGAAATTTTTCGTTGGTTTTCAAAAGAAAACGAGCTCTTTCATAGAAAGGTGCAATACACAGATATAGATACACATAGCGCTCAGTCCTGTAGTACTGCTGGCTGGGTGAGCATGAGCGCTGGCGCTAGGCCCCCGGGGTAGGGCGAGACGGGTCTTTGAATCGATATGATTTTACTATCACTAAATAGTGTGATGTCATAGTAGGTAGGCAAAAAATGGCAGGCTTGGTTTTCATACAGATCGTGATACTTACGTTATCTAGGTCTATCTATATCTGTGGTGCAATACCTACGCGGTCAAAATGTATGGAACAACTTATTTTTGAAGTAAAAAGTTCTTTAGGCGCGTTGGGCACTTTTTGAGATGCGAAAAAACCATTGAACTCGCTCCACTGTCACTGTAAGCGACACCGCGCGTGTTATGTTTATAAGATGATTTAAAAAATAACCGCTATGGATGTGTTCGGCTGTCCTTGGGATGTACTCGGTTTTAATGTATATCCGATTTATTTCAGTGAGTGAAGGCAAAGTATTCTGTTGGTGTTTTGTTTTCACTTCTGTTGGCAATCCCGGAGTGCCACTGTTTTTTTTTTATAATCGACGAAACATTTTTGCATTAGGGGTCTATCTAATCATATGCTGAATTCTTGGTTCCAGTTTGCGCACTGGTTATTTTTTTTTCCTTTTTGTTTATTAATTGTTTCGGATCAGCTTTTGTTGTTCAACAAATCAAGACTGCCTAATCGAATGTGCTGACCTGAACAAGTGTGCAGTACGTACGACTCAGTGTTCTAATAGCTTTAGAGCTATGGTTTAGTGTGAATACACACGAGTGTCCACAGCAGAAGCAACTACAGACGTCGACAACGTGCCGCTCGTGTATTTGAGTACGGTGCTCATATACAGGAGCAGTAGTGTCCCAGCAGTGGGAACATTATAGGCTGATTATGGTGGTTATGGTATGTTGTCGACGCCTGCAGTTGCCGGGACTCAAACTGTAAGGCCCTGTTCCCACTATGTCGTGACGACAGATTATCGTGTCATTTAAAGCGTTGTGACTTGTGTATTTAAATGGAGGTGTTCACTTATAGGAATTAACGACAACACGATTAACTGTCGTCCACGACTTTTTTTTTGCAGTGACGACAGGTTGTCAAAGTCAATGGGGACGGCTAGCACGACAGTCGTAAAACGACAAAAAAACGTCACGACTTATGGTGACGACAAATCATGTGTCGCTATTGCGACTATCTATCGTAGCCACATATGAAACATACGTAGGTAAACACGTTCATTCACGAATAATGTGAAAACAACAAGGCGACTGCCGTGGACAGTAAAAATGTCCTTACGATCCAATGGGAACAGCTAGATACGACAGTCGTTCAACGATAAAATATTTGGATGACACAATGACGATAAACAGTCGATATAATGATAACAGCTAGAGACGACAGTCGTCCAACGATAAATTAATCGTCACGACATAGTGGGAACGCGCCCTAAGCGTAATAAGTGCCGTATAGTACCACTATTTAAAATGTATTCTGTAACCTTTATGAGGATGTTTTTAAGTCCCTGGTTGCCACTGCCGTTGAAGCGTATCGCTCGTATGTATGAACACTTAGTGTCATTTCGAAATGTATTGTGTGTATCATTGTATCGTATTGCATTTGTAAATGTATTGTAAATGTAGAATGTATATAATTTCTACTTTAACTTGTGTTCTGGATTATATTCGACGTAGCTTTTAGCCCCTGAAGTGCTAAGATGTACAGTCACGAGCATAAGTATGTATATACTTGGCGTTATTCAAAGACGATTTTCTCCTTTAGTTTTGAATGAAATTTAATGTTATTACGAACAAAGTATTTTAGAACCCATAGGTTGGTGTAAAGTGTCGTATTTCAACGTTTCATTCGTTATTTCACGAACAGATCGCAATTGAAAGTTGCCAAGTGGTGACATATTAGTGCTCGTGACTGTACGTAGGTCGGGATAATAAGCTTCTTTACGGTAAAAGCTTAGTAGGTGGGTAATGGTACTTACGTGAGGATATTTGCTGTGTGAAATGGAGTTGGTAAGACTGTAATTCTCCAATGAGAACTTAAGTAAATTGAACTCGTAGATTGAACAATTTTTTTGTATTGTTAGATTCTTGATTATGTTATCGAAAGTTTTGCATCTTATTATTATTTTAATGAGAGACTTTCTATAAGTTTGTTCCAAAATTACTTGATGAAACTCTAAACAAACCCTGTTTAGGTTCAATTCTAACGTATTCACCCAATATCTCACTAAAGGGAAGTGTTTACACATTCACCCGCATTAAGAAGGTTTCAACTTACTACTGTTTCTAACAATTTTTGTTAGAATAACAACATTAAATAATAATTTCAATTGTCAAATAAAAAAAAAACTATTATTGGTGATTTAAAATTAGGATTTCGGATTTAAGTATTCAAAAATCAAATCTAAGCATTCAATTCGTAAGTGACATCCACAGGTACGTTATCTGATCCATTTATTTACATTTTAATGAGACCCTTTTGGAACACATTACTTATCTGGGTTTTATAACAAAAAAAAAAATAACCGGACGCCTCAAGATATACCTAATATCCACTGCATACAATTTTTCTCAATTCAAAACAAACCATTAAAGAACTAAAACCCCAAAAAAAATACACTGCCAACTCGAGGCTACAACAAATCAAAGAGATAGCACTTTTATACGTTTTTGTTTTTATGATATGGAACCTTTTGCCCTATATTGTTTTAGTAATATCACGCAAAGATAAATGCGGGTATCCTACCCGAAGTTCCGCGAAACGTCTTTTTGTTGCTTTGTATAAATATCTCAATAATTTTCTTTCAAAAGAGATTATTATTTTATAATAGGGACCTATCTTACTTCTTTACATAGTCAAAATCAATAGTACATTATGATACATGTGTGCTATGTTGATCATTATGCACGAGGCGATATTATCGCGCGAGCCGCAGGCGAGAGCGATAAGAAAGCCGAGTGTATATTGATTAATGCACACGCGTTTCATACGACGTTTTTCAACACACTTGCGAGGAAAAAAAACAGACTTGTATTGTTAAATATTAACTTGTATGGAAAATGGCGCGCTGGTTTTGATTTCCCGCGCGCCGTGCTAGCCAGCACTAGCTATGCGCGCAACATTGACTCATTTTAAATATATTAATCTATGGCACAGACAAAACCGATACAGCCTATAGAAAAAATATAATAAACACAAACCTGAAAATTGCAAAAAACCTAAGAATTTCGCGGTCTACCACTGCGCATTCACCTTAAATTGTCTGTGGTCCCCTGCGAGTTCATTTTGCGACCAAGGACAATACAGACTATTTAAAAAAAAATTGAAATATAGCCCGCGGATTTTTTCTTTCGGCATGAAGTCTCTTTGGGCGCTTTCCGAATTAGCTATAATCGCTCACATCATCTCCATGGACGTAATATTACGTCCATGCATCATCTCACATGCGTTCCGATTTAGATATTACTATTATGACTGCTGAGAGCTGGCAACAATTCGGAACACTCGTGAACGCGCTCACATGACAGTGCTTACACAATGTAAAAAAGATATTATTACAGTATTTCTTTGTATAAACACCACATTTCTTCTTCAGTTCTTCTTCTTTGGTTAGGTGGCGACTGTCAGCCAGAAGCACAATTTCAAAAATGCCACGTTAGTTTAATTTAAAGATGATGCAACTCAAAACAAAACACACACTGACACAACCTCATACACACACTGTAATTTTTGACAGCGCTCACGGTGATATTATTCTAGGGCATGGTCGGCATTATCGCAAGATGGCGAATGTCATGACGTCATCTATGACGATTCACGGGACATCGTTATCGTTATCGCGCTCACGCTAATTCGGTTATTTCCCAATTCGGAACACATCGATTATTTCCCAATTCGGAACGCAGGGTTTGATGAGATTAAAAAAGCGCGCGTCTCCGACTAGTAAATAGTTATCTGTGGTATTACAGAACATGTGGATTAAAGTAAAGAAAAAGCACGCGTTCGTAATACACTCCATTATGGACCTTAAAGCGGTTCAATAAGAGCCACTTTACGAGCAAGTGTGTTGAAAAATATTTTATTTCGCATAAGCCTACATGGGCACTTATGAAACGTCAGAAGCTAGGTGCACGGTTCCAATTGGTCGTTTCCTATGGAGAAGAACCGGCAAGAAACTCCACGGTTACTCTTTTTAAAAATAATTGGCTTTTACAATATGGTATGGGAGGATAGCGTAGGCCTGTCAACAAGTATCAGGTACTTGATAAAATAAAAAATGGTCTACAGATCTAAAGTCTACAAGGCCTACAAAGTCCTCACATTTACAAAATAAGAATCTATCAAAAGGATAAATTAAAATAAAAACCTAATAAAACCTAGTAACCTAATAGTATAAAACAAAGTCGCGCTCGCTGTCTGTAAGCTTAGATCTTTTAAACTCCGCAATGGATTTTTTAATACAGTTGCTCAAAAAGTGGTGTATTGCAGGGACGTATAGCGTTCGGGAAGTGGGCTATTACATACTAGTGCTTTTTTTTACCTTCCCCGAACTCGTGCGTGTTTTTTTCCCAACTGTCAAAATAATGTCTATTAAAAAGAAAAACCAACCATGAAGTTTTTACTAAAGAGTTTTTGTGATTCATACAAATACGTATATTTCTAAAAAGAAGCTACTAATTTATTTCAATATCAGATTTAATGATTTAATTGAATGAGTTAGGTTAGGTTTCATTTCATCTCATTAAATTTCATTTTCATTTCATATCAATAAAAAAAATATACTGAAGACTAAGCTGTATGGATAGTTCCCTTTGCCTACCAAAATGGGTGAAGAAAAAAAACTCTGCTTATATTCTACGGTTGGCGCCATTTTCCAGAAATTTTCTTTGCGAGTTTAGTTGTTTGTTGCACAAAATGAATAATTTCGACCTTATTTTTTTTTAATTAACACCACCGGAACTCAGTATAATTGCACAAAATGCTTCGGTGAACATTTTACCGGAAAAGTCAAAAAGTCGTTACAATCTACATACGACTAATTTATTGCGTGGAGAGAAGAGAAAAAAGCAATAGGTATTGTGTTTTTATTATTTTATTAAATTGCTTCATTTTTTCGCAACTCTATTAAAAATAGTCGTTCAGTACACCTGCGGAACCGTCATTGCAACTTGTTCCGACTGTCAACCCTCGCCTTCGGCTGCGCCTCGGCTCGGGTAGACATTTGTCGGAACTCTTTGCAATGACAGCCTTTCCGCACTTGTAATGAAATATACTATTAATGCAGTTTTCAGCAATAGATAGAGTGATTCAAGAGGAAGGTTTATATGTTTAATACATGCATATTGTAGTAGAGAAAAGCCGAGAAATTCAAAGGTTTGTATTGTTATGTCGTAATAAACATATTATTTTTGTGCGCTTACATTGCAAACGCTGGCGAAACCTTAAGAGATAGATCAAATTAATGTACTACGGAATTGTATATCTTAAAAAGAATCTGCAATGGTATATGTTTATTTCCTAAGGATAACACTCAGTAACTATTTGTATCCTTCACATATTACAAAAAAAATATGGCATATTTAGCAAGTTATTTTAAACAATACAGTATTATTCCTTATCCAATTAAATACATTAGATGCGTTGTGCATTTCATGTAGATCAAAATTGCCCTTTACAGCATATCATTAAAATTAATATGTTATAAGATAATATCAGAGATTTAAAAAGCGGGGGCAGAGCGGCTGGCGGGGCGGGCGGTACGAAGTTCACCGGGTCAGCTAGTTGTACAATTAGTTTTATATTCTGTGGAAAGTAGATTTTACTCTTTATTCTTTGTTGTGTTCTTTTGTCTTTGTTTTGTTTGTTGTTTGTCTAAACGTAGACAAGTCAAAGACTAGACTTCTTTATACATAATATTACAACATGGAATTCTTAGTAAGTAGGTACCTAGCTTAATTATTTCTATAGCACTGCATTTTGTAAACGAATTAACACGTATATACATAAATTATGTTTTAGTTATTTCAAAGACAACAAGGCAAAAATCTAAAACAAGAATAACGACATACTATACCTATACTAATGAAATCCATTATTAAAAAAAGTATATTTGTATTTGAAAAAAAAATTACTTAAAATATAGCCAACATTTCTATTCTATTCTATTTTCTCTTCAGAAATGGTGACGAAATGTCTGTTTTATGGAAATCGTGCAAGAAAAAAAAATAAAGAACCAAAACTTTTGAAGTAGTTAAACGAGACGTCAAAAGTGGTTAAAGTCTACGTTGCAAATGTGCAGCAAACCGCAAAGTTCCATAACGAGTAGAACGAGGCACCAAATTACTGGCGCATTTAACTTGCCTTGATTAATGAAACATCGCCAACTTCCGTCTCAGAGGTAATGGGTACGACAGACCTTCTGACTCTGCTATTACCGCATTGCTCTGCATGTGTTAGGGAAAGTAATTCCTGGAACTGGGAAGACTAAGTGTTACCAGTAATGCAAGGATTGTTTGAAATGTTTAATTTTAACACCTAAGAGCACTATATTCTACACGGAGAGGATCTGAATTTCCGAATAGGTGTAACTGCGTCAGTTTGATTTGGCCAAAGCTCTAGCAGCAGCTGCTCTAGCGCAGAGTAAACGTAATGGTAACGTTTTTTTTTTTTATACACGATGAAAATTATATAGGTATATAGGTTATGAATTCTGAATTACAAAGTATGGAACAGCAATTTTTTTTTTAATTTCCCTCGGAACCTTTCACCGTGTATTGTACTGAATAGTAACAGGTTGCGCGTCGATGCTACCCTGTATTATTTTAATCTGTGACATTATTTACTTTATATTAATTGACATTTTAAAGATAGGTATAGTTCGTAATTACGCTTAACACGTATTAAAATGTAATACTATTTAAAATTGATTAGATTTTGGGAAAATATCAAATTTTTAAATTATAACGTACGTACTATTAATTTCATATCTATGGGTGATACGATATCTGCTTGTAGCAAAAAATTTAACCAATATCCTTTAGGTATATTGGACAGCTGCTGTTGTTTTTCGATTGCTTGCGTTAGTGTTAGGGCCTCGGATCACGCAGAAACACAAAACGGTCAGGCTTTGCTTCAGTAGTGACGCCTTAAAAAACACGATCCGGATTTATAAGAGGTAGGACGGATCTGAAGGCTGAACCACAGACGACGAGGCTGATGTACGGTAGCATTAAGGGGATTATAGACAGACAGCTTGTCTGCAGCTGGCAGCATTAGTTGTAATCTGCGATTGCGCTAAGCACTCCCTACGTCGATTTCCTTTTACGAATATTATTTTCTATGCAGTTGGCAAAGCGCCTTCTGAATATAAGTAGGTAAACTGTGCCTACATTAGCTATGAGGTTTTGACCATTTATTGCAAACCTCATCATTTGACTACTGCTTTATTCTTCACAACTCTTCAACAACTTGAGGCACGGTAAGAAGCAAATTTTTAGGTAAACGACAATAGATAAAGACAACAAATAAGAGTCGAAACAATGATGAGTTTGATGCTAATTGAATCGAATGACCACCAAAATAAAAGTAATTTTGCAGTTTTAATTAGATTGAGTGGAATAATTTTTAGCTATTTTCTTAGTTGACTTAATTTACGCTTAAAATGTTGAGAATCATGCGTTAAAAAATGGTTTTTTGACTTGTTTTACGATTGTTTTATCATGATACTATTTTATATTTATGAAATAAAGTATTTTCTATGTTTTGACAATATACAATTTTTTTTAATATGTAGATACTTACGGTTTTAGACATTTATTTTCTCAAAATATTTACACAATCACTTACAGAGAAAATACAATATTATGACTTAAAAATATTTATAGCCGATTGGCGTAGCGGGTTAGTACTATGACAAAATTTCGTTATTATTTCGTAACAGTTTTAATAATAGGGTAGTTGTAGAAAATAAGTGCACGACGACGTCGTATGCGTATCGCCAGTAATCGCCACTGCGGGTAGGTGTGCATGAGTTGAGGGATACAGTACATGTTTGTTAAGGCCCATGACATAGTGATTGTTTCACTGTGTTATAAAAGTACTTAGATGGTTGTTATTATTAATACGACTAACTGTGCGACATGTACGTCACGTTACGCAAATTCTTAGTAGATATAAGCTACTATCATGTATTGTTTAGAAAATAACGAAGACAGGACGATTTCTACGAATCTCATCACCTGTCTAGCCTTTTCCCAACTATCTTGGGGTCGGCTTCCAGTCTAAGCGGATGCAGCTGAATACCAGTATTTTACATGGAGCGACTGCCATCTGACCTCCACAACCCAGTTACTGGGTAATACGATACCCCATGGTAAGACTGGTTGTCAGACTTTCGGGCTTCTGACTACCCGTAACGACTGTCAAAGATCCACGAATGACAGCCGGGCCCGGACCAACGTGCTTTCCGAGGTACGGAGGGGTCTCGGTATGTAGAGATGGTCACCCATCCACAGACCAACCGCGGCAAGCGTAGCCATAACTGATCAGTCGACCTGTGCGGCTGTTATTATTTTATCATAGAGTGAAATTAAATTAGTTAGCGAAACTCTGTGATGGGTATCGATATCTAAACACTATAAAATAAAAGGTCAACGACCTCTTGTAGTGATGTTACTTGAAGTACTAATTGAGAAAATGAAACTACGTATGAATTGAGAAAATCTGTTTTTTTTTTGTTTTATTGTGTTAAGGCTCCTACAAAAAGACGCGTCACGCGATATAATCGCGCGCGACATAAAGGCACCGCTCGTTGCGCGACTTCCGGTTTGTGTCGCGCGAGATTTTATCGCGTGTCGCGCCTGTTTGAAGGAGCCTTTAAGAATGTTAAGATACCGAAACCCAACACGTCTGTGTAGTTAACACAAAAATATCTTTAATATATTTCAAGTGACTACACTACCTGCGGTTGATGACCTTAAAAAAAAACCTCGAATCATTTTTATTTATTTTTTGTAGCATATCGATACCCATTACGTCTACGGAGTTTCGCTAGCTGATTTAATTTGACCCTGTGTATCGCTACAATTCTTTAGCACAATTTTTAAAACGGATACCTTATTTTATTCGTTTCGTATTATAAAAGCATGCAATTTCGGATAGGTACTTCCTTTTAAGTGTCGGCACTAATATCCGAACATGTTTGTGTTGTCACTTTACCTGTCCATTAGAAAGGTCGTAAATCTCCGAGGATTTACTGCATACGGTCCTAGACGCAGGCGTCTACTCGGCAGTTGATGATCTTAGTGTCCATAAAGCCACTGTTAGATGGGTTAGAAAGGATTTTATGAGAATAGGAATAATAGGAACATTAACAATGGCGTGAAGTTCGAGATGGAAAGAGTAAATATTCTTGTTTTTGTGGAATAGGGGGCTTTTTTTTTTTAAATGGGAAATCATCAAATCCCGCTCTAGGAGGAGCGGAAGGGAGTGCCAGACTCTTACTGACTAAAACCCACCCGTGTTTCTTCCTTAGCCTTTATGTTCCGGGCCAGCGGTAACCATTTCGGACAATCCCGCTGACCCAGCAGGCTTCGGCCCTATGGGGCCCCTCCTCGATGCTGACATCTCTTTGAGGCGCGCGTGGAACACGTACGCGCCGTCCGGCACGGGCCTGGTCCTGATCGGACGGTGAGCTACCCCTACCCATTACTCTCAAATAATTACTGTTAAAGGGCTTACATGACCTGTAGCGCGGTCACATGTCGGACTGCATAGAAAAGAAAGAGAAGCGCGATGACACAACACTGGTAATTTATTGGAAAATATGGAGCTATGAATAGTTACAAAAAATCTATTGTTTGGACTAAAAAATTAAAACACTAGTGTTTTAGTATGTTGCTTGTAGAATAATCTGACAAAAAATTAGAATGATTGTATGTATAATAGTATGGCTTTTATTGTAAAAAGAAAGTTTTTAAAGGTATCTTCATGATTTTTTTCTATCGTATCAAATTAGTTGTATTATGTTTTTAACACACTTATCTACCTGGCTTATTTCCTGCTACGGCTGCAATTTTTCAGAATGTTGAATTGACAACACAGGATGGCAGGTTGGCAGGGTGGCAGGCAAGCAACCAGTTAGGTACCATGGATTCAGTAGGTACATGATTCTGAACCCCTCTGCGTAGAGAACCTATGTGCTGAATTCATGGTTACATTCTGCGGAATCCATTGCTTCATATTTTCGAAAAAGTTGTCTGCTCAACTTCAACGTAATTAACGCAATGAATGTTATTGAACTGTCAAAATGAAAGCCATTGCCACTGATAGTGTGTTAATCACGCAATTACCCCGGTGATCATTGAAGAGGCTGTATATTATCACGCTATTGACTATGGAGGATTGGCAATATTGGATTACCAATGCCAATAGAATACACAGTCACGTGAGCGAAGCCGTGGGCTCAGCTAGTTTTAAAATGTAACATAACGTCATCACGCCTTATTTCCCCTATGGGTTGGGTGAAGGTGTAGACACAGAACACCCACAATTCTCCAGGTTTAAAAAAAATATATATATAAAATAAATCAATCAACTCAGTCTATCGCAGTCCACTGCTGGACATAGGCCTCTCCCAAACTGCGCCACAGCACCCTGTCCTCCGCTTTCCGCATCCAGTCTACCCCAACCACTTTCTTTAGGTTGTCCGTCCATCTAGCTGGGGGGCGTCTCACACTACGCTTGCCGATACGCGGTCTCCACTCCAAGACTCGTCTGATCGATCCTTCGACAGACATGGCCAGCCCACTGCCACTTCAGTTTGCTTACTCTGCAGCTATTCCGGTTCCTTTCCGGATAATTTCATTCCTGATTTTATCCTTCAAAGAGACTCCGAGCATAGCTCGCTCTATAGCACGCTGAGTGAGCTTGAATTTGTGGACAAGCCCGACCGTCAGTGTCCACGTTTCAGCACCGTATGTCATGACGGGCAGGGCGCATTGGCTGAAGACCTTAGTCTTCAAACACTGCGGGATGGGCGACGAGAAGACTTGACGGAGTTTTCCAAATGCTACCCAACCCAACTGGATTCTTCTGTCGGCCTCTTTCTCAAACTTGTGTCTACCGAGCTAGATGACTTGCCCTAGGTAGACATAATCCTTCACAACTTTGAGAAGCGACCCTTCGATATGGATTGGACTCGGCAAGACGTGCGAATTGTACACGACTTTTGTCTTGTCCAAATTCATGCCGAGGCCAACCCGCTGGGAGTCTCCATTTAGGCTGTGCAACATTTGGTCTAGCTCTTAGCTTTCCAGCGTCTCTGCCATTATGACGATGTCATCGGCAAACCGAAGATGTGAGATATACTCGCCGTTCACAAAATACGTTAATAAAATAAATAAAGTCCCATTTAGGTTACGGGGCGAACCATCAAGCGTGCACAAACCTGACTCCGGGCTGTGACTGATAAATTCCAGATAGAAAAACCCAATAACACTTTGCCTGGCCCGGGAATTGCACCCTGGGCTTCACGCTCAGCAGTATCATTTGCAACTACTAGACAGTCCTTTTAAAATACAGGGTTATTGGTAAAACCAACCAATAACCCAATATTTTAAAATACATTGAAATATAATACATTGTAATAAATAATAAAATTATTATTTGCAGCTTCAATTTATTAATGCTACAATATCCGTTTCATTAAAATTATTTCAACAACTAAGATTTCAAACCGTTTTCAGCAGCAATTATTATTATTTTAAGAATATCATCGATGACGTGTATTTAAATGTTTTTCATTTCAGCACCAGATGTATTTTTGATAATGATTACGTGCATATTTGTGATGATTGAAAATTGTCAGATGGACAACTTGAATTAAGAAATGGAAAACTTGAACAACCTTTTTTAGTTGCTATAAAATTATGTATAAGGGGGGCCCGTGGCTAAATATTAACAGCCGCACATATTGATCGATCAGGTTAAGCTACGCTTGCCGCAGTTGGTCTGTGGATGGGTGACCATCTTTACATACCAAGGTCCCTCTGTGCCTCGGAAGCGCTTGGTCTAAGTAAGTGCTTGGTCCCGGCTGTCATTCGTGGATCTTTGACAGACGTTACGGGTAGTCAGAAGCCCGAAAGTCTAGACAACCAGTCTTAGTATACCTACAGGGTGGCAGGGACATCGACACAACACAAACTGTTACAATGGATTCAGTACATGATGCTGATCCCGTTGATATTTTTCGTCGGCTATTAAAAAGAAAGACCGACGATGGAGCGATGGAGCGTAGTATCTTAAAGATTAAACTCACCGACCAAATTCGCAACACCACAATACGCTCCAAAACAGGTATCGCCGATGTTGGCGGCAAGTCTGCGAGGCTGAAGTGGGACCTGGGCGGGTCACACTTATAGGATGCATCCAGACAGATGAGCCAAAGTCGTCACACTGTGGGTGCCTGAAGACGGGCGTCGTCACCGAGGCAGGCCTAAGAAATGCTGGCGTGACGATTTAGACTCGTTCCTAACCGTCGGGACTGAGAAGGCACAGCATAAGGAAATGTGGAAGAAAATGGGGGAGGTCTTTGCCCTGGTCTTTGGTCAGTGGGACAGTACAGGCGAACGAAAAAAAAAAATTATAAAAGAAAATTTTTACCGCGTAGATATTGCACTTTTCTAAGAAACATGAGATTTGTTTTTTTCATAACCTACGTAGAATTTTTACGCTACGGGAGAAAATACGAAAAAAACTTACGAAGAATTTCTAGTATATAATCATGTGTCTGAATTCATGGTTTCAGTTTACGCGTCGTTATCCCTGCCTGTATTTAAAGGGAGAAAAGGGAGGGCAGAACCCGTTGTTGCGACCAAAACAGGTCAAGCTCAAAGAGTAAGACTTCAAAATCATCACCATCATTGGCAGTCTTGTATCTACTGTACAACCCATTGCTCACCCTTTTATGTCATGCTTCCCTGGTTTATACGATTCTCATCCAGATCCTCCCTGCGATCTTCTATAGAATACGATTGAATAATAATAGAAAATTATTATGTAATAGAAAAATCTCAGCAATATAATTTTTTTGAATTTAATCAGTTATGCGGCTAATGCTAAAAGAAGAAAAATATCGAATGCTATTGAGAGGAAAAGGTTAGCTATAAATCAGTATTTTCCGGTTAATAAATCAGACAGAAATTCGTGGATTTATTCCTTAAAACGGAGGTATTACGCTAGCTTAGAAGTGGTAGGGGTATTCAACGATGATATTATTTTTACACTTTATTTCTTTTGATAAAACGAGGAGCTCGTGGCTAAATAATAAGTCAGCTATGGTTGCTGCAGTCGGTTCGAGTATCGCTGATCATCCTTTACTTAACGAGACTTCGTGCTTCTGAAAACACGTTACGCTTGGTCCCGGCTGACATACTTTCTACTACTTTTACTATCTTTGACAGTCTTTACAGGAAGTTGGAAACCCAAAAGTATGACAACCAGACAGACCAAGGGGTATCGTGATCAGGGAGAGAGCCTCCCGTCCCAGCCGCCGCGGGAGACGCTCCGGGCGTCGGGAGCCGCGCGACGACTCCCGGCCACCGTAGGCGCGGGCCTGCGGGCGGAGAGTAATGGGTAGCTCACCGTCCGATCAGGACCAGGCCCGTGCCGGACGGCGCGTACGTGTTCCACGCGCGCCTCAAAGAGATGTCAGCATCGAGGAGGGGCCCCATAGGGCCGAAGCCTGCCGGGTCAGCGGGATTGTCCGAAAGGGTTACCGCTGGCCCGGAACATAAAGGGCAGGCTAAGGAAGGAACACGGGTGGGTTTTAGTCAGTAAGAGTCTGACACTCCCTTCCGCTCCACCCAGAGCGGGAGGGGTCATTTGATGATTTCCCATCCGAAAAAAAAAAAAAAAGGGGTATCGTGATACCGAGTAACTAGTTTGTGGAGGTCAGATACCTTTGCCATTGCCATTTGGTTTCATCCTGCTGTCCGCTTAGCCGAGGCAGGGCTCAACCTTATTGGTAAATGGTTCAAAGTTCATTATACCTACAACATACGTAGTCAGTCAAGTTTTTGAGCTGCGACCGTGATTTGCGCATCTTTTCTTAGTTACAGATATACGCTTACATTAAAAGGATCCGTCCCAATAATATCAGTGTTCTTGTACCCAAACTATAAAGCCATCACTTACCTACTATTTTTGATCGATTTTCCATGTATTCGACACTGGCACACATACTTGTATGACGGAATTATAAGCCATCAGCTATGAGGAATTATTTTTACCTATTTGGGGGTAGTCGATACTGATATTGAGCTGCATCCGGTTAGACTTAAAGCCGACCCCAACATGCTTGGGAACAGGCTAGGCGGATTGATTTGACTTCTTTTGATAAAATATTTGAATTAGCTTTCGCCAACGACTTCGACCGCGTGATTCGGGGTAACAAACTGTTTTTAAGGCATCCATTAGCATAAAGAAGTAACTCCCTAATTTAGTAACTAATGAATACTAAGAGGTTTTTGAAATTAAATATAAAAAGGGTCCGTTGAAAACTTAATTATTTCAATTTATATTCATCCAAGCGATGAAAAACAACTAAGATGCAATCTTTATTTGAATACGCACCTACGCATACATTTTGTAAAAGAAATAACGAAATAAATTCTGTCATTTTAGAATCCTGACGTAATACAAAGATAATAAAACTGTGGAAAATATACCAATTTTATTTTAAGATGTAATAACGTCTTATTTTCCATTCCTAATGTTTATGTTTAATCTCTTAAACATACCAGCTTCTGTCTTTTACAATGATTGTACTAATGAGATCCAAAAAATATTGAACTGTCCTTGTATGGGGTTACTCATTAAGCACATTCTATACCCAAATATGGGAACTATAAAACAGCTGGTGAAATGTTTTATGTTTCGTAATTTTAATTACTTACTATTGTATAGAGTCAAGTTCTTTTAACTGTACAGACAGCTGTGCTGCTGAGGAGTTTGTTGCACCACTTCTTCTTCGCAGCTATAGCACTAAGAAGTGGTGAAGGGCGGGCGTTTTGGGGGACTGTCTTATTTATGTATTTATATATACTTAATTTGTACACCAATAAGAAGAAAATATATAACAAAAAATACAATCATCACTACAAAACATACAATGGGCTGCCTTATTGCTTCTGATGTAATTTTGACTTTAATTTTGAATGTAAGTGTATGTACTACCTATAAGAGCACCTCTTCCTAACTCTTTGGGGAATATAGTCTGTTGTGATGGGTTTACAGATTTATGAGGAACAGGGTGTAAAGTTTACTCATACTTTATAGAAAAGGGAGGATCCTCCGACCAGACGGGTGTTGTGTCTGGCAGGCAACTGCCCGATGATTCATGTCGGGCCGTTGTATCTATGCTAGTTGCGCGGTAAACTCTGCTTGCGAGATGCAGGATTTTGCTTGACGTTAGTATGACGCGTTGTTCGCATGTGGCGTTGTAGATACCGCTACAGGTTTATGATTCTCAACCAAAGTTGGCTTGAAGCTAAAATTAACAATACTGCAACATGCTCAATCCGTGTTACGGTCGCATTGGTTGTGGATGTCATTCTTATTGACATCTTAATCATTAATCATAAAATTGCAATAATTAAATCTATATCTAAGTAGGTAGGTACAGAAAGCGTCACTATGTCCTAACCCCTCAAGTTATAAAATGTTACACTGCTACAACATTGAATTCCTTACGAATAATCTAAAGAATACTTCAAAAAGAGTCCATTGTGTTGACTCGGATTCGAACCATCGCATCACCGAACGTCGTCATACTCATACCGGCAGTTTGACGAACTAGCCAGCGAGCCCATATGAATTGCGATGAAATTGTTATCTACTATCCGTTCGGCTGAGTCATTATATCTTTAGGTCCCTGTCTAATCGAAAGATGTTATAATTTGAGGGTATCCATTAATTTTACTTCCTTACGTTGTCTTTATAAAATTAATCCATACCTTCAAGTTAGAACTTTGTATACGTTCACTTAAAACGGCGAAGAGTAAACGACTACTATTTATCAATATTTTTTTTTAAATGATTTCTGATTTTATGAGAACTAAAATAGTTGTTCTGTTTGTTGTAAAATAAGATCATAGTTTTGTTAAATAATAGCAATAATAAATATTATTAAATGATTAATAAAGTATTTTATTTTTCTTGATTTTTTAATTCGTTATAAATAATTACTACTTAAAACAAAATAGAAAAATATATCAAAATAATTATAATGAACAAAAAGCACATTTCGTGCCTATATAGGATTTGAACTTCCAATCTTATGCACGGTAAGCGGTCTTGAAACCTCCAGTCTATTTAGACGATGAATAAGTTGTCGTAAAAACCCTATTATTGTTGCTTGTCGTCGCAAAAGTATTGTTTTATTGAAAAAACAATAATAAAAACAGATTAAAAAAAAAAACTTACTTAAACTTATTTATTCACTAAAACAATACATTATTTAAAATAAAATGTTTTTGCAAAATACAAAAACCAATTTGGGCCTATCACGGATTTGAACGCACGTGTCTTTTGGTGGGGTAACTACTTGATGGAGCTGTGTGTACAGTTAGAGTAATGAATTGTTAAGCGAATTGACTACCAGCTAAAGTAGTCCGTATATTCAAATCACAACTGTCATTCTTTGACATTTTATAGTGATTATTTAGGTATAGGTAGGTTTTATAGGGACCCACGTGGATAAATGTACAATAACCTCGTGTCTTTGTATCGTAGAGTTTTTCATTTGAGAGATATTTCAGGACACGTACTTATATATATGTATTATTCATATTCCCTTTTATAAATAGGTACTACAACATTTTACATGATATTAAATTATTTGACTCCAAATATAACTCTTTATATCCTCAGGGCAAAGACGAGGCTTTAGAATATTATACATATTATAATATATCTTAGAGTACCTACTGTGAGTATTTATAGTCAAAGTTTAATGGATACATTTAGCGTTCGTTGTGTTAATTAAGTTCTGTTTGCTAACAGTGATCGATGGTGATGTGACTGTGTCTATACTCAGTGTACACACGCGTATAATGATGAAGATCATATTCGTGTAATACACTAAAAGCAATACTTAGACACTAAAAAGAGTAAAAGTGTAAAATACTGGTATTCAGCTACAACTATCAATATAGTTGTAGCTGAATACCATCGGATATGTACCGGATACATCCGGTTAGACTGGAAACCGACCCCAATATAGTTAGGAAAAAAGGCTAGGCAGATGATGACACTAAAAGCAGTAGTGGTAATATATGGTATTTATATGAGTAGTTATACCTAAACAGATAGATGAAGTCCGTGAAATTATTAATTTTATTTCTGTAAAGCTACAGGTTTGTACAAACACTTATTTACACGTCTCAATGATATTCCAAAAACTAGATGAGGTCGGTGTTTCCTACTCCGAGAAGAAAGGTTGAAACAAACTCAGAGGTCACCCGTCACAGTCTCTTTTAAAGTCTAAACATAATCTTGGTCAGGCCATGTGAACACCATGTAGATTTATATCTGAAATGAACCACACAGATTTCGTGGACCTGTTTATTAATATTAATGCTTAAGCAAATTGGATGATAACTTAACTTAACTTGTCCGTATATTCAAATTATAACAGTTATTCTTTCAAAGTTGTATGAAATGGTTGTAACACGGCAAATTGACATAAAGGTGTCAAATTGGATAACAATTAATTTTCCTGAGGGTGGTTGCTTAGTTACTAAGCTAGCTTCATCCCACAGCTGGGGAAAGACCTTTCTCCATGATTAAGGTATTTCAATCCAGGCGAAATATTAACCATTGCCTTTTGGTTTCATCCTCCTGTCCGCTTAGCCGAGTCAGGGCTCAACCTATTGATAAATGGTTCCAAGTTCATTATACCTACAACATACGTCATACTCAAGTTTTTGAGCTGCGACCGTGATTTGCGCATCTTTTCTTAGTTGCAGATATACGCTTACATTAAAAGGATCCGTCCCAATAATGTCAGTGTTCTTGTATAAACGCCAACATATCAAGCTACCCCAAACTGTAAAATTTTCCCAATCAACTTTGAACCATATGCTCTAGCGATAAAGTAGAAAATCTATTAAAGAAATTTGACTGATTGTAGTAGCTTGATGTGCTGGCGTCTTGTACCCAAATTATAAAGCCATCACTTACCTACTATTTTTGATCGATTTTCCATGTATTCGACACTGGCACACATACTTGTATGACGGAATTATAAGCCATCAGCTATGAGGAATTCTTTCTACCTATTTGGGGGTAGTCGTTTGATTGATGAATCTAGCGGGGAAAAGCTTCGCATGGATATACTCAGCTTTTGAAACATGTATCGAAAGGTTTTAATACATTTTATTTTGTATATGCACATTAAAAACATGAATAACTGGGTAAGTTTTTGTCACTATAGGTACTTACTTACCTTTCACCCCCATAAGCCTCGATCCCGTAGGAAAACCTGGATAAAAAGTATCCTATGTCCCTATCAGGTCATGGGGCCCATGTGCCAAATCCGAAAAACAAGCAAACATACAAAAAATCTAATTTTTGTCTTATAATCCTCTATTACATTTACATACCTACATATTAATCCAGAGTCCAAGCTGCCGGTAGTCAGGACTCTAGAGATAGGAACCTCCTCACTATGTGTGCCGTGTCCAGCTACGGCTTGACCCAGCCGCGCAATGAAAGCCTCCTGAGGTGTTTGTCAAGGCTCTCTGCTATAGGCTATTTATTGTAATGATTATCGGTACAATGATTGCAGAGTTCACGTCCCGTTCAACCAATCAATCAACTTAGCCTATTGCAGTTCACTGCTGGACATAGGCGTTTCTCAGGCTGAGCCACAACAACCTGTCCTCCGCCTTCCGCATCCAGTCCGACCCAGCCACCTTCTTTAGGTCGTCCGTACATCTAGCTGGGTAGCGTCCCACACTACGCTTGCCGGTTCGCGGTCTCCACTCCAGGAGCGTCTGCTTCGACAAACATGGCCAGCTCACCGCCACTTCAGTTTGCTTACTCTGCAAGCTATGCTGCTAAGCTATGTTGTCACGATATCATGCCTGGGTTTTACACATATGGAAGTCCTATAAGGTAAATTAATTTTTAATAATTATTACATAAATTATGCTTCAATAGCCACGTTTAATAGTGTTGTTATGGTACAGCTATTTCGAATAAAATCCTATTTACGACCAATTACTATTTTATTATTAAAATGGAATTAGCAATAAGATATCATAATCGTGTAATAAATTTGTTTAGATTATGCAAAGATTAATAACGAAGCATACACATGTAATGATAAGGCTAAGTTTGCTTAGACAGGCTATTATGAAAATAGTCACATTAATCTGTACCTATGTATGCTACATTGTTGGCTTTGAATCTTCTTAATTACTCGTTACGGGGAGTTAAAATTCATAGAATTAGAATAAATATTGTTGATAGGTACCTATACCACGTTAGCATTTTGACGTGACAACGTCTTAAATTAGGTTGCGGCTGGGAGTCACTTATGAAAAAGTGTAACGCTCGGTAACGTTACGTTCTTATTTTAAATTAGGTTGCGGCTGGGAGTCACTTATGAAAAAGTGTAACGCTCGGTAACGTTACGTTCTTATTTTCATTTAATTCCTTGTTCCTATTGTGCAATTTAATTATATTCATATCAATAAATATTCTACCGAGAAAAAGACGTTGTCACGTAAAATCTTCGCCCGTAAAACCGACTTTACAGGCAACCATTTTTTTATCCATAATTACCTATACAAGTTCCATCAATAACAAGGTATAATATACCATGTACATAAATAAACCTCGGAACCCGGAATCAGAGACGGTAGTTATGAGCCAAGTTCAGATCCGGTCACGAGTGCCAGTTCACACGGATGGTTCCGCGTTATTAGGTACGAGTGGGTCGCGTTATTGATTATATAAGGTAACTTTTAGTTTTGTCGAGCAGTTTATATTTTTATTTAATTAATATCCCATCATTTCTACAGCAGCATTAAAAACAGCAAGTTTTTGTGAAGTTTTGTTGTTAGTGTTGTTTTGTTGTTCGTGTTGTTTTTGCAATGTATTGTTGTTGTTTTTCTTTAAGAGAGTAAATCCCCACACTAAGGTTGCTCTTGTTATACCTTTTTTTATTAGTCATTAATGTCCCACCGCTGGGAAAAGGCCTCCCTACTCCCCTTCCACCACTCTCTGTCCAGAGCTGCCAAGGACCAATCTTTTTTAAAGGAGTCTCATCTCAGGAGAGCTCATCCCGCCATCTCCGTCTGCGCCTGCCGCGATGTCGTTTGCCATTAAGCGGCACCCACTGGCGCGTAAACCACTGGGACCCACTTGTTATACCTATCTATCTATATACAAGGTGTAACAGAATAAACGCAAGTCCTGAAAGTAGTTCGTTCATTATTGATTACTGAATCAATTTCGGTAAAATTTAAGATAGGTATTTTTTTTTAAATTATGTATTTTGCCATACTGATCGCCGATTGAGCCAAAGAAAATTAAATCTTATGTCAAGGCAATAAGACTCAATTTTGAATGCATAAAGTAATGATAGGGTCAACACAATTTACTTATAAAAATAGTTAGCTTTAAAAAAAAATGTTTTGATCATTGTATTATGCTTTTAACTCAATACTCTAATTGGGGTGTATGAGGTCTTGCGTTCATTATGTTACGCATTGTATATAAAATTTAAAGTCCTGATTGACTGATATATCAACGCACAGCCTAAACCGTTGCTCCCAGACACATGAAATTTGAGAGCGGGTATGTTCTTTGTGAAGAGTAGGTATCCACTAAGACAGGGTTTTTCGAAGTTCCACCCCTAAGAGGGTGAATGGGGGAAGGTGAAATTTCACGCGGACGAAGTCGCGTGCAGAAGCTAGTCTAACATTAAATCACATAAAACTTATTACTTCGTTGCACCTGTTTCGTAATTACTACGTTTAATCTTGTACGAATGTGGACTTTAATTTTCTATTAGCCTCGCGTAACAGTTAATTTAATTATTTTTTCATTAAATACTTACAGGAAAAATTTTCACAATGAAGTGTTCTCAAAAGCATAATTATGAAGAGAAGCTTCCTTGTTTGAAGTATGTCCTCAAAAAATCTGCCATAAGCCCAGGTACGTAGGTACGCGCGCACGGCGCGTTTTCGCGGCAATTTTTTTTTCGCGCATTGTATTTTCAACGCACTACTTAGAGCCGAGAGTTGAAAATCCAACAATGTGTTTTTTGACGCGCTGGGATGAACTCTGTTGGATTCTCAATGCTCGGCTCGACGCCAAGAGTTGCAAATCCAGTGCGTGATAAAATCCCGCCGCGATTTTTTTACGTCTGTGCGTACCTATCTATTGTATTTAATTATATCAAGTCAAAAGGTCCTCGTTTGCGTTCAAACGGAACTCTGGCCAATAAAAATGTAACAGAATGTAATTTATTCCACGCGGACGGAGCCCTGTTTGTTAGGTTATTAAGTCATTCGCGAGCATGATTGTGGGCCGGCCAGATAAGTCATTTTCAAATACAAACAACGAAGGGAAGGTCGGTTGGGTTGACACACTGATCTAATAAAGCTTTGTGTTATCAATTCGGTTTGTTTTGAAAAATATTGAAGAACATATGTTTTGATTGTCTTGCAATAAATTCTTAAAACTGAGTGCCTCGTTTGTTTAAATAGTGGTTTGAAGTGCTGAGAATGAGACTGGGTCGGGATCGGGATCTGATCCGGAATTTCTCAGTAGTAGCCCGCAGGCATGTGCCCGGGTGATGGCAATAGGCTCGCCCCCTATTACATGGGACTTAAACATAACTGGCGAAATGTGAGTCTACTATTGGTACAACTCTGGCTAACCCTTCGCTTCTTAGCGTGTCAACTATCGTTTGAAAAGTAGTATTTTATTTTGTTTGGCCCAGTACTCGATAACACCATTCGCCGAGGTAGATGCACGAGTCACGTGTACAGGTGACAGATGCGGCGCAAGATGAAAGGTAGTCTATGGTCTGCGGGGAAACGCCGCATATACACTGAAGATCGAAGATTCCAAATCGGCCATAGTAACTAGCTTCCAGCTGAAAGGCTCTTTCACGGCTTGATGAAAGAGTCAGGAGTTTTGAGTGTCTCCCGCCGAAGATGACATTCTTCCCAGTGAATTTGCCATCTGATGATCTCACGCACCCAAGGAAACTTTTCGGCTTTTGCCGCAAATTATGTGATTGGTTGATGTCATTACCATGTAGACGTAGTGTTGGAAGGCCCCAAAAGGTGGATCGATAACCTTGTGAAGGCCGCAGCAATCCGGTTGGATACGGGAAGCACTGAACCGGTCGAAATGGCGGTGCTTCGGGGAGGCCTATGTCCAGCAGTGGACGTCTTTCGGCTGAAATGATGATGATGATTGCCATGTAGTTATTACCAATCACAATTATGTACGTAGATATTCGTTTCTATAAAGACATTGCCTTCTTAGTCATTGAATATGTAATGTCAGAAAATTAAGAAAAGTGCGGTCGTGAATATTGTAAAAGGCAAAACAATGCACATCAAAAGAGCTCAAAACAGATCTGCTATTTATATTCTGACGATCGGATACAGTGCAGTATAATGTGTACTATTAATGCAATGTATAAGTAATGCTGTTATTAATAAAAAGCTATTGTTATTCGAATGAAAGTTTCATAATAACGTCTCTTGTTAACGCTTAATCTCATTATGTAGGTGTTTAATATTGTATTAAGGACACATTAACCTATACAATCGAATTGGGACGTTTCAGAAAATAATTTTAGGTAGGTATTAATTTAAGGTTACAATAAAATAGCCTTCATGTGTGACGATAGTTTAGGTAATGTGTATGATGTCCGGCGATCTTTGAGTAATTGGCCGCAGGACCATCTTGCTGGCACATAATAATATATTAGCCATGGCATGCGCCACAGATGTTGCCGCAACTAGATGAGTATTATTAAAAGTAACAAATTATTGATTTATTAAAAATATATACACAAGTAAAAAAAAAACTGTACAGACGCCAGCATATCAAGCTACTACAAACTGTCAAATTTCTTTAATAGATTTTCTACTTTCTTGCTAAAACCTAAGGTTCAAAGTTGTTTGGGGAAATTTTACAGTTTCGGGTAGCTTTATGTGCTGGCGTCTGTACATAGGCGAACTAAATGCCTGATGCATTTTCTATCAGTCAACCTTAGGGTGATGCAGAGACAAAACATGGGAGGTGCAACATAAAGGATAGATAAGTCGAAAAAGAATAAAAACTAATAGATACATACATTACATACCATGTACATAATAAACTTTTTCAGGTGAAATAACGATAGATAGAAAATCAGTGCTGTGATGTTTCTGCCAACTTTCTTACGAATAAACTCAAACTCAAAGCATTTATTTCAATTAAACCATTTACAGGCACTTTTGAACTGTCAAGAAGTTGGCCAGTCAGACAATATGAAGCTAGTTGCCCATGCCAAAGCGTTGTAGGTACCTATGGAGAATATGTAGTAGGTACCTATGAAGAATATGTTCACGTGCCTTCTCTTTGAAAGATAGCCGACTGGTTGCCATCCTGATGTTCAGAGAGAGCGGCTTCCAAAGAAATAAGGTCTGGACAAAGAAAGAAGAGTAAATAAAACCAGAGCGGTGAGAAGGACATCGTAGAAGTAGAATGATGGTGGAACGATTTTTTTTTGTATGAACAGAGCATAAGTATTGAACATGGGAAGTCAGGAAAGAAGGAGAAGTGAGGTTGTCAAGCATAGAATATAACATAGATGGAGCCTTAAACTTTCTGCGCAAGATTATCACTCGCACAGAGATTAACAATGTATAACCAAAAAAGTCAAACACAATAAAATACTTATTTTTTTCTTATGACCTTTTTCAAAACAATATCAACTAATGCGGCCACAAAGTTCCACCCTTCCGATAATAAACGACTTACGGCCTTCCACAGAAGCGTTCGTTTTAATCGTGACCATTACACGCTTAGTTTAATTAGCGCACCCGGCCACTAATACCCACTAATTAAGAGGGAATGGGAAGTAAAACATTTTCCCTCTAAGAAACGCCAACAGTTTAAAGCGTGAAGGCAAGCACGATCCTTAAGTCCGGTCCAGACTAGATCTTTGTAGTAAATTACCCTAGGATTAATTTAAAACTGTTATTAATTAATACTTGCGGCGTTTGTTAGGGTGTTCCATCATTTCACGTGCAATTATAATTATCATTTAGTTCTTATCGGAAATGCATTCTATTAAACTGACTATTCTTCAAATAAAAGTTATCGGACTATTGAAAAATTTGCCGTGAGAATTATAGCACAAAAATCCCGATGTTTCGACATGTTGCCACATCAGTAAATTGTACCTAAATTGGAATATAAAAAAAAAATTGGAAGAAAGTTCGATTTTCATTTTAAAAAATAGCTACGTAAAAACAAATGCGTAACAACAGAGTTTGAATCGAGAAAAATAAGCAAATTCTATCCGACTTTGGAACACTTCAAACCATTGACTGGGCAGCGGGTACTGAAACTAACGAAGAAATTTCGATTCCGTTTGAGTTAATGGCGAAAGGATACGTACCCACACAAGTGACCCTACTCCCTTGACGGTTACAACTTTCGTGAGAAGTTTCTCGTTAAATCCCAGATGAGCGCGAAAAGCGTTTAGATAAGTTTCCTTGAGAAAAAAGGTTCTAAAACGTACGTATTACCTACTTACTCTCATTTGAACAGCTGGTAAAAAGGTCTATGTAAATTGTTTGTTAATTTATTTAAGTACCAATGTACTGCGCAAGCGTATTAGATTATGAACCACTTCCTCTCAAAGAAAAATGAGGCCTGTGACCCAGCGCGCAGCGGTGGGAACATTATAGGCTGATTATACTTTAATCTTATTTAAGTATTGTTTACACACAGAAAATATGGATCAATAAAAAGTACCTACGGTATCTGAAGTAGATAAGTCCTTATGGGTGTAATGTTGATATTTACAGCACCTTCTTACGCAAAAAGCGTTCTAATATTACTAGGTAGGTAATTCCTTACAAAAGTAGTAGCTAATAACGTCGTTTAAATATAAAGAAAACAAAACAACCGTGTTTTCCTTCGAATTTCGGTTTTGGAAGAATGTAAAATCATTGGCAGCCAGGGGGCCTAAAAAGGCCACTTTGGCAGAATCATAAAAGGATGACATAATGGACAGTTAATCGTTAAGTTAATCGTATCAAATCCCATAGGTGAAGCATTATTCAGTTATTTTTTATGTCTGTGTTAAAATACCAATCAATCCGATCCAAATCCAATCCTAATCTCTTTGATTATACCTACATAGTGCAGCGAAAAAAAGAAAAACACGGAGTCTTCGCCATATTACGATTCATAATGTTATCCTTTTATGATTCTCCAAAGTGGCCTTTTAGGCCCCCAGTACCTATATATAAATTATGAATTCTTTATTACATCGGCAGGCATTACCTAAATTTCTTGTAATAATAAACTCCAAAGCTTTTTAATTCGATTGCACATTTCCCGGAGTGCCATACTGTCATTATAAATTCAAAAAGTGCTCTAAAATAACAATTACAATGGGCGCTTCTTCCGCCTTAAATAATTTTCTCGGTCAGTGATTAAATTTTCATTAAAAGGGGAAAGTGGTTATCGGGATGATTATAAGGAGCGTTGAGTGGTTAATTGAATGAATGAAAAATGAGGAAGTTTGAGAGTTTTAATCTCTTACTTTCCATGATTAATGTCCGTGATGATACCTTTTTGTTGTAATGTCTTTTGAAAGTGCCATTATGTAAGTAGATGTGGCTTTATTAAGGCTATGTTCCCCTTAAAGATTTCCATTAGCTGCGCTTCTTGTCAATTATTGTCAACTTAACATACCTTAATTACGTGTCACCTAATGTTATCATTATTCGACTTTGTATAATTTTATGCAAGACATGAGAAGTTTTAATAGTGCTGTGGTAGAATTTTAGGAGCAATACCATTTGCATTTTTTATTGCAGTTTCTTATTAAAAAGTTTTAGTATTGTATCCTTGTGTAACTTATTACATTGTGCACTTTGATGCCCTTTAACTTTGATGTTGTAAACTATCTAGAAACCGTCGCTAAATGATATTGGCATAATGTTTTTAATCCAAATGATGGCTAGTGGTCACCACCGCTTATGGATCTATGCTACTTTCTATACCTTTCTGGAACACATCCACTCTGCTTGGTAGAAATATGTAAATAAATAAAATAAATAAGATACAGGCATGGTGGATACTTTTCGGGATAAGGGCATTGACCGTGGAGTTTCTTGCCGACTCTTCTCCATAGGAAACGACCAATTGGAACCGTGCACCTAGCTTCTGACGTTTCATAAGTGCCCATGTAGGCCTATGTGAAATAAAATATTTTTATTTTGATTTTGACAAATAGCCCTGTTGCGTTGTATACCAGAAACGTGAGTTCATAATTAAGGCACACTAACAAATTCTTCATGGGATCAACATCATAATCACGAAAAAATAACCAGTTGTCCCATACAAAACTTCAATACCTACTCGACCGTAATTACACTAATATTATAAATTTATTCCGGTCTTGAAGGCGAAAGTTTGTGAGTGTGTTTGTTTGTTCGTTACTTCACGCACAAACGGCTGAACCAATTGTGATAAAATTTGGTAAGGAGGTACCTGACACTCTGGATTAACACATGGGCTACTTTTTATCCCGATATCCCCACGGGATCCACAGTGATGCGGGTGAAACCGCGGGGCGCAGCTAATGTATTATAATACTGATAATAGCTACTATAAGTTGCATTCAATCCTCTTTTCAATAATCACAAAATACAGAGAACACCAATCCTTTAAACGCCTTTGATTTTAACATGACCCTATTGTTGTTGTTCCAATTGTACACCAATCGTTTCCTGTGTTTATTAAATTGAGAAACAGGCCATTCCCTGAGGGTAGTAGGTTATGGAAAAATAAATTAATAAGAGAGTAAAACACGACCCTTGGGGAGTTCGGAAGCGTTCAATATCCTTTTTGGCCGATTGCGTATATTTTATCATTTTAAGGATTTATTTCACCAATGAAACTGAACGTGATCAATACATCTAAACCAAGTTTAAGAACTGTCAGTGTTAAGTTCAGGAGCTGTCAGTGTCAATATTCCATAACGATAATAACAATGACATGTCTTCTACCAACCCACACTGGGCCTGTATGGTGGATTATTTATTTATTTCAAGGGGAACCAACAGTTCTGTATCAGAAGGATAACAATTTTATTGTCTAGGAGACATAGAATCAATTACAGGTTCTCAAGCATAAACATAGAACAAATAGTACAACTCTTAGGATCACTAACAAGCACGATAGAAAAGATTATAGAAGATACAATAAGCACTATGGGCTTTTAAAAAAGTCAGCGTTTAGCCGAGTGCGTGCTGAATAGGTTTTGGTGGTAAATGGGTCAAATGAGAACTCTTTACATAGAATTTTAAAGTCCTTACTCGCTCTCACCATGTATGAGTTTTGCCTGTAGTTGAAGAGGAATCCGGAATAGAGATAGGCCGTCACAGAGAGGAGGCCTGAGTTCCAATAGTGGGGACATTATAGGCTGATTATGCTGTAATAGCTGTGGGAGCAGTGGTGGCCCAGTGGTAACGGCCGCGACTTACGAGTTGTAGGTTCGAACCCAGACAGGCGCTTTACTTTGTGTAAATTATTCCATCACCACTGCTCTCAAAACGGTGAAGGAAAACATCGTGAGGAAACCGGCGGCATATTCTAGAACAAAAAATTCGAAGACATGTGACATCTACCAACCCGCACTGGGCCCGCGTGGTGGATTACAGAGAGGATTGGAGAGGAGGCCTCTGTCCCAGCAGTGGGAACGTTATAGGGTGATTATGTATGTATGTATGTATGCTGTAATGATAGTGACTGCTCTTGAACGCGGTTTAGATGTGTGATTGCATTCAGTTTTAATAGTGAAATTGCCCTTGGTCCCATTTGAAGGTAAGGTAAGGTACTAGTTGACCTCAATGTAAATATTCTCACAATTAATCAATGATCAACATACCAGAATGTAGGTAGGTATGTAGGTATGTAAATATTATTAAAAGGGATTTTATTTAATAATCATTCAATAGATTATTTATGACCAGCTGGTTATTAATAATATCAACTATGTTGCAATAATCGTTATGTCAGTGATCTTGAATGGCAAGTAATTAACAGTTATTATAGGATTTGCATTATAAGTAAGTATATTCTGTATCTTTGATTGTTACGTTACATCGATATTTTATCGGTACCTTTGTATAATCAGGATAATGTGTTGTTTGTCCATACACCCAGACAAAACGGTTTTATATCCGTGTAACCGTCGGTTAACAGTAAGTACAGACGCCAGCACATCAAGCTACCCGAAATTGTCAAATTTTCCCAATCAACTTTGAACCTTATGCTTTAGCTTAACTTTATCTATTAAAGGAACACACGCACACCAAGGAAGGAACCATCCAATCTCTTCACCACCCTTGGTTGACTGGTAGAGAATGCCTAAGGCATTAAGTCCGCCTTTGTACCTTTTTTGTGCGAAAAGTTTAAATAAATAAATAAATAATAAATAAAGGAAATTTGACAGATTGTAGTAGCATTATGTGCTGGCGTCTGTACCACAGATTTAATTTGTAGGTGTAGTATATCTACTACAACTTTCCATTAAGTGACTGTACCTATTTTACAAACATTGTTAACATAACCCATTCAATTATGACATGCCAAAGTGGGCTTTTAAATAAGTAATAGGTATGTTAATAGTACTTGTACCTATATTTACATACATCACAACATTTGCGAACCTTTTAATATTGATATTGAAGGAATATCGAATTTGTTAAACATAATTGTCGATTCAATGGTAAACTACACACGGAAAAAGATGCGACCTTGCTGAGTGGGCAAGATTGCGCAAGGGCTTTTTAGTTCCGGAACCAATCGATCGCATGATTTCAAACAGTAGGTACTTACCTATGCACACACAAAATTTTGTATGGGAATGAAGCTTACCACGATCTACAAAAGATATTTAGTAACTTAGCCTTATCGTAGTATACCTACTACATTGCCAATTAAATCTGTGGTATCTACTGTAAAGAAATTAACAGAAAAAAGAAACCGTGGCGTGTACAAAGGCCCTTATAGCAGGTTCCCTATAATGACCTTTACACACGCCACGGCTTCTTTAAAGTACGGCGTAAAAATCGCGCCGTACAAAAAAAACCAGTGGCACTCCGTGAGTGCCGACGAAGCAAAAGAACCGGAAGTGAAAACAAAACACAAACGGAATACTTTTGCCATCACTCACTGACATATCGGATATACATTAGAACCGAGTACATCCCGAGGACTGCCGATCACATCCGAAGCCGGTATTTTTTTAATCGTCTTATAAACAAAATACGCGCGGTGTCGCTTACGGTAACAGTGGAGCGGGTTCAATGGTTTTTTCCCATCAAATGCCCAACGCGCCTAAAGAAATTTTCACTTCTAAACGTGTCCATCAACAAGCTTTCACAGTGATCCATAGAACACTGACGACCGTGTCTACACATGGCGAATAAATCATCATTTATCACGGCAAGAAAAACGTGTGTACAAAATGGCCTAAGGGCCCCGCGCCCTTATTTTACCGGATCGAATAATGAAAGGCGTATTTGTAATAATACCTAAAAACGATACTACTCATTTCACATCATGACGCACTCTGTCAGATCTCCAAGCTGAGTCACAATTATTTTCTAATATTCTTAATATGAAATAGTGTTTAAGTATCTCATTATTGAAGATATTGTAGCGGTATCTACAACGCCACATGCGAACAACGTACTGACGTCACGTAAATCCTGCATCGCGCAAGAAGAGTTTACTGCGCAACTAGCATAGATACAACGGCCCGACATGAATCATCGGGCAGTTGCCTGCCAGACACAACACCCCGTCTGGTCGGAGGATCCTTCCTTTTCTATGGAGGTTGACTGAACTTTACACCCTGTTCCTCATACCTCTATAACATCAACTTATAAATTCGCGAAGGTCGGTTGTTAAAGCCAACCAGACAAAATCCTTACAGTACCTACTATGTTCACAAACTTGTTAAGGCTAAGTTACTAAATAGCTTTTGTAGATTTTGTGGTAAGCCCCAATTTACATAAAACATTTTGTGTGTGCTTAGGTACGCACGGCGACACATTACGTTATACAAAACCAGTATAAGTTGACTTCTGCTTGTACGAAAAACCTATAAAATGCGAGGTCAGCTAAAACTGGAAATCCTTGCCTTGTGGATGCTATAAATAATATTAAAATCGATTGTCACGAAAGTTAATTAATACAAAAACACGTTAGAAGATAAAATCCCCTTTCCCCTTGTGAAAAAACTCAAAGCAACATAATGTACCAGTTGTTTTTGGATGACGCCTTTGACCTTTGAGTTGATTCATACAAAAACACGTTAATACATAATAACCCAGTAAGCCCCTTGTGAAAAAACTCAAAACCACATAAGTACCTAATTAATATTCTTAACCAGCTGTTTTTAAGCTTGTTTTTTCGTCACCAACACTAGAACAAAATTGATTGATTTTGTAGCTTATTAGTCGATTCGCAATTATACCTAAATTCGAACGATATTTGAATATAAAATACAACTAGGTATCCTATAGCATTTTGGTTTACATTCATTAATATTACCTGTGGTATTACGAAAAAGCAGCAGCTCAACTCAGATTCCCACACGGACAACTGGACGTCACTTGCTCCTACGTCACCAGTCCTGACTCTCTTCATATTTTGGCTGCTGAGACCAAAAAAACAATACAAACAAACAGGAAAGGAAAATATATGGGTATACAGGAAAGTTTTATAAGAATTTAGCTGTTATTTTAGTGAAATTGTCGAAGTTGTGCGCAGAAGTTAGTATGAAACAAGTATTTTCAATTTAAAAATCATTCTAATTTTCGTCACGTTCAACTGAATAAATATCAAAACCTTAAGGTACTTAACACGTTCAAAAATAAATCCTTGCTCACTAAGTAATCTTACTTAGCAAATCTCAAAATACTTCTTCATCGAAACCAGGCCGCGATCTCAAAAATACTCGTGTCAGACAGAATACAGTCGCCCAAAACTTTAATATGGACCCCAATTCCCGATCCAGAACACTTCAGTCTATTTCAATTCACAAACCAATCCCTGTCTGGCTGAGAGAATAGAAAATGTGAACTTTAGAAATAGCTGACCTAACTAAAACTAACTTCTGTAGTTTTGTGTTTATACTGAGACAACAATATCTTCGGCTTGGGAAAGTTTAAGTTTAGCTTTGTTCCAAGTTTCGCTATGTCAGAATGTGCTGTATTATGTGGCTTGTTATATTTTTGTTTCTGTAAAGCTGTTTTGTTTCAGGAGTTGAGCCAAGGAGTTTTATGTCGACATTTGAAACGAAACACATATTATGACACCATTTCCTCTTCTGTGATGAGTATCTGCAAGGTAGCGCAAAGGTCATTTGCAGTCACATCATTTGCGCAATTTAGGGAAACGTGATAAGTACGGAGTGAAGCAATCGCCATTTGCCGGAAATAACTCCAATCGTATCTTTAACGGAGTGTTTTTCTACTGCATTTGTTAGCTTTACAAATGCAGTAGAAAAACACTCCGTTATAACACCTCATGTATAAGATATTATTTTGAACTTTGAATGTAGATTTGTAAAAAATCGAGAATTAAGAATATCTAGAAACTGATTTTCTATCCAAATGCTCGAATCGGGACTAAAAACTTTCGATTTCCATTTCATGGGAAGCGCCAAATTTTATACGAATTTTCTTCTATTTCTTGCAGTTCAAACCACCCTATTGAATGACTATTTCATAGTGATTCAATAGAGTTATAATATGAACTTAGAGGGTTGTATTGATGATTTTCATGATTGAAAACCCCTGACCCTGACCCTGGCGCTTCCCCCTAAATTAACTACTGATTCAGTAGCAAACACTGACTCTGTAACAAAACAAAACCTCAACGTTGACTAAAAAACAAAAGACAAAGTCTTGCAAGAACACCGCACAGTGCCGTTTAAAAGCGATAATGAGCTAACAATAGCCGCGAACTTGTTGCAAGTCTGTTACCCGACTAAATCGACTAAATAGAGAAGCAATTAGTAGTATAACGATCGTATTTAGGTACCGACCGACCATGTTTGGTCGAGTAAACAGGTTTCTATTAATGCGCCCACAAGCTGTATTAAGCTGTCTGTTGTGCAACTGCCGCGCGCTGTGTTGTTCCTTATCGTAACTTACCGAAAAACTCACTGTACTAAGAGAGCAATACGATTTTCATACTCTGTCGAGTAGTCTTAATAAGGTTAGTTAGTTTCGTAACTTAGAGACGGATGACGGAATTACGTATGGTAAAAAACCAAACCAATAAGCGTAACTAGTAAAACATTAAATGGCTGCAAACCGCTAACTACTAAGAACATACAGGTTTTAAGCTCCCAGTTGACCAATTTCACGAACTCGCATCGCTTTCACATAAAAACTACATTTTGCTTGTTAAACCCAGTGGCTAACTATGTCCGGAATCCCCTGTAGACTATAGAGGAACGTTTTAGTGAAAAAATCTTGTCCGCGCAAATGGAAGAGCGTTGGATTGTGATCTTTTAAAGTGAAGGCACGTGAACATATCCGTCAAAAGCTGGCCGTAACATCTCAGCGCTGATTTGCTGGATTCGTTTTCTCCTCTACCGATAATTTGTTTCTCCTCAAAGATTTTGTTTATATGTATGTATGTATATATCTATCTATGTATTAGTATTTATTCTTGTATTTTATAGTCATTTCCTAGCTATTTATCCCTTTTGTTGCACCTGCCATGTTTTGTCTCTGCATCACCCTAAGGTTGACTGGTAGAAAATTCAGGCATTAAGTCCGCCTTTGTACAGTATTTCTTTTACTTGTGCATAAAGTGTTAATAAATAAATAAGAGCGCAATGAAAACTGTTTTCCCCGAATTTTCAACAATATCTGAAGCAATCTGATGATGTTTCCTTCTAGATTGGTAGGTACGATGGTTTGATTGTGGATAGGAAGCTTGTTTATTGCCCTTAATAGGAACCAAAAACAAGGTCAAATTAAATTAGCGAGATGTCGATACGATACCCATCACGTCTACAGAGTTTCCCTAGTTAATTTAATTTAACCCTGTATTTGAAGATGTAAAAGAGCTAGGAGTTTACTACTGGACATATTCCAAACTAATCTGTTGCAGACGCCAGCACAACAAGGTACAGTCAACAGCAAAAGTAGATGATCAAAATCAGAAATTCAATAGGATTCAAAACTGATCACGAATATATGGCAGCTGTACTAGTAGTAAATGTTTGGAATAATTTACAATCACATACTTTTGAATCACTTTGACGCCACACAGTTCTAATGCGAACTCCTTTCATTAGTATTGAATTTCTGATTTTGATCATCCACTTTTGCTGTTGACTGTACTACAATCTGTCAAATTTCTTTAATAGATTTTCAACTTTATCACTAAAGTATAAGGTTCAAAGTTGATTGGGAAAATTTGACAGTTTCAGGTAGTCTGTACATGTAACTGAAAAAGGACGAATAACACTACAGTTTTTTAAATCCCTATTATTCAGCTAACTATCTAATTAAAATCGGAACAGTACTAAAATTAAAAGAATATTTAGGTACTCTTAGCAAAATGCTGAAATACATATCTTTAATTATGCAAGTAATAATTTTGTGTCAATATAGATAAAATACGGACACGTCTCACGAATGCACCCGGTGAGATGGGCAAATATCGTCACTCACTGGACGCCTGACCTGGAGGTCATCGCCGTAGACCACGGCGATGGTGTGACGGTCTGATAACGTTTGCAGGGCCGACATGGCCAGATATCGCACAAGACTGGGAGGTTTGGAAGGAAAAAGGGGAGACCTTTGCCCAGCGGTGGGACACAATAAAGGCTAACAAAAAAAATGGATTAAAAAAAACACCAAAAATAACACAGATGATAACGATGACGTATTGTAAAAGTAGGACTGTTAGTCACTGACTTTTATCGCTGTCTGTACCAGCCACCACGCGAAGGTCGTTAATCCGCTCCGCACTCGAGTATAAAGGCAAGAACGAATGAACTGAAACAAGTGTATAATGTTGCCAGTACAAACACAATAAAGAAATAATTTACTATTACTCTAAAGTATCTACTTGTACACATATATGGCTACACAACGGTGAAGGAAATCATCGTGAGGAAACCGGCATGTCCTAGAACCAAAAATTCGAAGACATGTGGCATCTGCCAACCCGCACTGGGCCCGCGTGGTGGATTACGGCCCGCTCCCTCTCACCGAGAGGAGGCCTGTGTCCCAGCAGTGGGAACATTATAGGCTGATTATGTGGGTGTGTATATGGCTACACATCAATCAATACATAATCAGTATAAGCTGACTACTGATTGTACGAAAAACCTATAAAATGCGAGGTCAGCTAAAACTGGAAATGTGTAGCTTGATAAGTAGCCGTGTGTACCTAACTAACTGCGCCCATAAATAACCTATTACTGAAACAATCCAGTTTCCTAGATTCCTGCCTGCACTGTGGTCGACCAGACATGACGAAACGCCACGCCTCCAATATTGAGATGTTATTTCGCTTAGTTAATTTAATGTTTTGAATAAACATGACCCGCCAGAATATCTGCTGAGATAGTTTGCATAATTTGATCACGAAGAGATAGGTCAGCCGTACCTTCCTGTGGGGTCTCATAAGCGATTATGTGAGGCAACGGTAACAGCATATTGTGTAAATTAATAGATACATACACACATACATTTATTTATTTAATTAATAGATGAAATGAAATGATTTTATTTTTTGTAAGTAGGTTTGTACAAACACTTTTACACGTCAATCATGTTTTTTTTTTAAAACTAGATGAAGTCGGTGTTTCCTATCTGACTACTCTGAGAAGAAAGGCCGAAACAAACTCAGAGGTCACAGTCTCTTTTACGATTTTTTAGATACATACACACCTACATTTATTTATTTAATTAATAGATACATACACACATACATTTATTTATTTATTTAATACTTCAAGCACATAAATGTACAGAGGCGGACTTAATGCCATAGGCATTTTCTTCCAAGCTTTGGGTGATGCAGAGACAAACAGTGGTATACCTATATAGCAGTAGCGAAGGGTACATTTTTGTAAGAGGAAAGCCGGAGTAGATATCTTTAATATGATTATATTACTTGTCTATAGAATACTGACTGTGCCATTTTTCAAAGGGAAGCCGGCAGGAATCGAGTTGTATAGAACCTTCGCCACTGGTATATAGTATACAAATAAATAAAATTTAAGAGTCTATTTGTAATGTTAAAATAACAGCTTTTTACTCAATGCTTAAGAGGGTTTTAACTTTAACAAAAAAAAAAAAATTTTCAATTTTTGTCTGTATGTCTCCTTGTCCTTGCTTGCTTTCAGAAACGGCTGGACCGATTTTGACGAAATTTAGTATGGGGATACTTTGAAACTTGCGAAAGCCATACGCTACTTTTTATTGACATACCACGCGGGCAAAGCCGCAGGCGGAAGCTAACAAATAATAAGTAAGACGGCGATGATGGGTAATTCTTTTCAGTTAACAAATATTTGCATGGCCAACATTACAAATTATGTTCCGGGTGTTGTTATTCATGCATGTAAAATGATGGTATAACTTTTTCAATTATTCAATAAACTAACTATCGTTGTCTGCTTATCAACGTAAACAACGCAATGAATGTTGTTGAACTGTCAAAACGAACGCCATTGCTACTGATAGTGCGTTACGCAATTACCCCGTTGAACAGAAGGCCAATAGCACTGGCGTCAATTTAAGCAACATTTATTCTTGCCTCTTTTTCGCTCCCAATAATTACGATAGTAAGATATAGTGTTAGTCATTACAATAAAAGGTTAGATAACCTATCTATTGGGCAGGTCACATCGGCCGCATGCACAGTGACCGCTGGGCAACACTCTCCACACTCCACACGATGAAATAATTTACACAAAGTAAAGCGCCTGTCTGGGTTCGAACCTACGACCTACAACTCGTTAGTCGTGTCCGTTAACCACCACCACTGTTCCTATAGTATCAACTACTTAAAACTATTTAACAGAGCAAATAGCAGCTATGTATAATATATAAAAGGTAATTAATTTATAGTAGGTTTTTTAAATTTTTACAGCAAATCCAGGAATCGATGATGATCCGTAGGTGGTTTGAGATAGTTGAAATCAACCGTACGTGTTCGAATAATGTTATTGAAATTCTTCGCAGACAGCTTCGGCGTTCTAGTCCGGTTCGGATTGTTGAGTTGAAGTCTATTTGATAAAGACAAATCTTTTCTCTGAAAGAATTAAAAATATTCAATGAATAGAACGTGATGTTATAATTAGGTTAAAAAAATGCATGCTAATAAAAAAATACATAACAAACTCGTAATGGCAATCGCTGTAATTTTGACTTAACAATAAAATCCATTGGTTCAAAAAACGTTATTTTCGACAGCTAATACTTAAGGCCTGCGCAGACGACGGACTTTTGTCCGCGGACTTTTTTATCCGCTAAAATATATCGCTTACAACTGTATCGAGTAACGCAAAAGAGGGATTAAAAGTACCGCGTACAATGTAAGCGATCTATTTTAAGTCCGCGGACAAAAGTCCGTCGTCTGCGCAGGCCTTTAGATAGGTCATCACAATATTATAGGTACCTATTTCGATAAATTGTAAAAATGATAGCGATTGCCACTAAGAGTGTGTAACGCAATAAGGTTGATGAAGTTTAAAGGCTCTCCTCCACAGGCCGCGTTATTATCGGTCGATAAAAACGCAGCTATTTGGCAAGGAATCGGGACGCATTATTCTGCAGTCATAAAGAAAAAGCGCACAACTAACCTTTTCTCCAAAATTGAGTTATATACATATTTGGAATCAGAAAAAAAAAGGCGCATCGTGCCAGTTTCTTTTCACTCAATTTTGGAAAAAAATTTAGTTGTGCCCTTTTTCTTGATGACGGCAGTATTGCAATAACGCATCCAAATTCCTTGCCAAACAGCTGCATTTTTATCGTCCGATATTTCAAACGTGTGCGTGTAACCTACACTACATGTTCCTCGCCCGCACTACACGTTACTACGTTATTAACGCAAGTGTGTGTTCTTATCGTATGCGTCTTAGTTCAAAATATCCTAAGAACTCATAATAAAAAATCGCCGTACGGAAGAACGCAAGCGTCTTACTTCTATTGCGTCATTATTATCGCAGCAGTGTGTAACTTCAGTACATTTTATATTAACAAAATGTACAGATATCGCAGTATCGCATCCGATATTATCAACCGATAATAACGCGCCTGTGGTTATTTTCAAATATTAGTGGTCAATCGCGCATACATATTGGTAGCAGTGCCATGAGCAAATTGTAAGTACCTACCTATATGTACAATATTGTATGCAGCTAAGTCTCTGATTGATATCTAGTCATAATATATCACAATATGCGTTTTGGATTACCAAAACACGTATTGGAAGCTGTAATTACACAGCTATGCAATCTGAATTGATCGGTCATCAGCATATAATCGTTCTGATAACGTTCAAATATTGCACTGTTTCCCAGAATCGAGAGCAAGCTGGTCGAAATTAATAATCCTTGCAGTGGAAGGCAATACTCGATCCATACCCATAATTATATAATACATAAAATAAAACCGGGCAAGAGCGAGTCGGACTCGCGCACCGAGGGTTCCGTACCATCATATGTTTTTAATCTAGATCTCGTTCAAATCAATTTTTCGGTGGAAGTTTACATGATAATGTCATATATTTTTTTTAGTTTTATCATTCTATTATTTTAGAAGTTACAGGGGGGGGGGGACACATTTTACCTCTTTGGAAGTGTCTCTCGCTCAAACTATTCAGTTTAGAAAAAAAATGATATTAGAAACGTCAATATCATTTTTGAAGACCTATCCATACAAACCCCACAGGTATAGGTTTGATGAAAAAAATTTTTTTGAGTTTCAGTTCTAAATGGGGAACTCCCATAATTTATTGTTTTTTTTCCATTTTTTTGGGAAAATCTTAAAAACTCAAACTCAAACTCAAACTCAAATCATTTATTTCAATTAAACCTTGTACAGGCACTTTTGAATTGTCAAAATTAAATAGTCTGTCAGTTGGTCAGAAAGTTGAAGCTAGTTACCCATTCCAAAGCGTAGATCTCTATGGAGAAGAACGGGCAAGAAACTCCATGGACACTCTTTTAAATCAAGATATTACAAAATCCTGGGTACATTATTCTTGTTGCTTCTATATGTGAGAACAATGTAAAAAAGACAGAAATGAAGAAACAATTCAAGACATAAGATTAAAAATAAGCCTTGGCAGTTAAGAGATGACCAGTCTCAACCGACGGCGCCCGTTCACGAACATGACGCGTGGATCAGCACCATCCAGCTCAACCATTTTGTAGGGAACCGAATGATCCAACACACGCGCCACCATCGGTGAGACATTTAAGTGAGCATGACACGTTCTCAACTGCCATGCTATTTCAAGTCAACATCAAAAATCATAATAAACGGAAACATGGTTCTTACATTTACAAAAAAAAAAAAAAAAATGATTCTAAATTATACAAAACTACAGTTTGCAATTTATTTAAGAGGTAAATAGAATTTTATTACCTACCAAACAGGAAGAGATATTTAATATTGAAGTATTCAACAATTAAAAATTGATTGAATAAATTAAAAAAGTTATGTTCGTAATGTCAGAAACACAAAAAAAGAAAAAGGGAAGCACCTCTTCCAAATATTGAAATTAACTACAAAGATAGACTTACAATCTTCAGCAGCTCCAACAATACTTTCAAGTGTCAATCAATTAGTTGTGGTTGTGGAGCAGGACCAGCATTGAGCCAGGCATTTTTATCAGCGATGTAATCCCCTAACTTATAATATGCCTGACTGCATAGTGTGCGTTTTATACAAGACTTGAATTTTGACTCATTCAGTTGAAGAATGTGGGGAGGTATTTTATTATAACATTTTAAACAGTACCCCATAAAAGATGAATCTACTTTAGCCAGTCTGAAACCTGGTTGAACTAATAGGTCCCTATTTCTAGTACTATAATTATGTCTTTCACCTCTTTTACTAAAAAGATGTAAGTTTTTCCTTACATACATGATGTTTTCGTAGATATATTGACAAGGCACCGTCATGATGTTAATTTCCTTAAACAGTTCCCTTAGAGAATCGCGCCTGCGGAGATTATATATAGCTCTGATGGCTCTTTTCTGCAGAATAAAAATAGAATCGATGTCTGCAGCCCGTCCCCAAAGTAAAATACCGTAAGACATGATACTATGAAAGTAACTAAAATAGACTAGTCTCGCGGTATCTACATCAGTAAATTGACGGATTTTTCTGACAGCATAAGCTGCTGAACTTAGCCGTCCTGCAAGAGATGTTAAATGAGGACCCCATTGTAGCCTTGAGTCGAGCGTGATCCCCAGGAAAACAGTTTTATCGACGAATTCCAGTTTCTCTTGATTCAATATTATCTCACAATCACTACTCTTGACATTTGGTAAAGAAAATCTTATGCACTTAGTTTTATTTCCATTTAATACTAAATTATTAGCAGTGAACCAATTTTGAACCTGCAGTAGGGCATTATTTACGTCGTCAAAATTTGTAGCACGTCTATTTACCTTAAAAATTAAGGAAGTGTCATCAGCAAATAACACCATTTGGGGTTGATTTTTTAATAAATGGAGAAGATCATTAATATACACTAAAAAGAGGAAAGGACCCAATATTGAGCCTTGTGGCACACCAATTTTTACTATTAAACCAAGTGAATTGACACCATTTATTTGAACTTGTTGTTGCCTATCATTTAAATAAGAACTAACTAAACTGAGCGCAAGTTTTCCAAGTCCGTAATGCTCAAGTTTCAAAAGCAAGGTTTCGTGATCGACGCAATCAAATGCCTTGGAGAGGTCACAAAAGATTCCTATTGCGTCTTGGGCCTCTTCCCACGCGTTAAAAATGTGTTTTAATAAAGTTACACCGGCGTCGGTCGTACAACGCCCTTTGGTGAAACCATACTGTTGATCGTGTAAGATTTTATTTGTGTTAAAATGATTGAGCATTTGATTAAGCATTATCTTTTCAAACACCTTGCTGAAAACCGGCAAAACGGATACGGGTCTATAATTATTGGTGTCTTTACTATCCCCGGATTTGTAAAGTGGTATTACCTTACTGTATTTCATTAAATCGGGGAAGACTCCTTGATCCACGCACGAATTAAATACTAAGGCTAAGTAAGGCGCAATAGTCTCAATTATGGAGGTACAGACCTTAATGGACATTCCCCAAAGATCTTCTGTCAATTTGATCTTAATTTGCTTAAAAGCTTTAATTACTGTTAAGGGGTTAATATGCCTAAAGTTAAATTCAACCGGGCAGGCTGAAACGTTCGCCCTTACTAAATCAAAAGCGAGGGAGGGCGAGGAATTTAAAGTTTCAGTTGTTTTGAGTGGGATACTAGTAAAGAAATTTACAAATTCTTGAGCCACTTCTTTGTTATCGGAAATGAGACCGCTTGACGTCTGTAGTGTGTAATCAGAATTATGCTTTTTATTCCTGTTCGTTTCATTATTTATAATTTTCCAAACCGTCTTTATTTTATTGTCTGCTGATTTAACCTTGTTGCTAATGAATAAGGCTTTAGCTGCTTTACAAGCGTTCTTAAAAGTTCTAGAGTAAGTAGCAACATACTTATTAAAAGTTTCCGTGTTAATATAAGGCTTAAGGCCATACAGCTCGAAAAGTCTTTCCCTACTTTTCCTAAGTCCTTTAGTTGCCCAGTCACAAAATAAAAACTTAGGGCTGATACTTTTAGTGATCTTCTTAAAAGAATTATTGAACTCGGTTTGGACTACCGAAAAGAATTCATTATACAAAATATTAACATTGTTCACTGTAAGGTTCTGATTACTTAATTTACAAGATAAAGTGCTATTAAATTTATTTAAATTACCTGATGATATTGGTCTGGATTGGATCTGCACTTTTTGTATTGGCATGTTGGACTCAAAACTTACAGTTTGACCACTGTGATCGGACGGGAGATAATTAACAACGGCTTTATCTAAATAGTCGCAGCAACAAAACACATTATCAATACATGTAGCAGTAGTCGTAGTTGTTCGGGTTGGTTCTACAAACACATTTGACAGATTGAACGATTTAAACAAATTTAATAATCTACTGGTATTTAAATTATTTTCTAAAATATTAATATTAAAGTCACCACAGATAATTACTGACCTATTACCAGTTGCAAGTTTTGCCAAAACATCTTCCATTACTGACTCAAATATAGAATAGTTTTGATAATTTGGGGGTCTGTAAACGCACACTATAACATGCTTATCTAGCTCAACACAAGACAGTTCAATGCTATGTTCAACTGATAGTTCAACTATGTCTTTACGAGGTTTGAATTTAATACAACTTTTAATTAGGATTAGTGAACCACCACGCAGCATTGACTTTCGATTAAAACAACTGGCCACACTATAATTGTCATAGTTAATTAACATTTCAGAATCTTTTAACCAATGCTCAGTTATACAAATAATGTCAAACTTTGTTTTTTCTAAAAACAACTCAATTTCCAATTGTTTGGAAGAAAAACCTTGAATATTTTGATGAAATAATTTCAAGGATTTCTGCTTAGCCCCTTTTCTACAGTTCACTATTTTATTGCTAGAAAATACCTTTTTGTTATTAAGTGTAACTATACTGTTATTGGTACCTTCTGTTGTCTTACAAACTAGTTTAAAATATCTGAGCTAACCACCTTAGCATTAGTACTATTACTAATTGTGGTGCTAATTATGGATGACTTCGACATACTAATTATGTCTGGGTTAATATTAAGTGCTATTAGCCTAGCTATTTTACGTCTAAAACTAATGGGCAGATACACAGTATCCCTAGTCGACCTTAACTTATCAACAAAAATGTTGGTATCAAAAAATATAAACTTGTCACTATGGTGACTAACTAAGAAATGCATGTAATTATTTAACATGTGAATGTATTTGTTTTGTCTGTTTGACAAGTGCTCAAAATAGGGAAAAGCACACAAAATTATTTTCTTACAATTTAACTTCAATAGGTCGGTGACACTATCAGAGATATCATCTTTGATAACATTTAAACTATTACCTATAAGTACAGTAATAATGTCATTAGGATCATATTCATTCCTGGTTATTGAAGACATTATTTGTTTGTAGGAAGTCTGAGGCATGCAAAAGTTTTGTGAAGAATGACACAGGTTGTTGCTAAGTAATTTACCTAATCCTTTTCCAAAACTATCAGAAAACATAATAGAGCAGTAACAAACTTTACTACTACAAGGGAGAGAACTAGCATCTGTCTGAAGTACTTGCAATGGACCTTGTTCAATATCTGGCGTATCTTGATGTGGAACAAAGACCTGAGCACTTCCTGACTGGGACGGGTCCTCCGTTCCCTCAGTTTGGAGAGTGCCAAGATTGGATGTGCTTTCCAATGAGCAATGAGGGCTGCTGAGAGTCAGCGGGTCCACTCTGTCTGCATTGGAGTTGCACATGTCCACTAACTCATTTGCCGCAAGGATATGCTCCTGAATTTGTTTTTCAGACCGCACATACTTAGTATAAAGTGAATGTATCGACTCTTCAAGTACCTGAATTTCAGACTGTAAGCGTTGTGTGTCAATCTCATAAATGTTCTTACTGTCTTCTAATTTAATTTGATAATTATTTAATTTATTTATAAGAAAAACACGTTCTTTTCTTAGTATAATATTATTAGAACTGTGTTTTTGTTGTTTTCTAAATTTATTGCATTTATTTATGATTCTATTTAGTTTTGCATATTTTTTAATTTAATTTTGACTTACTTTATAGCAGCTATTGTTATGTTTCATAATGGAATCTTCAGTAAGATCTATTGTTATTAAGGGGTTGCAAGTAGTGTTTAATAATTCATTATACAAGTTATTGGATTCCTTAGCCTGAGTACATTCTTTTTGTTTCTGTAATTTATTGATTCGAACATTTGCATGAATTAATTCTTCTTCTAGGTCCCTAACCCTACATAAAGCCTCCTCATATATATTACTGCAGTTGTTGAAACCATCCGTCCATCCTTAATGCGGTTCACAGAATACCTACATCTACTTACCAAGTTTCAACAGTGTAGTTCTTATAGTTTCGGAAAAAAGTGGCTGTGACATACGGACGGACCGACAGACAGACAGACATGACGAATACATAAGGGTCCCGTTTTTGCCATTTGGCTACGGAACCCTAAAATGAAGTTAGAGATGCCAGAAATTAATCTATTGCGCAAGTCAGCGTGACTTGCGCAATAGATTAATGTAGTGAATAGATTTAGTCGATATCGTATTTCAGAGTGTCCTTAGTTTAAAAAGTTATCACGCATACAAAAAACCGGTCAAGTGCGAGTCGGACATGTGCACCGAGTATTCCGTACAAAATGGGTAGGTACCTATGTCAATAGTTTATCACGGGAAAACCATATTTTTTTGTGATGTAACTACAAATTTACGATTTTCGGATTTTTTCCTTTATTTGTGCTACATGACATTGCTTTTTGCCAAATTTCATGATTCTAAGTCAACGGGAAGTACCCTATAGGTTTTATTCCGGAACATAAATGCCTGTATCTTTTGATTGCGTTGACTTGGAAGTTTGATTTTTCTACTGCTTCAAGGGATTGCAGCCCCGAGTATTTGATATTAATTTCAACTTGACAACTCCACGCGTTCCTGAGAAAAATACTCTTGACCAACGGACAGACAGACGGACAACGAAGTTATCTTATAAGGGTTCTGTTTTTCCTTTTGAGGTATGAAACCCTAAAAATTAATATTGACGGCGTACAGCGTAGAACATGAATCAAACAATGGACTAAAAGTAGACTAGAATAAAAATGGATGAACATATAATTTTTTCGCAACATTGAAGTTACATAATGTTAGCCTGTACCCACCTAATGGTCTTTAACCACGGCATGATCCGAAACAAATAAGAAATATTGTAACACAGAAAACTTTCTTTTCTCAAACAGTTTCCTAAAAGCAGTTATAGGTTGTTCTACATCGTTTGAAACAAAGAGACCTGTTTCGGCTAAGAGCGAAACTGCGTACTTAAGTGTTAACTGGTTATAAATTGTAATAAATGTTGGATAAGTCAGTGCAGCCTGACCTTGGCCTCATTGGCTACTACCATAGATTATAAGAAACTCGTGCCGATATTAGAAAATGGGAGTGTTTGATTGTATGCGATAACTTTAAGTATCCACTTGAAAGTTGTTTTGTAATTCCTACTGCGTGTTTCGAAATTAACATATCGGGAGTAGATAAAGTCAATGTCAGTTATGATGAAATGGTAAAGCTAAACAAAGAAGATTATTGATTCAATAATACGTTAGAAAATCTATTGTTGCCAGCCAGTCATTTGTGATCAATTTGGCGGTAAGAACAATAAGTAGTTGAACTACAAAGCCCTGGTATCCCCATCTGCCAAGAAATCACCATCTTTTTTTTTTTTTTTTTTTTGGTTGGGAAATCATCAAATGACCCCTCCCGCTCAGGGGCCACGGTATCTCTTTCGAACAACCCGCGACCCCGGGGGGCATCGGCCCTAGCGGACCCCGTCAGGAGAAATCACCATTTCTCTCCTCAAGTAATTCACGATGTCTACATCTCTCTCTTCGTGGACGAGTATGTTTACCTAGGACAAACTGTCCAGTTAGGTAGGTCTAACTTCGAGAAAGAGGTCAGTCGTCGAATCCGACTCGGCTGGGCAGCGTTCGGGAAGCTACGCAATATCTTCTCGTCCCACATACCGCAGTGTCTCAAGACGAAAGTCTTTGACCAGTGCGTGTTGCCAGTGATGACTTATGGCACTGAAACGTGGTCGCTCACAATGGGCCTTATAAGAAGGCTAAAAGTCACCCAAAGGGCAATGGAGAGGGCTATGCTTGGAGTTTCCCTGCGTGATCGAATCAGGAATGAAGAGATCCGCAGGAGAACCAAGGTAACCGACATAGCCCGAAGAATTGCCAAACTTAAGTGGCAGTGGGCAGGGCACATTGCTCGCAGAACAGATGGCCGATGGGGCCGAAAGGTTCTGGAGTGGCGACCATGTACCGGAAGACGTAGCATTGGAAGGCCTCCCACAAGGTGGACCGACGACCTTGTGAAGGCCGCAGGAACCCGTTGGATGCGAGAAGCACAGAACCGGTCGAAGTGGAAGTGCTTGGGGGAGGCCTATGTCCAGCAGTGGACGTCTTTCGGCTGAAATGATGACATCTCTCTACCTATTGTCCTATCGCAGGTGTGCTGGAAGAGATTTCTTATGAAATAATCATCACCGTCGTACCTATTTTTCTGTTCTGTTTTTGTC